>OY992766.1:14462451-15167869 GCA_963921325.1 Logfia minima
CACATAGGCCTCATCAACAATATGGCCAAAAAGTGGCACATCAGGCGGGACCGGTGCGCCCTTAGCATATTGACCGGAAACCATGAAGATTCGGGTATTCATCGGTGTTGGGCGAAATTGGTGCTGCGGGGCCACCGGTAAACCCGGGAGTAAATGATTGATCAATAATTGGACAAAACGTGGGTACAAAGCCCACTGTCCCTCCCCAGCCTATGCATTATCTACCATAATCCGAAAAATATACCTCGAGAAGTTGTAGGGCTTATTGTAGACTAGTGCCAGCATAGCGGATGCAGTAGATAAACTCATCCCATCAAAACCTGCTTTCCTGCCAGAGAGGCAGACGATCATAATGTGCATCAGATATCGCCAGACCTTAGTGAGATAGGCCTTACGATATTGATCACGAGGAATAGTCGGATAGCCGAGGCGAGCCATTCCCCCGGCAATAAAAGCATGAGAATAAGCCACCGGCATCTCAGAGTCATCCGGAAACTGAAAGAAATCCCGAATGATCTGCTCATAAAGTATAATCTCGCGATCTTGAACCCGAGAGACGATCCGGGTGAACTCAAGATCCGAGTTGACACCTGCATTAGCCCAGAATTCTGAGACGTGATCGCGATAGATGGTGGTGGAGGCTGTGATTGCAGTATATATTCTCGAGCGTCTAAGAAACGCAATCATCGGGCGGTACGGCGCCGCCGATTCTTTCTCGTCATCGAGAAAAGCCGTGACATTATGTCTCGGTTCCCAGAAGAAAGCATTAACGTGAGCCATATCTGTAAAAATACAATAAACTTGGAAGCCATTAGACATGAACACGTTTTTAAAGTTTGACATTTTTCAAATAAACATGTCGAGCGACACAAGCCTTGTGTCGCAAAAAACACAGCGACATAACGAGTTATGTCGCAGTTTTGCAATTAAATCAAATTAATGATTTCCAGCGACACAACAATTATGTCGCACAACAGATCAGCGACATAAGATAGCGTCATAAGGATTGTGTCGCAGGAAGTCAGCGACATAAAACTGAACAGAAGCTGCGACACAGTGCTTGTGTCGCAGCTTGTGTCGCAAAGACGAACACGATGAAACCCAGATTTTCTGATGAACAAAATTTAGGGTTTTTGTGTTTAATCAGTTTGCAAAGCTTCACACACTTGTCAGGAACATTAATCAATAATTATAACACGTATTTGAACACATTAAGATATTTAATTTAGCAATTATAGAAAACCCTAAATAACCGCAACTAAAAATGCCAATGTAATCAAAAATACGGAATAAAAATTGTTAAAAGTTATACCTATAGATGCGTAAAGATAAGGAGAACACGATACAAGCTTTGAATCAAGCAAATAATCACAGAAAAACACAAGAGGATCGAAGATTGCGTCAGAGAGGTTGTGTCGCAAGATCCAGTTGTGTCGCAGGATTTCAAATTTTGTGTCGCAGGAAATTAGAAACTAATTACAGCGACACGAGGGTATTTATACCCGGGACACAATGAGCGACACAAGGTTGCGACACAAGTCTTGTGTCGCTGGATAATCAGCATATCGTGCGATACAAGCCTTGTGTCGCTATGTTGGCAACACAATTAAGCGACACAAGGGTTGTGTCGCTGTATTAGCAACACAAATTATGCGACATAATTGGGCGACACAATGGTTGTGTCGCTGGTCCACAAATCATGCGACACAAGTCTTGTGTCGCAGTTTGGCAAGACAAATATGCGACACAAGCCTTGTGTCGCAGAAGTCTATCAAGGGTTCACATCTTTAAGATATTTTGTATTTGTGACACTTAGTGAACGAAGTAAATAAACCAAAAATCAGAATTATAAATAAATAATAAATAAAAACAGAAAAGAACAGTTTGAGATGTGTCATTGTAGGAATCATATTAGAAAGACAGACTCGCAAGACAATATCAAACTTTAATTCGATTATCAGTATAATTGTCCAATTTTAAGTTTATCAAGAAAGTTATCAGGCCTTAGACGCAGTCTGAAACAAGACGATTATCAGTATTGTTTGTTCACTTAAACATGTAACACACACAACTTCAAGCTTAGCAGTTATTGTGAGAGTGAATAGATCTATGTGACTCCCCCATAGATATACTCTTAGTATTAAGACATGCCCAAAACTTCGATTAGTTAGAGAAAGCGTTTGAATTCAACATTTTAAGAATCAAGCCAGCGGTGACAGGTCTGTACATATGTACAACAAAGCGACATAAACTCGATTCAGGTGTAAGCAAAACCAGACTTGGTCAAACCATTTGGCGACCTTGTAACTAATCTTTGATTTTATAAGATTGGAAAGTACTTTGACTTTTGTTTTCTTAGTTTTTTTGAAAGTATACTGACTGAGACCAGGTCTGTACGGACGTACAACAAAGGAAACAGACAGCATAAATCCCCAAATGTTGTCATATACAGACTCAAGTTAATTGAAGCATGGCTAGCTAATACACAAGAATTAAGACAAATTGTCATACATCATATGATGGTCATCACAAAAGATTAAACACAGATTAAAGTATTTCTTAGTTGCTCAAAGAAGAGTGTGAACATGTCTACCAATACATCGTGCAAGTAATCAGATGTTTATAAGAGCAAGTATAACAGATACAAGATAAACCTACTGATACATCGAGGATAAAACTTAAGATTGACGTTTGAGGGGTATCTCCTAATGTACTATCATATCCCTAGTTGTTTACAGACACAACTAAACGTCTTTTGCAAATGTTGCAACATTGCTTTTCTTTAATGCTAGTAAACACAAAGAGTGGCTATTGCATTACCCCCCCCCCCCTTTTTTTTTTTAAACAAATAATAAGAACATAACAGACTAAGGTCACAAATATTACTTTTGAATGGGAAAGAAACGTAACCCTATCATGTTGACTAGCTCATCGAAACGAGCACGGGAAAAGGCTTTGGTGAACAGGTCGGCATTCTGCTTAAGGGTATCAATTTGGACCAGATCAATTAGGTGTTTCTCATAGCAATCATGAATGAAATGAAACCTAATTTCTATGTGTTTGGTCTTAGAATGTTGGACAGGATTACGTGTAATACATATAGCAACAGTATTATCTATATGAATAGGAGTCATAGTTAAGAGTAAACCGTAATCTCGCAACTGGTGTTGTATCCAAAGAACCTGGGAACAGCAACTAGCATCAGCAATGTATTCAGCCTCTGCGGTTGAGGTAGAAACAGTTGTTTGCTTTTTGCACTGCCATGATACGAGCCGAGGTCCAAGAAACTGACATCCACCAGAAGTGGACTTCTTATCCATATTACATCCCCCATAATCTGAGTCCGAGTAAGCAGTGAGCGCGAAGGTTTTCTCATTAGAATACCAGAGACCAAGAGTTGGTCTACATTTGAGATAACCGAAAATTCGCGTAACTGCCTTCATGTGAGACACCTTCGGTTTAGCCTGATACCTAGAACAGAGAGAGACTGCAAAGACAATGTCCGGACGCGATGCAGTGAGATACATCAGAGAACCAATCATAGATCGGTAATCTTTTTCTGGACAGTCCTCCTCATCTTCCGCTGGACCAAGGTGATGATTCAGCTCTAAAGGCGTCCCATAGGATTTACAGTCAGTCAAGTTATAGCGCGTAAGCATATCATTGACGTACTTGGACTGATGAATGTAAATCCCTTTAGCAGATTGTTCGACTTGTACGCCCAAGAAAAAGTTCAGCTCCCCCATTGCACTCATTTCAAATTCTGACTTCATGATCCGCTCGAAGTCGCGACACAGTTCATCCTTGGTGGAACCAAAGATGATGTCATCCACATAGACTTGTACTAATAGCAAGTCTTCCCCTGCATGCTTGATGAAGAGAGTACTGTCGATCATTCCTCGTACAAAACCATTCTTCAGAAGATGAGTCGCAAGCCACTCATACCAAGCTCTAGGAGCTTAATGAAGACCATACAATGCCTTGTCCAGCTTGCAGACGTAGTTCGGATGAACAGAGTCTTCAAATCCAGGCGGCTATTTGACATAGACCTCTTCAACCACTTGACCATACAGAAATGCACTCTTAACGTCAAGCTGGTAAACCCGAAATCCTTTGAATGAAGCGTACGCCAGGAAAATGCGGATGGATTCCAAACGAGCAACCGGAGCAAATACTTCATCATAGTCCAAACCTTCAATTTGAGTGAAACCCTGGACCACTAGACGTGCTTTGTTGCGAATTACCACGCCCCGATCATCCTTCTTCACACGATATACCCAACGAGTGCCAATAGGATGAACACCCTTGGGTAAAGGCACCAAAGTCCATACTTGCAGCTTGTTGAATTGTTGAAGCTCTTCCAGCATAGCTTCAACCCAGTATGGGTCCTTTAACGCATCAGATGTCTTTTTCGGTTCTACTTGTGAGAGAAAGCATTCATCAATTTCCGAACCAAGACAAACAGGATCAGTGACGGTAACAGGAGACGATGTCAACATAGATTGTTCAGCAGCAGCAATCTGTCTTCTCGTTAAAACACCTTTGTTTAAATCACCAAGAATGGCATCAACTGGATGTGACACATTGATCCGAGAACTCGGAATTGCAGCTGGAACGATGATAGAATCAAGGTTTGTAGAGTCAGCTTCAAGTTCGAGTTGAAGTGCAGGTAAATCTTCAAGGTCAGATGCAGGTGATTGAACATAATCCTCAAACATTTGTTCCTCATCATTTGTAGGATCAGGAACATTCTCAGTAACGAGTGGAGGTGGAGTCTCACAAGTAGCAGCAGGAGCAGTTGCTGGTGTTCCTGTAGGTGGTGGAGGAACAGAGATGGGTGGTGTTTCAGAAGCGATGTCCAGCCCATGAAATAGTGTCACTATATCCTCTTCTTCATTTTCCTCAGGAATATTGAAAGAATCAAACAGTGTTTGATAGTCAAACAAATATTCGGGTCCCTTCCCTTGAGGGTTGTTAGTGTAATGGAAAAAGGTGACTTCAAAATGTTCTTCCACACGCTTGGTCACTAAGTTATACACACGTTTGTTTGGTGAGTTATTAGAGAATCCTAGAAAAACACCTTCACAAGATTTCTCACCAAACTTAGCAATTCGTTCCTTGGTGTGCATAATAGTGCATAGACAGCCAAATGGTTCAAGAAACTGTAGATTAGGCTTTCTATTGTTGAACAATTCATAGGATGTCTTGTTCTTCTTCTTAACCATTAACACCCGATTCAGAAAATAGCAGGCCATATTCACAGCTTCAGCCCAAAATGTGATTGGAAGCTTAGAGTCAGATAGCATTGTACGTGCAGCCTCAATCAAAGTCCTATTCTTACGTTCCGCAACCCCATTTTGCTGTGGAGTCCTTGCGGCACGGAATTGGTGTTCAATACCATTGCTCAAACAGTACAACTCTATAATCGAGTTCTTAAACTCTGTACCGTTATCACTTCTTATCGTCTTGATTCTCAACTCACAAAGATTTTGCAGTTTGTCGAATAGATAGATGAGAATCTCAGGCACTTCATCCTTGGTCTTCAGAAAATAAACCCAAGAAAACCGCGAATAATCATCCGTCACAACAAGGCAATACGAAGCTCCTCCGAAACTCTTCTTTCTGACTGGCTCGAATAGATCCATGTGAAGCAGCTCCAAGGGCTTCTCAGTTGAATTGGCCAGCTTCGGTCTGTGAGACTTCTTGTGTTGCTTTCCTTTCTGACAAGGGACGCAATGATCATTCAGTCCAAAGGATTGCTTAGGGACACCTCGCACTAGATCATTCTTGATTAGGTAGTTCATCTTGCAAAAGTCCAAGTGTCCCATACGCTTGTGCCATAATAACGATTCCTTCTCAGGAGCTTTAGATAGAAGACATGTGAGTTGTGTAGTTTCCACAGTACTCATGTCAAGAATATACGTGTCTCGCTCCCGTGGTGCCCTCAGAAGCACCCATTCTTCAGGGATAACAAATCCCGGCTTCAAAATGCAACACTCAGTGTCTGTGAAAGTAGTAGTGTACTTTTTATCGCACACTTGAGAGACACTGAGAAGATTGTGTTGCAATTGTTCTACAAAATTCACCTTCTCAAAGCTTACCATTCCATTAGTAAGCGTACCCTGACCAGAAATAACTCCCCCTTTGTCACCAGCGAAGGCCACATATCCTCCATTGTAGGCATGAACCTCAGATAAAAGGGAAACATCACCGGTCATGTGCCGAGAACAACCGCTGTCAATATACCATTTACTATTCTTTACAGATTCAGGTTGCTGCGGCACCACAAACAAGGTAAATTAGTTAGAAATGGAGACCCAAGCCTTTATAGTCTTGGGTACTCCAGTAACATCATCAACAATGACCACATCAGTCAAAACTTTATTTTCAAACAGTTTAGAATGTTTGACTGATGAGGTATTGTTAGATGTAGAATCTTTGCAAGATTCTTTAATCTTCCAAACTTGTTTAGGTTTGGATGCTTGCGAGTCAACAACTTTGAGCTTCAAGTTTTGCAAAGTATTTTGCTCAACTTTGTTGATTTTGACAACTGGGACACAAGTCTTTGAGCCTTTCATTGAAATAGACTTCTTTGAAGGATTCTTAAATTTTGAGACTCGCGAAACCTGTTTCCCATACTGTTTCTTCGCAAGCACGGGACAAACATTTATCAAATGACCTTGCTTCTTGCAGTAGAAACAGGATCGATGCTCAACACTTGATTGAGATTGAGGAATGAACCGATGAGCTCGACAAAAGGAAGCATGTGTTGAACAGTCACATTTACGTGAGCATTCAGCAAGAGATGCTTTAGAAGAGTTTTTAGAAGATTTATTTAATATAGTTGTTTTAGAAACAATCTTCTTTTGAGGTTCAGCCATAGCTTTACCTTTTCTTTTTGTTATAGCCTGTTCTTTTTGTTCGATAGTAATTATATGATTTTCAGGCTTGACGTTTTTCTTAACTGGTCGATACTCTTGATCAGTTATATCCTCAATTTCAATTTCCTCTTCAATAATACGAGGAAGCACAGAAAGAGTCTTTCCTAATTTAGGCTCAACTATATTTTCAGACTTAATAAGTTCAGTCTGATGTATCTTGGCCTTAATAGGTTTAACTTTCTCAACCTTTTGAGTCTTACTTGTTTCAGACTCACTAGTATTAGCCCTAACTGGCTCGGGCCTACTAGTTTCAGGTTGTTCACATGCAATGATGACATTTTCAGCCTTAACTAGCTCAGACTTACTTATATTGATGCTCACAGTAGGTTTGACAGTTTTAACATCTATCTTAGTAAAGATAGGCATCATATCATTGACATTATCCCTAACAGGCATAGGTAAATAATCCTTAGGAGGTGGGACTTGATGAAAACCAAGTCTTGCCTTACTCTTAGTGTCAGTCCTCTGTGCCTGTAGGATTTCATCAAAGACTAGAGAGGATGTTGAAAAGTTTGAAAGCTTTTTCTTTAAATTTAGAACCTCAGTTTGAGATTCAACAAGTTCCCTTTTAACAGATGATAGCATGTCAACATAGCTACCAATTTCATCTTGTTGTTCAAAAATTTTAGCTTTTAGTTCCTTTTTCTCTTCCAAAACAGCTTTTAACTTTTGATCACTAGCCTTATCACTGTCACGTAACATACTATTTGTTTCATTTAAATTTTCGATGACAGTGTTAAGGCGTGTGGTATCCTCTCTATACCTGTTTAGCTGGTTAGTTAATTTAACACATGATACACAAGATAATGGTTCATCATGTACCTCATGCACTTCAACCATCAGTGCCCATTCTGAATCATCTTCATCTGGGTCAGACCATTCCCAAGCATTGTTGGAAAGCAGTAGCGCAGCGGAAACCATAGCTTTTTCATCAGATCTGGTCTTCTCAGATGAGGTGGACTGAGAGGGCTTGGACAAACCGGAAGGTAGATTCTTCTTTCTGTCACATTCACGAGCAAAGTGTCCATAGTTGTGACACTGGTAGCATTTTACCTTGCTCTTATTGAATCCAAGACCCTTCTCTTCCGGATCAGTGACATTCTTCCTCCAAGTTTTCTTTAAGAAGTTCTTGACGCGTCTTGTGAGCATAGCCATGCTCCACTTCAAGTCCATTCGTTCAAGCTCTTCTTGATCAATTTGACTGAAATCTTCTTCAGTCAGTCATATTCACGGTGCTGTTCTTGTTGGATAGGAAGTCATCATAAGCTGACAAGAAAGCTGTGAAGACAGCTGCATGTTCTTCAGCAACTGCAGGAGATGCTCCTTTAAAGTTGGAGTAAGCACCACCCCCACTGGAAGAGTTGGTGGTAGTATATCCAAAACCAGTAGATGTATTTTGAGCACCAGAACCCCCAGAAAAGAATGCAGCCCCAGCAGCTTGAGTTGCTACAGCAGGAACATCCACACCATATAACATAGGATTCTGAATATGTGCAGTAGCCTTGGTCTCCTTCTTCTGCATATCCAGGAGATCAGCAGCAATTTGTCCGATCAGATCATCGAGCTCCATATCCATTATATCCTCGTCTTTTTCCATCAGCAGCACTCGTGTATTCCACTTCTTGGGTAAGGAACCCAAAAGCTTCTTGTTTACATCGGTTTTGTCGAGAGTTACACCACCCTCGACTAATTCACTTACGAGCTGGGAGTATCTACTACACATATCCTCCAGAGACTCAGTAGGTAACATGTCAAAGACCTCAAACTGTTTCTTAACCAGATCCAGTTTGTTTCGTTTGTATTGATCACTACCACCACATTTCTTCTCAAACCCCTTCCATAGATCATAAGCGGTCTTGTGATGGCGTAGTTGTCTCAATATCTGTTGAGGTAAGGCCATAGTGATCGCAGAATATGTTTTTCGTTCAGTATCGAAAGCCTTACGTTCTTCAGGAGTCATTGATTTAATGGACTTTTCAGGAATAAGTCCATTAAATATACCGGTTCGAACAGGGCGTTCATATCGTTCCTCAAGATAGATCAGCATCTCAGCATCTTTGAAAGATACAAACGCTTCAAACCGTTGACGCCAGTCTAAGTAGTTCATACCCGTAGTGTACATCGGTGGTTTGTTTGTAGAGCCCACCTCACTAGAATGCTTTAGCATTGCCCCAACCTGTTGAAGTGATGTTGATGTAGAAGCAGACATGGTAATGGGCTCGAGAGACTTTTCAAAAATTTTGAAAAACTGAAAAATGCGACACAAACGAAATGTCGCAGAGGTTATGTCGCAAGAAGACTAGCAGCGACACAATGGTTATGTCGCAGGATTAAGGTCGCTGAAACCTTATGTCGCAACACTATGTCGCATAATTAAGGTCGCTGAAACCCTATAGCGACACAATATTATGTCGCAACACTATGTCGCAAACACGGCGCTGTCAGTACGAACAAACCTCAAAAACACAGATTTTCGAACCCTAAATGTTTTTTATCGAAAAAGCCAGTAAAAGTAGAGATTTTTAGGTTCAAAAACACCAAAATGCAGCTCTAAAATACCAATAAAGAAGATCAAACACCAAGAAAATGTCAAATGATCAAAAAAGTATTAAAAACCTTAACCAAATGATTTGATACCACTAACAATCAAAGATTATGGCTCTGATACCAATTGTGGATCCCAATGGGTGATCTTTTAATCAAATCAAGAGGAGAAGAAGACAAGAACACAAGCAAAATGATATAAAGTTTGGACAAAATGATAAACAAATGAGATAAAACTTTATATTACTCAATCCCCAAAATATTCTCTCAAAGTGAGTGTAGCAGCCAAAATACAGAGAATAAAGTGAGTGCAAAAATGTCTTGCCCTAAATATCTCTAACTTTGATATTTATACTAAACAAACTGGCCGTTCTGCGACACAAGCCTTGTGTCGCAGAGATCACTAATGCGACACAGGCACTGTGTCGCAACTACAACTAATGCGACACAAGCCTTGTGTCGCAGTACACAGAAAATGTAATTTTCACTAAGTTTATTTCATTTACAGACACAGTACAGACTAGACCAACTGACAGAACACTCTAAGATGCATCAACAATTTTCAATGGCATGCTGAGAAATCTTGAGCAACATAGCTCTAAGAAATTTTTGATGTATCCCAGGTTTGTGCAGATAGTTATAAATGAGGAATTAAATGATTTATCTGCACATCCTGAAATTTTTGTTGTTCGCTCTCATACTCAAAAACTGTTTAAATGAGAGTGAATATTGGTTTTTCTGATAAGGTTACAGCATTGTTTCCAACAATGCTTGCTGCACCTTCTACCACAGTTGAAGAAGTAGAAAGCCCATCTGCTTCTCAACCCACAACTGTTGGTACAACCCCCAAAGAAAAACAAGGGACCAAGAAGCCAACCAAAACAGAGAAATCAAAACAGACATCTGATGTTCCTACTGGCCAGGTGTCTCAACCACAAACTGAACAGAGGGTGGTCCATAAAGAGGGGGGTGACCATTCTGGAAGGGCTATCATTACTGATTCTAGCCCATTGGCAGAACAGGACAGTGATAACATCAATAAGACCCAACCAGAGGCAACTGTACATGGTGAACTTCCTATGGAAGATGATCCTAGTCTAGGTCCCAATACCAAGAACAAAGGGACTTCTGATGATCATGCTAGGCATGAATTAGAGGATATACCTTCTGATGATTTACCAAGAGAGGTTAACACTTCTGGAGGTAATGAAGATAGCATGTTACTAAAGGAATTGATGGCATTCTATACCAATTTAAGTGATGAGGTTGCAAGGCAGAGAGGGATGTTAGAATCTCAGGGGAAGGAGATTCAGAGATTAAATGGGCTGGTGAGTGAGTTGTTGAAGGAGAAGGAGGTGGAAAGGACTAAGTTAACTGATAAATCTTCTCAGGATTTGGATGTGGAGGTACCATTCATTGTTGATGATGAATTGGAAGAGGAGAATGTGGCAGGTGCTGGAGTTAGTACTATAAATGAAAAGGAAACAGTTAGTGTTGTTTCAGTTAGTGCTGTTCCAGTTAGTACTGCAGGTGGGAAAGTTAAAACTGTTGGAGTTAGTGCTGTTGTTAGTGCTGCATTAGAAGATTTTGGGTTTAGTACTACTGGGCAAGATAAGGATAGGAAAAATTGATGAAGAAAATAGAATAATAAAAGAAAGGAGACTGAAAGGAATGAATGAACCTGGTCCTGAGCCTATAAAATAGTTTGAGAGAACAAAAAGAAATGTTAAAGAAGTAGGAAAGGATGAGGTTAAGAGGTCTGAGAAGAAGAAGGCAAAGATAGAAAAGAGAACTGAAACTGAAAAGACCAAGACAGATGTGCATACTGATGCGCCATCTAATATTGAAGGACAAATAAAGGATGAGAAGGGATAGTAGTAGCAGTAGAGGTTTTTAAGCCCACACCTCTAAAAACTGAGTGTATCATCATAGACTGGTATCAGATTGAAGATGCTGAAAAAAAGAAATATCACAAGGTGATCAGACTGGTATATATGGTCAAGCTGTTTAATAGAAAAGCTCTGGATCAGATGTGGAAAAATTGCTAAAGCTAAATATACTGATCAACAGGAGTATGATGATAACAGGTAGCTATATGAGTATCTACAATAGTTGTATGAGCCTAATAAAAATATGACATTATTTCAGAAGGCTTTCTCACCAGTAACATTTTGGCAATACTTTGACAATTGTGGAGTTCATTGTACACATCAACAAGATGGTGGGATTGGATACTATTTTGTTGGAAAGAGGTATCCATGGAATCCTAGTATGCTACAGAATATGTTGATGATCAAAGTACAAAACAGGAATCGAGTATTTGTGTCAAGATTGGTTGATGAGATTATATCATACTTGAAGTGAGAAACTTAATACTGTTAGTAGTACAACATAAATGTAGGGGGAGATTGTTGTTAATAAATCAGTTTGTGCTGTTTGCGGAAGTTAGTACTGTGCTTAATGTTTCTACTGCTTGAAGACTTTGTACTGCTTCAACGTTTGTACTGTGCTTTAGAGTTTCTACTGTCTACAAGAGTTTCTACTGTTACTAGAGTTAGTGTTGTAATGAAGAAGTTAATACTGTAAAGCTTCAAATTTAATAATGTTCAAGTATTAATACTGTTTTCATTAGTTAGTACTGTTTGTCTTAATTTGTATTGTTACATTATTAGTACTGTTTACGTATATGGTAATTATGGTAACAGATAAAGTTGATAGTTAGATCGTTTCCTAGTTTAGAGGAAATCTTGTTCAGGACTCTATACTTATATAAATAGAGATCCTATAGAATAGAGAAATATACGTAGCTTCAAGGCATAAACCCTAATACAATTGTGTATTCGTATTATTGATATTAATAATATTGGAGCTTTTTGATCAATATATTATTCTGTGAGTTGTTCTTTGACTGTCAAGTACTATTCCGCAAGTTTCTTGATAGTTATTCAAAACTATAAGTCTTATTAAGATCAAGATTGATCGTAACAGTAATAGCCAGCCAGACCAAGAAATTGACGTACTTCGATTGGGGTCTTCGATGTTTCCTAGTTTTTGATTGCATCAATTTTTGTTGGGTCGACGTGAATTCATTTATCGTTAATGACATGACCTAGGAAGTTCACTTCTCGCATCCAAAATTCACACTTGGAGAATTTTGTATACAATTTTTCTTTCCCCAGCAATTCAAGAATTAGTTTCAGATGTCATTCGTGATCTTCCTTCGTTTGTGAGTAAATGAGAATGCCGTCAATGACTACGATGACGAATTTATCGAGGTAAGGTTTGCAGACTCTGTTAATGAGATTTATAAAAACAGCTGGCTCATTTATCAAACCGAAAGGCATAACTAGGAACCCTTTAGTGACCATAGCGAGTCCTAAATGCGGTTTTCGGTACGTCTTCTTTCCGCACCTTCAGTTGGTGATAACCAGAACGTAGATCGATTTTCGAGTAAAATCTAGAACCTTGAAGTTGGTAAAAAAGATCGTCAATACGGGGAAGTGGATATCGGTTTTTTATGGTTAACTTATTAAGTTCCTAATAATCGATACACATCTGCATGGATCCATCCTTTTTCTTCACAAAAAGGACCGGAGCTCCCAGGGTAAAAAGCTCGGTCGAATGAATCCTAGATCTAGAAGTTCTTGTAGTTGTGTGGATAATTCTTTCATTTCGGATGGAGCGAGGCGATAGGGCGACCGAGCGATCGGTGTAGTCCGGGAAGTCTTTAGGAAATACCTCCAGATGATCTCGCACGATCGGTATATCGTCAATTCATCGCTCCTCGGGTTTCTTCCATACTACATGAGCCAGGAAGGCTTGGTATCCTTTTCGTAGGTATCTTCTTGCCTTCATGCAAGTAACCATTTTCACGGCGCTCCGTTTCTTTTCTCCTTGTATCACCAGGGTTTCTCCCGTCGCTAGTGGTATGCGCACAAATTTTTCGAAACTTACGATCTCAGCTTGGTTTTTGGATAACCAGTCCATGCCGATCACGATGTCGAAACTTCCTAGTTCTACAGGCAACAAGTCTACCTCAAAGGTATGACCCTCTAGGGTTATGGTACATCCCAAAATAGTTTCTCCATTTTCAATCATGTTACCGTTCGCTAGTTCTATGGCATACTTAGTATCTAACTTTGTAGACTCTATTCCCAATAGTGGTCTAAAGTCAGCAGATACAGAACTTAGGTCGACACCCGAATCAAACAATATTGATGTATACTGATTATTGACAAGAAAAATACAAGTGACGGTGTTGGGGTCATGGCGCGCTTCTTGTGCACCAATAACGAATGCTCGACCACGAGCTGGTCGGTTGTTCCCATTGATGATGGCTCAGTTGTGGTTGTTGTTGAGCTAAGGGCAATTGTTTCGGAAGTGGTCAGGGTTTCCACATTTGAAACACTTGTTCACCCTACGTTCGTTATTATCACGATTAGGTGGATTGATTCCACATAATTGAGCTCGATGACCCCATCTATTGCAATTATCACAATGAATGCACCTGTCGTTGGATGCCTCTCACACTTCACACATTTTGGCTTACTTCCATTATAATCCTTCGATCCTGATGTGTTAGCAACATACGCCTTGGTCCTTACTTGCTCTGTTGACCTCGGCGCTTATTTCCTCCATCATTCCACTTCCTCCTTCAGCTCTGCTCATCTCTCCTCTGTTTAAACCCGTTTTCTTGGTCAGTGACCCCATCCTTACCGCCTCATCAGTCAAGCTTTAAGCTAGGTCACAACGCTCTTAAAAGTGGACGGGTTTGCCGAAGATACTAAACTCTTGATTTGAGGTACCAGTCCCTAGATGTACCTTTCGATACGTTTGTACTCAAGTGTGACCATGTGTGGTACTAGGCATGCTAGCTCTTGAAACTTAGTGGTATAAGTGGCGATATCGGATCTACTCATCGATATATTCCAAAGTTCGGTTTCGATCTTCTAGAGTTCGCTGCGAGGGTGGAACTCTTCCAGTATCATCGTCTTCAGTTCATCCCATGAGATGGCGTTAGCGGTTTCTCGTCTAAGGGTTTGGACTTGAGCGTTCCACCAAGTCAATGCTTTGTCAGCCAGGGTGCAGGTGGCATACTTCACCATGCATTCGGGTGAGCAATTGCTTAGGTCAAGTACAGACTCCATCTTCTCTATCTAGTGAATGATTCCGATGGCGCCCTCATTCCCACAGAAATTACTCGGCTTAGAAGCCACAAATGATTTGTAAGAACACCCCCAATGGGTATTCTCAGGCTCTTCGGTTACGTTGGTCTGTGCTCCAGTTCGGTTTCTTCCAACAAGGTTTCTAGTGGTACCGCTGTCATTCACGCCACTATCGCGAACGCGACTTGCCTCGTACTGGGCAATAGCTTCAGCTACTCGTCTTGCGACGAGTTCTTCGACCGTTTCAGTGTTAATCAGTATTGCACTCCTTCGGTTGTTTAGTGTATTCCGGCGTTTGGGAGGCATGATTTTGTTCTAATACATAGAATAAATATGAATAAGATATAGTAATCAATGCCAACACAATATATACGAAATGTAAGCAACCACACACTATAACATACATAAATAGAAAACATTCATATATTTCATAGGTGAAATAAAATGTACTTAGGATTTTACACCTTAGTCATTACAAAAGTTTTCAAATGTAGATAGTGTGGGCACAACCCGCCGCACATAGGTCTACTGAAAGTAAGATAAGTGCATCCCTAGCGTTGCCACCATCAGGCTAACTCCAGTCGCTATCTCTGCTGTCCGTATGCGTCTTTTAAGTGCCTCCATTTGTACTTGAATGGTGTATAATGCCTCTCTATCGGTGGTCATGTGAATCTCTGCCGTCTCGAGGCACTCAAATGTGGAGGTCATATCTCCATCCAGTTGGGATGTATCGCTCAACAACTCCATGATACGTGTGTGCAGTGGCGAGGCTCCTATAGTGAGTGTGGGCCAAAGCGACTAGTGTGGGGATCGTCAACTCTAGGGGCTCGCGAGTGAGAGGTGGTGGTGATCGGGAGGACTCACCGACCTCAAAGGTCGATGGAATACCCTCCATCTCTCTCTAATGCCTCAACATGCTCGACATCCAGTGTAAGTGGTTGACCTTCTGCTTCTTTAGTGGCGACTCCTCAGGAATAGTAAATATCCTATCACGTGGCGCTATGGGTCCGCTGGGTAGACGTTCAGTCGTCTTCCTCACAATATCCCTCGTTATCGGTCTGCGTGTTGTCTGAGGATATTTAGGGTGTAATGGTAGGTCCTCGGACTCAGACGAGTCGCTAGTGTGGCGGTGCTTAATCGGTTTGTAGATCCCTAGACGATCTTTTAATCAAATCGTTCAATAACCCACGTGCGGAATTCGTAGAATTATAATAACCACAAAAGCTTAAACAATTAATAACAATGCAATAAACCACTTTATATTTCTTTTGTCAATTCTCAGTCAAGAATACAGCAGCAAAACGCAGAGAATATTATACCAAAAAGTCTAACCAAATTACAAAGTAATTAAGGGTATTTATACTAATCTGGCCGACTTATGCGACATAAGCATTATGTCGCTAAGATCACTATGCGACATAACACTATGTCCCAATTACAACTAATGCGACACAAGCCTTGTGTCGCATAACACAGTAAATGTAATTCTAACTAACTCAATTACATTAACAAACACAATACAGACTTGACCAACTGACAGACACACTAAGATGCATCAACAAACTCCCCTGTGTCTTCATCTTGGTCTTCAAAATCTTCAATCAAATCCAGCCTGTTGGAAATACACAGCCAGCATGTATTCCATGTGTTACACAAATATTGACAATCCGCTGAAATTGAAATGCGATCTTCTTATTCACAGCATTCCTTTCATTGAAGTGAATCGGATTATCAAATAGTTTTCTCAAGTCTTTTGATGACAAGTTTATCAAGCTCATAGGATCAAACACTTGAAATTGAGCTTTCTTCAAACCATACAGCGAGTTCCTCTCAGGTTGCTCCGTTTCAGGAACAAATACCAAAACTGCCTCACCAGTGTGAGCATCAAGTTCCCAGTAATGAAATCTTCTCAAAAAGTCAATGGGAACCGTTTCAAGAGGAATAATCTTCAAACAGTTAGCTGGAGGATAGCGCATTCTGCATAACGGCTGTTTGGTCACTGGATCTATCTTTTTCTTATAGATATACCTAGTTCCCAAAGTTGGTTTGATGAAATTATATTTCTTTGTACGTATTTCTCGCTGCAAAGTGGTTTGGATAAAATTAGCACGATCATCTCCAGACGGGTTAATCAAATAGAGCTGAGCAAGACGATTAACTTCTCCTTTTGGCAACGTGCTCAGCTTGGTGAATGATCTCTTGAAGTATTGAATACCATCTAGTCTCTTGATCATAAACACACCATTTTACAGGTTACGGGTACCTGAACTCCAGTTTTACCATGAGGCCACCATTTAGCAATGTTCTCAGCTCGTGTTTCAGTAACTTCAGTTTCTGGAGCCTGAGCCTCTGATGTTCCTTCAGCAGGTGTCTCGGATGCTTCTTCAGATTCATCTTCAAAAGAATCGGATTCAATAATAGGAGCATCATCATATACCTCATTTTCACTTAACCCTTCCTCTTCAACATCAACATCATCATTTACCTCAAATTCTTCATCCTCAGAATCCGAACTAACTTGGTTTACCATACGTTGTATAAATGAGAGGTCTGCACATGAATAATCAACAGCCAATGGTCTCGGCTGGCCTGGTATGTCGTGCACAGGGAAGTAATCTAAACTGGCATTTCATTATCTTGATTAACATTTATATCTTCATTTACAGACTCAGACCCCGGTTCTATTGGTTCTATAGATGGACCAGAGGGAACAGACTCCCCCGGACCAATTGACCGGGTCTCAAACTCCCTAAACCTATCTTCTAAATCTGTAATCCGGGAGGTTTGAGTCTCTATCAGTGCAGCTTGAGACTAAATGAGTAAAGCTTGATCGTCCACAGTCTTCTGCATTGCCTCCATCCGTTCCAATAATTGCTTGATAATATCCGGATGAGGTTGCACTGGAGTCCGCATCTCTGACGGCCCTGTGGATGAAGAAGTCCGAGGACGACTAGA
This sequence comes from Logfia minima, assembly GCA_963921325.1. Taxonomy (NCBI): domain Eukaryota; kingdom Viridiplantae; phylum Streptophyta; class Magnoliopsida; order Asterales; family Asteraceae; genus Logfia; species Logfia minima. The sequence goes on from OY992766.1 coordinate 14,480,057, forward strand.
AGTCGGAATATCCTCAGAGACCGTGAAAGTAACATCCTCACGGGGCCGTTTGCCCAACGACACCACCTGTGAAGATCGAGGTGGCGAGGGCACATAGTCATCGATAACCTGAAAAATATCCTCAGAGGAATTATCGGTTTGCGAAGGCTGTTGCGATGTTTGAGTAGGTGGTTGTTGGAGAGGTGCCTGTGGAGGTGGGGAAAGCGGCCTTTGAACAGGAGCCGGATCTTGAAAATTATCACCCTCCGGAGGCACATAGGCCTCATTTATAACATGGCCAAACAAAGGCACATGTGCCGGGACCGCTGCGCCCCGCGCATACTGGCCAGAGACCACAAAAATGCGGGTGTTCATGGGCGTCTGTCAAAACTGGTGATTGGGAACAACCTGTAGCCCGAGAAGCAGGTGATTGATCAAAAGCTGAACAAAACGTGGGTATAAGGCCCACTTCCCATCACCCGCCTGAACATTGTCAACAAGTATCCGGAAGATATAACCGGAGAAGTTGAACGGCTTGTTGTAGACCAAAGCCAACATGGCCAATGTTGTGGAATAGCTCATTCCGTCTTAGCCGGCCTTCCTGCCAGACAGGCAAATGATCATAACATGAATCAGATATCGCCAGACCTTGGTGAGAAAGGCCTTGCGATATTGATCACGCGGGACGCCCGGATAACCCAGCCGAGCCATAGCACCCGCAATAAAAGAGTTGGCAAAGGCAACCGGCATCTCGGAATCATCAGGAAATTGAAAGAAATCCCGAATGACTGCTCCGAGATAATAATTTCGCGATCATGAACCCGAGAGATGAGCCGGGTAAACGAGAGATCTGAATTGATAAGTTCGTTAGTCCAGAAATCCGATACATGATCACGGTAGATCGGCGTGGTTGCCGTGATCGCAGTGTAAATCCTTGATCGACAGAGAAATGCAATCATCGGGCGATAAGGCGCCGCCGATTCTTTATCATCGTCGAGAAAAGCCGTGACATTATGTCGCGGTTCCCAGAAGTAAGCATTCACATTAATAGCAGCCATTTGTGTAAACGTAAAACACACTTGGAAGCCATTAGTTAGAAACACTTTTAAAAGTTGACGTTTTTTGAAATAAAATGTACTGCGACACAAGCCTTGTGTCGCAAATAATAAGGGCGACATAACGAGTTAAGAATCAAGCCAGCGGTGACAGGTCTGTACATACGTACAACTAAGCGACGTAAACTTGATTCACGTTTAAGCAAAACCATACTTGGTCAAACCGTTTGGCGACCGTGTTAGGTATCTTTGATTTTATAAGATTTTTAAAAGTGCTTTGACTTTTGTTTGCTTAGTTTTTGAATGACTGAGACCAGGTCTGTACAGACGTACAACAAAGGAAACAGGCAGCATAAATCCCCAAATGTTGTCATATAAAAGCTCAGGGTAATAGAAGCATGGCAAGCTGATACATAAGAATTAAGACACATTGTCATACATCATATGTTGGTCATCACAAGATAATAAACACGGATTAGAGGTATTTCTTAGTAGCTCGAAGAGGAGTATGAAAATGCCTACCAATACATCGTGCAATGATACGAAAGTCTTTAAGGACATGTATAACATATACAAGATAAACATAATGATATATCAAGGATAAAACGTAAGATTGTCGTTTGAAAAATGTCTCCTAATGTACTATCATATCCCTAGTTGTTTACAGACACAACTAAACGTATTTTTTGCAAATGTTGCAACCTTGCTTTTCTTTGATGCTAATAAGCACAAAGAATGGCTATTGCGTCTTTTCCTTTCTTTTTTTTTTCTTTTTTTTTTAATAACAATAACAACATAAGGTCACAAATATTACTATTTTATTTGAAAGAAACGTAACCCTATCATGTTGACAAGCTCATTGAAACGAGCACCGGAGAAAGCTTTGGTGAACAGGTTAGCATTCTGCTTAAGTGTATCTATTTGGACCAGATCAATTAGGTGTTTTTCAGAGCAGTCACGAATGAAATGAAACCTAATTTCTATGTGTTTGGTCTTAGAATGTTGGACAGGATTACGTGTAATAGATATAGCAACAGTATTATCTATATGAATAGGAGTCATAGTTAAGAGTAAACCGTAATCGCGCAACTGATGTTGTATCCAAAGAACCTGGGAACAACAACTAGCAGCAGCAATATACTCAGCCTCTGCCGTTGAGGTAGAGACTGTCGTTTGCTTTTTGCACTGCCATGAAATGAGCCTAGGTCCAAGAAATTGACAGCCACCAGATGTAGACTTCTTATCCATATTGCAACCACCATAATCCGAGTCCGAGTAAGCAGTAAGCGCAAAGGTTTTCTCATTAGAGTACCATAGACCAAGTGTTGGTCTATATTTTAGATAACCAAAGATCCGCGTAACCGCCTTCATATGAGATACCTTCGGTTTAGCCTGATACCTGGAACAGAGAGAGACTGCAAAGACAATGTCCAGACGTGATGCAGTAAGATACATCAGAGAACCAATCATAGATCGGTAATCTTTCTCCGGACAGTCCTCTTCATCCTCTGCTGGACCAAGGTTATAATTCCGCTCTAAAGGCGTCCCATAGGATTTACAGTCAGTCAAGTTATACCGTGTAAGCATATCATTGACATACTTGGACTGATGTATGTAAATTCCCTTAGCAGACTGTTCAGCTCCCCCATCGACACATTTCATCCTTAGTAGAACCAAAGATGATGTCATCCATATAAACCTGTACTAATAATAAGTCAGTCTTGTCATGCTTGATGCAGAGAGTATTGTCGATCGTTCCTCGTACAAATCCATTCTTCAGCAGATGAGTCGCAAACCGCTCATACCAAGCTCTAGGAGCTTGATGAAGACCATACAACACCTTGTCCAGCTTGCATACGTAATTTGGATTTACGGAATCTTCAAAACCAGGAGGCTATTTTACATAAACCTCTTCAAGCACTTGACCATACAGAAAAGCACTTTTAACATCAAGCTGATAAACCCGAAATCCTTTGAATGAAGCATACGCCAGAAAAATGCGGATGGATTCCAACCGAGAAACCGGGGCAAATACTTCATCATAGTCCAAACCTTCAATTTGAGTAAAGCCCTGGACCACTAGACGTGCTTTGTTGCGAATTACCATGCCCCGATCATCCTTCTTCACACGATATACCCAACGAGTGCCAATTGGATGAACACCTTTGGGTAAAGGCACCAATGTCCACACTTGCAGTTTTTTGAATTGTTGAAGCTCTTCCTGCATCGCCTCAACCCAGTATGGATCCTTCAACGCATCAGTTGTCTTCTTTGGTTCAACTTGTGATAGAAAGCATTCGTCAATTTCCGAAGCAAGACAAATGGGATCAGTGTCTGCAACAGGTGAAGACGTCGAAGCAGATTGTTCAGCAGCAGCAAGCTGTCGTCTGGTTAAAACTCCTTTTTGTAAATCACCAAGAATTGCATCAACTGGATGTGACACATTGATACTAGAACTCGGAATTGCAGCCGGAACGATGATAGAATCAAGGTTTGTAGAGTCAGCTTCAAGTTCGACTTCAAGTGCAGGTAAATCTTCAGGGTCAGATGCAGGTAATGGTTCAAATTCAGATACGGGTGATTGGTCAGAAGCCTCAAACATTTGTTCCTCATCATTTGCAGAATCAGGAACATCATCAGTAACGGGTGGAGGCGGAGAGTCACAAGCGGCATCGGGATCAGCGGCGGGTGTTGCTGTAGGAGGTGTAGAAACAGAGATAGGTGAAGTATCATAAGAGATATCCAACCCGTGAAGTAGTGTCACCATTTCCTCTTCTTCATGCACCTCAGGAAGATTAAAAGAGTCAAACAATTTTTGATAATCAAACAAGTATTCGGGTCCCTTTCCCTGAGGGTTGTCAGTGTAATGGAAGAAAGTGACCTCAAAATGCTCTTTCACACGCTTTGTCACCAGATTGTACACTCTCTTGTTAGGTGAGTTATTAGAAAATCCCGAGAAAACACCTTCACAGGACTTTTCACCAAACTTAGCAATTCGTTCCTTGGTGTGCATAATAGTGCATAATAGTGCATAAACAGCCGAACGGTTCAAGAAATTGTAGATTTGGCTTTCTATTGTTGAACAATTCATAAGATGTCTTGTTCTTTTTCTTAACCGTTAACACCCGATTGAGAACATAACAGGCCGTATTTACAGCTTAGGCCCAAAAGGTGATTGGAAGCTTAGAGTCAGATAACATGGTTCGAGCAACCTCAATCAATGTCCTGTTCTTACGCTCCGCAACCCCATTCTGCTGTAGAGTCCTGGCAGCACTGAATTGATGTTCAGTGCCATTACTCAAACAGTACAGCTCCATAATCGAGTTCTTGAACTCTGTACCGTTATCACTTCTTATCTTTTGGATTCTCAACTCACACAAATTTTGCAGTTTGTCAAACAGGTAGATGAGAATCTCAGGCACTTCATCCTTAGTCTTCAGAAAATAAACCCAAGAAAACCGCGAATAATCATCAGTAACCACAAGACAATACGAAGCACCTCCCAAAATCCTTTTTTTTACTGGCCCAAATAAGTCCATGTGGAAAAGCTCCAATGGCTTCTTAGTTGAATTTACCAGCTTCGGTTTGTGAGATTTCTTGTGTTGCTTTCCTTTCTGACATGGAACGCAATGATCATTCAGACCAAAGGATTGCTTAGGAATACCTCGCACTAGATCATTCTTGATTAGATAGTTCATCTTACGAAAGTGCAAATGTCCCAAACGCCTGTGCCAAAGTAACGATTCCTTTTCGGGAGCTTTTGATAAGAGACATGTGAGCTGTTTGGTTTCCACAGTACTCATGTCAAGAATATAAGTATCTCTCTCCCTAGGTGCCCTCAGTAACACCCATTCTTTAGGAATCACAAATCCCGGCTTCAATATACAACACTCAGTGTCTGTGAAAGCAGTAGTGTACTTTTTGTCGCACACTTGAGAGACACTGAGAAGATTGTGTTGTAATTGCTCCACAAAATTCACCTTGTCAAAACTTACCATTCCATTGGTAAGCGTACCCTGACCAGAAATGACTCCCCCCTTATCACCAGCGAAGGCCACATAACCTCCATTGTAAGCATGAACTTCAAATAACAGAGAAACATCACCGGTCATGTGCCGAGAACAACCGTTGTCGATATACCATTTACTATTCTTTACAGATTCAGGTTGCTGCGGCACCACAAACAAGGTAAATTAGTTAGAAATGGAGACCCAAGCCTTTATAGTCTTGGGTACTCCAGTGACATCATCAACAACGACCACATCAATCAAAATTTTATTTTCAAACATTTTAGAATGTTTGACTGATGAGTTATTGTCAGATGTAGAATCTTTGCAAGATTCTTTAATCTTCCAAACCTGTTTTGGTTTGGATGCTTGCGAGTCAACAACTTTGAGCTTTAAGTTTGGCAATTTGTTTTGCTCAAGTTTGTTGATTTTGACAGCTGGGACAGGAGTCTTTGAGCCTTTCATTGAAATAGACTTCTTTGAAAGATTTTTGAATTTAGAGACTCGCGAAACTTGTTTCCCATACTGTTTCTTCGCAAGCACAGGACAATCATTAATCAAATGACCTTGCTTCTTGCAGTAGAAACAAGATCGATGCTCAACACTTAATTGAGATTGAGGAGTAAACCGATGAGCCCGACCAAAAGAAGCATGTGTTGAACAATCACATTTACATGAGCATTCAACAAGTGATGCTTTAGAAGTATTTTTAGAAGATTTACTTAAACTACTCGTTTTAGAAACAATCTTCTTTTGAGGTTCAGCCATAGCCTTACCTTTTCCTTTTGACATAGCCTGTTAATTTCTTTCAATAGTAATTATATGATTTTCAGGCTTAACATTTTTCTTTATTGGTCTAAACTCTTGATCAGTTATGTCCTCAATTTCAATTTCCTCTTCAATAATGCGAGGAAGCACAGAAAGAGCCTTTCCTAACTTAGGCTCAACTATATTTTCAGACTTAAGTAGCTCAGTCTGATTAATCTCAGCCTTAATAGGCTTAACTTTCTCAACCTTTTGAGTCTTACTAATTTCATACTCACTAGTATTAGCCCTAACTGGCTCGGGCTTACTAGTTTCAGGTTGTGGGGATGCAATGATGACAGTTTCAGCCTTAACTAGCTTAGACTTACTTATCTTGATACTAACTGCAGGTTTAACTGGTTTGACATCTATCTTTGTAAAAATAGGCATCAAGTCATTGACATTATCCCTGACAGGCATGGGAAGATAGTCCTTTGGAGGTGGGACTTGATGATAACCAAGTCCTGCCTTACTTTTAGTATCGGTCCTCTGTGCCTGTAGGATTTCATCAAAGACTAGAGAGGAGGTGGAAAAGTTAGAAAGCTTTTTCTTTAAATTTAGAATCTCAGTTTGAGTTTCAAAAAGTTCTTTCTTAACAGATGATAGCATATCAACATAGCTACCAATTTCATCTTGTTGTTCAAAAATTTTAGCTTTCAATTCCTTTTTATCTTCCAAAAGAGCTTTTAACTTTTGACAACTTGCCTTATCATTGTCTCTTAACATGTTATTTGTTTCATTTAAATTTTCAATAACAGTGTTAAGTCGTGTGGTGTCCTCTCTATACCTGTTTATCTGGTTAGTTAATTTTATACATGAAACACAGGATAATGGTTCATCATCTATCTCATGCACTTCAGCCATCAGTGCTTTTTCTACATCATCCTCATCTGGATCAGACCATTCCCAAGCATTGTTGGAAAGCAGCAGCGCGGCGGAAACCATCGCTTTTTCATCAGATTTGGTCTTATCAGAGGAGTTGTAGTGAGAAGGTTTAGATAAACCGGAAGGTGGATTCTTCTTGCGATCACATTCACGAGCAAAGTGTCCATAGTTATGACACTGGTAGCATTTCACCTTGCTCTTGTTAAAACCCAGACCTTTCTCTTCCGGATCAGTTACATTCTTCCTTCCAGTTTTCTTCAAGAAGTTCTTGAGTCTTCTTGTGAGCATAGCCATACTCCACTTCAGATCCATGCGCTCAAGCTCTTCTTGATCGATTTGACTGAAATCTTCTTCAGTCAGATCCACAGTATTGTTCTTGTTGGACAGAAAGTCATCATAAGCCGACAAGAAAGCTGTAAAGACAGCTGCATGTTCTTCAGCAACTGCAGGAGATGCACCTTTAAAGTTTGAATAAGTACCACCTCCACTTGAAGAGTTGGTGGTTGTATATCTAAATCCACCAGATGTACTTGGAGCACCAGAACTACCAGAACCCCCAGAAAAGAATGCAGAACCAGCAGCTTGAGTCGCTGCAGCAGGAACATCCACACCATATAACTTCGGATTCTGAAGGTGTGCAGTAGCCTTGGTTTCCTTTTTCTGCATGTCTAAAAGATCAGCAACAATCTGTCCAACCAAATTATCAAGCTTCATGTCCATGATGTCTTCGTCTTTTTCCATCAACAGTACTCTTGTATTCCACTTTTTGGGTAAGGAACCCAAAAGCTTCTTGTTTACATCAGTTTTGTCGAGAGTGACACCTCCCTCGACTAATTCACTAACTAATTGTGAATATCTACTGCACATATCTTCAAGAGACTCAGTAGGCAGCATGTCAAAGACTTCAAACTGTTTCTTGACTAGATCCAGTTTGTTCCGTTTGTACTGATCACTGCCACCACATTTCTTTTCAAAAGCAGTCCATAAGTCATATGCAGTTTTGTGATGGCGTAGTTGTCTTAATATCTGTTGAGGTAAGGCCATGGTAATGGCAGAAAAAGTTTTTTTTTCAGTGTCAAAGGCCTTACGTTCCTCAGGAGTCATAGATTTAATGGACTTGTCAGGTATACGTCCATTAAAGATACCGGTTCTACCAGGGCGTTCATACCATTCCTCCAAATAAATAAGCATTTCAGGATCATTGAATGATACAAACGCTTCAAACCGTTGACGCCAGTCCAAATAGTTCATACCATTTGTATACATAGTTGGTTTATTTGTTGAACCCACCTCACTATTATGCTTTAACATAACCCCCATTTGTTGAAGAGATGTTGATGTAGAAGCAGTCATTGTAACGGGCTCGAGAGACTTTTCAAAAGTTTGCTAGAAACTGGAGTATGCGACACTAAGGTTGTGTCGCAAAAGAACTAACATCGACACTAAGATTGTGTCGCAAAAGGTCTAACAATGACACTAAGGTTGTGTCGCAAAGGTATCTGTGGCGCAGAACCTGTGTCGCAACTTTATGTCGCAGGTTAATGTCGCAAAATAGGTATGTCGCAAAATAGGTATGTCGCAAGAGTTAATGTCGCAAAAACCCTACAGCGACACAAATTTTGTCGCAATCTTGTGTCGCAAAACGGCGCTGTCAGATCCCAAAAACCTCAAAAACGAAAAATTTCGAAACCTAAAAATTTTTAACGAAAAACTTCGTAAAAGCTTAGATTTTTAGGCTTAGAAACTCTAATTTTCAGCTCCAAAACACCTATAATGAAAATCAAACACCAAAAGAGACGTGAAATAATCAAAATAAGTATTAAAAACGTACCACAAACGATTTGATACCACCAAAATCCTTAGATTAATGGCTCTGATACCAATTCTAGATCCCTAGACGATCTTTTAATCAAATCGTTCAATAACCCACGTCCGGAATTCGTAGGATTGTAGTAATCACAAATATAAAGCTTAAACAATTAATAACAATGCAATAAACCACTTTATATTTCTTTTGTCAATTCTCAGTCAAGAATACAGCAGCAAAACACAGAGAATATTATACCAAAAAGTCTAACCAAATTACAAAGTAATTAAGGGTATTTATACTAATCTGGCCGACTTATGCGACATAAGCATTATGTCGCTAAGATCACTATGCGACATAACACTATGTCCCAATTACAACTAATGCGACACAAGCCTTGTGTCGCATAACACAGTAAATGTAATTCTAACTAACTCAATTACATTAACAAACACAATACAGACTTGACCAACTAACAGACACACTAAGATGCATCAACACGGTTCCTACTCATCGGACTCTAGGGTGTAACAGGTTTAATGACTCGATCCTAAACCATCATTTAGTAAAATTCATCAATAATTATAAGAGTGGCATCGAAGTCCTAATGTACAATTATTTAAAATGTAGATCAATTTTCATTGGGACCATTTAAATATACGAATCCCGAATGCGAAAAAACGTCGCTAGTTAGCGCGACTAACTAAAAATTGTGGGAGTGAACGTCAACCCCGATAATATTATCCGCATATTCAGTGGCTAGCGTCATCTAGCTAATGGTTATAGTCCCTGTAAGCAAAGGACTTATGCACTACAACTTGAGAACTTAGGCTCCCATAAAGATACGTTGTCAGGTTTAAATAATCACATGAAATCAGTTATATGTTTTTCAGCCTAATATTTGAAAGTAGTAAAATATGGTCTGTGAACTCACCTGAGTCCGAGCGTGCTAGCAAAATATGTTTAAGTAAAACGAGCCCAAATAAGCCCTAAAGGCATGAGGTCGAGTTAATAAATGTAGACCACTTAATAGTCCGTCATAGGCGTATGCGACACGTTGTGGTCTATTATAGTTTTCAAAATACTAAATTCGTTTATGTCAACTTTATAATACACTATCATTCATTATATATTAATAGCGTTGATTTTTTATTCGCTAGAGGTTGTATCAATCGTTTTTAATTTAAGGTTCATGATTTCGTTCAATTAGCTTTTAAATCGTGCGTTGCGCGTTACTATAATATAATCATGATACTTAGACATAATATATATTTTTAATAACGTTATAAGTTTATTATTTATCCTTATAACTTTTATCGTTAATGTACGTTTTTACTCGTTATAAATCGATTTTCACGATTTCTCGGTCTATACACTAATCATGATTTAATGTATATTTTTAAAATAAAGTCCCCTGATTTCTAGAAGGTCCTTCACAGTCCCTAAAGTTTTTAAGTGACGGTTTTAGTCCTGGTAGTTTCTATTTTGTCATTTTTGGTTAAATCTTCTGGTTTCTTCGATTTTGACCGTATAAGTTAGATTGTCGACATCTTTTCTTAGGGTTTTCACTTGTGGACTTTTAAGTTACTGTTTTTAAGTCTTAAGTCCATGAACTTTCTGTTTTTACACCCTTTGTCCCTATAGTTTCCAATTATCTCATTTTTAGCTCAAACTTTCGGTTCATCGGTTTTTAACCATACAAGTCTTGTTTTTAACACTCTAAAACTATAGATTACCCTTTATTATAATCTAACTTAGTGATTTTACCATCTCAGTCCATGACTTATGGATTTTTCACTTTTAGTCCTCCTAATTTCATTTATTGCATTTCTTGTACAATACTTTGGTTTATTAGTGTTTAACCACATGTATATTGTTCTAAAGCATGGTTTATACATAAATATACATAAGTTATTGATTTTCACAACCAAGGTCCAAAAGTTACTGTTTTTACATGTATAGTCCCTCTAGTTCTCATTTTTCCATTTTTAACCACATAGTTTAGTTTTCTTGGTTTTTAACAACCAGATTTAGGTTTTTAACAATTTAATCCATAGATTATCATTATAAACTATAAATAAACTGTTTTTAACATTTTGTTCCTCAAAAATCTGGATTTTTCATTTACAGCCCCTTAAGTCTTCTTTTTGATATTTTTCACCCAAAAGTGTGTTTATTAACTTTTAAACCACAAGGTTTATGTCATTACAAGTTTATTGTGTTATTTAGTTTAAAATAATATTTGAATATAAATAAGCTTTTATTACAAATAAAAGAAGATTTTAAAGTGTAAAACATATATTTTGCATTTTTAAAGTCTCTAAACTTATTTATAAACTTTTTATTGGTTAAACTTACTAGTTCATGTTTTTAAGAGACAAAGTAACTAGTTTAATAGCATGTAAGTGAACATTTTTAGCAAAAACACATATTTAAAGTAAATTACCAGAAGAAAAGTCTCCTTACAAAGCTTTAGGATGTGATTTTAGCAAGATGAGAACTTGATTTCTTTGTGAATTATTCCTAGCTTCAATCCTTGTGTTTAGCTTAGATTACCCATGGAAATATAGTGATGTAATGATTTGTAGGTGTTTCTATGTTAAGACAGCATCAAATAAGGATTTGTAAGTGGTGGTTGATGGTGGTTTAGGGTGGTTTGTGGTGGTGGTTCTTGAATTAAAATGAGAGAGAATGAGGGGGGGGGGGGGTTTGGTTGTGGGTTTTGAGGGAGAGAAAGAGAGTGAGTGTGTGTGTTTTATTGTGAGGATTTGTATGTCAAATTGAGGTGCAAATAAGTCAAGTAAAGGTGTGGGAGGCTTAGAGGCAAGTATGTCATGGTGCAAGGGATGGCAAGTATGTGTGTGTTTGATTGTGAGGAGTTGTATGTCAAAGTGAGGTGCAAATAAGTCAAGTAAAGGTGTGGGAGGCATGGAGGCAAGTATGTTGTGCATACATGGTGCAAGGGATGGTAAAGGGCGGGGGGCATGGTGGTGGTGGACGATTTTGGGAGGAGGGGAAGGGGGCCCCTTTGTGTTTCTAGCTAGTTAGGATTACGTGTAGATATTTAGGTCATTAAGCACTAATCTTGATTAATTAAGTGTTAATCATGTAATTAAGGTAACTTAGTGGTAATTAGGGTAGATTATTGACATTAGAATATTATTAGTTGGTTTTAATAATATTCGAATGTTTACCGTTACCTCGTTCGATTAATTACACATTTTAATTTGTCGTTGCACGACTTCTAGTTCATGTGAACGTTTATTGTTTCTCAAAAGTTGTTATGCTCATATATTAGCATAATTAGTATAAGGTAAATAACCACTATCAATTTTCGAATAGATTTACGTTATTTATGAAAATTGATCACTAACGTTCCTGAATGTCGGTATCTACCGATTGTGTAATTCTCAATGATTATGAATGCATTATGCATTAAAATAGTGTGCATCTCAATATGCAAGACTTAATTTGAAGAAAACGAATTCACATTAATTAAATAGGGAATTAGCTTAATATGCACGTAAGATAATAAACGGAATTTACCGTATTTTGAGGGTTGGCACACATCAATCTTTAACCAGCATTGTGCAAGCCTCACAGCCAGCACAGGGTGATCAATCCCCAACCAATATGTTTGAAAAGCGCAAAAGGGTGAAAGCTAACACTCAGCCACCAAAGGCATATGCCAAAAAGGCAATGTCTAAAGCGCTCAAGGCTAGTTTGACTTCAATTCGTGTGGAGTCAACTCAAGCACTTGATAACCCTGTAGCTAGCTCAGATGTATCTTCTAGAAAAGATACATTGCTGAAATGAGATAAGTCATTATCTGGACCAACCTCTCGAAAGGAGAAGTCCATTGAAAACAAGAGAGACATCTCACGCTCTCGACATTGTTTCGAAATAAGGATCGTATATCTAGTTCGTCGAGAGGCACAAACAAGTAATGGGATTCGTGGATTGGTTATAGGCTTCGGGATCGATACTTTAACTCGTAGGACCTAGCTAGTATGCGGGGGATCATGGTCATGAATGAGTTGATTGGTAATAAACTGTTTGATTTATAATGAACTTATACACATTGGTTGTTTACGATATTGCAAAGGTTTATGTTTGCAAGCGATTGATTTATACAAGTAAAGGTTTATTAATAGAGTCATAAACATGTGAATTCACTCAATAATATTGTTGAGGATTTATAAATATGTTTTTCAGGGAATTAGCCACGAAGTAAGAATTATGCATGCATATTGGGACCCACGCTCATCACGAAGCATAGGATGCCATTCCTTTTGAAATCATTAAACTTATTTAGTATGACTAAATGTTAGTTATATCATTCTGTTAAACAATTATCGTTCTGGTGATCGCGATAACTTTGTAATCGTTACTTTGACATTTTCTGGCATCCTAAATACATATGTTTACGATAATCATACGCTCTCGATGTAATTATCGATTCGATCATGTCATGCCCCGTGCTTCTGCATTGCTTACACGTGACACGATTTTATTGGGGTGTGACACGTTCGATGAAGTCGAGAAACCTGTCTCTCCATAGAGAACAGTCGCCTCATAATAAAACTGGAGGCTTATCTTTTGATCATATGGCAAGTGTTTCTGTCGACATTTTGATATGTACTAGTTTTCCCTCCAAATTTTGTGAAAAAATTTCCCGAGTAAAATCAAAATTTTTCTTAAACAAAAGAATGAACTTCAAAGCTCAAAATGTTGCTAGAAGATACTTGCAATTTTTTTTATTTTTTTATTTTTTGAGTCAAAATGTCGCATGTTATGTCTAATGCAATGTCGCATGAACTTTATATAGCGACACTAATAAATATCGCTAGGAAGAGTCGCCTAGTAATGGTAGTGTCGCTTTGAACTTAATCAGAAATAACCGTTAGTAGTGTCGCCCTAACTGTCGCTTGATGAACCAAAGTGTCACTCAGTTCGCAGAAAAAAAAAACACAAAAACTTCAATTTTCAACTTTTACACCCAAATTTTCTAACCAATCCCTCTTGAATGCTCCTAATCACAATTGTAATCCATTTCTCAATCTAATTTTTCCTTATCACCTGTTTTCAACTCTAATTTGAACAAAAACCGAATGTATTTCTAGAAACCCAAAACTTACTAAAACCTTCGATACTAGTATTCAATCAATTTAACCGTGTAATCAATCCAAAACCAGCTAACATTAGCTCTGATACCAATTGTTAAACTATATTCAAGCAATTCTATAATGATTAGTATGGGTGTGTATGAATATTGAGAGAGTTTCTTGAATATGTATTTTGCATTAAGTGTTATTATAATGGAAACTTATAAGTCACTTGATGCCTAAGCTTAACTACCTATTTATACTCAATGTGCTAATCACATTCAGCTCATGCGACACTTCTCAGTGACGAGCTACTCTCTTGCAAACTATCAAAAAATTAGAAAGTATTTCATCCTCATCAGTATCAACTCCATTAAGAAAAGATGTTTTTCCGATCACAACAAAGTTAAACCACAAGTGTCAAAGGCAACAAAAGCTCAAGTGAATGTTCAAGTGAAGACTTACATGGATAAGTCTTCTGAACTGCTTTCGAAAAAGATTTTTTTAGTTTACCAATTATTCTTTGCAAAAGAATAAGAGGTATTCTAAGAACTCTCAATTATGAAGAACTTCAAAGAATTTTCATCATTCTTGTTCACGTGGTTTTGAATTTTCAAACATATCAGTTTTACAAGTTTCCAAGAAAACAAAGGTTTGGAAACCAAAACAAAGCTTAACTGAAAAAAAATCATTCAAATATTCGAGATCGAATATATTTGCACTTGCACCACAAAATGTTTCTTATTCGGTGCAAAGAATGAATGATTTTTGATCCCCCATTCCCAAAAGATTTCAATCACCATTGATTCCACGAAAATTATTTAGAAATGAAACACAGAGTTTCAACTCTATATGGAATTGAATGTCTTTACATCAAATAGACACAACTTACAAATGGTATTCAAAATTCTCAAAACCCATTAGCATTGTGCTTAAAAGGGTGCCCAAAGTTGTGGTCTAATCTCAAATAAAATGACTTATAAACACATTGGTTCATAACTCGTTCTTCAAAGGTGATGGCTTCTGAACATTTCAGTTTAAACTCGTTTTAATTGAAAGAGCTCCCATCATAATTCCTTCTTAAGAAAAGTTTTATATATTTGAAGAAGAGCTCGCGTAATATCAAAAGACAAGTACAACTCACCTTCATATGTAGCTTTTCAAAACATTTATACATATATTAAGGGGGGAGGTTGTTCTAATTAAACTTTCAAGTGTTCAAATCTTTGTAATATGTAAACACTTTGGAACGTTTTCACATGTTTTTGGTTCTCATCCTCATGAAGATACCTAATCGAAAGATTCATTCGAACGAATACATTAAACCTCTTGGTTTTTGGCAAAATGCTGCAATCTGCACAGAGTGTTATAGAATTCAAATATCTCCTAATATCCACCAGAGCCGGTTGGATCTACCTTAAGACCGAACAAATCCATGTGAAGGAGTTCTAAAGTTGAGGCAATGGAGTTATGAGCCTTGGACTTGTGAGGTTTCTTGTGTTGTTTCCCTTTCTGACATGGCAAACATCTGTCCTCTAACCCAAAGCTCTGCAATGGTACACCTTGTACTAGTCCATTTTTGACTATAAAGTTCATCTTTCTGAAGTGCAGGTGTGCCCTCTTCCTATGCCACAGTTGAGATTCACTCTCTGATGCTTTAGATAAAAGGCATGTAGACCCTTGAGAAGATTCAGCTACACTCATGTCCATCACGTAAGTGTCATTCTTCCTTGGAGCAGATTCAGCTACACTCATGTCCATCACGTAAGTGTCATTCTTCCTTGGAGCCCTCATGACTATCCACTCTTCTGGAATGACAAACCCGGGTTTCAGGATTAATGCCTCACTATCTGTGAAATAAACAGGATGTCCCTTATCACAAATTTGAGAAACACTCATGAGATTATGCTTTAGCTCCTCAATGTTGGGACATGTTTTGTGACAACAGATCTAGCTTGTAATAGGACTTTTGATAATTGTAATCAAGTTTGTACATTGGTTTTGAATTGTAACGAAAAATATTAGTTGGTAAACATTTTCGAGTAAAAAAATTAAAATGCTGAAAAATGTTGACCATGTTTGACTGCGAACCGAGTCAGTTCGCAGGTCAAGATTGCAATGCGAACCGAGTCAGTTTGCTAGGCCAAGATGGGCTGCGAACTGAGTCAATTCGCAGAGCCGATGACCCGCGAACCGAGACGGTTATATAATGAAATTAGGTTTAATCCCTAATTAACTTTTGGCCATCAATCAGATACGAATTTCCTGAGTTTCTAGAGTTATTTCAAAGTATTCTAAAGGCTAGGTATTGATAGTTAACATTTGTTATAATTGATACAAAGCGTATTAGTTTTCCGATTCACTAAATAATTGTGAACCAATTTGTTATAGATCCTATACCTTAGTATTGAGGGATTCCGCACCTTAATATCTTAAGATAACCTCATTATCGATCCTATATATCAGACTTACAATTGGTATCAGACCCTACGGCTAGATACGTGTAGGTTCGAGGTTATTTGGGATAATAACGGTTGATTTAGGGTTGTTTTACGTGCAATTAGTGCGTATTTGCGACCAAAATCAGTCTCTGGAAATTTTTAGGTTCGTTTACGTTCGAAATCTTAGGGTTTAGACGTTCAAAAACCCAAAATTTTTGTTTTTGGGGTTTACAGCCGATTCTGCGAACTGAGTTGCGAACCGAACTGAGATCTGCAAACTGAGATTTTGCGAACCGAGTTGAGTTCCTGCGAACTGAGTTGAGTACTGCGAGTTGAGTTTTTGCAAACTGACTTGCGAACTGAGTTCCTAAGAACTGAACATTCTGAATTCTTGTGATCTTTTAATTTTTGGGATTTGCAAAGATGTCTGACTTAAGTAGAATGATTGAGATGGACCATGAGATTGGAAAATCTAATGTTCCACCTAAATTGCTCCGACTTGAAAACTACTATGGATGGAAGAATAGGTTTGAATCCTATTGTCGTTTCCATGATCTGATTATTTGGGAATGTATCAAGAATGGATACACTGCACCTACCTAAACTGTTGAGAATGTAACTGTGGTTATTCCTTATAACAGGATGAGCGATGAGCAGAAAAAGGACTATGAATCTGAAAACAAAGCTCATTCGTCGATCAAAATGAGTCGTCCAAGAGAAATTAATCATCAATTAAAATGTTTTCATACTGCTAAAGAGCTCTGGGTAGCTCTTGAGAAAAGATGTGAGGGTAGTCCACAGGTTAAAGAAGGTAAAATGAGTCGTTTAAAGAAACAATTTACTGTCTTTAAGGCTTTGAAAGGAGAAGATCTAGATGTTTACATCACTAGGTATTACCATCTCCTAAGTGAACTGGATGACCATGATATTACATGTTCTGATAGGGAGAAAACCGACAAGTTTCTTGAGGGTTTACCTCCTAAGTGGGAAATGTATGGAGTGATGATTAAGGACAATGAAGAAAGATATGTCAAAATGACTCTTGAGCAGGCTATAGACAAGCTCAGAGGATATGATTTTACTAAGAAAACGAGAGATACAGATTCTGATCAGGTACAGGATCCTGGGCTATACCATGGAAAATCTAGTCTCTCAAATACTTCATCAACATCAAACTCTGCACTACTGGTTGGTGTTATAGATGACAGTGGCGAAATTTTATCCGAAGACTTATGTTTTATAGCTTCAGCTGGAAGTGAGACAAGAAGCAAGAATTCTTCTTCTAAGAAGTCCGCTCAAGGGCATCATAAAATGCCTATGAGTGTGAAATCTGCAGAACAACAACTCTCTGTGCTTGCTTCATTTGTTGCTTCTTATGAGAATTACATTCAAGGGAAAATTAATGATCCTGCTATATTTGACGAGGATTATGATCAAGTTGACCCTGATGACTTAGAGGAAATGGATCTCTAGTGGCAACTTGCTATGGTGTCAAGGGGAGTTAAAAATTTCTAAAGCGTACTGGTAGGAAAGTGGTGGGTAACAAACCGGGTTTTGATAAATCCAAAGTAAAGTGCTATAACTGTCAGACTTATGGACACTTTGCTAGGGAATGTCAGAGACCCAAAATTGAGCAATCTGCAAATCCTGTAAAACAAGGCACGTCCTTAGCATCTAAAGCCTTGGTGGTTCAGCAACTTGACGGTTCTTATGACTAGAGTGCGTTATCTGAAGAAGCACTTATGGCTGAAATTGATGATCAAGATAAAACAGTTGAATCCACATCTTACATGCCAACTGCGGAAGAATCTCAAGTGAAGATACAGGAATCAAATGAGACAGCAGTTGTTGATGATGTGCTAGACATGGGATCAACTGAAGATCTGTGTCCTGAAGACTTTGTGGCTCAAATGGCTGAACTCCAAACAGACAAAAAACGGGTATGTCTTGATATTCTCACTCTTACTAATGTATGTCAACTAGTTATTAGTTTGCAGTCCCAAGTAAATGTATATGTAGAATCATATAGGACTATTTCATCTGACTTAGAACTAATGAAAAGTAATGTACGTAGGCTAAGTCAGGATAAATTAGCTCTTAAAGAAAAGATTAAGTCGTATATGTTAGATAAGACCGTACTTAGAGATACTATTAATGAACAATCTATCCGAATAGATGGTCTGTATCTCAACTTAAAAGACTTAAACAAAGATATTGCTAGTAAAGATCAAGAGCTGTCTGAGTCTAAGATGAAGTTGGTTGAGTTAAATCGTAAGTTTGAAAGTTATAGGACATCTTCCTTAACTTTAGATCATATAATTAGTACTCAACGTAGTGTAAAGGATATGACAGGTTTGGGTTGTCATGATGTACCTCCTCCATTTAATTCTAATTACATTAATACTTATGTAGACTTAGAAATGACTAATGTGCCTGTTAACGCTGAGAATTATCCAACTAATAAATCAGAGATATCTGAGACAGAGAAGCCTGTTATTAAAGATCTAACATCTAACATGTGTAAAACTGAATTAGATGTTAGGAATATTTAGGAACAGAAAGTTAAAACTAAAGTGACTCAGGAATATACTGACTTAGAAAAGGCAAAAGAAGTTAAATCTAGGAAGTTAATGTTGTGCTTCAAATGCCACCAAAAAGGGCACATGGCTTCTTGTTGTCCTAATAAGAAGTCAGAAGCAATGCATAGACCGGTAAACAGAGACATGTCACTTGGTACT
This sequence comes from Logfia minima, assembly GCA_963921325.1. Lineage (NCBI taxonomy): Eukaryota > Viridiplantae > Streptophyta > Magnoliopsida > Asterales > Asteraceae > Logfia > Logfia minima. The sequence goes on from OY992766.1 coordinate 14,498,878, forward strand.
TCTAAGATGGATGTAGACAGGTCGAGTTCTAAATCTGAGATGGGTAGTAACACCATATCTGAACCTGTAAACATTTTGAAAAGAAAAGAAACACACAATGTTTCTCAACCTATACCTAAACGGCTTTTAACTCAAAATGATACTACTTTCAATCATTCTAGAGATCACACACCGTCAAGATATAGGACCCCTAATAGAAACCATAGTCATTATGAGAATGGTTCTACTTCACGAAACCGTAGTCATTATGAGATTGGTTCTACTTCACGTACACATGGGATTAATTACGGGAATACCTATAATCGTAACCAAGGTCAAAAATCCCAAGGTTATGTGTCAGGGAGGTTTGCATCTCATTCACCTTATAGACCCAAGACCACTGTTCATCAACAAACTCAAACTCCTTCGAAAGTAATCAAGGCTCCTGATGGGAAAGAGGGTTACTTTAAAGAAGTTAAATTTGTTGATGATGAGGGACGATCCAAGTCTGTTATGGCTTAGGTCCCTCTTGATAATTAATTGTGTATAAATGTCATGTGCAGGAGCATACTGTGATCGAAGACAGTTGGTGGTACGTAGACAGTGGTTGCTCAAGACACATAACAGGAGAGAGAAGTCTACTGATGGACTTCAAAGGAGGATTGAAGCAACGAGTAAATTTCGCCGGAGAGAAAGGAGGATTAATAACTATGAAAGGAAAAGTCTCAAATGGCACTTTGACTCTAGAGGATGTGAATTATGTTGAAGAACTAACGCACAACCTAGTGAGTGTTTCCCAAGTCTGTGATAAAGGTCACCCTGTACATTTCAATGAGACAGAGGCCTTAGTCTTGAAGCCGGGTTTCATTATTCCCGAAAAATGGATATTGATGATGGTTCCAAGGAAGAAGGACATTTATGCCATCAACATGGGTGTTCCTATTACTTCAATGGAGTCAACATGTCTTATATCCAAGGCTTCTAAAGCAGACTCACTTTTACGGCATAGGAAAATGGCACACCTAAATTTTAGAAAGATGAACTATATAACCAAAAATGGGTTGGTTATGGGTGTACCACAGAAGAGTTTTGCATTTGAAGATAAGTGTGTACCTTGCATGAAAGGAAAGCAGCATAAAAAACCACACAAATCCAAAACTGTAAATTCTATTTCCTCACCTTTTGAATTGCTACATATGGATCTCTTTAGCCCCATAAGCAAGAGAAGCATATGTGGCAAATGGTATTGTTTGATTGTCACAGATGATTACTCTAGATTCTCATAGGTATTCTTTTTGAGATCTAAGGATGAAACTCCTGGTATTCTTATGGAGTTCTTAGATCTAATAGAGGATGTCTATAAAACAAGAGTTAAGAGAATTCGTAGTGACAATGGAACAGAGTTCAAGAATTCAACGTTCAATGTCTATTGCTTAAGCAAAGGGATACAACATCAATTCAGTGCACCTTATGAACCTCAACAGAATGGTGTTGCTGAAAGGAAAAACAGAACGTTGATTGAAGCAGCTAGAACAATGCTTGCAGATTCAAGGCTTCTAGTCATCTTTTGGGCAGAAGCTGTGAATACTGTATGTCATGTTCTAAACAGAGTTCTTACAGTTAAAAAGCATAACAAGACTTGTTATGAGCTTTTACACAATAAGAAACCTAACTTAAAAGGGTTTGAACCCTTTGGAGTTTCATGCACTTTGTTGAAAACTAGCAATCAACCAAAATTTGGTGAGAAGGCTGACGAAGGATACTTCCTAGGTTATGTGCCTAACTCACCAAACAAACGTGTCTTCAATAAAGCTATGGGACGTGTGGAAATAGTTTATAACATTGAAGTTACGAGCTACACACATGACTTACATAAGGGATTAGATTGGCAATTTGATTATTCAGATCTCTTTAAGTCATTTAAAGTCCATATCAGTGACTATGTCAGTAATACAGAGATGCCCGAGCATTTATTGTTTGGAGATGAAGATCTTAGTTCTTCTCCAACATCGAATGTTCAAACGTCTAGAATTAAGACTATTGTTGATTCTGATGAAATGTCAACAATTGAGTCACAACAACATTCAGTTGATATACCTCAAGAGACCGAAGATCCTGAAATTATTTCTCAAAGAATTGTGGATGATATTCTTACAACTCTGAGACAATTAAGGACATCTACTACTAATGATGGTATACCACTATTGGAGGAAATAGGTACTAACTTACAAGATGATATCCCAGTTGAATCGGTATCTACAACGAGATTAAATAGGAATCTTCTGATTGAGAATATCATCGGTGATCCAAACACTTTTGTTCAAACTAGGAATAAATCTAAAGCTAGTACATCCAATCCCACAAGCTTGTATGCTGAAATGAAAGAGACAGACATTACAAATCTATGTCTATATTGAACCTAAAAATGTGCAAATGGCTCTAAAAGACAACTCGTGGGTTGAAGCAATGCAGGATGAACTGTCTCAGTTCTCTAAATTACAAGTTTGGGAGTTGGTTGATTTACTAGTTGGAGAATATCCAATCGGAACTAGATGGGTGTTTAAGTGCAAGAAAGACGATCGGGGAATCGTGACTCGCAATAAAGCTCGTTTAGTTGTTCAAGGTTTCAATCAGCAAGAGGGTTTTGATTACAATGAAGTGTTTGCACCTGTGGCTAGGGTTGAAGCAATAAGGTTGTTCTTAGCATTTGCAGCATCAAAGAAACTGAAAGTTTATCAGCTGGATGTTAAGAGTGCCTTCTTGTATGGAAAAGTCAAAGAAACAGTGTATGTCTCTCAACCACCAGGATTTACTAATCCAGATTATCCAGATAGAGTATATCGTCTTGATAAGGCTCTATATGGATTACATCAAGCACCGAGAGTGTGGTATGAAACATTATCAAATTATCTTCTTGAGAATGGTTTTACAAGAGGAAGAATTGATAGTACACTTTTTGTAAAATGGAAGAAGAAAGACTTTCTACTTGTTCAAGTATATGTTGATGACATCATCTTTGGGTCATCTGACGAAAAGATGTGTAGTGAATTTGAACAAGTTATGAAAAAACAAGTTTGAGATGTCTGCTATGGGAGAACTTACATTTTTCTTATGATTGCAAGTTGATCAAAAGAAAGATGGATATTTCATTCATCAAACAAAATATACAAATGAGTTACTCGAACGATTCAAGATGGATGAAGCTAGAATTTATCACACTCCTATTCTAGAAACATATGGACTTGGTCCCGATACATTGAGTGATAAAGATGTGGATCCTACTCTTTATAGGGCCATGATTGGATCGCTAATGTATCTTACTGCATCGAGGCCTGATATAATGTTTGCAGTCTGTGTCTGTGCAAGATATCAAGCCACTCCTAAAGAGTCTCATATGCAAGCTGTTAAACGAATTCTTCGTTATCTCAAAGGGAAGCCGAAGTTGGGACTTTGGTATCCAACTGATGGAGATTTAGATTTCGTTGCTTACACGGATTCTGATTCTGGAGGATGCAATCAGAATAGAAAGTCTACAACTGGTGGATGTCAATTCTTAGGAGGTAGACTCGTGTCTTGGCAGTGCAAGAAGCAAACCTCAGTCGCCATTTCTACATGTGAAGCTGAGTATGTTGCAGCTGGCAGCTGTTGTTCTCAAGTGTTATGGATACAACAGCAACTACGAGATTATGGGTTAAATTTGACCAACACTCCGATGATGATTGATAATGAATCCACCATGTCAATTACCAATAATCCGGTAACGCACAGCAAGACGAAGCACATTGATATTCGTCATCATTTCATTAGAAATTGTGCTGAGAAAAAGTTGATACAATTAGTAAAAGTTCCCTCAACTGATAACTTGGCAGACTTGTACACTAAAGCTTTTGATAGAGCGCGTTTTGAGACATTGATTCAACTAAACGGGATGAGGAATCCAGAATAACTAGTCTTCCAAAGACATTTGTATTAGTCAAAGTTTATATCTTAAAAAAAGGGGGGGGGAGGATGGCGTATGGCATTCATTTGCTTGATACCTAAGGGGAATCGCCTCCGATAAACGAACTACTGTTGTTTCTTTTCGAAAAAGTTAAGTGTTTATCTGCTGGGAAATGATAGTACATTAGGGGAATACGCTTAACAATAATAAGTAACAGTCTTAAGTTAGATGTGTTAGTAGATTCCAGTAAGTTACATTAACATTACATCTTTAAAACCAGGCATTTACTTATATTTATTTTATTATACACCTTTCTCCACACGTTATAATTTGCTTCGAATAAATTAAATCTAGGCAGCTTTATTATATGATGTACCGATAGGCAGCTTTATGATTTCTGCTATATGATGTATGACATAAGTCTTAATTGTTGAATGATAGTATAACCATACACTGGTATCTAGAATCTATGAATATATGTTTAGACAAATAGTTAGAAAAATGGCTATTCGCAAAACTACTGGTAACTCTGCTGTACTAAGTACAAATCTGAAGCTTTTAGTTTTGCCGATAGTCTCAAACTTATTTTGCTTATACTAAGGGATCTTATGTTGTACTAAGTACAGATCTAGAACCACTAGTATCTTCAAAATACGTTTGATGTTTGTCAAATTTTAAAATCACTCAAGGGTATGTTATATGTTTCGAAAAGAACATCATTTAGTAACCTCTACCTTGAATGTGAAAGATACAGAGTTATGTGTTCTACTTGATTTCTAAGTATGGCGTATTTTGGAACACATTAGTTAATATGCATACCAACAATACACATCTGCTTGGAAATCATTGTATAATTTGTTTATGTGGATCATAATATCGGTAATCGTCCTGAACTGTCTATGAAAATTGAACATTCACTTTGATGAATCATTCGTTCTTAATTACTATACAAGTATGGTTAACGAATGTATTATATCCTGTGGAGCAAGGTAACCAAGTTATACTTTCATAAATATAAGTTGATAAATGGTTAAGCTGTATGTTTTGTGTAACTTATTGTGAATTTCATGAAGTATGTATACTAACAATCTTCTTAGACTTTTTAATAAATAATAACGTACAGAGTATTCTCTCTAATATGATTCCTAAGCAGATAAATTTTTAACACCACTACTATGTATTGTTTATCTTATTTGTTTCATTAATAAAATGGTACTTGATACTACTCTTTGGAATTAGGATTAATCACGATTTCTCGTTCCGTGTTGTTTAAATGTGACACAAACGCATTGGAAAGTTCAAAATTGTAACTTGTAACAATATCAATACTTTCAATGTATATTTAAAAACTAAATTTGCAATTTTTGGTCAAAATTGCGAAGTTGACCAGTCAAACCTGCGAATTTTGTTTGGAGTATAAAAGTGACAAGTCAACAAGTCCAATTCTCACTTTCCAAATTTCACTGCGAACTAACCCTGCGATTTGAGTACCTGCGAACCGAACCAAATCGCAATCTCATTCAAACTTTATTTTTCGAATTTTAAGCCACAGGATCGGTTTTTCATTCCGTAGATCATTTCCATCTTTTAATTTCGCATCATTTGAAGTAAGTATCACTCAATTTCACCGTTTAATTTGCGTTTTCTTGCTCGATTTATATATTAAATGTTTTGGTTTCGTTTTTCATGGATTATTAACTACTTAGTGAAATATAAAACCTAAAACCCTTAGAACATCTTGCTTGGCCTATTGTGAACGTGTTTTAATCATTTAATTGCATAACAACGGGTTCGATCATCTATTTTAAAATTTAGGTTCGTTCCAGCCGCTCATGCGAACTGAGATCCAATCTCAGTTCGCAGCCCGTAATTGCGAACTGAATCTGGATACGCTCCTGCGAACTGACATTGCGAAGCGAACCCATTGTTGACTTCGTTGACCTGCGAAGCGAACCCATTTGTTGACTTCGTTGACCTGCGAAGCGAACCCAAATGTGTTGACTTTGTTGACCTGCGATACGAACTGATAACTGTTGACTTTCATTGACTTGCGAAGCAAACTAAATTGTTGACTTTGCGTGACTGAATTGTTGATTTTGCTTAACCTTGCGAAGCGAACCCAAGTCGTTTGACTTTGGTTGACTTTAGCCAACCCAAATATTCTTGACTTAGGTTGACTTGCTTAGATTTAACATGTTCGACTTGTTCTCGATTTGCAATCTTTATGTTTACAAATAAATTACCAGTTTGGCATTGTTAACTTTTAGTTGTACGTTTAGACTTAAGAACTTATGTTTATAAGTTAAATACGTATCATATATAATATACATATTATGTTCTCTCATATCGAAAGACTTCCGACTCATATGTAGTCGTGCAGCGTGTTCCGATTTTCTATCGGCGGTATGATTTTTCAGATTATCCCCTATGACTTACGAACTAGCTATAATTTAGAGAATATAATTGAAAATTGAGTCTCTTCTACTTAATCGTTCAATTAAGTTCAGTAAATTACATTATTAATTAATAGTAAACTTGGATGTTCGGTGCTCATTTTTGTTCACAATACATCAATGTTTAAAATTAATTAATGTTCGATAAGTTTTACTTTTCTTTGAGCTAATTACCATGTGTGAAACTCTTATGACTACAGATATGGCTGCTCGATCCTTCACTTCTACTCATAATATATTGGTGAATTTAGATCTCACTGAGCGTGGTGCTGAACGCTTTACTGAGATTCTGACGTATTTGGCTCGTTCGAGGATTCGATATGCCATTACTGAGTCTCCACCATTGTCTAGAGATTTGCTGGATCATTTTTGGGATAACATTAAGTATGATGCTGCTGCCAACCCTCTTGTCATTCGTACTAGGGTTAACCAACATCCGGTTGTCTTCTCCGCTGACGATCTGCGACAGATTCTGCGTCTGGGTACTGTTGAGCAAGAAGCGGGTCCCTCTGTTTACACCTCGGACTTCATTGAGGGTGCACTTGGCCGTATGGGATATTCTGGACCTAAGAGAGGTCGCCAATTTATTAAGGCCTTTGTTCTTGGCCAATGGCGGTTTTTGTTCCACATTCAGGTTACTATCTTTGGGAACAAGAAGGGCGGTTATGATGAGCTGAGCTATGAGCTTCTCTCTGGCTTACTGTCCTTGGTTTATAACAAACCATACAGCTTCTCTTCATATATTTTTGGCTCGTTCATTGGTCAGGTGACTGGTGCCGTCAGATCCAAGTTCATGCTCTATCCACGCTTTTGCACGCTTATCATTCTTCATCGCATTCCTGGCCTGCCGAATATTCAGCCAGACTTGCATGTCGATCGAGTTGGCCTTCGAGGGTACAATGCTTGTTTTCTTCATTCCTCTCAACGTCCGGATCAGGTCAAGCAGGAAGCTTGTGATCTTTTCGGTCATCTTCTTGATGCAAAATATATTGCTCCACCAGATAACGGTTGGTTGGATGCCGGTGCTCAACCTCACGCACAAGTTCAAGCTCAGCAAGTAGTTGTGGCTCCACATCCTAAGCCACAAGAGCTTATTGAAGATGTGCTCCATCAGGCTGCTAATCCTGCTATTGCTGCTCAGGTTTTATATGAGGTACTTGTTCAGAATGATGATGCCACCGATCCACTCTTAAATGAGGTGGAAAACTTTCAGGCTTTTGAAGCTGTCGATCCCGAGGTCGTTCGACCTGAGGGTGAACGGGATCAGGAGAATTTAGGTGATGGGCCTTCTAGTGCCTTCAGCAAGGATGGAGCCACTGCATCTGACTCTGATGATGAGGAAACTGATGATGATCATCCTCATCCTTCTCCTTCGAGTATTCCGGCTGGAATGATCAGAAAGGGTTCAAAGCTAATCATGGATCCTGCGTTGAAGGGCAAGCGTAACGCTGATGATCAAGATCCTGATTATAGCTTGATTCATGAAGATTCCGAGGATGCAGATGTTACACCTCTTCATAGTCGCCGCCGTAAACGTATCCGCTCTGCCACCTCACAACTGACTATTGGCGATATGTCTAGTCCTGTTGTTCAAAATACACCACCACTGCGGGCTAGGCCTACTCTGCAATCTTCGCCTGTTCTAGAGTTTGCTGCAAATGTACCTGTTACTCTTCCGACTACTAAAGCTAGTCGAATAGCAGCTCGCTTACTTTTGGCAGATGTCGCCGCTCATATTGAACAACGCCATCCTCAATCTGACACTGCCCCTTCTTCAGCACCTGTCGCTACAATAAGAGCTTCTGAGAGGATCTCTAATCTGGAACTCCGGGTTAAAGTATTGGAAACGCAGAACGCTAAACTTGCAACTACGCTTATCACTCAAAGTGAAGCCACTACTCATTTATTGCGATCTTACACGCTTTTGCTCAGCGAGTCTGCAGATCAGCAGTGACAGATTGATCGTTTAGAACGTCTTGTCGCCAGTTTGTTGACAGGCCAGCCGTCTCAAGGGGAGATATTGGCATATAATGAGGCTCGCAAAGAAGATGAACTGATAAAGAAGAGACGACATGAGACATGCAAAGATGTTGAGTTACTAAAGAAGAGGCGCAATGATACAGATGATGATCCCAATGCACAGAAAGATAGAGAGCCAACTGGTCCTTCAACGACTGGTGAGCTAACTATGATTCAGGGGGAGTTTGCGGGTGCAAGTGGAAGTGGTGCTGGTGCTGGTACTAAAGATGGTGGTGCTGAAGAAGGTAAAGCTTGTATTAAATTAGATTGATTGTAATATTTAAAAAATTTGTAACTTAGAATTATTTTGTAATATATTCGACTTGAGATTTATAATTACAAGTTAAATATGTTTTAAATAAGTTTTAAGTGCTATACAATTAAGGTTATGTAAAGTATTGATCGAAAGTCTTTCGACTTATAGATAGTCGTGTGGCGTGTCCCGATTTAATATCGGCGGTCAAACATTTACTATAATCTTTGCATTTTAGACTTGAGAATAATAAGATTGACAAGTTAATTATGCAATGGAAATTATGATATTAATTAATTATAAACTTGAATGTTGGGTGATCATTCTTGATCATAATACATTAAATGTTTAAATTTAATTAATGTTTGCTAGTATGTTTCGATATTATAAGACTTTTGTAATCTTAGATTGATTATAATTTTATTTATGATCAATGAAAGATTTATAAGTTTATATAATAAGCATTAGACTCACAAAAAGATTAATAAGGAAATTCTTAGATTGATTCAGGGAAATCAAATCAATGAAAGGATTTATGATATTAATGTTTATTTATGTATGTACTTCTATAGGTTTGGGAATGCTGAATCTATCTGACTCTGAAAGCGATATGCTTAATGAGATAGATGAAGATATTGATTTTGACCTAGAAGAAGGTGAATTTCTTCCACCTGATGACTGGACTTCTATTTCTGATGTTGGGTTAGACGAAGGTGTAGATCCCGATGCTAATATCGATGAACACATCGTGAGCCCATCACAGACAAAAGTGATTATTCAGGATGAAAATGGAGAAAGAGTTATTGATTTAGATGAAAATCTAGATGAATCAACTGATTCTGAATTTGAAGATGATCTTCCTGATAAGCTTAAGAATAATCCGATGTTTAGGCCTTCGAAAAGGAAAAAGGAAAAGACTATGATTAGTGAAGTAGATATTATAGGAAAGCGTATACCGAAAAGAGGTATCATTGGATGGTACTACGATGCTGACCTGAAGCTTTTCGCTATAAAAAGATTTGACGGATTTTAGTATTTTAAGAAGAAGCTTGTTGTCTTCAGTTTTTTGCCTAGGTTTGAAATTCGAGACTTGGCTAGATTAGATTTGAATAACCCTAGTAATGATCCATATGCTAGTTATGTTGAGAGAATAATCAAGACTGAGGGTCGTTCAATGAAGTTCGAAAAGATAAAGCCAAGAGTTGGAAAAACTATTAAGTTGAAAGAACGAAGTCAGAGAACTGGAAGAAGACTAAGGAAGAAGACTTATCCAGCTGTTAAGTGTGTACAGCAAATTCCACTGAAGATAATGCCACATAATATTTTGGGAAATCTTAAGAGTTGGCACGTTGATTCAAAGACTGGAGAAGCTGTCATGGTTCAAGCTAATGATGAGATAGAAGGTGGAGAAAGAGAAATTATGAGAGTCTATGACCATCGACATCTGATGAATATGTCAAAGAAAGATCTGCTAAAGTTAAATCAAAACAGGATCTTGACAACTAAAGCATGGGGTGATCTTGCACGAGATTATCAGATGATGGTAAAGACATGCTTAAAGCTCAATATTTTTGCAGGCAACAAAATTTACAAGTAAATACCAAAGACAACTTGAAGACAAAGACGCTAGAACTATTGTCAAAGGGGAGTCTGTTGGGACATGTTTTGTGACAACAGATCTAGCTTGTAATAGGACTTTTGATAATTGTAATCAAGTTTGTACATTGGTTTTGAATTGTAACGAAAAATATTAGTTGGTAAACATTTTCGAGTAAAAAAATTAAAATGCTGAAAAATGTTGACCATGTTTGACTGCGAACCGAGTCAGTTCGCAGGTCAAGATTGCAATGCGAACCGAGTCAGTTCGCTGGGCTAAGATGGGCTGCGAACTTAGTCAGTTCGCAGAGCCCATGACCCGCGAACCGAGACGGTTATATAATGAAATTAGGTTTAATCCCTAACTAACTTTTGGCCATCAATAAGATACGAATTTCCTGAGTTTTCAGAGTTATTTCAAAGTATTTTAAAGGCTAGGTATTGATAGTTAACATTCGTTATAATCGATACAAAGCGTATTAGTATTCCGATTCACTAAATAAATGTGAACCAATTTTTTATAGATCCTATACCTTAGTATTAAGGGATTCCGCACCTTAATACCTTAAGATAACCTCGTTATCGATCATATATTTACGGACTTACACTCAACATAGTTAACTTGCTCTAGTGTAATTTTCCCATTTGTGACATTTCCTGATCCCGTGATCTGTCCTCCTTTCGCCCCTGCGAAATTCACGTATCCTCCTTTCTTGTGCACAAAATCCACAAGATTCTGCCTTTCCCTCGTCATATGCCTAGAGCAACAGCTATCAACATACCACCAGTTAATAGCTCTTCTAGTCAACTCCTGCACATAAATTGAAAACAATTAGTCATTAAGGGGGACCCAAGCCACCACGGTCTTGGGTCGGCCATTCTCAACAAATGTAAACTCCTTCATGTATCCATCTTTCTTATCAAGTGACGTGGATACTTTGGGAGTTGCATTCATTGAGGAATGGGAGGTGCTACCACTAGGCTTTCACTCAGGAGACTTTTGGAAAAGTCTCGGATTGACAGGCCTAGGGTTTGATGTAGATCTAACCCTAGATGGATAGTTATAATTTGAATTATTATAATTCCTATTATTACTACTCTGGTTAGAAAAACGATTGTTGGGAGTTTGAAAACGTTGTGGAGTTTTCGACCTAGATGATTGTCCATAAGAGCTTCCTGAAACAGGAGTAGTGCTCCTTGAACCATCACTAGTCGTGAACTTCACAGTATTTGAAAGAGGTTGTGATCTCTGAAAACTTGAAGTTCTTTTAAACCCTAACCCATTTATCCCTTAATTGCCTGCATTTTCTTTAACATTCATGTTAAGTTCTTTAGTAAAAATGCTAGCCATTCTTTGATTAACGATAGTCGTCTCAAGGGTTGGAATTTTCTTATCATGAGGCAAACTAGTTTTCATAGGTGATTGGTCTTTTTTCACCTGAGATTTACCAGTTTTGCCTTTTTTCGGACAGATACTTGCTACGTGTCCCTTCTGATGGCAAATAAAGCACGAACATTTCACTAAGGCTTTCTTAGGAGCCTTTTGATCCGTTTGATTGTCCAAAGGGGCGAAGTTGGAGAGGAGACATTTTCTACTTGTTTACCTTTATCCTTTTTAATATTTTCATATTCATTTTCAGATGTGGGTGAAACAAATTTAATCAGTTTATTAAACTCCTCTTTAACACATTTTTCTACCATTACACCATCATTTTCAAAACTTACTTTCTTTTTAAGAATTGATGGCATGGAAGTTTCAGAAGACTTTGACTCTGGTTCCATTACAGTCTCAGCTTTCACTAGTTTAACAAAGTGTATTAACCCAGGGACTGCTGGTTGATTGATAGAGTCATTTACAGTAGACAACTCAGCCTCATCAAAAGTATTAGAATAATTATGATTAAACGGAGGAGGGGTTTCAGTGTAACCCATTTCTCTGTAATCTCTAGGCTGTTTTCGTACACTTAGTAGGTTGTCTAAAGTTTCGACTGAAAATCTTCTTAGTTCTAGTTTCCTATTAAGATATGCAATCCTAACTTTAGCGTCAGCTAATTCCTTTTCTTTTTCAGAAGATTGTCTGGTTAAATCAGACATGTGTTCACGAGCTAAGTCAATTATTTGACTCTGCCCGTTAACCTTGTCAGCTAAAACTTTAAAATCTTCTTTATCTGATTTAGATTTAAGAATTAACTCAGAGTTTCTTTGTCTTAAAACTATGTTTTCTTGTTTTAAGGAATTTAGCTGAGCCGTCGTCACTGCAAATGATTCAATCAGTGTCTCAGCCTGTTCCTGAAAGTTAGTACACAAAACACAAGCTTTAACAACAAGATCAAGATTAAGTAGTACCTTCTACTTTTCAGCATCCATGTTAGCCATGTATGCAATGAAGTCCTGTGAGTTCATGTCCTCAGTTGACCTCAGTAGGTTCCTTCTCTTTTCTGCAGTAGGTTCCTCAATCTCCATCTCTGTCTCTGATTTCTTTCTGAGTTCTTTCCTGAATCCGACTCAGCTTTGCTTTCCTCCTTTTCTTCTTCGATGGAGGTCATGAAGGCTTGAGGTTCATCAGTCTTTGAGCTCCAATCATATGCTCCCTCTTGTGATTGAACCACTAGAGCTCTGGAATTTGGATTCTTTCCAGAGGTATGGTTATTGCTAGTGGACCCTTGACTGAACTTTCTTTGCCCATTCTAGCTTGAAGTTTGCCTTTTCGGTCTTTGACATTCCCTAGCAAAGTGCCCGAAACCGTCACAGTTATAGCACTTCACTTTGGTTTTCTCAAAACCAAGTTTGCTGCTGACAAACTTCCTGCCAGTACGGCTCATAAACTTCTGAGCCCGTGTTGCAATCATGGCAATTTTCCATTGCAAGTCAATTTCTTCTAAGTCGTCGAGATCCAATTGATCATAATCCTCGTTTACCATGTCAGGATCCGTGATCTTGCCCTGAATGAAGTTCTCGTGTGAAGCAATGAAAGATGTAAGTAAGGCAACTTCACCTTCAGTAGATTTAATACTCATTGGCATAGACTTGAAACCATTAGATGTCCCAGATTGTGGTTTCCTATCTTTCCCGAAGTCTTCCGATGATGCAACGTAACAAACATTGCTACCAGAATTTCTGATAGCCGAGTCTATCTCAGAATCACCAGTGTAGAAAGCTGTAACTCCATTACTTGTCAAAGCAAAGGAATCAGACCGTTTACCATGGTAAACACTAGGATCCTGAACCTGATCGGATCCCGTCTCTTTCCGTTGCATGTTCAAGTCGTAGACACGCAACTTTCCAATCACTTCATCAAGCGTAATAGTTTTATAATCATTACTTTCCTTTATCATCAAAGTGTAAATATCCCACTTTGACGGTAACGCTTCTAGAAGTTTGTTGTTCTTAACCGTCTCAATATATGTAAGGCCATTGTTGTCCAATTCGGTCATTAGATGATAGAATCTAGTGATGATCTCTTCTAACGACTCGCCTTTCATATGTTTAAAGACGTAGAACTGTTTTGTAAGTAGATCAACTCTACTTTCCTTTATTTTGTCATTACCATCAAACCTCTTTTCTAACGCCAACCAAAGCTCTTGTGAGAATTGGTAAAGTTTAAAAGTGTGCTTGATTTCTTGAGGAAGACACATTGTAATAGCAGACAACGCTTTGTTTTCTGCTTCATACATCTTTTTGTCATCATCGTTCATCAGAGAATAAGGACACAGTTTCTGCTTCCCCTCCAACTCGCATGTTGGAGTATCGTACCGTTCCTTTATGCATATCCACATACGGATATCATGGAACTTGGCAAAAGATTCAAATTGATCTTTCCACCAGATATAATCTTCTCCTTTGAGAAGCTTCGGTGGTGAGGCGGATTTACCAACCTCATGATCCATCTCGATCATTTTACTCAAGTTGGACATTTTCTAAGAAAACTCAGCAAAAGTCAACAAGGATAAGTTCATACGAACCTAGATTAATTCGAACTAAGAGTAAGTTCGAAGACTACCTAAGTTCGAATGGTCAAACGAACTAGTCAAACGAACTTGACTGCCAAAAAGGACTGTTCGAACTTAGGCTAAGTTTGAACGCTTCAAGTTCGTACGATACAGTTGTAAGTTCGAATGATATTCTTGGTAAGTTCGTACAATACTTTCTAAGTTCGTACGGACTGCAAAAACTCATATCTGGAATTTTCAGATCTGGGTTCGTTTCAACCGGCAAAATCGAATCCCTCTTGCACAAAGTGACACAACTTCTAACGTCCAAGGCACTTGCAAACACTTGTTTTCTTAGCGTTTTCTAACCTCGAACCTAACGAATGAATCGTTTTAGCTCTGACACCAATTTTAAGTCCCTTTGAACTGATCCAACGGGATAATAACGTGTATTAGAGTGCGGAATCCTCTAAAAAACGAAACGCTAACTAAACGGGTGTCGTAAGTATGTTTAAATCACGAAATAAGCTTGGTAGAATATAAGATGTATTATATTCGAACTTGCAACAATATTACAAGAGTATTCGAACTTAGTTTGCTGAAACTAAGTCTTTCAAAATGTTACAATGAATAATTTCGAACTTGTATTTATAGACAGCTAAGTTCGTACAAACTTAACAGCTCCTAAGTTTGTACGAAATTACCTAAGTTTGTACGAAATTACCTATAAACCTGTACGAACCTACAAAAATACATTACAAAATAATTCATTTAATTAACAACATAAACAAATCACAAAACTAACTATTACAAATATGAAGCTGTTATCATACACCATGTACCAACACCCTATATTGCACCATATTCATGGTGTTTACGATACATCATAATCATCATGAAGGGGGAGAAAGGATTGAGTGTTGAAGGATAGTACAAAGAAATGAAGATTTAAGATGAAGAAAATGAGTTGATTGTAAGTAAATAAAAAGGGTAGATTGAAAGTGAAGAAAAAGTTGAATATAATTGATATTAACGAAAGATTTAACGGTTCAAAAGCCCAAGGTTTCATGAAGATCTATTGGAAGAAGAAAAGGTGAAATATGCTTAGCAAATTCTGTCAAGAGTTTAATAAAAGATAATGCTTAAATGAAGATCGTATTATCTTTCTACTAGTTTGGAAAGTGTTATTGGTTTAAGGGGGAGCAGGTTTCAGAGGATACTATCAAGATGAATATCCAACTGAGGGGGAGCAAGAGATAAAAATAAATAAATAAAAGAGCTTCAAAATTATTAACGAAAGATCAAGATTTCAAAAATCAAATCATAAATCTTTCATACATTAGAATCAAATTATTCAAAGAGGATTCATCGACAACAACCATTTGGAATATACTTTCAGAATCAAGATCAACAAGATGTTGTTAAAGAGAGCTTCAAAGAGAAATATTCCAACAACACATTCAAGATTAAAGATTCCCATTGAAAACATTCTCGGAGTTCAAGCTTCAAAGTTACATAACTGAATTAAAGACAATCCAAGCAAAGTTTACAATTAGAGGGAGATTGTTGAGATATAAAATAGATTGTAAACGTTGCTAGTAGTGACACTTCTTATATGTTAGCGACACTTGCTAGTGTCTCCTAAAGCGACACTTGATAGTGTCACCTACATCGACACTTAGAAGTGTCAAAGTGTCTATAAGTGTAAACATTGTGTTTCTTAGTTAATCAAGTGACTAGTGTATTAGTATAAATAGCTAGTTAGGAGATGTAATTAAAGACTTGTAAGTTTCCAATCATAATTACACTTAATGCAAAATACATGTTCAAGAAACTCTCTCAAGTTTCATACACACTCATACAAATCATCATAGAATTGCTTGTATATAGTTTAACAATTGGTATTAGAGCTAGTGTTAGCTAGTTTTGAATTTATTACACAGTGAAATTGAATGAATCTGTTGTAATTTCGAAGGTTTGAGTAAGTTTTGGGTTTCTAGAAATACATTCGGTTTTTGTTCTAATTAGAGTTGAAAACATGTGTTAAGCACAAATTAGATTGAGAAATGGATTACAATTGTGATTAGGAGCATTCGAGAGGGATTGGTTAGAGAATTTGGGTGTAAAAGTTGAAAGTTGAAGTTTATGTGTTTTTCTACGAACTGAGCGACAGTTAGGGCAACACTACTAACGGTTATTTCTGTGTTTTGCTTGAATATAGTTTAACATTTGGTATCAAGCTAGTGTTAGCTAGTTTTGAATTGATTACACGGTTCTCAAGTTTCGAAACTAGTCAACGAAATTCGTATGGTTCAATTTGTCCTTCTCAAGGACAGAACGAAGGGATAGAGAGTGAGTGGTTGAGGTGGTTCCATTTAAGGCCCTCTACAAAATTCTAAACAAAAGTTCGCTTTATTATTTAACTCTCTTATAATTAATACACTTATGTTTCATAAACATTAATTATTAAAGTCTAGGATCCAACGTCGCATATAAACAAATGGTTAAGTGTCATTTATCCCATCCATCCATTTCGACAAGGTAGATAATGTTTATCAATTACATCAAATGTATTTCCTAGCAATATGGGATCCTTAACAACGATTGTTAATATTGACATGTTTGATCCCATCTATGCCTCAGATTTCTAATGCTTAGGTGACATTTATCACAAAATATTTCCGATTAAATTGTCCCAATGAAAAACGTGTGGTATCGACCCATAACTAGTTATAGGAATGGCGAAAACCACCTTGCCTAAAGAAGATAACCCAAGTGGTTAGGTATCATTTATCTCACATGGATCATACAACCTTACAACAAGTGTCTTGCAAAAGGATGACATAGATTTTCCTTTTATTAGGGTTTTATATGTTTTAATAATTGTAGTTTTTAAAACATGTACCATGAACACTTCATGCATTAAATGTATCACGACACATTTATTTATATATAATAATTACATTTATATAATTGGTTCCTTTAAGGTTGACAAAATCTCATTTCATTAAACTACTATGCGCTCAATTATAAACTATATATATATCATATATTTGTAGTTTGTCGCTTAAACGTTTGAGAACCGAATTTAAGTCTTTTAATAAAACTTCATTTTATTTATAAGACTAGGAGTTTGGTAAAGTTTAAAATCCGTTTTGAACCATTTCAAGTATTCCAAAAACATTTTATTTATAAAACTCAATTTTCAACATCTTATGTTAAAAAATATATTGAAATTCCGAACTCCATGTGATGTATCCATATGTATAAGATGTTTTGTAGCATACAAATCATATTTCTTACATACAACATTATCATATAAACATAGACATCACAAGCATGCAAGTTAGTGTATAAACCAAGCATTTTAACTAGTAATGATACTTGTGAGCTAACAAAAGATCATTAAGACCTTTCTAAGTGACAAACAATCTTCTTAATAGTGAAGCTCCCACTTGCCAAAGCAACCCTTGCTTGTAAAAAGAACTTCAAGGCTCCATGAGATGACTTGATGGGAAACAAGACTTAATGCATTAAGACAAAAAGCCAACTAGGGCCAAGAGCAAGCTCTTAAAACCATAAGGCTAGTGTTAGCCATTCAGACATTGGTTGAGCCCTTCTTGATGCTCCATGCTTCATTCTTGTTACATTTAAATAAAAATAAACTAGTCTAATACTAATCTATTACTTACAAATTTAACAAAAGTGAAAGAACATCTAATACTATTATATTCCAAACGAATAAATAATTACATCACCATGACACAAAATAAAACATCACAAGGTCATTGGCTTGTTTATACACTTATTTCATCATATGAACATAAAAACAACCTTTGTTTTTTCTAAGGCAACTTATACAACCAAAAATGCATGTAAACTTTAATTATACAAAATAACAATTATAAACAAACTAGTTGCCATAGAAGATCATAACTTTGCCAAAAGATAATCATACATATTTTCGAAAAACCAAGATTATCACATAATCTATATAATCTTAATTACATGTAAAAGTAGCGCTGATACTAATTGTTGGGTTTGTAGATCATTAATCAAGGCTTAAAACAAAGATTATTGCAACGGAAGCTAAAACATAAGTTGTTCATATTATAAAACGATTTTATAAAACCCACCAAGATCCATTTACATGTATATTAAGATTAACAACCATATGGGGTTTTAAGAATAAAAACCTTGGATGTCTTGAACCCTTTTGGAAGTAGGGTGTTGATGAAGATGAAGACGACAACAACTCAAGACAAGACTTCCTTTATAGCAAGTTCACCAAATATCTTTTGAATCGACACTAGATGCTAGTCTATAACTCCTTGTATGAACAAGCTCATGAGCTCTTAAGAACAAATCAAATTTTTCTAAGAGAGAGCTAATGCTTCACACTCTTCTTACACTAACTTTTGCAAGAGATGAAGAATGAATGTTGAGAGCACAAGAAGAAGTAGTGAATAAATGCTTGTAGTCTTGTACACGCACCCTTAGATAAACATTGTAAGTCCCATACGTGAGAATCATGGCAGAAAGACAAACTAGCAGTTTCAACACATCAAAGGGGAAGACCCTCTTTAATGGCAGACCCAAGGAAGCAAGGAGGGGGGGGGGGGGGATGCCCCCTTCTTTATTTTCTCACACTTCCATGTTGTGTACAAGTTATAATGTCCAAACTCTTTAGGTCCAATAAGTTTTACATGACATTTATATTCATATCATATGACTTCTAATGTGTTATAGGCCTTGGAACATTAATATTTTAACAAAATATTAATTTCCAATTAATACAAGGATTATTGTCAATTAGTAAGAATCAAATTCTTGTACTTAATCAATTTGTTTATATGCTATTGGTGTGACCCTATATGATCTTATGTTATTAGTTATCACTTTAATTATAACTCTTGAGCTTATAGATCCAACAATTACTTAGGAAGCATTCTTAGGGACAAATGCAAATACTAGTCAATAGATCAAATTGAGGATTTGATTAAATGTAAAGATCAAAGATGTTGAAGATAAGAATAACGATCAAAAATGACATATTCGAAGCGTGGCTCCGGGATCTAATCGGCACAAAGATGTATGCATTGGTGATGTCACGAGGTTGGCCTTCTATATAAATGTGATGAAATTAATCACACGTTGACTTACACTAGAGGTGGCATCTTTCAAAGTTGAGGTAGCGTTTTTCACCTATGAATGTCACTATTTACCAAAACAATATATTATAAAATTCCTTGAAATGTAGAAAAACACAGATTAATTAATACCTAAGATACTGAAATCATTGGAAACACTTAGATTAAATAATCAAACCAAAAGTTTTAACAAGACTCTAGACTCAAAATGCAAACCTAAATACTCAGAACATTGCTCAAAATAACAAGCACTCGAACAATAAAAAGTTTTAACGATTCTATGGGAGTTAATCGCTAACACAATAAATGAATAAATAGCAAGAGATTTAAAACATAAGAATGTTCGAACAGATGAAAAATGTTATCCGGAGAAGATAATAACAAAAGCGAATTTGGGTTCTCTCAAAATTGACAAATACATAAATTGTGCATACAACCCTCTAGACCAAGAGCTACTCCAACATCCTTTAACTATCGACCTCATCCACATTTAGTCCGTCATCGTATATCTTCTTTATAGTAACACCTCAAACAAAGTTCTAACCATATAATAAGATTGCAAGCAACATGAACAATGTTCCAAATGGAGGTTGTATATATTTGTGTATTTTAATGAAAAAGGGTGGAAAAACTTGTTTTTTGGTTTCTAGGTTAGGTTTATCCAATATAAACATATTGGATGTAACCACATAATATGTGTGTGTCATATTGCTCGTTATATCTTGTTTCCTTTTTTATTTATCCGTATACTATTTGTGAGTGTAACTTCAAGTATACGTGATTTATTATTAATAAAAACATACATCATAGTCATCAACTGACTATTGTTGGTTGTTTGTTCCACGTTCATTTATCTTACAACTAGTATTAGAGTGAATGGTTGTTTGGTTCCTTAATTCCTAATAATGGATAAGAGCTTCAAGGTTTCAAAGATTGGGAGCAATAGCAGATATGAGCAAGATCGAATGGTTAAGACTTCAGTGTTTAGAAGATAGAGATCTGCATTTATTATGGGTACAACAGTAATAAGGGTAAATCTAGATCCCGTAGAAGACAGATCGGGGAACATATCGGCACAACATGAGTTGGATTTGTTTGCAACAGATTAAATCGAAGATCGACTAAAAAGCCTGAATCAAGATAAGATAGTCAGGAAATGCGATGCGATTATGATATTAGTGAATTGCGGCGCGATGGTTTTTAGTGGCAGTCCAACGACTTGACAGGAGGATGATCGCGTTTGTGCAAGGAATGGATTAATTTTAGTAGAATTTACTGTAGCGAAGTGTGACGTACAGATAAGAGGGTGTTTGATGTTGTAAGGGTTGGGATGTAATTCTCGGGACTTAACTTGATACATACTAAATTCTCAAAGATATAAGGTTTTTATAGAGCTTAAGAAAAAGTTATCTCAATTAGACAGTTGAGTAACGAATGCACTACATCAATTTAGTCAAAAGGAGTTTAGTTATCGCTAGTAGGTAGAAATGGGATACCGTGTATTTAGTCGAGTGTTCCAAGTTTAGAAAGACTACGCTGGATGGATCTCACACACTCAAGGATATCAGTTGTTATTTAGGAGAACTTGAATGGAACATGTTTGACTTAGCTCAGGTATCTATTGATGAGTGCTAGTTCAATGGTGGAGTCGATTCGTCTAGAGGAACCGATTAAGAATATTCAGGTGGTGTTCGAGGCATATGATCGTGTAAGCCCTAGTGAGCTTTCGGGTATTGCTGAGAGTTTTGGGAACTCTTGGGAGTTCGGTAACCGAGGGAAGTATTGATACTGGTGGGAGTTTTGAGGTAGTTGTGCAATTGATAGAGCCTCAGTTTCTATATGTTTAGTGTGCAAATTCAGGGTTTACACTACTGCGTTCAGACCTTCAGATATCCACTCTCCAATGGAAAAATGTTGTGACTGACCGAGTGTAATAAACTAGACTTTTCTAGCAGTGTTATTATTTTAGAGCCGCACAGTAAGACCGGTTGAATTGGAGAAAATGTATTATTAAAGGAAGTTATAGCTATGTTTCGGGTTAGTGTATAAACGGTGAAAACGAAGTGGAAGAAGTGGGTGTTCAAAGTTGTGTTGATGTTCTCACATGGTAACTTAGATGATGAAATCTACATGTTGGCTATATATGGAGATTTTCTGATTGTTAGGAAGGAAAATCTGTAATCAAATCTCTCGGGGATCGGTCGATAAAGTATTGGTCGCAGAATATTGCTGCAATCGATGAGTGGAAAATACATGTGTCTCTTGGAAGACTCATGTTGTTGTGAAACAACAGTGTTGAAGTCGTTACACACTTCCATGTATCTTCTTGATGTTTGAAGAAGATGGTGCGGAAAACTAAAGAGTGAATTATCCCATTTTCAGGGTGTACTTCAGGTAGCCTTGTATCGAAAGTCTTCTGACTCAGCAAGTCGAGCAGCGAGTTCCAGATGTTGTTTCAACGATACGGATATGTTAGTATAGGTGACATCGCTGAAGAGACGGGAATTGACGGGTTACTTTTTTTGGGTTCGTTAATCTTCAAGTGGGAGATTTTTAGGATTGTGAAGCTTAACAAAGAAAAATAAGTTTGCTGAATGAAATTGTTTTTCTATGTAATTGTAACCCTGAGTCACGAATTTAATGAAATAAACTCTTTTGTTTGGCCCTGTGGACTAAACAAATCTTCAAAATCGGAGATTGGATATTCATGTAATATATTTGTGTTGCATTGTTCGTTTTATCTTGTTTGATTTCTTATTTTTTCGTTTATTATTTATGGGTATAATTTACATGTACATTGTTTGGGTTGATTAACTATTAACAATGTATTTCAGAGTGATTAATTTATTGTTGTTGATTGTTTGTTTACTCGTACAATTTCCTTACAATTGGTATCATCTCGAACAGTTATTTTGTGTGCTAATTCCTAATGGTAGTGACTACTAATACATCTAAACCTACATTTAATTTATTTTACAACTGACACACTTTCTACATTAGATTTAAAGAAATTTTGTTAAAGCACATTCTCCTAAATAAAACTAAAAAACATCATCGTCATATATAACTTTTATTAACATAGTTTTCTGTAAAAAGAAGTTCTACACGATGATATGATGCAAGATAATATAAACCAATAAATATGATCATACGTGTCAAAAGAGTGTGGTTTGTAAAGGAAACCTACTAATCGTGTATGGTTAAATGTTAGAAAGTACCAAACTAGCATTAAAACTCGCACTACCATAATCGTAGCATTATAACATATAACTTAAATAATAACTATATATTACTATATACGATAACTGAAAACCAAGATAATAACATGATCATTAGATAGTAGTTGTACTAAGAGTATCTCTTTGTGGTATGTTCATATTGCATTATTACTGAATTGAACCATATTATTCGGTTATAGTTTAAATTTAGTATATATATGCTATATATCATCAATTTTGTCAAATTATGCTTTTTAATTGTCCTCTTTTTTCAAGCTGATGTAACTTTATGCGGGCAATATCCGATTTGCGAGATATTTTAGTGAATTATTGACTTAACTTGAATATTATCTTTCGCATAATATCTTTGAAGCGTGGCGTGTAAACCGGTCAACACCATATGTGATTAACATTTTACGTTTTCAAACTATGATTAACATTTTACGTTTCCAAACTATGATCTGTTTTTCTAATTATGACTTTGTAAGATTAGATTTTATGTGTATTCTTTATAATGTCGACAAATGGCTCCTGATCGACAACGGCATGTGAAATGCTTATTGCAATCATGTGTGCACAATATATGGAACAAAGCATGAAACAATTCGGTGAAAATGATATGAGCTTTGTAGCACGAACATATGCGATCTCAACCTGGCTATTCATCACTTAAAAAGGTTTGGACCCCAGCAAGCATATACTGCAAACAAACAAAAATATATATCAATAAGATCATTAACAAGATTCTTCTAGAAAGTAATTTATTATTTTTTTCTAAGGAGCTAGCTAGCTTGTCTAACCGTTAATTGTCTTTTTCTAGTTTATTATAGGAAATTTTTTATAAAATGAAATATAAAATAATAAATGCTGTGATAACATAAATGTAAAAAGATCTTCCACAATGATTAAGTTACATGTTATATTTTGTTAGAAAAAGATTATGTAAATTTAATTCTGCACAATAAAACGATTAGATATTCCGTAAACAAATCAAAATGTTGTCATGATATATCCTATTAAGGTCCAAAATTAAGCTTCTGTTTCTATTGAAAAAATATAACATCGTAATCATATTATTGTGTAAGATTATCTTATCTTCAATTTATCGAACCTAAGTATTCATGTCTTCATTTTGTGAAATTTTCCTCTTATTTTAATTTGGTAGGTAACATCTTAATCATCGATCTAACATTAATATTGAGTAAGATGATTCTACCAACGTTTTATATTCTCGCACTTTATAACTTAGAAAACATTGATCAATTACTTGTGCGTAATGCAACAGACTCGTTTACTAGTAGTATGCAGATCACATTAATTGGTTAAAGATAAAAAATTGAGGATCAAACTGTAAGGGGTCATCAGGGAAGGAGGGAACGGAAATAGAGCCCTTGAATTGACACCCAATTAACCAATTAATGACTACAACATTGTGATAATTTTTTAATTTGTTAAAAAATGAAGCTAGAATTTGTAAAAAGAAAAGACAAAAACCTAACTTTATGTTTCACTTATACCCTCTCTATTACTTCATATTTTCTCTGTACCCCTCCACTCTCTTTCTTGTCTTCTCTTTACTTCTTCCTCTTCTACCCGCACTACCCACCACCGAGTGCTGCCGCTCCAGCTATCGGATTCCGGCTGCTGCAGTCGGCCGTTGGATTTCGATGACCATATATTTTTTGTTTGTTTTTTTCTACCTTTTCATTAACTTTGTCTTAGAATAACTGTACACTTGTAACTTCAACCAATAGAATTGAAAATACTTAGATAAATAAATATAAATTCTATTTGATGAGCAGTGCAATAAATGCACTTAATTTTTATAATTGTGTGCCGCTTATTTGATGGACATAAAATTGACAGGGAGAAAATATTAGAGTTAATTAATTGCTTATCTTTAGAGTTAGAGGAAGGTAGGAAAGTTGGAACATTGTTCGTAATTGCAAATTTGCAATGATAAGGTGAAATCGGGCGAAAAGGTTTTTGCCTATTGTTGACAACGAAGAAAAAAAGATGCGGAGACAATTTCCCTTCCATTAAGTTACGAATCATGACCAAATAATATAGAGACGTAATGGATGAAACAATTGACTACTAACTACTTGACCCACCATCATCACTATTACTACTACCAACCACCACTCACCTTATTCCGTTTACCCCCATCATATATATCCTTGTCAAAAATCCAAAATCCACTATGTTTTATCAATTTATTAATTACTCTCTTTCTAAGTTTAGTATCCACATTTCCACTTTAAACCTTCAAGTTTAACAAGTTAAAAAGTTCTTATTTAATTGTAAAGATTAAATTTTATTGGAAGATCAATATAATTATTGACAAAACTTCATTTAAGTATAAATTTTTTTAAAAGTTTGATAGTATAAATCTCAACCGTTGATCTTGATTAAAATAATAAAACCCCCACGTTTTTAAAAATTAAATATCTCAAAAACCGTTAGTCAAAAAATTTTAAAAATTGCACCATAAGAATCAACGTTTTCTCCTCTTCGATTTAAGATCCCACATGACATACTTTCAACGAAATTTTTCTTTTTCATTTTTTGGTGGGTTTTGAAAATTAGTAACACATGTGTTATAAACAAATAACACATGTGTTACTAGCGACTATCACATGTGTTAGCACCGACTATCGATTGTAACACATGTGATAGTCGTTGATAACACATCTGATAGCCGCGGGTAACACTTTTGTTAGTCTATCATAACACATGTGTTAACCAACAAAAAAATGAAAAAGAAAAAAAAAACAAAATTCGTCGAAAATATACCTTGTGGGATCTTAAATCGAAAAGAAAAAAATGATGATTATTATGGTGTCATTTTTATTATTTTTTGACTTACCGTTTTTGAAATATTCAATTTCTAAAAAAATCGAAGAAAGTGAGTTTTGTCAAATAATACAATTCTCTTATTATATATAATAAATATGTAACTTATTGAATGATCTGAAATTTATTGCTTGCTAATGAGGCACCAATCGTATATACATGACAATGAGTTGAAACATGACGTAGAATTTAATAATTTAATTTAATTTTAATTTTAATTTTGATGAGTGACAAATAAAAATACACAACTTTTATAACAAGCATCAAAATTTGTACATGACTCTCTTGAACAAAAACCATTAAAACTTGTACATTAGCCAACCCCACCCATCCATCACGTACAACCCAGATCCTGAAACTACCAAACCTACTCTACGTCATCTAAAAGAAAATCAAGAAAAAGTTTTCTTTCTAAAATATTAATTCGCTTTTTATTTTCTTCTATAAAGTTAAGGTTTGGTTTAGAGGACAGCTCCTCTTAGGAGAAAAGAGTAGACAACTTATTCACCAACTAAAATGTGACATATGTCACCAAATATATTTTCCTTTTAACCCCTTACATTTTACATATATTTTACATTCTACTTTTAACTTGTTACTCACTTACACACTCACCTCCAACTCACCCACATCCCTCTACCACCTGCTGCCAACAGAGCAGCAACAACCAGCAGCCACCAGCTACCACTGGTAGCCGCCACCGCCCTGTCACCGGAAAAAAAAAATTTATTATTTTCAAAAGAAAAAAAAAATTTCAAAAAAATCTTTCTTTTTTTTTCAAAACTTTTGTTACCCTTTTTTCAGTTTTTTCCGTTTTTCTTTACATTTTTTACGTTTCATTAATGTTTTTATTCGTTTTCTTTTCGTTTTTTTACGTTTACATTCGTTTTTTCATTTTCTTTTTATTTTTTACGTTTTCATTCGTTTTTTCTTTTTTTTTCCCCTTTTTTACGGTTTTTTTTATGTTTTTTCATTTTCTTTTTATTTTTGACGTTTTTTACATAATACATGTTATTTTAATGTTTATTGTTGCATTTTATACATAATGCATGTCATTTTAATGTTTGTTGCTGCATTTTGTACATATTGCATTTATTTTGATGCTTGTTGCTGCATGTTATACATATTGCATGTCATTTTAATGTTTCTTACTGCATTTTATACACACTGCATGTTACTTTGATGTTTATTGCTGCATTTTATACATACTGCATGTTATTTTGATGCTTGTTGCTGCATGTCATTTGAATGTTTCTTACTGCATTTTATATACACTGCATGTTATTTTGATGTTTATTACTGCATTTTAGGCATACTGCATGTTATTTTGCTGCTTATTGCTGCATGTTATACATACTGCATGTCATTTTAATGTTTGTTACTGCATTTTATACATACTACATGTTATTTTGATGTTTGTTACTGCATTTTATAGATACTGCATGTTATTTTGATGTTTATTGCTGCATTTTATGCATACTACATGTCATTTAGATGTTTCTTGTTGCATGTTATATATACTCATGTTATTTTGATATTTGTTGCTGCATTTATTACATACTGCATATTATTTTGATATTTTGTTGCTGCATTTTATATATAACATGCAGCACAAACATCCAAATGACATGTAGTATGTATAAAATGCATCAACAAAACATCAAAATAACATGCAGTACGTATAAAATGCAGCAGCAAAAACGTAAAAAAAAACGAAAAGAAAACAAAAAACAAGTAAAAAAAACGTTAAAAAACAAAAAAAAAAATGAAAAAACGTACAAATATATCAAAAAAACGTAAAAAAAACGTTGAAAAAACGTAATAAATGAAAATAAAATGAAAAAACGAATGAAAACGTAAAAAAACGAATGAAAGAATGAAAAAACGAATGAAAACAAAAAAAAAATATATGAAAAAACGAAAGAAAATGTAAAAAAACAAAAAGCAAATGAAAAAACAAATGAAAACGTAAAAAAAACTTAAAAAAAAGTTAATAAAACGAAAGAATAAATAAAAACGTTAAAAAAACGTAAAAAAAAATATATATGAAATTTTTTTTTTTGAAAAAATAAAAAATAAAATTTCCAGCGGTGACCGGTGGTAGCCAACAGCAGTTGGTGGTGGCGGCAGGTGGCTGCTGGCGATTGCTGGTCTTCTTGCAGCAGGTGGTAGGGGGAGGGGGTGGAGGTGGAGAAGTCGAAGGTAGAGAGGGAGATAGTTAAAAAGGGGAGGGAAGAAAAACAAAGTTGGATAAAGGTTGAAGGGGTGTATATGAAAAAATTATGTTATATTTTTTTCTTAACTTCTAACCTAATAGTTCTAGCTAATTACAAAAATGCCACAATTAATAACCATTGATCAAAAAATGGATGACTAAGATGAGTTGTTCACTCTTCTCTCCCTAACTCTCCTTCTCTTTTGATCCCATTTCATAAAGTTATTGTATTTTTTCAGTCTTTTCAAATTACAATTTCATGTCACAAAAAAAAAATCTATAAACTTGATCACATCATCAATTGCTTTATCCGATCTCCCAATAGATAGTGCAAATAATAGCCCCAAATGACAAAAAATCAAGTTTCAATGGCCTCGAAGGACAAAAAAAACTATAATGACTAAAAAGGACAAATGTCACACCCCCAAATTTAGAAAACATACAGTTAATCGTGCGAAAGCTTGGGGTGTGATCGGATCGAATAACAACACATCGATAGCGTATGATTATCGCAGAACATGATATATTAAGATGGCAATAGTTGTTTTACAGAGATTACGGCTTATCAGGCCGTCAAATATCAATGTTATCAAATACATTGTTTTAGCAAAAGATAAGTTTCGAGATTTCATAAATAAAACTACAATAAATTAGTATTATTAATAAAATCCCATTGATTTCAAAAGTGGCATCCTAATTCATCGTGGCAGGTACGGTCCCAACATGCATCCGACTTACAACATAGCTAATTCCCTGAAAAACATATTTATAAATCGTCAACAAAAATGTTGAGTGAATCCACAGGTTTAAAACTCTATCATTAAACCATTTCGTAAAGCATTCGTTGCAAGCATAAACCTTTGCAATATCGTATACAATCAGTTTGTATAAATCAAGTGGAAAATAAACCATGACGGTGATCCCCGGTAGACTAGCTAAGTCCTACGAATTAATGTGCCGACACCTACGCCTATAACCAAACCACGACTTTTATATTTCAATCGTTTTGCCTTATACTGCATGAATATACGCTCCTCATTCGAAACAACGTCCACGGTTAGTCCAACTGACATAAATTTTGAGGGACGTCACCCCAATAGTATACTACCCGTATATCCCGTGGCTAGCGTCACCTAGCTAATGGTTATAGTTTGTAAGCATGAGGACTTCTATGCACTACAACTAGGTTAACATAGGTTCGCACAAAGATTCGTTGTCAAGTTTTCAAGCGTCGTATGAAAATCATTCATATGTTTTTCACCCCAGTTTAAAAGTAGTAAAACAGTAAAAATGAGGGCTGTGAACTCACCTGAGTCCGAGCGTGCTAGCAAAATATATTTATAAAAATGCCCAAGAAAGTCTCTTAGCGCCCTAAACACAAGAGTTTGAATTAATAAATGTAGACGATTAACTAGTCTGTCTATGCCAGTTGTTCACTCAACTAGGTTTAAATATGCCATCGACGGGCTTTAATATCATGTAAGGTCATTATAGGCGAAAACGACACGTTGTGATCTTTATTAGTTTTCAAATAGTAAAATCATTTACGTCAACCTTTTAACATATTATAAGTCACAATATATAGATTATTGATTTCAATTCGTTATTTATACGTTGTCTCGATCGTATATTGTCTCAAGTTCTCGACTATGTTATATTGACTTTTAAGTCGTTAGTTGTACGTTACTATAACGTAATAATGATACTTAGACAACATGTATATATATATACATATTTCAATATATATATATATATAGTCTTTAATAGTGTTATAACTCTCATAAGTTATATATATTGTGTCGGTAGTATTTGATTCAAGGTTTAAGATTTCATTAAATCGGCTTTTAAATCGGGAATCGTGTATCAAGATAATATCGTCGTGATACTTAGCCATAATAATATACTTATACATGCATATATGTATATCAATTATCGTTATAAGTTTTATAATTCACTTTCATAACCTTTATCGTTATAATACTATTTAACTCGTTATAATTCGGTTTTCCACGTTTTCTCGGTTTATTCACTTACTCATAACGTAATATATATTTTTATAATTTAGTTCCGTGATTTCCAGAGGATTCATGACTGTCTCTAAAGTTCTCAAAGTTATACTCTTAATCCTTGTATTTTATATTTTGTCGGTTTAGGTTAAACCGTTCGTTTTCTTCGGTTTTTACCGTATAATTCTCGTTCTTTAACACTTTTAATTATAAATCACACTTTAATATGTTTTAAATTATTTATTTAATTACTTCAGCCCATACTTTATTTTTTTATATTTTTTGTCACCATAGTCTCTTGTATCTCGTTTTTAGTCTAACTCTTCGGTTATCGACTTTTAACCAAACAATTCTTCATCTTATCATTATAATTCATTGATTAACTTTTATTATACTTAAACTTGCTGATTTTTATAGTCAAAGTCCATATGATGCGGTTTTTATATCCTTTGTCCTTTTTAGTTTCCATTCGTCACTTTTCCACAGATTATGTCCACTTTTTAGTCCTTCTTGTGCTATTATTTTGACTAGTCAAACGAACTTAGTTTATTATGAATTTTTTACCATATGTTCTCCTATGTCTTAGGTTTACAGAAATGTAAGGTTCATAATTTTTGGCCACGTTTAAGGGGTTCAAACATAATTAATATTACACAAAGGTCCAACAGTACCTTTTCTTGACAGTTGGTGAGAGATTCGTTTTTTCACATACTTATACTTATTTTCACGAAATGTAATTATACTACTTTTAAAACTCACACATTATGTGACCCTTAGGAAAAGGAATCACGAAATGTATACTTAGTTTCACATAGTTATACTTATTTTCACGAAATGTAGTTATACTACATTTAAAGCTAACACATTATGTGACCCTTAGGAAAAGGAATCACGTCATTTGGATCTGTGGTTTAGAAGTTATGACCTTCCAAAGTTAGGTCATATTCTGTCTCCAGAGGACAGTTTGTACCCTTGTTCTTATAAATTCATTTTGGAGTACTTATACTTGTCCAAAATTCATGAAACCGGTTGGGTTAGAAAGCTAACTCTTTAAACTTGATTTTAGACTCCAGAAACACTAAATTTGGTTAAGTTTTGACCGAGTTATTTACCTCCAAAGTGAACCAAAGTTTCTGTCCGAATTTATACTTTTTGTTATGGAGTTTGTTTTGTTTCTTTTTAACAAAGTCTTGTTATAATCAACATAAATACATGTTTATAAGTTGATTTCTAGTATGAATGAACATCTAACACATTTTAACTAGCATATAAGCATTTAAATGAAAAAATTAAAGAGTTTATGGTGATAGTTTCCTTACAATGCACTAAAAGAGAGGATTTGAGCAAGATGAAGGTTTGAACTTGGTGTGGTTGGCCTTGGAATGAAATGGAAACGAAATGTGCAAATTGTTTGTGAGCAAAATGAGCATAAATGGAAGGTTTTAGAGGTGGTGGCTCATGGTGGTTTAGGGTGGTTGTATGGTGGATGAGTGGTGGTTGTATGGTGGACTTTCTTCAACAAGATGGAGGAGGGCTGCTGATGTCCCAGCCGTGGGTTAGAGAGAAGGAAAGAGGGAGAGAGTTGTGAGTTAGTGTGTGTGGAAATGAAGAGAAAAGGGGGGCAAGCATGGAGGTGTAAGGAACATGGAAGCATGGCTCTCGTTTCCTTGTTTCATGGAGGTCAAAGGTGTCCCTAAGGCCCCTTGGTGGACGGTTTTAGGAGGGAGGAGGAAGGGGGGCCCCTTTGAGGGTGGAAGTCACAATTAGGGTAGATATTTTCGTCATTAGATGTTAATCTCGATTAGTTAGACGTTAATTGTACGATTAGGTTTAATTAGGATTAATTAAGGTAGTTTAAGGTTGATTATGATAGATTAAGGTTATTAGGTTGTGATAATGTTGTTAATTAATTGAAATAATCTTCGATTGACTTACCGATACTTTGTTCGATTATTTTCACGACTTATCTCGTCGTTGCACGTTTTCTAGTTCACGTGGACGTTTATTGATTTCTAAAAGTTGATATGCTTAATTCTTGGCATAGTTATCATAATAATAATAACTACTATTATAATTGAATAGATTTACATTATTTTCAAAAATAGATCAACAACGCTCGTGAGTTTCGGTCTCTACCGATTATTCGTAAAATTCTTAAAAATCACCAATGCGTCTCGCATTAAAATATTGTGCATCTCATATGCAAATGTGGGCTTTTTGCTAGACTTAATTTGATAAAAACGAATTCACTTTAAATTAAATAGGGAATTAGCCTAATATGCACGAAATGGTAATGTACGGAATTTGCCGTAACTTTAGGGTTGTCACAACAAAAATGAAAAATACGTTGTTATTTTAGACTAGTTTCTTCAATACATATGTAATTCAAATTAAAAATATGCAATTAAGGGGTGTTTGAGGTTGCTTATTTCTAAGCACTTGTATGCTTAGAAAGTAAGTAGGTTGACCCTGCTTATTTTTAAGTGCTTAGTAGTAAGCAGATAAACTGTTTTCAAAAAAGTGTTTGGGTCTGCCTATCTGCTATTAAAATAAACAAATAACAATATAAACACTTATTTAAGCAATGTCAAACACCCACTCAATAAGTAAAAACCAATTAACCAGCGACTACGCTAGCAACCAACGCCGAGAGCTGCCAGAATCGCCGGCAACTCCTATGGTGGTGAAACTTGTGGGAAGGTTTTGACGGTGGACAGAGGTTTGGTCTGTTAAAATGTCATCGCAAAGTTATTCCCGGAAGTAGTGGCGGGAAAATTCTCTGGAACTCTGTTGGACTTGGGGGTTCTCCAAAAATGTCGTAAGAAGAAAATTTCAGGAGTATGTATTAGTGGTTTCCCATGAAGTTTACTTTTTTCCCCCGAGTATATAATTAGGTGAGATTGATTTGAGCAACATGGAGGTTTGATTTTGGTCTTTCGGGGGCATTCTCAGCCGGTAGGACTCTCGAAAACAATGAAAAGTGTTAAACATCCTGTTAAGTTTGAAAAAAACACGCCAATTATCTTAGACATGATGATGCGGCCGGTCCACATGGATATTGTGTTATAAAAGAAATTGACTACCTCCTAAGCAGGTTGCCCAATGTATACAATGTGTTTATCACATATAATAGGATGTTTAACATATACATAATTGTATTACAAAATTACAATGAAAAAAGGTTGACGTTATGTTGTATTCGTATTCAACTACCATGTATTTTTGATTTTGAAAAGCAAAAATGTCATCTAGCTATGAGGCTTTTCAATTATATCTTAATCCTAATATTAATAAAAAAAATATTTTTTTAATAAAATCTTTTAAAAAATTGAGACCTATTAACCAATCAAATTATTTGATTTCACCAAGCTTTTAATTAATCAATCAAATGTATTATTTTTCTGAAAAGTTTATTTTAAAAATAGATTTGTCTAATATATGCCCTAAGAGCACATGTTAAGCTTCATTTAATGCACTAAAACTTTCTATAAATATCCAAATATGCATTTAATGTTATATATGTATGTGTATCAATTGCATTTAATGTTATTCATGATAAGTGATGTAACGTAAAAAGTTATGTTTTAACATATATTATTTACCCTATTTTAACCATTATCTTGACATATTTACAAGAATTCAAGGTTCTATAACTAAAAATCATCAACATGACTAAAATTTAGACATCATTTCATAAATGAACAAAAATGCTCAAATAACGTTTAAAATAGAACTAAAATAAATACAAGCGATTTAGTCGGGTTCTTACCTACCTATGTACTATAAAATGAGATATTATTCTTAATTAGTCTAATATTATTACTCAGATACTTACGAGATCACGGGATCAAGAATCGTGCAAAATGGACAAGAAACGAAGAGGTTATGCCTAACCGAAGTTAATAAGAACTACGACCAAGCAACAAATACTTACAATCCCGCACACAAACCATCATACGTCACACCATGATAATGTCTAGCGCACTGCTACTGTATACGGCACCCCATGCTACCAAGGTAACGAATATGACTCCCACACGATTGCTTAAAGATTCAATTAAATTGGTTGCTACGTTTGGGACAAAATCTTGTGTAGTTGACAATTCATAGTTTTATCCGTGTCACATGTTGTTTATCTGATTGCCGAAAACTCTACGCTAGATAATTAATAGGATATGAGCATGTTTCATTACAATCCCGAAGGGAAGAAACGGAACCACTAATGAAGCAATGTAAATACCAGTAAACCGGCTAAGTCCTTGGTATAATTATGGAAACACCACTGTGTGTAGTACATCATGGAATATGTTAGCAGTGACTTTCTTATAACTTAGAACTAAATAGAAGTGACCATTACTCGCTGATGTGCACTTAATCTCTAAGAAGTTACACTGGATGACGTTGTCAAGAACATGAAGCATTTGTTGAAGTCGAAGACTGAAGACAGAGACAGAGAGCAGTTCACTGATGTGGAAATCAACTCTGCTCTATTAACCAGCGGTTCATGCCTTTACCCAAGAAAGTACATTAAGTCTGAAAAATACCTAATGTACAAAAGAAGGTCAACGTATGTTGTAAACAAGAAAGCGAGCATATCTTCTCAAAGATATGTACGTTCAAACACTTGTCAAATGACAAAGGGGTGAATCTGTCATGCATGGACAGATTCTTATACCCAACTTTAAATGGTCATATCTTGCTCAAAACTCCATGAAAGATTCTAATTCTTTTGTGGAACTTAGCTTTATGTCTTATATTTAAAAGTAGTATGATATCATACTATAACTCAAGGAATTCGTTGCCCATTTGGTTGATGATCACAGAAAGGTCCATCAGCTTTTTAAAACTGATGAGACTAAGTTTGAGAGACCATTTGCATGGGCTAAACACCTTCAAAAATTACAAGACCAGAGCCAAAATACTCCTAAGACATAATATTTTTAGGTGTAAAAAGGGCTTAGTCAGATTCATTTTGAATCTAGGTCAAAAGGTCCCTCTAAGTGACCTAAAAATCTAGACATATTATTGATTGCCTTTAAACTTTATTTTGCAAATTCATACATGGGTTTATGACTTGATAAAAAAATTGTTTGACATAATAATGAATATTTAGAAATACCCTAAGATGGGTTATAAGAATGTTTCAAGTGAAAATGGTTGTATTACAAGTACTTATGACCTTGAAATCGTTAACAAACATGTAAACACGTACATTTTCCACACAGTTAATATAATTTGACAAGTCTTGTGAGAGACCTAATTTTCAAAGATCATTCTTTTAACTTGTTTAATAAAGAAACTCTAACTAATTGAATTAGCCGAGGAACTAATTAGAACCCTCGTGTTCGTAGGGCTCGGATAGGAGTCGTACTTGTTTAGCACACGGCAAACATCCGAACTTAAACACTCAAACCCAATCGTGAGTTTCATAACCCCTATTTTTAAATGCTTTGATATGTTTTGGGGTGAGAATACATGCTTTTTGTTTGTGGTTACAAGTACCTATAAATTGTTACGTATTGCATAAGTTTCTACTATTCAAATTATATGGGCCTCTATCACGAATTGTTAGTTATGGACTTAAACGCGAATATTGTGAATAGATCTATTGGGTCGACACCCCCGTCCGGGTTGGTCGCGCCAATTTGAAAAACGGACACATAATCATTTGACCCACTACGAGTGTTGTGAATAGAACACTTGCAAGGCAACTAAATTGTTAAGGTTTCAATACATGAGCTTATGGCAATAGTAATACACTTTGATATTGCGGTAAGACGATATAACTTGAAATCTCGTAACCACGGGTCTATTTTACAAACTCTTACACCTATGAACTCACCAACTTTATATTGACATATTTTAACATATATTCTCAGGTAACTAAGGCGCTACTTAGTTGTGTCGTTGTGTCGCACTTTTGACTTAGGAGTTGCATCCACTTGGAAGGACAAGCATGAACTGTGTCAATTTGAACTAAGCTAGTTATTCGATAAAGTTTGTAATTGTGTTGTTAAGACTTTTAAACTTGGATGTTTTCCATTTGAAGACTATGTAATATAACGGTGTTTGTTTAGCGACTCTCATAGAAGTCGTTCATTGTAATCTTTGTTCGTGATCCACGCACGTCGCGCCCCTACCTGAAACGGTGGTGTGACAGTTTGGTATCAGAGCCAAGGTTATACTGAACTAGGTTGCATTAGTGGGCCTAGACTATAACCATTGAGTTAGCGTTCCTTCCAAGTATGACTAGTAGGGGTGTTGCATCCTTCGAGTTTAATTTAACATACCTTGATCAACTATGTACAATTAAAGGAGAAGCGATGTAAGACCGGAAGTGGTAATTGGAATACGTACATGTCGTAGAACTCATTTAAGCTAGTACAATTCCTTTAAGTGTACTTGATACATGCATGTTCCATCTCACAATGATAGGTTGCAGTACTCCATAATTGAGCAATGTAGTTGTAGCTTGTCGATGCATGAACAGTCAAAGCATGAAAAATTCTTGATCTTCTTAGAAAATGGAGCATGTCGAGAAATGGTTGCGCCTCAGCGACATTCGTATCCAAAAAAGAAACAATGTTGTGACGGGGCTCAAACTTTAAAGCAGCCATATGAAATCTAACAATATATTTTGAGCATACTGAAAGATCAACATTCAAAGGTCCATTTGAAGACGTTCATTGATAACTTTCTAAGTGTGCAGGCGACACTTTGAATATGCATGCGACACGACAAGTGTCGCATAGTGTCACATCATCTCTTAACTGTAGAAAGCTAGTGTCACTAAAGCAGTGTCGCCTACGTGTCTTAAGTGTCAAGAGTAGTGTCGCTTTCAGTAAAGGCGACACTATCATAGTGTCGCTTCAGAAAGAACGACACTAAGTGTCAGAGTAAGTGTCGCTTAATGTGAAACAACACTTCCATAATGTCGCTCTTGAAGAACGACACTAAGTAGTATGCGAGTGTCGCTTCTACAGGCGACACTAAAAGGGTAGTGTCGCTTAAACCCTAGAAACGCATATCAGTACATAAACAATGAATAAGCAGGTTTAAGTCCCCTCTTGCCCAAGTGCTACATACTGCTCAGTTATCAAAATTAACAAGTCTGGATCGTTAAAAGCAATAAATGACTCAAACCTAGTTCTCCAAGAGTAATCGTTGTTGCACAAGAACCTTGGTGGTTTGTTTGGAGTACCGTTCTCATTGTCAAAGTTTAACATTGCATTCATATTTAAGTATGCCATATCATCCCAAATTTACCTAAGTGTCACCTAGTACAAAGCAGATACAGTTGCCAAAAGTGAACAAGCGACACTACGTATTGTCGCTAGGAAGTGTCGCTTAAAGAGATTAAGCGAGACTATGGAAGTGTTGTTGGTGCATATTGGTGTGACAATCAGCGTGTCGAAATATCTGCTTGAACGAACGATATTTGTATATGGTTTGCGACACTTGTATTGCGAAAATTATTCTTTTGCGACACTTCCAAAGTGTCGTTATATGTTCTAGTGCGACAGTCATACACTTTCGCAGGTCAATTGTCGTAGGTTGCTGTATAATCGGTATAAATACAGCAGCGAGTTTTCATTTTCAAGTGTGTTTCTCAAGTGAGTTTTCAGTTTGAGTTGAGAGAGAGTTTGAGCGAAATTGTAAAAGCAATTTTGTAATCGTTATTGAATATCAATACAAGAAATCATTTGATTAAGAATCGCATTATCATATACAATTGATTCAATCAGAATCCGCACGTTGATTCAATTAATTCGAATTAGATCCGTACCTACACGGACCTACATGTGGTATCAGAGCCAATAGGTGATTCGAATTCGTGTATGCAATTCTTAGGAAGTTGTTTGATTCGGTTTTGGGTTTCATATTCAAAATATCAATTTAATCCGAATTAAGAGTTGAAAACAACATGTTTGAAGAAGATTGGATACGTAATGAATCATATTAGTGATTACGAGGTAGTTGTGATCGATTGCGAGAGTTTTTAACGGTGAATTTCAGATTTTGAATTTTTTGTAGAAACTTTCTACTGTTGCTGTTCTTCGTGCGACAATTTCTTCCCTTGTGCGACAGTCAGGAGCGACAAAAGGTGTGACAATTCTGAATTGTCGCATAAGCAGATAGTTGCAACAGTTCTTCCAAGTAATTCTAAAAGAAAAAAAAAAAAAAAAAAAAAAACGTAAATTGAAAATTTGCCGTTACCAAAATTTGAATTTAAGCTTTCCATCGACTAATTTTGGTTTGTGAAAATTTAAATTATACTGGAAAAATTTTCGAAAATTTTGGAAGGAAAATTTTAGTGAACATGGTTGTCACAATTTGAAAGTTATGTTGCCTCTAATAGTCCGGAATTGCTTGGTTATCTAACAAAGAGGTATGTTCCTCCACCGATTGTTGGAATTGATAGGGGTGGTAATTACAATAAGCCTGTTGATTTAATGACCTCTAAAGAGAAGAAGAATTATGAAAAAGAACGTAAAGTGTATGAGACAATCATAATGTGCTTGTCAAGGGATATGTTGATGCTTTTCAATAAGAAGCAAACAACTTTCGACATTTGGGAAGCAATTGAAGAGAGATTTGGAAGATAAAAAAATTGAAGAAAAGTCCAGACGAAGGGATAAGTGAAATGTTGATAAAGAAGGAAGAAGAGATTCAATCCTTCAAATTACAAATACTTCACATGGAGACTGAACGGGAAGAAATGCGTTCAAAAATCGTCGGACTTGAAAAACGGATTTTAGAACATGAATGTTAACAAACAGTGGTAAGTAAACTTCATGAAGATCATAATATTGCATTAAAAACTATTCAAGATCTTCGCGAGCAAATTCCTCAAGTTTCTATCTCAACTGAACCACCAGTCAAGGCACCTGAGAAGATTTACCAGGCTAAATCTTCCAAATCATGTTCAAAAATGATTTGTGCGAAAAAGATTTCACAGTTTACTAATTATTCTCTACAAAAGAATAAGAAGTATTCTGAGAAATTACAATCAACCAAAATATTTGATCATCAAAAGGTTGATCGTTGTGATTCTGCATTCTTTGAACGAACCAAAAGATTGGTTTCAAGATCTCAAAAGCCAACAAAAGTATTGAAACCGACACAACTGGAATCTGGTGAAACAAGATCGTTCGTATATTCAAGACAACGAATGTTTGCTCTTGCACTACCACGTCGTATGGTGGTGAAAATACAAAAAGATTTTGTTCCTTTCCCCTCACAAATAATTCTACCAACAGTGGTTCCACTAAAAGTTTTTTAGATATGAAACATCGTGTTTCAATTTCAGATGGAACTAAATGTCTTTAGATTATATTGACACAACTTATAAATGGCTTTCGAAAAAGGAGATTCTCATTGGCATCGTGCTCAAATGGGTTCCTAAATTTGTTGCCTGAATAGAAGACCAAAGGGAGAAGGTTGAATAAAGGATAAAGATAAATCCAGTGCCATTTCTTAAATATCCCGATTAATTGATGATCACCAACAAATGCTTGAATCTAAAGATCCTTCAAGAGTAGAGTGTAACACCCACTCTTGTGACTTAGGGGTAATTCGGTAATTTCCATAACCTTGTATTTAATTATAAGTTTTATGTTATATTAACATGTTATTTACATAGGAGAATTAGTTGAAGGTCAAATTGTTAATTGTGTTAGGTAAACTATTAATAGTTTTAAATTAAATTAGATGTCGGTAAAATAAATAACTTGTTTCGCAAATCGGTTTTCGGGTTCCAGACAATCAGCCAAATAAGATAATATAATTAGAAAGCAATTATGTTAGTTGGTGATATAAATCACCTAACCTCTTTCTTTTCATCTCATTGTCACCAACTTCATTCTCCATTTCTCTTGCATAGTTCCTTGCCTAAATCACGAATTCAACATCAATTGAGTGTGTTATAACCTGCTGTGAATCATCATCATCTTGTTCTTAATTTTCATTGTAAGGATTTTTGCTATTTTTGGTTATAAACTTGAAATTTCGTTAATTCTTGAAATGATGTGTGAAATTGAGTTTGAAAGATGTTATTTGATGTATTAGAAAGGTTAGAAAGCTGGTTAGGTTGATAGGAAACTGATTTTTGAGTTTGTGAGTCGAAATGGTTCATTTTTTTGGGTAACAGCGGTTCAGTTCGCAATTCTGAGTTCATCCTGCGAGTTGAGTTCATCCTGCGAGTTGAGTTTTCCTTGCGAGTTGAGTTTTGCCTTGCGAGTTGAGTTGCCTTGCGAGTTGAGATTGACCTGCGAGTTGAGTTCTTGCGAGTTGAGTTTTGCCTTGCGAGTTGAGTTTCCCTGCGAGTTGAGATTGACCTGCGAGTTGAGTTCCTGCGAGTTGAGATTGACCTGCGAGTTGAGTTCCTGCGAGTTGAGTGTGGCCTGCGAGTTGAGTTTTTGCAAATTCTGAAAGTGCATAAGTAAAATTCCATACTTTTAGCGACCAAAATTTAACAGATTCTTATTAACTGCGGATCGGACTCTTATTAACAAATTCTAGATTACAAGGATCACCTGCTTGGATTAATAGGTTATAATAATGTTTCAAAATTTGTTAATTGAATAAATAATTAAACAAACGAATTGTTATAACTTGATATAAATTGATAGTTGTAGAGCGATTATATCCGATAATTGCAACTTGGTGATTGTTTGCCATTTTGATACTAAGTAATGAAATATGTTATACGATTATGAAAAGAGTTACTAACTTTTTAATTATTATATTCTCAGATCAGCAGAAGACTCAGTAATATAAGATCTCTGAGTGTGGGCTGAGACAAGTCAGGTGAGTGGATCTGCAACTCATAATTTGAGTTAGTTGTAATGGTGTGATTACAACAAGTAACGTAAACCTTGATAGACTGTTTAGTTTGAGTTATGATTGTGTATACCTGCTTGTTATGCATATGTGGCCTTCGGGCATCTGTGTTATTCAGAGGTCAATTGCGATTGGACTTGGTTACTACTGTGTTCAACACAGGTTCCAGATACATGTGTTGTCGCTGGAAACTGTGTTGTTGTGTTGTAGTGCCAAGTTATCGGTAAATCTTGTATGGGCCTATACAGATTGTGATAAGCGTTACTTGAGGGCCACCGCGGCTGTAGGGTTCCTCAGTAACCACCGATCCTCTTGAGATTATGTGTTTTCGTGCTTAATGTAAACAGATTGTTATGCTAAGTTGAATTATTAGTTGTACATTCATTCACTTAGCTTTGTGCTAATCCCACCATTTCTCTTCCTGCAGGTTATGTATAAGTTTGTGAGTTTGGGCAAGAAGATGGGCTTTTGAAGGAATGTTTGACACGTGCCATAACTCTGATAGATATTTATAGATGTTTTGTTAATTAACATGTATGTGGATTTTATATAACAATTATATGTGTTTTGCTTCGAAAATAGTTAAATGTTGTAAACTCGCGAAATTTTATGGTCTTTTTTTTTGTAATATAATATGTAATATTATTTTATCCATCGCTTCCGATTCAAATGACAGATTTAAGCCTGAGGTAAATTGAGGGGTGTTATATAGAGTTAAAGGAGAAATCTGTTGTTCAGGGGGAGTGATTCTAAATTTGGTGAACATGCAGATTCATGAAGGTTTCTGTGAAGTTGTTAACAAAAAGGGGAATGCATAGTTCAATGCAGAATACAAAATTTAAATGAACTTTTGCAACTTTAAGAAGAAAAAGTTGCTGGTAAATGTGAAAAGGAAATGGATATGTACTAAGTGAAAAGAAATTGAAGACAACTCTCTCTCATCAAGCTAAGGTTAAAGATTAGAAGATTTCTACAAGTTGTTGTCAAGGGGGAATTTGTTGGTGCATATTGGTGTGACAATCAGCGTGTAGAAATATCTGCTTGAACGAACAATATTTGTATATGATTTGCGACACTTGTATTGCGAAAATTGTTCTTTTGCGACACTTCCAAAGTGTCGTTATATGTTCTAGTGCGACAGTCATAGACTGTCGCAGGTTAATTGTCGCAGATTGCTGTATAATCAGTATAAATACAGCAACAAGTTTTCATTTTCAAGTGTGTTTTTCAAGTGAGTTTTCAGTTTGAGTTGAGAGAGAGTTTGAGCGAAATTGTAAAAGCAATTCTGTAATCGTTATTGAATATCAATACAAGAAGCCATTTGATTAAGAATCGCATTATCATATACAATCGGAATCCGCACCTTGATTCAATTAATTCGAATTAGATCCGTACCTACACGGACCTACAGAGTATATATTGGGTATTTACAAATAATATCTTGTTATATTAATTGCATTTTTGATATAACAATGAGATTTATGGTAAATTTTAATGCTCATAAATTCAAAAATATGCCAAATCAGTTCCAAATTTAACCAAACTTTATTTTTATAACCTAACAGAAAATATGAACTTCCTATAAAAATTTAAGGATTTTTGGACATCTTTAACATTTTATTATATTTTGTTATAGTTTAAGCTTTTTAAAATAGTCCAAAAATATGATTAAATAGTAAACATTCATGAAAATTTATGAAAATTGTATCATAACAATTTCTAATCATACTAGGGTTTGTGTAAAATTTCAAGTCGTTTGGATAAGCAAAAGTCGTTTTATAAATTTCTCATGATTAAAGACATAAAAATCAAAATAAATATCAAACAGTATCCAAATTAAATTTTGAAGCGGAGTGATTTTTACTCATATTAGTAGCCCTGACAAAGTTTGAATAATTATTTACATTGGGAACTAATGTTTATGATTTTTCACCCTATTTTCTTAGTATTTTGGTATTAAATTAAAGAAAATACATATGTGGCTGAAACTTTCCAGATCATCATACCATATACTAACTGAGAAAAATCAGATTTTAGAAAAAACTAAATGATGAAAAGTTTTACTCAAATGCTTCTTAGAATTAGTTTTTAGGATCTTGATGTTCTAACTTGTTGGCAATTTGAGACAACTTTTAAATATGTTCTAAAATTCTTTTGATCCATATATTTTCACCTAACTTATTTTACTATGTTAGGAGGCTTTTGACAAAATTTCACAACTTTTGAAGATAGTTAAGTCCCTCAAACTATTTTCACAAGACCAGTTATACATAAAGTATAGCTCCTTGCGCACTTGTCTTGTGATGGCTGTTTGGAGGTCAAAAACTTGGAGTTTTTCAGTGAAATCACTTGGGTTTGAAATAACACATATAAGTAAATTCTAGAAGATTATTCCGATGAGAAACTTCTTTTAACCAATAAAACATGCATGCACCAAGCTAAGAAAGTCTAGCTTGCCAATAATTCTGAAAATGACCACCATAATCTCAAATGAGAATACACTTGTAATGCATGCTTTGAATCAATTTTTAACACTCGAGATTTGATTGTTTTTGACACTTTCATGATCTTAATGTAGGTTGGATCAT
The DNA here is from genome assembly GCA_963921325.1 of Logfia minima. NCBI lineage: Eukaryota > Viridiplantae > Streptophyta > Magnoliopsida > Asterales > Asteraceae > Logfia > Logfia minima. The sequence continues at coordinate 14,541,922 of OY992766.1, forward strand.
GAATTATCACCATTTTAGAACATGCACATGTCTTGGTGAATAATCTACCAACATTAAGATACATGAACAAATTTTTCAGCAAAACAAGTTCTTATAATCAAAATGGATAGAAAAGAACACAAATACTTATAAGGAACAAACTAAGGACAATAAGAGATGAATACATAACCATTTGCTTGGATGATTACCTTCAAAACCTTGAATATTTGAGGCTTTTGGGGTTGTTTTTTAGTAGAATTTTGAAGGAGTTTTTAAGAGAAAAGATTAGAGAGAAGAGTGTAGAGATGGTAGAGAGTTGAGTTTGTGAATGAATGAAATGATGAGGGTGTTGGGGGGAGTAATAGGGGCAGATTTTTGGAGTGTTAGAATTATTATTATTATTATTATTATTATTATTATTATTATTTAACAAGTAACAATTTTAGTTGAACTAAAATGTAACAAGTTTTTTGTGTTTGGAATTCTATAAGCTAGTTAGAAGATCTCACATACTAAAATGTACACACCTGCTAAGCTTGGCCATTTGTGTATAGAATATCTCCTTATCAATGTCAGCCAATATAACAAGATGTAGGTCCGTGCGGAATCCAATTAACTTGATTATTTCTTGAATGTGATTATAATTTTCCGTTTATTGATTTGCAAGAACGAATACAAAAATATAATTAAGCTCTCAAAGTCTCTCAACTCAAAATATATTCTGTGAAAAACTAACTTATAAAAACGACACCAATTACCTATGTATATATATGTATTTAAGCAGCACCAGGCGACACTAACAAGTGTCTAGTGTTGCTAAAATACAAAGTGTTGTTTTTACACAATCAAGCTAAGTTTTCTAAACAAGCTGATTGTCACACGAATATGTATCAACACAAGATATGCGGTATACTTTCTAAATTTCTGCAGACAGCAGAGATGGTCGTGCAATACAAGTCAAACACACAATTAGCATATTCAGAATTCCCCAATGAAGATGAAGACATATGGATGATTCTAATTGGTTGATGAAGTTACAAAGAGATGCATACTCAACTATAAATAGTGGACTTCAACATTAAGTCAAGTGTGTGAATCCATAGTGAATTATAAAGCATAGCATTAGCATAATGATCATTTCTTTGTAACCAACTTTAAGTTTGTTTTTAGCTGATAAGTTGTGTTAATTTGTATTCAATCTAGTTAGTTATTTTGCAACTAACCTGTAATTCTTTAATTGATTTAAATAAAAGAATTATATTGAAAAATTGCGATATGTTCTTAATTCATTCTACTAACAAAATACATAACAATCAAAGATCAAAACAAAAAGATTGTATTTATATAACTTGTTTTAAACATGTATTTTAGCCGCATATAAGTTATAATATACTATAATATTTGTTGCTCTTGATTAGAACACATCATTGAGTTCAATCAATGAAGTCTTATATCGTGATAATTAACCCTGGTTTTCAATAAATTGTTCTAAGGAAGTAAGAATTCTATATAGATAGTCATATATCTTATTTGATTTATCTTTGTTTTGTCGGTTGTACTCACCTATGTTATTTGCTTTCGTTGTGTAATTGATATTTATTAAATTCTTGATGTTTGTTCTTATCCACCGTATGATTAATTTTCCTATGATTATATTGGTTAACTACCTATATTATACTCTACGTAAAGATATGTTCTTTTACCTTATGTATATATGTGTGTGTGTGTGTGTGTGTTTTTATGGTCATTTTTATCATTAATCATGTTTTATAAAGGTAAAACTCGGACTACTAATTTATTAGATCAGTTTAAAATACTTATTACTTTGGACCAATAACACGTATTACTTTTTCAAATATTTTGTTAGAATCTTTTTTAGCATTAATATAAAAATAGAGATAATTATATTGTATTATAATATATTTTAGGGTTAATTGTTTCGTTATGTACCTAACTTTACATCTTTTTACTATTGTATGTAACCAACTATAAAACTTGCTATTGTATGTATCGAACTTTAAAATTTTGTATATTGTATGTAACGGGTGACCGGATGACTGGAAACCACCGATTTCAATACATATAATAGACATTTTTACAAAGTTCGTTACATACAATAGACATTTTTTACAAAGTTCAATACATACAATAGATATTTTTGCAAAGTTCGATACATACAATAGACATTTTTTCAAGAGGAAAAATCGGGTACCTGCTCATCTGGTCACCCGTTACATAAAATATACGAAATTGAAAAGTTCAATACATACAATAGCACTTTCAAAAGGTGGTTACATACAATAGTAAAAATTATAAATTTAGCTACATAACGAAACAATTAACTCTATATTTATAATAATTTATTGTATTTTGGAGTTGAGCGAGTTTCGTACATGTTGCTTATAGTGTTTTGAAGAAAGAACAAATTATACCGGTAGAAGTGTATTCATTTGTATTAATTTTTCGCTTTTGATTATAACCTTAGTTTTCAATTAACAATCGCTTGAAACGTGAGTTTAGTCATTTCGGCTAACTTTCGGTAACAATTTTTGATGTTATGTAATAAATTTTATATTAGAGTTGTTTCTAGCCGTCTTTTGTGTTAATAGTATTATGCATATTATAGTTATAATTGAATATGATACACGTTGGTAGTTTACATAGCCCATGTGTATTCGCGCGATAAAGGCCATCTTTTTTTTTAAACTAAATCCGAAAGTGAACATTTGCTAAAAGTTGTATACTTACTCACACATGAGCAATGAACCGTTTGTAGCAAAACTTTGAGCATACTATTACAATCTATTCGAAAGCTCGCACGCCAAACCAATTAAGAATAAGCAACATAAGAAATAAATAAAAGAATTTATAAATATGTGAAATTGTAATTGACATGAATTTGGTTTAAAATTTATGTAAAAGATGCTACTTTATTACATAAAAATTCATCTATTAATCAATCATATTCTTTTATTTTACTCAATCATACTTGAATTTAAAGTTAATAAATGAACTAATAAAGATTCTATTTAACAGTTAATGATAATTCATAAATTTTTAATATAAATCTACAACTATATACATTCACAGCATATACATATAAGTCCAATTTAACGATAGTCTACCATCAGTCTTTACAATTTAGTTTTTCTTTTATTCAATGTATTGCATGTTTCTTCATCGATACTTAATATGAATATTAAATATATCGACATGTTTGCATTAAATGCTCGTGTATATAGACGAATTTAAATATAATAAAGTTAGAAACCAAAATATCATACTAAAATCTATAGGGGTTTGGTAAAGAATATTAGTAATGGGGGTAGGGGTAGAAAAGCAAAAGAGAACACCTTTTTGTTATGCCCAAACAACTCAATCCCATGAAACTTGTACCAGATCCTCCATAACTCCTTTCCTCATATCATATAAACGAAAAGTTATAACTTATTTTGATTATAGAAAACTAGAAACAACTTAATAAGGTTAATTTCATGAATACCCCATTTAAACACTTAAATATAATATTTATCCGACTAATCTTAATAATATCATATATATTCAATTTAATAATTACAACTTTCCCATCTCATTTCTCACTATATCAATAAATTCTCATATTATCCTTGATCATGAAAATGAGTAATTTCCAACAAAAATAAAAAATAAATAAATTCATAAACTAACCAAAATATGAAATTATAATCAGAAAGAAAAAACGAATCAAGTATAGCTCAGCCTACGGAATATCAAATGTGTAACCTTCTTATTACAAGTAGGCTTAACTACATTGGCATGTATTATATTATATATATATATATAAAATATATCTTTTGATCACATGATTACTTATAAAGATGATATACATCACCTCATAGAGCTAACATGTAAGTAGAAGTACTAAAACTTATATAAAATAGCGATGAATAAATAAATTCATTACACACCATAAAAACCTAAATAGTTACGTATAATTATGAGTGTCAGAACACAAGTGATTACATATTTAAACATTTAAATCTTATAAATATTCTATTTACTGCAACAAATATTAAATATATGCAACAAAAATGAATAAAATCCTGTAGCAATTGGACTACAGTTCTGCGACACGACACGTAGAAATAAGTCAAAATGACAGTCCATTAACGATGCATTTGAACTATAAATAATTTAATCTTCCCTTCAATTATATAATTTACATGTATACTTGGTCAAGGAATATTATAAAGTTTTGTACATCATAGTGAAAATATGTGATTTGGATATTGTTTTCTTTGTCCTTTTTATAGTTGTTGGATAAGTATGCGACAGGGAATTTTTTCTAAAATAATAATTTATTTTTTATTTTTATTTTTCTAAGTTATTATATAATTTTTTATCTTTTGAAATTTATTTTTTTTATCCTTCAGAGACATTATTCGAGCCATTAATCGGGAGATCAATTGATGATATGATCAATTTATAGATTTGATTTTGTGACATTAAATCGTAATTTATAAAAGTAAAAAATAAAAAAAATTCACATGAAATGACATCATTTTATGTAAGTAGCATACTTTCGATTCAAACGAGAGATTCAAACTATGTATAAGTTTTAACACGTAAAACTATATTATTTTATGTGTATTTTTTTATTTTTTACGTTTTTAAATTACGATTTTATGTCACAAGATCAAATCTATAAATTTGATCACATTATAAATAGTCTACCGGATCTCTCGATGAATAATATGAATAATGGCCAAATTCACGTTTCAATGGCATTGAATGACAAAACAAAATAAAAAAGTTACAATGGCTCAAAAGGATAAAAATAAAAAATGAATTATTATCTTAGACACAAAAAATCCTACGATATGCAATAGTTTGAGTAGAATTGCTAGAGATAGTGACCAAATGAATTGATAAGAAATATACAGAGAAGGGGAAAGGCGAGTTTGAGAGGTCCAATTTGACAGCCTATATGGTTTAATCCTCAAACTCGTAGTACAATTCAAATTCAAATGATATTATAGTTTTTATTGTTTTTTTTAACGACTATTATTTGAATATCTTTGTAACAAAATTACTCATGTGATAAGACTAATTCCTGATTCGCGTTATCAAAGATAAAGTTAATTATGATTTAATCCTCAAACTCCTACTTATAAATATCATTCTTTAACCCTTTTTCTAATCATTTGACACTTGAACATTAAATTCACTTATTTTTATACACGAAAACTTAGTTTACTTGATATTTTAACCACTTTATTGATATGCTATATCTCTATAAGGTAATTTGTGCATCATCAAAATTGATGTGCGCGCCAATCATGCATTGATGTTATTGCACCACATGCATTAATTGCATATTGTACCAATCATGCATTGATGATATTGTATTGCATGCATTAATTAAGTGAGTATTGTACAAATCATACGTATGCACATCAATTTAGATGGTCTACAAATTAATCCACTTTAGTTTTCGACTTGCTTTAATCATTTTACAACTACAACTTCAAAGTAACAACAAAGCACATAAATTATCGCAATCAAAGAAAAAGGATTTTCTAGCTGTTCACGTCTGATTAACTTAATAACAAAACTTACTTATGAATTCTAATATTATTAATTATTATCAACACTATTTGATCACTTCTACTTGGAAACCGTAATTGATTTTGGAATAGTGTCAAATGGTCTTCTCTTTGAACTCAAGTTGTTACTCGAATTCCTGCTCCAAATAATCTCAAATTCGAACAATCAGATTTGAAAAACCCGCCCGACGAACACATCTAGGTAATCAAGTAGCAACTTCATAATTTTATGAATTCATTATATACACCACAAGATGATCTCTAGACAACAAGCTCACTTATCAAACATCATATTGTTCAAATAAACACAATTTCATATATTCGTTCATGCATAAAGGTGGATACATGGCAAGGTATTATGTAAATGCAGCTTGTGTTACTACCCATAGGAGATACAAAATAAAGGTTAACAAAGCCATAAAAACTATATGTTGAACAAGTGAAAGCTCCAAACATATTTGTAGCACATTACACCCTTAAAACCAGCAATCCAAAAATATTACCAGCCATCAAAAATCACCATACAGATGCTCACAATCACAATGTGATCACCTCAATTTGATAAAATTACATTTGAAAATACAAATTTTCCCTCACTACACCCTGTGAGAACTAACCCAGAAACCGGTCCACCGTCATCAATTAGAAAAATGAGAACACCATGAATATTTCGATGCATAGTAGCCAATCACAGTATATAAAAATCAAGAAAATAGAGGTTGAAAAGCCCCTAACCAAAAGTGGATAATGACGAAATTGCCCCTGTACACCAAATCCGTGTCCAAGTAATCTAACTTCTTCCTTTGGAATTTAAAGTTCATTCACACAATTTTGAATTGTCAAATCTCGTATTTTGCATCGGGGAAAAGCAGAATTTGGCTTTCCTCGGGCGAAAGATAATGCACAACATGAGTCAAACAGTTTTTTGCGCCCTTCGAAAGAATAAACGAAAAATGAAGGCGGCAACGGCCAATTTCAGCCAAAACAACCATTATACTTTATACTTGGAGAGCCTCTCAATTACAGGTGGCTCCAAAGCCGACATACACTGCTCCCATGCTCCATTCTTCAGCATCTGTCAAGCAAATGCATCAGTGAAACTGTCATTGAGTCACGCACAACTCATAGTAAAAGCCAGAGATCGGATTTTACTGTAACTCCATAGATGTAAAGGTATCAAAAATTCAAAATGGTAGGTTGGTTAGCAGGTCAACCCATCAAAATCTTTGTGTTTTGCAAACAATTAATGTACATGATTACAAAGACTATATAAAAGTTATTTCAAATAAAATAATTCAAAGAAAATGTAAGCATTTGAATACATGTTAAGCTATTTTCGAACCATTTATTGCTAATAATCAACATTTGACCTGTTATCATAAAATACGACCTGTGTTTACATATAAATGGATTCATTGGTGTCCGATTCGAAGTTACGAGACGAGCATACGCACCTGCTTATAACCAAGCAGTACCTGCGAAACGTCATTATGCAACTGCTCGCTCCTAATTTCCTGCGAAAAGAAACGACGCAAGCATAGGTCAATACAAAAGTAGATATCTACTTTTCTATTTTAATAATAACCTCGTCTGGACTAGGTAACTAACGAGGATAGATCAACTCATCACCATACTTCCACAATTTTCATAATCACTACCTAGAACAAAAAGAAGATACATACATGCTGATACTATTATAATCATATCTAACTAGATCATTTTTCGTCTACTGTCCAACAAATTGCCTAACATAAAGCATTGACAACAGTTGAACATGTTATCATTTATTCTGTCAACTATGCTTGCAAATTCGCAATGAAAAACTTACATGCCAACTTGCAATAGCTCTACACACGAAAACAAGTGAACTCAAAGCCCCTGATGGATTTGCTTTAACCTGAAAAGCAGAGCAGACATAAGTTTCTGCTTTAAAACCAAACACTATTAACACAAGCTCCGTACCATTGCACATAGACCTCGAAAAGCATCCTCCTTTTCAACATCATCCCGAATCCTGTCCACATAAGGCACTTAATAAACTTTGAAGCCACCAGATGGTGAGCATTTAATTATTACACGAATTACTACCAATTATATAAAAAATGGTGTTTTAACAGTACGCGGGACAAATACTTACATAGCTAAAGCAATACACCATGATTGCATGAAATGCTCCATGTGGGGTGCTACAAGCTCAGGACAAACCGAGGCAAGTCTGCCAAGGGTGATTGCACTATTTTCAATCAACGACTTATTCAGCCCCTAGTCATCATCAAGTAAAACAAAAAAAAACAAATAACACCATTCAGATAATAAATACATATACATATATAAAGAACAAAAACATAAAGAACATGAAGCAATTAAACAAACTAAACCACCTCTGGATGTTGAAGGATTGGAACTAAGCATGAAATTACTGTCATCACCACCGGAGATATTTCTTGGTTAACCTTGAAGCATTTGATATACAAGCATTAATAGAAGCATTCATTTATACAAAAATATTCAAAAAAGCGTGAAATCTAATGAGGCATATTTTCCAAGATAGAGATTAGAAAGCTCAGAGAAGAGGTGCAATTTTGCCCAATGGGTCGAATTGGGTTTTGTTATCTCAAACGGGGTCCAATGAAGTAAAAAAACAGGTTACTGAGAAAACAAACAAACAAAAAAGAAAAAAAAAAAAAAAAGAAAGAAAAAAGAGAAAAAAAGGACCCATTAATGGAAGCAACTTTAAGGGTCAAACAGGTTGAAAGTCGACAAAAGTTTTTACTTTTAATGCATACCTTTATACAAATCCTAAATTGCTTTATGCGCATTCAGACTATAATTGCAAAAAAAAATAATATTTCTGATCATTATTAACGCATTAATTATCTATAAGTATAGGAATCGAGTATTCGCAGGCAAAACCCAACCCAACCCAACCCAACTAGTACTAAAAATGACTTGTTTCAACCAGAACCCGTTTTGTAATCAATATTAGCTCATTATTTGTTCATAAATATGGAGAATAGAGCATTTGCAGGTAAACCCCAGCACATCCATGCCCATAACAACCCATACTGAAAATAGACTTGGTTGTATTTGACCAGATACCAAACCTGCCAGATCTGCTCATTAAGTCAAAACAAACACATCGTACTAAAGAGAATGCACCTTGATTGCTAATTCCCCAATAGCCCAGCATGCATTATTTGCTACAGATATGGTCTCCTTCAGTTTGGGTGTATTCTGCAAGATGTGTAGATATCAATATAGATTGTAAAACGCTTAGAATAAAATTATACAAAATACAGTTTTGATGTCATCATACCAGTTGCTTAGCAGCAACCTCCAGAAACTCAGGTAAGCGAGGGCGTAAATGTATTGGACAAACCTGATTAAAATGAAACACCAAAAATTAAGAATCAAGTAATGTGAATGCTTAGAGCTAGGGTTTATACCCCAAGCCAGGCTCTTGTACCATAGAACGCATATTTATCTCAGTAACTATTACAGCACGAAACAATATATAAATCTGAACAACGGCCAAAACAAAAAGAAACCCAAATGAACACCTACAAGCAAAATATCACAATGACATAGTTGCCCTAAATATTTCAACAAAGAAAAATATGAAGGGAAGTTGGATATACGTTTTAACAGAGAATACGCGACATTGTATAACTGAAATCAGATAGTTAAAACAGGTTGCAACAGATTGTGTTTGTATATGCTTTTATTTGAAGTTGTATGTTCAGATAGTCGTTTCAGTGTTTGAGATTAATTTAAGAATTAGTACATAAACTAAACAATAAGGACAATCCTGCACACACACAAAAAAGATTACCATTTGCGAAGTTGAAGCTGAAGTATCTCAAATGATCAAATCAAGTTACACAAATGGGTGATTAGGTAAGTATACTTTACAATTTGAGGCAATTCTACAGCAGATGGTATGCAACTAATCAAACGAAACTTCCTCGACTTCTAAATAATCACATAACTACAGCTTTAAGGCATAAAAATAGATAACTGATTCCAAAACACAGCTCCTAAAATCCCCCCACCCCTGGCACACAAAATAAACACTACAGTCCATAATTAAGGTCAAAAAAATCAGCTGATTATATTCCCAAATTACCCTTGCAAGATCTCCTAGCAATGCGAATGCACTTTGACGGATATCAGCACCATCATCCATACAACATTGCAGAAGGAGATCTCTTAAACTACTTTGTGAAACCTGCAAAAAATATATGACAATACATACGAAGTCAAAAATTATATTCCTACAAACTACATTCAAGAATTTATTAGCTGTGTTTGTGAAAATACGAAAAAAGATGTGAATACCAGGCTCTCTATTCCACTACCAAGACCTTCGGTAAGTCCAGAGAGAAGATCCAACGAACACACAACAAATTCTTTATCAAATTGAACCCCAGCTAAAACGGGATCAACCTGCAAGAAGAGTACATTAGAGTTGAAGAAATTCCACATCATGTCAAAAAACAGTAACCATGAATACGTTACAAGCAAATGCTATGTTATATAGCTATCAATTGTATATGACATAACTGATTCATCGAACAATTAATTTTCTATCCACAACCTTGGCATGCAGTTGGCTCTGAATGATGTCTAGGCATCTTTGAAAAACAGGTTGAGAAAATTGGGCAAATCCACTACCCAATGCCTGAAAGACAATGAAACATGTTAGTTGTTTTTTATAGGATACATGTACAAGCTTTTAAACAGGATTCAGATTCAGGAAAAAAATAAGGTATATGTAAATACCCATACCCACAACCTATATATAACATTGCATCAATATGCATAATATATATGTATAATATATCTCCTTTTTGTCATATATGATAGATACTAAGGGTGTAGAGTGGGGGGTGGGGGTATTTTATTCTACAGCCAAAACCAGCAGCAAAGGAAAAATGTAATTAAGAATTTTGAAACAGAAGGGCATTTGGCCCAGTGGTATCATGGTAACCTATTAACTAAGAGGTGTCTGTTCCAGTCTCATTGAGACAAAATGTATTAATAATGTGTTAAATGTGTGAATAACAAGTGGGTCAAAGGTGCATGTGTTTTTGAGGTACGATAAAAAATAAGAGCTTTGAACTTTAACATGAAATGATAAGTGATTGCTATTTGCTTTTGTTGATTGAAAGGAAAAAAGGGGGGAAAATGGAGACATAGATGAGGAGTTTGAGACAGTTGCAACTGACAAGAGGGAGGATGGACGTGAATACTTCCCATAACCCTCAAATTAGTGAGGAAAGCTTCATTGCCACATACATTATCATGATTGATTGCAGTATCCTCAACCAACCTTATTTAATGATTACCATTATCATTCCTTACACATTAAAACCCACAACCAACCACCCTATAAATATATGCATACACAATCTTTTGTTGTACATACCTCGAATATATTTGTAGTTGATTGTGGTGTATTCCATGTTCATTGTTTTATAATTTGATCAGTACTATTTCAAATGTAATAGAACATGCTACAATTTCATCAAATTCAAAACCGAGTCATATTGAGCGTATATGAAGGAAGGGTGGCCATGCCGCATATCCGCTTGGATGTCGTCCCTAGCTAAATTCTATAGCACGATTAGAGAATTGAAACCAAATAAAAAGAATACCTGTGCTATGGATGTAAAGCACTCCAAAAGTGGGAAAAGGTCTTTGTCAGAATTTGAAAGTTGCTGCCACTTCGCAATTAATGGTGGCATCAAAATTTCAAGAAATTTAGGCTGCAAATAATGATAATGTTTATCATGTAGACGGAATGCATTAATAAATCTCTAAATTAATTCAATAAAAAATATAATGCAATTAAGACAAATAATACAGCGGAAAAAACCAACGAATGCATTACCTCATTCAACTCCCCTCCAACTGCATCTGCCAAAGTACCAATAGCATCATAAACAATTCTGAGATTCCGCCTCTACACAGCATCGAGCAAGAAACATCAGATGAAGTGAGCAGAAAACAAGAGATACTAAATGAAGGCAATTATATCGTAATAAGCACAATCAACACCAACTAAAGGTGACCATTTTAACTCCTTTACTTAATTTGGGTCAACTTGACTTATATTTTGTTTCTAACAGGTCACGCGGGCAAAATCAAAAAATTTGGCCAACACGAAAAGGAATCGAAAGTAAGTGTATTTCTCAAGGTAGTAAAAGTCGCTAGTCGGCCGGGACCTTGTAGGGACTAATTGGTCAAGTCGGGGACTAATCGGATTGGACTTTTTTAGTTTTTTTTACACATAAATAATAAATTTCAAAATTACATGTGTAAATATAGACGAGAACCATAAACATAAAATTTAACATAATTGTCTAGAAACATTAATCCGCCTTTGAGTTTGACCGATTTTGACCGAATAAATCCGACTTTGACCGATTTTGACCAGTTGACCTACATTGACTTTTGTAATTTCGTTGACCGACTTTGACCTAGTCGAGTCGGACTAGTCCCAAAACCCAACAAATCAGGGACCAGTCGGCCGACTTTTACAACCCTGGTATTTCTAGTGCATCTCCTAACTAAAGAATTAGATTACTAACAAAATAGCACACATTTTGTAATACCAGACCCAAAGCGGTTTGATCTGAATCTATTTTGACTCGTTACCCAACCTACCCACGTGCTACCTCTAACACAAGCCAACAACAAAAGGTCAAGAATTAACCTGGTACTTCCCATACGCGCACATTAGGTGCTGTAAAATGATCTCCAAGCGAGGTGCCAACTCGTCAGCAGCTTCCTGTAACTAAAGGCTTTATACAAAATATACTCAAATATCAGAAAATTAAAGTTATGATTCATTGTTTCCTTAAAAACCTCTTCAAGAGTCGCAAAAGCTGAGCAAGCAGCCTCTTGTACGCGCTTGTTATTATCCAAAATTCTTCTTAAAAGACCTGTAAGAACTTTTTCGAACTGTTCATGTCCCTCCCTATGACCAATGCCCTAAAAAAGAAAACAAAATTACTAACTTTCATAAAACCGGCTGGCAACTTATAACAAAGAGCATATACAATATTAACTGGAAGGCCTAATTGACAATATGACATATATGACAAGTAGATAAACTGATTATGATATATTGCACATTCGTAGAAAATTGAACCTGGACATAATATGATTTCCCTAGAGCATGCCAGAGTAGCTAAATGTCTAAGATAGGATCATTATCATACCTGGACAATAAACTTGCTAAAACGTGAAAGTGTCCAACAAGAAATGCTTCGTATCAAAGGAAACTTATCATCCAGAAGAGGAATGAGGAAGGCTATAATCTGCAAAAGATAATTAGTACTTATTTTCAATCTCTTCACTTCAGGAAGAAACAAAGAATAATATAAAAATAACACAAAAAAGAACATCTGTCCCATTCAAACACAAACATGTTTGGACAGAAGGCATTAAAAGTCAAAAGACCCCAATAAAGAAAAAATCCAACCCACGAAAGTCCCAACTTTGCTTTCACGTATACATTATAAAAATGGGTTCTCTTAAGCAAATCAGTTTTCAAACATATTTTAAAATCTAAAAATAGAAATTTACAACACATCTATACAGACACATGTAAAAACAAAAATATATGTGTGTGCATAGACTAGGCATCCAGTTTCCAGCTTTAATATGTCCTTGAGAAAAATCTAGAATACTAATATTAATGAATAAATGCGTAGTCTGAAACTTATGAACATGCAATTATAGTTCCTACCTCTGAAAGATGAGGATAAAGACCATTAATGCAACCCTCAGCAATGGCACCAAGAGCTAAAACTGCAGCCTCCCTCTCTTTCCAACTTGCATCATCTGATGTGGATAGCTTGGACTGCGCAGACCATAAATTTATAAGATTTCCCATTCTGAAAAGTGAAGCCATTTGCAAGCAGTTTGCTTGATGAACTTATTTCAGAGCTTCACATTCTAAAAAGCAATTACCTGGACAAAAGGCATTAAAGTTGGAAGAATCTCGTCGCCAAACACATTAGATATTATATCCAAGGCAGCAGCACTGCACTTTCGGAGGTTCCAGATATTCACTATGTCATCATCCTAAAACGGCAAGTATCACATCAGCTGAATAAGCTTACTTAATGGTTACAAGATGGGTAGGATAGGTAACTGGTCAGAATGGATTGGGTTGAAATGGGTCGGTATCTGGTATGGATCGAGTTAGGTTGACCGGCTAACTTTTTCAGACTTTTGCTATAGATAACGTGTTAATAACGATGCCAAAAATAATACTGTTACTTCACATTTGTAATTCGGATGTTCAGATTAAAACAAGTTAAGAGGTCGTATGTATTACATAGACTTCAACCAACTTTCAACCACTTGACCTATTCTCCTCTAAACTAACTTTTTTAGGCTCCCAATAAAACACAATCCAAAACGACCCATGCATTAGTATATGGGTTAAAATTGCCACCTCTGAGCTGTATTTGTCAACAAAAATTAACTCTCGGTGAAGAGTATTAAAGAAACATACATCATCTTCAGCATCATCTGATCCATGAAAACGTGATGAATGGAAACGTGGCTTCAAGTCCTGCATAACTAATGTGTATAAGAAGTTGTTCGAGGAACATATTTATGTGGGATCCTAGAGAGTTCTAAATAGAGATAGAAATCAGTACCTGATCTCGGTCTGGAAGAGACCCGTCTTCCTGCAATTATAAACTTGAATTATGATCAGCAAAAAAAAGAAGTAAAAGAAAATTGAATTCAAGGCACGGAAATGAGTTTACCTCCGCATCAAGTAGTGATTCATCATCCTCCGCATAAGCCATGTTCGACAGCAAAATCTACCAATTAAACACACAAGTCACAAGTGTACAGAAAATAGAATAACATATTCCAGAATAAGGTATAAACTAATGCAGAAAGAAAAGTATGAAGGCTATCATTGAAGAAATGAGGATTGCTAACATACTGGAATCAAACGTGGCAAGAATGCTCTTAAATTCTCAGGTGGCAATGGAGCTTCACAATATGCAGACCTGAGTATTAAATATTTATTAACAGCAACATAAAAAAGATAGATGTAAAATAGACGTAGAATATGAAGCTATCTGAGCCAAGCAAAACATTGTATCATTACTTCATTAAACAATAATCAAATCATAATATGATGCTATTTAAGCCAAGCAAACGATTGTATCGTAACATGAAGCCATGAAACTTTTAAGTAGTCATATGTAGCAATGACATTCGACTTTAATTAATGCAAGTATAAAAAATTGTTAAATAAATTACATTAAACATATTAAAAATATTAACCCATTAAAATTCACTAGTATATTAGCAACACAAAATCAAAACTGATATACTGTATCCTAAAAGTCACTAGTAAAAATTTTGGATCAAATAGAATCAAGCACACACTAACAGAAAGCTTATATGATATGCACAAATGATAAACACATAAGAAAACAAAAGAAATTACAGCAGACAAAGAACAAAATGAAAAGGAAATAATCAGGAAACAAAAGGAAATATATAAACATAAGTATAATGTGTGTGTTCAAAAGATGTAAATTTTTCTTTGCATTCAATTAGCACTTATTAGCTCGGCAATAAGATAGCAACTCTGTAAGGCTTCACAAGCGGGGATCACAGAGGAAAACGTCCACGCCTAACATTTGAATTTCCATCAACTTTAACCCATAGCAAATCATAGATAATGGGATTTGTACCATCATTAATTTCAGAAATTTGACCCCAAACAAATTTCTTGAACCAACAGAAAAGCTCTGGTAATATCATCAAAAAAAATAAATAAATAAATAAATAAAAATTCAGAATGCTCTATTTGGAGGCAGTAACGGAATGCTCTATTCGGAGCAGTAATTTTGAACCAATTTATGTATGAATGGGATGGATTAGGCTATGTTTTATATCAGATTGGTTAAAAAAGTGAAACAGGTTGAAGTCGTCAAAAGCATATTTTTCATGCATAGCTCCCAAAACTTAGAAAATCAGTATCAGATGATAAAGCTCTTGCAATCATATTTAACACATCGACTATTATACATAAAATTAAAAGGGAGCAGTAGTTGTTTACAAGTCAACGTGACCCGACTCTACCTGTTTAAACCTGTACTTATAACCCGTTTTTACCACTACCCCAACCCGTCCATTCTGCGACCTAAGTACTAGTTACAGAATGATTTGTTTTTTTGGATAAAGTACTTACAGAAGTGATGTGTTCAACAATGTGTACAGAGATCCCTCACATGGTTAAAATTAATGCAAAAACCAAACCAAGAAACATGGAAGAAATGAAGTGATCTACTTTTGACCTTTGTGTGTTCAGAGAGAGCAAGGTTGTAAAAGTCACTAGTCAGGGACTAGTCAGTCAGGACCTTGTAGGAACTAGTCGGCCAAGTAAGAGACTAGTCAGATTTGACTTTTTTTTACTTCTTTACATATAAATAATAAATTTCAACATTTTATGTCTAAATATAGAAGAGAACCATAAACATAAACAAACATAAACTTTAACATAATTGTTTAGAAACATTAATCCAACTTTGACTTTGACCGATTTTGACCGACTAAATCCAACTTTCACTGACTAAATTCAACTGATACCTGACTAAAATCTGAGTTTGACCGACTCTGACATGTTGACCGGCGTTGACTTTCATTGACCGACTTGGACCTAGTAGGGTCGGCCAACTCATGGAGAGTGACTACTCGCCGACTTTTACAACCATGAGAGAGAGTAGACAAGCGTCATAGGAGACAGACAAGCATAGAAGAGCAATAAAAGCTTTAATAGGGCCCAACTGGTAACAACTACAAACAAGTTCTCAAGATAATAAGATATTGAGCTACAAGCAACAGATTACCAAAATTCACAGGCTTCAAGTGAGACTTCATCATCAGGGTCCTTGTTCACTTGCAGCATGTATTCAATTACATTGCGCAGATGTGGCTGAATAACACAAAATCATGTGGAACCGCATAAGATAAGAAAAGGAAGATTATCACAAAATAACACATGATGAAAATTGTACTGTCTGTTAGTACACTGATGCAATAAAAAGGCAAATAATTGTGAACATGAGAGGTAAATAAAATTAAAACATCACACCTCAAGGAAAGAAGGACGGACTTCAATCAACTGAACGAAAGCCGAACAAACCTATCCACCATGCGAGTAGTTATTATTAATGATGAAAAGCAACACATAACAAGAAAACAATCAGACAAAGAAAAGATAAGTTGCTAGATTCAAGAACTAGTGTTTTCAAAGATGTATGTTGCAGAAAACTGCAGCTGATCACGACATAATTCTTGCATTTGAGATACAAAATATATACAAAATCAAAGAAAGACGAGCGATGGTATAGATGTCAAATGAAGATTTGATATTGGGATGCCATATATAACGACAAGTGGTGGAATATTTACCAATTTCCGTACATCCGATGATGGATCATTAGCGAGAACAAACAAACCTTGCAAGTAATTATCCATAGACATATACAAAACCTGTAGAAAGTTGAAGCGACAGCTGCTCAGTATTTCTACAGTTGAAACTAAAGTTATTTAGTAAAATAATATATGCTCAACTGATACTTACTGGTGGCATCAGCATAATGAACTGATTTACGGAACCCAATGCTAGCTTTCTAAGAGTGGCATGTGGAGACTGAAACAACTGTACAAAAAAGAAAAGAAAATACAACACTTATGACCATGAGATGGTGAACCAAAAGATTGAGTAATCATAATATAAGAAAGTGTTACAGAGAGTAATCTTGGGAGAAATATATCAATGGGTCTTTCAGATGATCCAGGAGTTTCTGCATCCAACACTTCAGGAATATCCTCGCAGATCTGTGATTTACAAGTGATTATCATTCATGTACGCTAACCTCACATATATTTAGTGACAAAACTCATATCTATTTTAATCTAGGTATTACGATAGCTTTTTGCGTATGGCATCTCAGTGGCATAAGCAGCTATATTGATATCAAAGATGTACAGCGCAGAATGATTTACAAAGGTGCAGCGAAACAAGTCAAGTAAGCTGAAGAGACTTCACACCAAACATGTATCAAGCTAGTGGAATTTTTAACGTCTATACAATCAAGCATATATTAAGCAAGAGGCTGCAACTGATATGCTTACTATACAAGCTTATGGATCCTTTCACTTTGCCTAATTGTAATTGCAATATGACAGTCAGAAGCTATATGTGAAAAGAGACCTCCCTTTGTTTAACTAACACTTCGTAAAACTGTCATTTGAGTATTTGACAAATCATGTAGAAGATGATAAAGATCTATAAATGAACTTGAGTATGATAAAGATCTATGAATGACGATTGCAAATGACCCATTTATTACCTTGTACATATATTTCTACATTTCACAGTCTTATCTCATGATAAAACTTTCACCAAAAAGTCTGCATACCAACCCTTACATGTTGCAATAATAGTAACTCTTTCACAAAGCAAGTTCTTATTTACTTATTCTCAGATTAATCCTCAGATTGAAACAAAACAAAGAAGTGATCACACCGACTGATAATTGAAAACTTTCAATTACCTTTTCCACAAGCAAACTTAAGAAAGCACACAAAGTACATAATGGGAGAAAAGAATGAACATTTACACTGATATAACAAGTATCAAGAAGCAAAACCATAGTACATATACGACAATATGCTCTAGAGCAAACAAAAAAAAAAAATTTAGGAGCAATATATACCTTAGACAAAGCATCCATAGCACCTTCCATATGAGTCAAGTCATTACTATCCAAGCACTTAACAAGGGAATGCAGCAACTCGGGCCATCCTAAAACACCCCCAAGCTGAACAAGAACAGTAATGATTGTTCCAGAAGTAGACCTGATTTGTCTATCTGTTGATCCTAAACATGGTAACAACTCAGCTTTTATGTACTCCTGATTCGTTGGAGGCATGGACTTGAATGCAGTTTTTAAATTATTCTTCAAAAGTAATCCAGCTGCCTGACGGACCTCCACCGGCTTACCCTGTACACGTCATATAAAGCCAATGAACATGCATATCAAAGAACATTCCCCTTCACCTAGTCACTCTTGCAAACAACTACAGTAAGCATTATCAAAATCAAACCAACCTAATGATATGAAAAAAGAAAGAGAAACTAAAGGAAAACTATCACTACTCTATGAATTACACTGTAGTCCACAAGAAAGGATATTAGCTTTAGCATCAGTAAGATGAGCCTTTCATTTGCTGAAAAAGGTTTCACAGACATAGAGTTTAGAAGGTTTGTTTTGTGATCATTAATACAAATCCCTTCACCGCAGAAAGGACAACGTCTATTAATTTGTGATGTACCTAAAAATACTACGCTTCCTTTTCTGGATAGACTTCTACCTGATTTTACTTATCAACCTAAGAACAAGCATACATAGAAGATATTGGGCAGATTAATGTTGGTCCACAAGTTTCCTAAATATTGCTTTCTTAAATAGGTATTGTAAATTAGTAGGTATTTAATAGGCAACCAAAGACACTCATTAAACTATGTGCCAAGCCAAACATTGCGCTCTTCACGCCTCGGGCATGGGAAAGTTTCCTCGTTATTAGAAGGTTTTGATCGCACGTTAGTCATTAGCAACAAATATCTTAAAATTCTCTACTAATAATACAAAATAAAGATTACCAAAAACTCTACAAATAATAAGACGAATGCACAGGAGCTAAAATACTTAACATCAGAACTCAGTAATCAACTTATCAGTCTTCAAAAATGTGATATAAGGGAAACATATTTTGATCAACTATTGACAAATTCACAGATGCAAGAAGTTGGATGTAAAATACTCATGCAAGTCTTCAACAATGTGATATATAGGAAACAGCCGTCTATGTTATGTTTTTGATTATAAAGTTTTAACGATCAGCTAACTTTATAGTTTAACTAGAACCTTAGACAAAGGTCCATAATAACTTCCTTCAACAGATGCTTATAAGTATGACCAACTCCTGGTAACTAAAACCAAAAGCAATTGATGAATCGTCAGATGCCTATTAAGACTTGCCAAACTCATCAACCTATATTGCACTGAAAAACTTCGATGAAACTATTTATATCGGTAATAAGATTATCAAATGCTTAGAGTCTATTATCACAGTATGTTCAGTTGCTGATCTGTACATTTCCGACTCTTAGCCATGGGGACATACATTGACTCTACAGCCCACCTATTTTATTTGAAACAGACAGCAAGAACTAAAAGAAAAAATGTAAACTTTCAACTGACACTTAGCCAATCCCTATCAACAACTATTAAGAGTTTCTTAAAGTTATAATCAACAGAACAGTGACTTCCTGATAGGAGAGCAATACCACCTTCAATGATGGAAGGAATTGAGAAAGTTCAGATGATATTGATCAAGTATAAATAGATAGCATTCATTTTCCAAATTCCCATAACTAAACTTTAGTGCTGCTTTTCTCACACTATAATTCCAACTTTTGCAGCTTTCATGCATCTTTTTCCAAAACCTAACACAGCCAACAACATGCCTTTTATCCCAACCTAAGTCTACGTAAACTAAATAAACCCACGAGCTAGTATAAATCATCTAGGGTTTCAAATACATGAATGACAAGTTTATTTTTTTAACAATTTTACACACTCAAAGCTCATCAATTACTTAAAATATTGCTCTGTCTATTTATATGCTCTTCTCAAACAACAGAGCCCAATTAATTTACAAATGAAAAAAAAAAAAAAACAAAGAACTTGATACACAGACACGCATATAAGAAATCAGCTATTTAATCTATGTTTCAAATTAAAGAATCTTTACAAGCAAACCACCTTTAACATTTTGATTGAATCTTAAACACTACAATAAGTAACCCCTAGTTTTCTATCAAGCAAGGAAATTAAAAATAAAAATAAAAAATTAACTACAAAAAAGAATGTCGAGTTAGTTAACCTAATCAAACCCTAGCAAACAACCAGCAAATTTTCTTTTCAGATTATAAATGAATAATAATTAAAAGAAAAAAAAATAAAAAAGACCTGAGCGCGTGCTAGGATGAAAGCGAGGTAATTATTGAAATCAGGAAAGTGCGAATAGTGTTGTAATTGTTGCCATATTTGAGATTTATCAGATGAAGGTGAAATCTGTTGCTCAAGTAATCCGCAGATCTCTTTAAACCCTACTTCTTGCGGTTGCCAAGTCACACCCCCCGCCGCCGCCGTCGTCACACCCACCGCCGCCATACTTGTTGATGATGATGAGTTGATAAAAGACTGTTTATAAATTAATTAATTAGTAAATAAATTAGTTGATTATGATGAAGATGATGGTAGGGAAGGAGGTGTCAAGTTTCGTTTAAGTATGAATTATATATGATGAATCCAACAGGGGTTTCGGTCTTTTTCCCCCTTTTATTTTCATTTTCACCTTCTCCCTTTCCTTTTTTTCTGCAAAAAAAGTTTAATAAAACAAAAATAATAAGTTGTTAAATTATAGAGAGAAAAAAAAGTTATTGACCTCGTGATTAAGAAATGCACGAGTCAACCTTCTACGACTTAAAAATGTTGAATGCGAAATCAACCGAAGAAAAAAAGACTAAATTCTCGTATTAAGAAATGCACTTTTTCAATTGAAAAAAAAAACTTTCATATACTTAAATGTGTGACTCATTTTCAAGAAGAATCGCTAAAAACAGTCAAATAAAGAAGATTTTAGAGTATAAACGAAGAACGAAGGATTACGACCTAGTGAACAAGAGTGACAATCCCATTTAAGAACAGTTGCACACCCAAGAACGGTCATGTACCAACCAATCAAAACATGTTGAGAATGGTTGCATACCCAAGTACGACCATGTACCAAACAATCAAACATGCTAATAATGGTTGTGCACCCAAGTACGGTCATGTACCAACCAATCAAGTATACACATGAACAGTTGCACACCCGTAACGGCTATGACATGTTCGTGCACGGCCATGCAACGCCCAAGTTACTAGAAAGGGTTTGCTTTTTCACGGGCATGCATGAACGGATGTGTTTTGTACAATCTTGAATGGGCAAATGCACAAGAACAGGGCACCCACTTCTCTATAAATACCAACCTCCATCAAACCCTCAAAACAGAACCTTTCATCCCACTTTCTCATTAATCCATCTTACTCCTTAAATACATTACATTAATTCTTTCTCTCTCTACTTTATCTCTAGATTATTTGAATTAGTTTTAGGCTAATTATTAATTAATTAGAATGGAAGGAAAGTTTTGTAATATTTGAAGTACGCGTAGAGCTTTGGAGTTTGTTCCTTCTCGTTATAATCTTTGGTGATTTCTATTCCTTTTATCTATCTTAATTAAAATGTTTGCTATTATTTTAATTATGCTAGACTTAGATATTGTCATGATTAACGAGTAGTTACTTTGTGTGTTTGTTATGATATAGTTAGCTAATTAATTATAGGATGATGTTATGCTATTTTAATTAGAAACTTAGTATTTTAATTATGCTTTCTATCTATGAATTTTAAACCTTATTCTAAATTATCATCTTTCCGCCAATGAACGTGATTACAACTTTGATACTAAGACATCGCGAACCTTAATGCAAAGTAATTAATTATCTATGTTAAAACTATGGCATGATTACAACACCATGCAATCATCGTGATGTACATCGTACGCTATTATGGAACCACTATAAGTAGAATCGTAGCTATTATGGAAACACTATGAATGACATCCTGAAGTACTCAAAGAATGAAACAATTGTTCAGTAGTTAAGATACATTGTTAACAACCGTATAATATTTTCTAAACATGGTCTAGGTTTGAACCTATGAAAATGCTAAAACAATATATCATTTTCAAAAACTTAAGGATTCCTTGATATATTTTGAGCAAGGTCGGTTTAAATCATAAATAGATGCTAAAGTATAAACTTAGTTCATAAATCTAAAACGAAAGACTACGAACCTTTATGAGGCAACGGAAAAACCATATAGACGGCTTAGTCTGTGGTATAGCAATGGAAACACCACTAAGTGTAGTACAATTGTATAAGTCACGAAAAAGCCGTTGGTAGAGTACCTTGTGGATAATACTTTTCGAATTCGTCTATCACCTTTAGATTTTATCAAAGCCATCCACAGACTGAAAGTTAAAATACCTAGTCTTCTTTAATTGTTATATTGAATATTATCGTGGTGTTAAGAACGGTCGGACAATGAATGAGTCTGTTACTCTATTCATTCACCCAGGAATATTCATATTCTAAGAAGGATCATTGTTTCCATAACTGAGCAATGTTGAGAGTTGAACAAGACCATTCTGATCAGAATCACCATAACGTAGTTCTTGGTGACATACTAATTAATTAGTAGGGAATCTAATGTCTACACCATAAGTATTTAATATAACAAAATATATATATATATATATACACTCTGAAAATGTTTTTGTAAAAACTGAACTTAACACGCATCATCCCATAGTCTAGCTAATGAAATCACAACAAACACCGCTTACCCATCATTTGATTTTACATTATATTTTATTTTCTTCAGTTTAGTAGTATAAATACAAAAACAAACACCATTGCCTTTTTAAATCCCTCACTAGTTAGAACTCAATTGTCTGGAATTCTTCAATTTCAAATTCAGTTAGTTTAAAAAACGACCTTAGGTTATACATACCATTTACTGGCCCCTAGGCTAAGTAGTAGTAGATAATTTAGGCCCCAACTAAATACAAATTATAAAACACCCCACTGATCGCCTATTGCTAAAACCCAAACTACCGGTTACGGGCTCATTAGTGCAATATAAACAGTAACACCCCTACAATCTTGCCATTGTTTAAAAATTTTAGGTATTCACCTTCGAATATTCAAAGAAATAGCTTTTTCTCATCCATAATTTTCGTCTGAAATAGTCAACAGGATAAGTCGAATTCTCGTTAAAATAGTCGTGCATGAGACGTCATTTACACCAAAACGATCTCTATTAATATAACTCGTAGAATTTCGGCTTAAACTTTTAGCTTGTTGAGACCTTCTATTTCTTTAATGTCAACAAGTCTTTATAAGAATGGGCTACCTACCGGAGCTCCGACTAATCACCACCGGTCAATTTCGCTTTGCGGCCACCCCTTACTCTACCATTATTATAGGGCTATGGGGTTCGAGACAAAGAAAGATCAAGGCATCTTTTCCTTTATTTTACTTGGATCTATTTTATACTGTAACATAGTAATTATCTTTTTCCTTTGGGAGAGATGGCTGAGTAGACGAAAACGGCCCTTGAACGACATTCTTCTTAGCCAGGACAGAAAGAAAAAGCTTCAAAGAATGTTAATCTTTTGTATATAATATGTGATAAATAAATTAGAAGCAATGATTTAATAGAAGCATTGCATGTTGTGCGATAATTTGTGAAATGTTGTATTGTCCTTATATAACTGAAAACATGTTAAAAAAATTTAGAACGGTAATGTTACGGTTTTGAAATTAAATAAATTGAAATGCTTGTAAGTAAAAAGATATAAAATTATTTGACCACATTACATTATTGCCAACAATCATGACTGGACGACGAAAACAACCATTACGAATGAGGTGTGGTCATACTACCGTGGTCAGTATACCACGCCGAAAAATTGACACAATACATGGTGCTCTAACTATATTTAATCACATCCCTCTATAACTCAACTCTCGATTAAATAAT
Source organism: Logfia minima (assembly GCA_963921325.1). NCBI lineage: Eukaryota > Viridiplantae > Streptophyta > Magnoliopsida > Asterales > Asteraceae > Logfia > Logfia minima. Next base: position 14,566,260 of record OY992766.1, read on the forward strand.
AGTATTTAAAATCATGATGTCCCATTTAAATCGACAATGTACACCCAAGTAAGATCACGTGAATCAGGGTTTTAATATTTATACATTTGTTTGTTCTAAACTATCTAAACTACCTCCAAGATTCTGAGCAATACTACATATTATTAATCTGATGTCGTCCTTATCCAGACTAAAAATTGACTAAGTATTATTCAGATAAGTCAATAATCAAGCACAATTTTTTTCAAGAGTATGATTTTTAGTTTTTTATTAACTAAACTATGAATGGAAATCAATAAAGTAATTAATCTATATTAATGGTGTTACACCCAAATTTTTTTTTCATTAACACATTAGCAAGTGCAATCAACACAAGCAATCAACTTGTGTGATCAGCATAAGCAACACTTAGTCAAATTTGACTCCCATAATAATTCTGGACCTAGAAATTAGTAACTTAGTCAGGTGTGCACTCTGCACCACCTACCTGTTTCCACTAATTCAGCCATTGCACTAAATAAACAACATTATGATATTTACAATAAAAGTTTATACTTAAAATCACATTCGACCCATTTTGACACTCATACAAAACATGGGTAGGGCAACGAGTCGCATATCACAACTATGATTCAAACAAGTTAAACCCTGACATATATCTACACCAAGTACAACAAAATATCGGCAATATGTCTTTTCCTTCCCACGATCATCTTCCTTAACCGACCCGTTTGTGGCTACAAAACGATACAACTAAAAAGATAAGTGAAACGCTTAGTGAGCTTATATGCAATTAAATGAGCATATAAGAAAACAACTTGTTGGGTCAGAGACCCCACTAATGTAATTTATAGATGACAAATTTTATCTAAGTGTTCTTATCTATCGTTGCATCTGTTAGCAGCGAGTTGTAGAGTAGACGAAGTACAAGTACTCACTGATCAAACTGATTAGTGTGCTTTTCTATACTTAACGAAGTATATATCACTCGCTGGTAAATACTTAGTCCCTGAAGAAGTTACACATGCTTGAAAGTTGTCAAGAACTCAAAGCATCTGTTGAAGTCGATGACTGAAGACAAAGATAGAGAGTAGTTCCCTGATGTGGAAATCAAGACTTCTCTATTAACCAACAGTTAAAGCCTTTATCCAAGAAAGTACATTAGGTCTGACAAATGCCTAATGTATAATTGAAGGTCAACTTATGCAGTACACAAGAAAGCGTGCATATCTTCTCAAAGATATGTACGTTCACTTATTGTACAATTGCATTTAATTCTTTGTACCTTTTCTGTAATCTAAAAATAAAGTAAAATATAAACTTTATTCCTAGGATGTAATCTCACATCCAAAACCTTGGAAGTTGTCACACCCCGCTAAACCGGAAACACGAGATGTAACAGTTAATGATTTCATAATCGAAAGATACAAAAGTTCACCGTTCAACAGTCTACAAATAAGGCATTACATCAAGTCTTACATACGTTTACAGTGTAAAAGTACAGAATCTAAACATGCGATTACATCCAAAGGAAACAAAACAGAGCACATGATATCAGTATCAAAAACAGTATAAACGTGGCATCAATCACATTTACTTACCGATTCCTGAAAAGCATGTAAAACGAGAGGGTCAACTATAGAATATAGTTGGTGAGTTCACAGGTTTCAAGTTTCAAAGCTGCTTAAAAGTTTTCGAAACCATGTTTTAAAGATTACGTCGTTGCGTGAGAAGTCATTTAAAAGTTTTGTGTCGCTACGTAGTAATGATTGTAAGACCGAATTTCGTGGTCAAAGTTGTTTAGACCGAATTACGTGGTCAAAGTTGTTTATACGCTAAAACGTGACTGCTCAATACTCGGTGTTTATACTTGAGTCCACATCCAAACCTTCGACAGTTCGCCCCAAAATGATCATGCCTATCGCATACATGATTAAGTAGTGGTTATATGCCCCCGCGCTCAGTGCGGAATGGGGGAGTGTCAGTCCCAAATAGCGCTATCCATAATAACCATCGGCTCATATTGAGTTAATAGGTTGTGTAGTAAACCAGGGACTTAACACTATAGAGTCTCAAGCATACAACAGTTGCGTATAAATAAATGCATATCAAAGTAAGTACTTGTAACAAAAACAACATTTTCAATAAGAACCACATGCTTTTCACCCCAAAACATATAAGTAAAAACATTAAAAAGAGGGGTTGTGAATACTCACTATCGAGAGTGAGCGTACGGTTGGATGTCATGAGCATGCCTTTCGGGTATGACTCTTATCCAAGTCCTATGAACACAAGGTTTCTAATTAGATTCTCGTCTAATTTAGTTTGTTAGAATTGCTTAGCTAGCTAATTAAATTACAAAGTGTCGTTATAGTTTAAATTTCCATTCGAATTTCGTTATCGGTGAATGTTCACGTTGTGAACAAAATAATGAAAATATAAGAACACAATATCCAAAAATTACCAAACTTGGTATACATCATAAAATATAGTTCAAAAATTTTCTGTGAAAATTTGGGAATTTTTAGAGTTATAGATTATTTATAATCAATTTATGTCTAAAAAGTGAAGGAAATTTGAGAAAAATAGAAAATATTCATGAAAATTTTTGTAATTTTTACCAACTCAGTTTACCTACCAATTATTAGGCTTATGTAAAATTTTCAAATCATTTTGAGCACTGGAACATTGGTTCCCAATATATAACGATTTAACGAGGCGTAAACCGAAAGACATATAAAAATACCTCCATAATGTGTGAAATTTGGTGTGTCGTGTCATTTATTGAGGAAAATTAAGAAAATGACACAGAAAAATTCCCATAATTATTTGGGACTTACAACTATTTTTCATGAATAAATCACATTTTATAGCCTTTGTTTGCATTATTTTAGGAAAAATACTTATGTTTTCCCAAAAATTCCAATTTTAATTCTCAAGACTCTTTTCATGTGCATGTTACTGATAAAATTAATCCCCATATTTTTAGCATGATTTATCAAGCATATTTGAATTTTTGTAATATTACAAACACAAGCTTTCACAATTCAAAGCTAAATTAAAGTGTTGTGTTCATGCATTTTCTAAAAATATAAGATCACAAAGATAAAATACCATATTTTTATCCTTCTGAGATACATGTATTAAGAGTCTAAAAACAATTTTTTTTAGATTTATTGAACACTTTAGATCCCATGAACATGCATCACAATCTAATGCTCATAGAAAGTTTCCTGTTTGCGCACCAGATTTGTGTGACACATTTGGAGGTCGAATACTCAATGGATTTGAGTGAGACCAGTGGGGTTTGAAAGCTGAGACATTGGGCTAAATCCTAGAAGAAATCAAGATTTTTGGACTATTATTCACTGAGTTATGGTTGATCAAAGTGGGGTCAAAAACTGGACATATTGCATGCATGACAAAAGTTAACCTTTTGGAGTGTTTAGAGTACCAAATAATTTCTAGACCTCATCCATTGATTTTGGCCTTGAATTTTATGCATGTATATGTATTTTTACAGAAACTTAAACATACTTTTCCAAGGATCATGATCAAGCTACAAAAATTGGTGCATGCAAGCGCCAAAATCGGGATTTCGGTTCTTACAAGAAGAACACAACTTGCAACCAAGCTTTTGATCATTCACATCCTTTAAAACTTTGTTCTAACACATTCACGGTGTTAAAATACATCCATGATGTGTTAGAAATGATTTCCAACAATTTTAACCAATTTAAACTAGTAAGAACAAATATATGATCATTTTAACAATAAAAAGATGATTTTTGATTTGATTTCGATTTGATCATGGGTTGCCTTTTTCTTTGAACACATAATATGTGTAAGGGATAACCTACAAAAATCAAACTCATATGTAGATCATAGCCATGATAAAGGCATAAAATCCAAGTATTACATGAAAGAAACATAAAGAAATGCAAGTATTGAAAGCTAGAGATGGTGGTTATACCTTAGGAGAATTGCTTTGGTGTAAGAACACCTTCAAGAGGTTGATCTTTAATTGGAAAATGGCTGAGATTTAGTGTGTGAAAAGGGAGAATTAGTGTGTGTTTCTTGAGAGAGAAAAGAGAGAAAGGAAAGAGTGTTCGAATGAAAGAGTGTTTGAATGAGTGTGTAAGTAAAAGAAGGGATTTAGGTGGAGGGGAGGGTGGTGGTGCATGGGCAGATTTTTAGAGATAGTGGGGGGGGGGGTTGGGTTTAATAATTTTTTTTTGTCAAAATGTTAAGTAATAAAAGGTTTAAGTATTACATAATTAATTTGTTACAACTTTATGTATATTGTAAAGTTAAATTGTGATGTTTTAATGGTTAAATTTTGAGTTATAAAACTCTATTTCATAAGTTTAGAATTTACATCAAAATACATTTGATTCGTTTACGATTGGCATTAGCGAGTTAATTATTCGATTCCGATCGCGTTTACCGAGTTACGGAATTTTCGGTTAATTCCGATTTTTGTGATACGATAAATATTTTGTGATGTCGTATAAAATTAAATTTCATTTATTTTCTTTGGCACTTTGTAACCTAATTTAATGTTTCTCATAGTCCTAAAGTCCGCTAAGCAATTCCTTAAGAAGTTACGCAATTTCGGTAACTTAACGTTTGGGTACTTAAGGAGTCATAACCTAGACTTTTCACTAGGATTTAAGAGTGCTGTAAACGTAATTTGAGATACTAGAAATTTAAGTGCGTTAATGACCTGAGATTTTTGACGGTTGTCACAGAAGTTGTATTACATACCCAACTAATATGGTGTTGGCACGTGTAGGGTTTATATCTCCTTGTGTGAGACTATAAATACCACACTCAACTACCATACTAAATGTTCAGAATTTTGTATTCGCGATCAACCTTTGTTTAAGCACGTTCCTGCATATCAAGTAAACCAAGTGCCCTCACTTATCTGTTAAGTGTTTATCACTGAGTATCATCAGCGAGCTATTTGCTGATGATCTGTTGAGGTCAAATTTGTCACGAGTTAGTTTACTTAGACTAGTCTGTCATGTCTATTTCCGCAATAAACTTTGTAAAGTATTCATTGATTCATATTAATAAAAGAAAACTTTAAACTTGCATTTATTTGTCTACATTTACATTTGTTGTTAGCAGTTCACTAATATTTGTTGGGACATGTTATTGTGACAACAGATCTAGCTTGTAAAAGGACTAGTGTATTTATTGTCAAATTTGTATAATTGGTTTAGACTCGTAAATATATGATATTAATTTGTTATTATTATTTGTTAAATATAATTAGACAAGTAACGAATTCGAATTAAAGTCAAAATCGCGAAGTGAGAAGTCAACTCGCAAGTCATAAGACTTGCGAGATGAGATCTCAATTGTTGATACATTAGTGTGTCTGTCACTTGGTCTAAGTTTTGAGTTGTAATTAATTAGTGACATTCTGTATTTGGCGATACTGACAATATCGCTTTGGCGATATTGACAATATCGCATAGGCGATATCACCAATATCGCCAACATCGCTGATTAGTTACCTATAAATATAAGTTTAGGGTTTCAGTTTTTGTGGTTGAAAAATCCGAATTCCAGAGAACGTTTGGGTGTGTTTCTCCTATTGTGGTCAGTATTGTATTCAATCTTTGATTATTATTCATAATACAATATTGCTTGTGTTTGTGATTAAACGTACTTGTGTTTAGCTTTTGATTTCCGCTCACTAGCTATTGAATATTGATTTGCATGTATTCTGTCATTTAGTCGGTCCTACAATTGGTATCAGAGCCATATATCCATTGGATTAGTGGTTATTAAATCAACAAAAGTACGTTAAAAGTGGTTAAATAATTAGTTTCATATAGGTTGATTGCTTGTTAGCCTTAAAACTGATTGATTTACTGCCTTTTTTTGTGTTTTCTGGATTAGTGTTCGTCATTTGCAACCCTAACTTCGTTTGATCTTTCAGATTAAAAAAAAACTTTTTAGGTTTTACAGCCGTTTTAGCGATATTAGTAGCGATATTACCTTAATATCGCCTCTAGGGTTTCAGTGATATTACTTGATCTGTGCTCATTAATTTGAGCAATATCCCTAGCGATATTACTAGAGATATTACTTAGTGTCGCCTAATTAATTTTAGCGATATTACGTGGTATCGCCTGTGGTATCGCAATTTTTATCTGATTCTGTTTTGCGCTTTAATTAGCGATATTGATAGCGATATCATCAATATCGCTCTATCATCAACTCCTAAGCGATATCATCAATATCGCTTTACTATTTTAAATCAGAATTTTTAAAATCAAAACTTTTATTAAAATATTTTAAAATGTCTACTTTACAAGCTGTTAACGCTATGTTAAAACATAATGCTGAGGTTGGTAGCGCAAACAAACCTCCATTCTTTGCTCCGGGAACGGAGTATACTGAATGGAGAGGTCGATTTTTATCCTTTGTTCCTTTTACTGACCCTGAAATGGAGATACCGTTAATCGAACGCTACGTTCGACCGGCTGCTAGTGGTGTTCATGTGGGTGTTCCACCACTAAAACCCATTTGTTCAATGACTGCTGAGGAACGCAAGGCATGGGAATGTGAACGAAAGACTCATTCTGCCATAACCATGTCTCTTCCGGTTGACACGATGAAGATGTTTAAACAACATGAGTTAGCGTATGATCTTTGGAATGCAATTGCCGAAAGATGTGGAGGAACTGTCGAATATAAGCAAACTAAATTAGAGTTTGTGAAGAAACAGTATGATCTGTTTGACATTCAGAAAAACGAGTCAGTCAAGGATTTATTCTGTTGTTACTCACGTCTTGTGAACGAACTGACTAAGGGAGGTTACAAGTTCTCCACTGTTGAGATCAACAAGAAACTGTTAAATGCTCTACCTCCTAGTTGGGAGACAAGAGTATTAATGATGGAGAGTGATCATGAAGTGTTAGCTATGTCCTTAGATCAGCTTGTTGGCAAATTAGAAACTTGTGCTTTGGACATTCAAAAGAAAAGCACTAGATCTAGTTCTTTGCTTGCTGATACAAGCAGTTTTGGATATGGAAGCACTGCTTTAATAACTGGACCATCTATTGGAACCACTTATTCTTCTGATGGTACTTCTGCTGGAACGTTTTCTTCTATCCCAGCTCAATCAACTTCTTCTTCTACTGCATCACACAAAGAGCATGCAGTAATCTTCAATGCATTTTTATCATCATATGATGATTTTTTATCCAAGAGGATTAGCTCCATAGATCTTACCGATGAGGACTTTGCTCAAATTGATCCTGATGAGCTAGAGAGAGTTGATCTTCGTTGGAACATGGCTATGCTTACCAGAAGAACGAAGACATATTTGAAGAGAACGGGAAAGAAGTCTCTTGAAGATATCACTGATAAAACTAGCATGGGTTTTGATAAATCCAAGATTAGATGCTACAAGTGTCAAAATCTGGGTCATTTTGCTAGAGAATGTGAGAAAGGTAGACAACCGTCTACTGAATTTACCAAACCTTCTACTTTCAAGAAGGAGAATGAGGTTGCCAAGGCTGCTTTATTGTTGGATGATGAAGCCTATGATTTTTCTGCTATGGACGATCTGGATAATGTCGCTCTTATGGCGGATATTCAAAATGGGGTAGAATTTTTTGATTGTAATTCCTGTATCACACTAACTGGTAAAATCAACATGTTCATAGTAGATAATGATCGCTTGAATACAGATCTAACCAATCTTATTGAAGCCAACAAAGTTTTAAAAGATAACGAAAAAGTCTTTACTATTAATCAGAAAGCTCTTATCGACGAAAAGAAAGAGTTAAAGGCAATGATTTTTAGCAAACAAGATGAGATTGACAGTTATTTAAAACTTATTTCACATCTTAAAAGGGAACTTGCTGAAACTCAATCTGACAATGTTGATTTAAAACGAAGACTTGCAAACATCTCCACATCTACTATGGTCTTTTCTGACATTCTGCAAAATCAACGGACTGATAAGAAGAGTAAGGCAGGCATTGGTTATCACAACCAACCTCCTCCCTCAAATTTGAATCAGCCCAGTCTTTCGCAGGATGAAATAAAAGATTATGTACCTTCTGTTCTCAAGAAGGATACAAATCTTGTGGTGAAACCTGTTATTGTTGAAAATCCTGATCAGCCTAAGACTGTCAAGGCTGAAGATGTTAAACAGCCTAAGCTTGTTAAGGCTGCTGATGTCAAGCGACTTGAACCAATCATATTTGTTTCTTCAACAAATGTTGAAGAGGTGGTAGAGATGGAGGATGTAACTCACGAGGTTACAAAGAAAGTTGAGAAGAATAACAACAAACCTGAAAATTTAATCCTTACTGTCGAAGGTAGAGGTCAAATATTTTCTAAAAAGAAATCTATTACTAAGGATTTAAAAGTGAAACAGGTAGAGAATATTCAAAATCATAAGGTTTCAATTAAAAATCCTTCATCTAAGATTTCCTCAACTATAAATACATTTACTCCATCATGCTCACATCAGTGTTCATGTGCTGTAAATGTACCTGAAAACAAGCCTCGTAGGGTTCCTCTTTCGCCAAAACCACTATTGAGTGATGATCAAACCTTTCGAGAGAGACGATCATGTTTCTACTGTAAGAAGCAGGGTCATCTCATTAATCAGTGTCCAGTGCTTGCTAGAAAATGGGCATCAAGAAATGATCCACGATATTCTAAAAATAGAAATTTTCAAAAGACAAAACAACATGGATTATCTCGAAATGTTCCAATTTCTAGAGTTAATAACATTACACCTACTCAACCAATGGTTCGAAAGGTTGATGTTGTTAATAAGCAACCAATTATTCCTCAGAAAGTTTGGAAAAAGAAAGGTGTAGGGAATAGTGTGTCATCTATAGTTATCACATCAGTAAAAGAAAATGATTTACTGAAAAACAAGTTTTTAACTGATGTGGTAATAATTGATGAAGTCTCAGGAGTACCCAAGTCTGTCAAGGCTTGGGTCTCCATTTTAAATTAACAATCTTTTCTTGGTGTTGTGACAGTCAAAGGTGCTGAATAGCAAGTGGTATGTTGACAGTGGCTGTTTACGACACATGACAGGCAATATCTCCCTTCTCTCTGATGTTAAACCATATAATGGGGGATATGTTGCTTTTGCTGGCAATAACGGTGGTAAGATAACTTCTTGCGTACAAAGGGTGAAAACACCAGATATATTGACCTATCTGTTTGATAGACTTGAGACAATTGGTTTTTTCAAAAAGACGTTTAATTGTGTCTGAAAACAACTAGGGAGATGATAGTACATTAGGAGACACCCCTCAAAAGTCAATCTTAAGTTTTATCCTCGATGTATCAGTAGGTTTATCTCGTATTTGTTATACTTGTCCTTACAGATATCTGATTACTTGCACGATGTATTGGTAGGCATTCTCATAGTCCTCTTTAAGCAACTAAGAAATACCTTAATCTGTGTTTAATCTGTTATGATGACCATCATATGATGTATGACAATGTGTCTTAATTCTTATGTATCAGCTTGCCATGCTTCTATTAACTTGAGTTTGTATATGACAACATTTGGGGATTTATGCTGTCTGTTTCCTTTGTTGTACGTTTATACAGACCTGGTCTCAGTCAGTATACTTTCAACATCTAAGCAAACAAAAGTCAAAAGTACTTTCAAATCTTATAAAATCAAAGATTACTTACAAGGTCGCCAAATGGTTTGACCAAGTCTGGTTTTGCTTACACCTGAATCAAGTTTACGTCGCTTTGTTGTACGTATGTACAGACCTGTCACCGCTGGCTTGATTCTTAAAAATGTTGAATTCAAATCCTTTCTCTAACTAATCGAAGTCTTGGGCATGTATTGATACTAGGAGTATATCTATGTGGGATTCACGGAGATCTATTCACTCTCACAATAACTGCTAAGCTTGAAGTTGATTATGTTACATGTTTAAGTGGACAAACAATACCGATAATCGTCTTGTTACTGATTGTCTCTTTGGCTAGTTAACTTTGCGTGCTAAATTTACATTTGGACAACTATACTGATAATCGAATTAAAATTTGATATTGTCTTGCGAATCTATCTTTCTAATATGATCCCTAATTAGACACCATCTAGTTCGTCACCAAAAATAAGACAGATCCAGTGACAAAGCAGCCGATTATTAGAGTTCATTATTCATCAGCTGCAAATTTGAAGAAGATATCTCTGGAAGATGTTACCTTTGACTTTCTATGAAGATTTGACTGTTGATTATTTTTGAAGACCAAGCTGAAGACACGGGGGAGTTTGTTGATACATTAGTGTGTCTGTCACTTGGTCTAGGTTTTGAGTTGTAATTAATTAGTGACATTCTGTATTTGGCGATACTGATAATATCGCTTTGGCGATATTGACAATATCGCATAGGCGATATCACCAATATCGCCAACATCGCTGATTAGTTACCTATAAATATAAGTTTAGGGTTTCAGTTTTTGTGGTTGAAAAATCCGAATTCCAGAGAACTTTTGGGTGTGTTTCTCCTATTGTGGTCAGTATTGTATTCAATCTTTGATTATTATTCATAATACAATATTGCTTGTGTTTGTGATTAAACGTACTTGTGTTTAGCTTTTGATTTCCGCTCACTAGCTATTGAATATTGATTTGCATGTATTCTGTCATTTAGTCGGTCCTACATCAATTCGCAACCAGATCTGGATTCGCAAGTCTTGGACTAGCGAGCTGAGATCTGGATTCGCAGGATCTGGGCTCGCAGCCAATTTGGGCTTGCAGCTATCTGGACTCGCAAGGCCCATGGGCTGCGAGTTGAGTCAACTCGCAGAGCCCATGGCCTGCGAGTTGAACCAGATATATATATTTAAATGCTGCTCATTTATGGAGATTCGTGCCATTATTACACACAGCAGATATTTAATTATTCTCCTCATTTTTCGTGCAGATATAAAGGCTATTATTATATAGGCTCGGTTTTGAGTGTTTAACCTAGTTAATATGAAAACGAAGCTTGTTAATTAATAGCAAAGTTATATAAGCCTAAACCTAAAGTATTGAGGGATTCCGCACCTCAATACCTTAAAGATAATCCGTTATCGAACCAAGATCTAGCAACCTTACAATTGGTATCAAAGCTTTCGGGCTTAGAAACGTAGTGGTTTCAAGGTTTTAGGTTATATAACATCTTTAGGGTTGTTTTACGAACGAAATCTACTGATTTATTCGTAAAAATACCAAAAAGTTTCAGTTCCTAGATTTCGAGGCGCCGTGTTGCGAGTTGAGATTAGGGTTACACTGTTATTTGCGAGTTGAGATTTGGATTGCGAGTTCAGATTCAGCTGCGAGTTGAGTTTCCTCTGCGAGCTGAGTTCTTGTGCGAGCTGAGTTTCCTTGCGAACTGAGTTTCCTGCGAACCGAGTTCCAACTGCGAACTGAGTTCAACTGCGAGCTGAGATTTCTGCGAGCTGACTTTACCTGCGAATTGAGTTTAGTTGCGAGCTGAGATTACTGAATTCGCAAGATAACTTGATTTTTGACTTTTAAAATGTCTGATCTGACTCGAATGATCGAAATGGAACACGAGGTTGGCAAATCTAATGTTCTACCGAAATTGCTCAGGACTCGGGGACTATTATGGATGGAAAGACATATTCGAAAGTTACTGTAGATTCCATGACATAACTATTTGGCTGTGCATTAAAAACGGATATGTTGCACCTACTGCTTTGGTAGAGAATGCAACTGTGATTGTACCCTATGACAAGATGAATGACAATCAAAAGAAAGAATTTACATTGATAATAAGGCACATTCATCGATAAAGATGAGCCTTCCCAAGGAGATCAATCACCAGTTGAAGTCCTTTCACACAGCTAAAGAGCTCTGGGAAGCTCTAGAGAAAAGGTGTGAGGGAAGCCCTCAGGTGAAGGCAAGCAAGAGAAACCTTCTAAAAAAGCAGTTTATGGTATTTAAAGCTTTTAGAGAAGAGGACCTTGAAGCCTAGACTACCAGATTTTATCATCTATTGAGTGAGCTTGACGACCACGAAATTTTCTACAATGACAAGGAAAAAACCGACAAATTTATTGAGGGTTTGCCTTCAAAGTGGGAAATGTATGGTATCATGCTCAAAGACAATGATGAAAGGTACGCCACTATGACCCTAGAGCAGGCAATTGACAAGTTCAGGGGTTATGATTTCTCCAAGAAAACTAGAGATACAGATTCTGATCATCTACAAAATCCAGGTTTATACAATGGAAAGACTAGTATCTTAAATGCTTCATCCAATTCGACCACTGCACTATTTGCTGGTGAAATTGATAAACTTGGTGAAATGTTGACCGAGGATCTATGCTTTATTAGCTTCAGATGGAAGCGAGAAACGAAGTAAGAATACTTCTTCTGAGAAGTCAACTCAAGGGCATCATAAAATGCCAATGAGTGTGAAATCAGCAGAACAACAACTTTCTGTGCTGGCTTTGTTTGTTGCTTCCTATGAAAATTACATACAAGGGAAGATAAATGATTCTGCACAATTTGATGAGGATTATGATCAAGTAGACCCGGATGACTTAGAGGAAATGGACCTCCAGTGGCAGCTTGCTATGGTGTCAAGGAGGGTTAAGAATTTCCTAAAACGTACGGGTAGAAGAGTTGTTGGAAATCGCCCAGGGTTTGACAAATCCAAGGTCAAGTGTTATAACTGCCAAGGTTACGGACACTTTGCCAGGGAATGTCAACGACCGAAGGTTGATACTGGCGCTGCAAAACAAGACTCGGGAAGTACTTTGACTTCCAAAGTCTTAGTGGTTCAACAAATCGATGGTTCCTATGATTGGTCCACTCAGCTTGAGCAAGCTCTCATGGCTGAGATAGACAATCAAGAGAAACCAATTGAATCAACTTCATACATGCCAACTGCTGAGAAACCTCAAGCTAATGTGCCACACATGGAAGTCAACGGGAGGGATGAAGATGTGCTCTACATCAACTCGACTGAAGAAATGAGTCCCGATGACTTCGTTGCATACATGGCTGACGTTCAGACAGATAAGAAAAAGGAGCAGACTGTGAACAACGACAATTGGTGGTATGTTGACAGTGGATGTTCTAGGCACTTGACAGGAACCAGAAGTCTACTGACAGACTTCAGAGGTGGACTGAGACAAGGAGTACACTTCGCGGGTGATAAAGGAAGAGTCATTATTGGGAAAGGAAAAGTTTCGAATGGAACTTTGACTTAGAGGATGTGAATTATGTTGAAGAACTAACGTACAACCTAGTGAGTGTTTCCCAAGTCTATGATAAAGGTCATCCTGTTCTCTTCACTGAGAAAGAGGCCTTGATCCTGAAGCCGGGTTTTATCATTCCCGAAAAATGGATATTGATGAAAGCTCCAAGGAAGAAGGACATTTATGCTATCAACATGAATGCTCCTATTACTTCAATGGATTCTACATGTCTTTTATCCAAGGCTTCAGAATTAGACTCACTTCTATGGCATAGGAAAATGGCACACCTAAACTTTCGAAAAATGAACTATATAACCAAACATGGGTTAGTTCTGGGTGTACCACCAAAGAGTTTTGCATTTGAAGAGAAGTGTATATTCTGCTTGAAAGGAAAACAGTATAAGAAACCACACAAGTCTAAAACTGTGAACTCTATTTCCTCGCCTTTTGAGTTGCTACATATGGATCTCTTTGGCCCCATAAGCAAGAGAAGCATAGGTGGCTAATGGTATTGTTTGGTTGTCACAGATGATTACTCTAGATTCTCTTGGGTGTTCTTTCTGGGATCTAAGGATGAAACTCCGGGCATTCTTATGGAGTTTCTAGATCTAATAGAGAATATCTATAGAAAAAGAGTTAAGAGAATTCGTAGTGACAATGGAACAGAATTCAAGAACTCAACGATCAATATCTATTGCTTAAGCAAAGGGATACAACATCAATTCAGCGCACCTTATGAACCTCAACAGAATGGTGTTGCTGAAAGGAAGAACAGAACGTTGATCGAAGGGGCTAGAACAATGCTTGCAGATTCAAAGCTTTCGGTCATCTTTTGGGCAGAAGCGGTGAATACTACATGTCATGTTCTCAATAGGGTTCTTACGGTTAAAAGGCTGAACAAAACTTGTTATGAGCTTTTAAACAATAAGAAACCTAACTTAAAAGGGTTTGAACCCTTTGGAGTTTCATGTACTTTGTTGAAGACTAGCCATCAACCTAAATTTGGTGAGAAGGCTGACGAAGGATATTTCCTAGGTTATGTGCCTAACTCACCAAACAAACGGGTCTTCAATAAAACTTTGGGACGTGTTGAAATAGTTTATAACGTTGAAGTTACGAGCTATACACATGACTCTCATAAGGGATTGGATTGGCAATTCGACTATTCAGATCTCTTCAAGTCATTCAAAGTTCCTCTCAGTGACTATGTCAGTAATTCAGAGATTCCTGAGCATTTATTGTCTGGAGATGAAGATCATACTCCTTCTCCGACATCGAATGTTCAACCGTATAAAATTAGGAATATTGTTGATTCTGATGAAGTCTCACCTATTGAGTCACAACAACCTCAAGATGATATACCTCAAGAGTGTGAAGATCCTGAAATTGCTTCTCAAAGGATTGTGGATGACATTCTCACTCCTCTGAGACAATTAAGGATATCTACTACTAATGACGGTATATCACATTTGGAGGAAATTGGTGCTAACTTACAAGATGATATTCCAGTCGAAACTGTTATTTCAACAAGATTGAATAGGAATCATCCAATTGATAATATCATCGGTGATCCAAATTCTCCTGTTCTAACTCGGAATCAATCAAAAGCTAGTACATCAACTCACTCAAGCTTGTATGCTGAGATGAACAAGACAGGGATTACAAATCTATGTCTATATTCATGCTTTATCTCACAAATTGAACCTAAGAATGTTCAGATAGCTTTGAAGGATAATTCGTGGGTGGAGGCAATGCAGGAAGAACTGTCTCAGTTCACAAAATTGCAAGTTTGGGAGTTGGTTGACGTACCCGTTGGAGAATATCCAATTGGAACTAAATGGGTATTTAACTGCAAGAAAGACAATCGGGGAATCGTGACTCGCAATAAAGCTCGTCTATTTGTCCAAGGTTTCAATCAACAAGAGGGGATTGATTACAATGAAGTATTTGCACCTGTGGCCAGACTTGAAGCAATTAGGTTATTCTTAGCATTTGCAGCCTCAAAGAAAATGAAAGTTTTTCAGTTGGATGTTAAGAGTGCCTTCTTTTATGGCAAAGTCAAAGAAAAGGTGTATGTTTCTCAACCACCGGGATTTACTGATCCAAAGTATCCAGATAGAGTATATCGTCTTGATAAGGCTCTATATGGATTACATCAAGCACCGAGAGCGTGGTATGAAACATTATCTACTTATCTTCTTGAAAATGATTTTACAAGAGGAAGAATAGATAGTACACTCTTTGTCAAATGGAAAAAGAGAGACTTTCTACTTGTTCAAGTATATGTTGACGATATCATCTTTGGGTCATCTGACGAAAAGATGTGTAGTGAATTTGAACAAGTTATGAAGAACAAGTTTGAGATGTCAGCGATGGGTGAATTGAATTTTTTCTTAGGATTGCAAGTCGATCAAAAGAAAGATGGATATTTCATTCATCAGACTAAGTATACTAATGAGCTTTTAGAACGATTTAAAATGGAAGAATCTAGAATTTTTCACACTCTTATTCCGGAAGCTCATGGTATTGGTCCAGATACATCGAGTGATAGAAACGTGGATCCTACTCTTTATAGGGCCATGATTGGATCACTAATGTATCTTACAGCATCGAGGCCTGATATAATGTTTGCAGTATGTGTCTGCGCAAGATATCAAGCTACTCCTAAAGAAAATCACATGCAAGCTGTAAAACGAATTCTTCGTTACCTCAAAGGGAAACCGAAGCTGGGACTTTGGTATCCGACTGATGGAGACTTAAATTTATTGGCTCACACTGATTCTGATTACGGAGGATGTAATCAGAATAGAAAGTCTACAACCGGTGGATGTCAATTCCTAGGAGATAGACTAGTCTCTTGGCAGTGCAAGAAGCAAACCTCAGTCGCCATTTCTACATGTGAAGCTGAGTATGTTGCAGCTGGCAGTTGTTGTTCTCAAGTTCTGTGGATACAATAGCAACTGCTTGATTATGGGTTGAGTATAACAAATACTCCTATGATGATTGATAATGAATCAACGATCTCTAT
Source organism: Logfia minima (assembly GCA_963921325.1). Classification (NCBI taxonomy): domain Eukaryota; kingdom Viridiplantae; phylum Streptophyta; class Magnoliopsida; order Asterales; family Asteraceae; genus Logfia; species Logfia minima. Next base: position 14,582,503 of record OY992766.1, read on the forward strand.
AACCAATAATCCGGTCAAGCACAGTAAAACTAAATACATTGATATTCGACATCACTTTATTAGAGACTGTGCTGAGAAGAACTTGATAAAGTTAGCTAAAGTTCCATCTGTGGATAACGTAGCAGACTTATACACCAAAGCATTCGACAGAGCTCGATTTGAAAAATTGGTGCAACTTAATGGAATGAGAAATCCTGAGTGATTAGTCTTCCATAGGGTTTTTATGTAATAGTTAGTTGTTTTTCTTTTATTATTATTATTAAAAAAAAAAGGGGTTAGGCGTATGGCATTCATTTGCTTGTTACCTAAGGGGAATCGCCTCCGATAAGGGTTAAGTCTTTATCAACTGGGAAATGATAGTAAATTAGAGGAATCGGCTTAATAATTGTAGACAAAAGTCTTGAGTTAGATGTGTTAGTAGATTCTAGTAAGTTACATCAATTATACATCTCTTGAACCAGGCCTTTACTTATCTTTATTTTAGTATACACCTCTCTCCACACGTTATAATTTGCTTAAAAACTTTAGATCCAGACAGCTTCATTATATTATGTACCAGTAGGCAAATTCTGCTTTGATTTCTGAGCATATAATAAGCAATAAATCTTCTGTGTGTTATCTTGTGTGATTTGCTATATGACGTATGACATAAGTCTTAATTGATGAAAGATAATCTTACCATACACTGTTATCAAGAATCTATGAAAATATGTCAAGACAAATAATAAGAATTATGACTGTTAGTGAAACTACTGGTGTCTTTATTGTACTAAGTACAGACCTGACTCCTTTAGTTTTGCCAATGGTTTCAAGCTTGTTTTGTCTATACTAAGGGATCTTATGTTGTACTAAGTACAGATCTAGAACCACTAGTATCTACAAAACGGGTTTGATGTTTGTCACATTTTATATTCACTCAAGGGTATGTCATATGCTTCGAAAAGAACATCATTTAGTGACCTCTATCTTGCATGTGAAAGATACAGTGTTATGTGTTCTATTTGATCTCTCAGTATGTCATATTTTGGATCACATTAGGTAATACACATAAAAACAATAAAAGTTCGCTTGGAAATCAATGTAGACTTTGTTTATATGGATTATAATACCGGTAATCGTCTTGAACTGTCTGTGATAATTAATCACTTCATTTTGATGTGAATGATATATTCTGTGGAGATAGGTAACCAAGTTATACTTTTATAAATGTAAGTTAAACAATGGTTAAGTTGTGAGATTTTGTGTAACTTATTGTGAATTTCATGAGGTATGAATACTAACAATCTTCTCAGAATTTTTACTCAAAAATTGGTTCGGCTGTTTCTTTCTAATATGATCCCGCTGTCGATAACTTCTTAACGCCCGCGTTTAGGCTGCTTTTATTTTATTTTAATTCTATTTTATTTTTTCGTCTATGTATTTCATTAATACAAGGGTACTTGTTACCAATGTTTATTATGAATCATTGTCGTTTATTTTTATGTTTAATCTTATTTTATATTTATGTTTTTATCATTAGTATTATCGCATGATTACATCACAAGTGAAAAATATTTTATTTTTAATTTTAGACTTTTATGTGCACGATATTCTAAGAAAGACAATTGAAAAATAGTTTATTTTAGACATGTTTAGTTTTTGAGCTTAAAATTACATTTATTTAATAAAATGTATTTTTGGACAAAAGTTGCGAGATGACATTTGGCCTGCGAATTGACAGGGCTTGCGAGTTGAGTTCTGCGAGCCGAGTCAACAACTATAAGGTCCTGCGAGTTCACAAGTCAAAACACTCTTGCGAGTTGAACAGAAATTGCGAATTGAGAGTGTGCGAACTGAGATCTTCTACTTTCCATATTTTCAGATTTTGTTTCGAGTGTTGGACTTTTGACTCTGTAGCATTTATACACTTTTTGATTGCGAATATATTAAGGTATAAATCATGCAAGTTAACCGTGTAATTAGCTCTAAATCGACATTTTATAAAAAATGAGGGTTTTTTGGTTTTAAAATTACACAAATCACTAAAATATAGCTCAAATGGACAAGAAACCTTAGGGTTTATGTAAATCAGAGCATATTGAACACAATGACATAGCTTGATTGCTTTACAATTCACCAAAATTAAGTTTGGATTGTGATGTCACTGTGCAGTTCATCTTGCGAGTTGAGATCCATCTCAAGTCGCAGGTCAACGAGTCAAACCTGTGAAGTGAGCTCAAAGCAGACCTGCGAGCTGAACTCCAAGTTTGACTTGCGAGTAAAACCTGCGAGTTGACTTGCGAGGTGAGCTCAAAGCAGACGTGCGAGCTGAACTCCAAGTTTGACTTGCGAGTCAAACCTGCGAGTTGACTTGTGAGGTGAGCTCAAAGCAGACCTGCGAGCTGAACTCCTAGTTTGACTTGCGAGGTGAGCTTCAGGCTGACTTGCGAGTCGACTTGCTGTTTGACTTGAAAATTGACTTGTTGACCAGTTTTACCTTTTGACTTGTTGACTTGTTTGACTTACTTTCTTTTGGTTTAATTTAAGAACTCTAGATTAATTATAATTAAGAGTTATAAATTAATAAACGGTTAGTCGTGTAGACTTGAATGTGAACATGAAAAACTTCATACCTTTAATTTATAAGATTTATGATCTCGTGTCATAAGTTATATACTTTTAACAGGTTCACTAGCTAGTTCGACTTATTGATCTTATATATGATTAACAACTATAATCGTTAATTAAGTCTCACGGCTTAATAGTTCAATTATGAGCTGTAGCTCATATAAGTTTATCAATTTTGGTTAAACTAACTGTCTGACATTTGTGTGATGTTTATATTACAGATATGTCTCGACAATTTGCTTCACATCACAACGTGCTGGTTGATTTGGATGTCACCGCACGAGGTGCCGCTAGGGTAGCTCGTATTCTCACATTTCTGGGTCGCTCAAGGATCCAGTATGCTGTCACAGAGTCCCCAGCTTTATCAAAGGATCTTTTAGATCAATTCTGGGCTAACATTGAGTTCGATACAGTTGTCAACCCTCCGGTGATTCGGACAAGGGTTAATGATCGCCTAATTGTCTTCTCTCCTACCGATATCAGGAATATCTTACACCTGGGCACTGTTGATCAGGAAGATGGACCAACCGAGTTCTCTTCAGACTTTATTGCAGGAGCTCTGGGACGTATAGGGTATGTAGGACCCATGAGAGGGCGTCAGTTCCTAAAGGCCCTGGTATTTGGAGAATGGAGATTCTTATGGCACGTCCTTGTGACAGTCTTTGGTGCCAAGAAGGGTGGTTATGATGAGCTGAGCCCTTCACTTCTATCAGGAGTACTGTCCCTGTGTTGATGCATCTTAGTGTGTCTGTCAGTTGGTCAAGTCTATAATGTGTTTGTTAATGTAATTGAGCTAGTTAGAATTACATTTTCTGTGTTATGCGACACAAGGCCTGTGTCGCATTAGTTGTAGTTGCGACACAAGGATTATGTCGCAATAGTGATCTATGCGACACAAGGCTTGTGTCGCATAATCGCCTTGTGTCGCATAATCCGGCCAGTTTGTTTAGTATAAATACCCAAATGTTAGGGTTTTAGAAAGAGACTTTTTGGGGGATTTTACACACACTTATTCTCTGTTTTGGCTGCTTTATTTTGAGAGAATATTTGGTAAAGAAATATAAAGTATTATTATTAATTGATTTGTTCTTTATTGCTTTAATCTTTATATTCTATTCGTGTCATTATCTCCATTGAGCGATTTGATTAAAAGATCCATCGTAAGGGATCTATAATTGGTATCAGAGCCATAATCATTGATTTTGGTGGTATCAAATCGTTTTGGTAAGTTTTTAATACTTATTTTGATTATTTAACATTTTTTTAGTGTTTGATCCTCATTATAAAGTGTTTTGGAGCTGAAACTTGGAGTTTAAGCCTAAAAATCTAAGCTTTTACGAAGTTTTTCGTTAAAAAATCATTAGGTTTCGAAATTTTTCGTTTTTGAGTTTTCTGGGGTCTGAGAGAGCCGTTTTGCGACACAAGTCTGCGACATTAATTTGTGTCGCTAATAGGGTTTTAGCGACCTTAATCTTTGCGACATACTTGTTTTGCGACACAAGGTCTGCGCCATAGATATTTTGCGACACAATATTTGTGTCGCTGTAAGCTCTTCTGCGACACAAGCTGCGACACAACGTTAGTGTCGCTAACTCCAGTTTTAAGCTACCTTTTGAAAAGTCTCTCGAGCCCGTTACGATGACGTCTTCTGTATCAGCATCTATTCAACAAGTTGGGGCTTTGTTAAAACATAACAGTGAGGTGGGTTCAACAAATAAACCACCTATGTATACAAATGGAATGAATTACTCGGATTGGCGTCAGAGATTTGAAGCATTTGTATCTTTCAATGATCCTGAAATGCTGATTTATATGGAAGAAAGGTATGAACGCCCCGGGAGGACCGGTATCTTTGATGGTCCTATTCCTTAAAAATCCATTAAGTCTATGACTCCTGAGGAATGTAAGGCTTTTGACACTGAAAAGAAGACTTACTCTGCTATTACCATGGCTTTACCTCAACAGATTCTCCGACAACTACGCCACCACAAAACTGCGTATGATTTATGGATTGCTTTTGAAAAGAAATGTGGTGGCAATGATCAGTACAAACGGAACAAACTGGATCTAGTCAAGAAACAGTTTGAAGTCTTTGACATGCTGCCTACTGAATCTCTTGAAGATATGTGCAGTAGATATTCACAGCTTGTTAGTGAATTAGTCGAGGGAGGTGTAAATCTCGACAAAACTGATGTTAGCAAGAAGCTTTTGGGTTCCTTACCCAAAAAGTGGAATACACGAGTGCTGCAGATGGAAAAAGATGAAGACATTATGGACATGGAGCTAGATGATTTGGTTGGACAGATTGCTGCTGATCTCTTAGATATGCAGAAAAAGGAAACCAAGGCTACTGCACACCTTCAGAACCCGAAGTTATATAGTGTGGATGTTCCTGCTGCAGTGACTCAAGCTGCTGGTTCTGTATTTTTCTCTGGAGGTTCTGGTAGTTCTGGTGCCCCAAGTACATCTGGTGGATTTGGATATCCCACCATCAACTCTTTAAGTGGGAGTGGTGCTTATTCAAACTTCAAAGGTACATCTCCTGCAGTTGCTGAAGAACATGCAGTTGTTTTTACAGCTTTCTTGTCGGCTTATGATGACTTCCTATCCAACAAGAATAGCACTGTGGATCTGACTGAAGAAGATTTCAGTCAAATTGATCAAGAAGAGCTTGAGCGTATGGACTTGAAGTGGAGCATGGCTATACTCACAAGAAGAGTCAAGAACTTCTTGAAGAAAACTGGAAGGAAGAATGTCACTGATTCGGAAGAGAAGGGTCTGGGTTTTAACAAAAGCAAGGTGAAATTCTACCAATGTCATAACTATGGACACTTTGCTCGTGAATGTGACCGCAAGAAGAACCCACCTTCTGGCCTATCTAAACCTTCTCAATACAACTCAACTGATAAGACCAAAAATGATGAGAAGGTAATGGTTTTCGCTGCACTGCTGCTTTCTAACAATGCTTGGGAATGGTCTGATCCAGATGAGGATGATGCAGAAAAGGCACTGATGGCTGAGGTGCATGAGGTAGATGATGAACCTTTATCATGTGTTTCGTGCATTAAATTGACTAACCAACTAAACAGGTATAGAGAGGATACCAAACGCCTTAACACTGTTATTGAAAATTTAAATGAAACAAATGACATGTTAAGAAACAATGATAAGGCAAGTGGCTTAAAGTTAAAAGCTATTTTAAAAGAGAAAAAGGAATTGAAAGCTAAAATTTTTGAACAACAAGATGAAATTGGTAGCTATGTTGATGTACTATCATCTGTTAAAAGAGAACTTGTTGAATCTCAAACTGAGGTTCTAAATTTAAAGAAAAAGCTTTCAAACTTTTCGGTCTCCTCTCTAGTCTTTGATGAAATTCTGCAGGCACAGAGGACCGATACCAAAAGTAAGGCAGGACTTGGTTTTCATCAAGTCCCACCTCCTAAGGATTATCTTCCCATGCCTGTTAGGGATAATGTTAATGACTTAATGCATATCTTTACAAAGATAGATGTTAAACCTGTCAAACCTGCTGTTAGCATCAAGATAAGTAAGCCTGAGCTAGTTAAGGCTGAAACGGTCATCACTGCATCAAAACAACCTGAAACTAGTAGGCCCGATCTAGTTAAGGCTAATACTAGTGAGTCTGAAACAAGTAAGACTCAAAAGGTTGAGAAAGTTAAGCCTGTTAAGGCTGAGATTCATCAGACTAAGCTAATTAAGTCTGAGAATATAGTTGAGTCTAAGTTAGGAAAGGCTCTTTCTGTGCTTCCTCGTATTACTGAAGAGGAAATTGCAATTGAGGACATAACTGATCAAGAGTTTAGACCAGTAAAGAAAAATGTCAAGCCTGAAAATCATATAATTACTATCGAACGAAATGAACAGGCTATAACAAAAGGAAAAGGTAAAGCTATGGCTGAACCTCAAAAGAAGATTGTTTCTAAACCAACTATATTAAATAAATCTTCTAAAAATTCTTCTAAAGTATCTCTTGTTGAATGCTCACGTAAATGTGACTGTTCAACACATGCTTCTTTTGGTCGAGCTCATCGGTTTATTCCTCAATCTCAATCAAGTGTTGAGCATCGATCTTGCTTCTACTGCAAGAAGCAAGGTCATTTGATAAATGTTTGTCCCGTGCTTGCGAAGAAACAGTATGGGAAACAGGTTTCGCGAGTCTCAAAATTTAAGAATCCTTCAAAGAAGTCTATTTCAATGAAAGGCTTAAAGACTCCTGCCCCAGTTGTCAAAGTCAACAAAGTTGAGCAAAATACTTTGCAAAACTTGAAGCTCAAAGTTGTTGACTCGCAAGCATCCAAACCAAAGCAGGTTTGGAAGATTAAAGAATCTTGCAAAGATTCTACATCCGACAATACCTCATCAGTCAAACATTCTAAACTGTTTGAAAACAAAGTTTTGACTGATGTGGTCATTGTTGATGATGTTACTGGAGTACCCAAGACTATAAAGGCTTGGGTCTCCATTTCTAACTAATTTACCTTGTTTGTGGTGCCGCAGCAACCTGAATCTGTAAAGAATAGTAAATGGTATATAGACAGCGGCTGTTCTCGGCACATGACCGGTGATGTTTCCCTTTTATCTGAGGTTCATGCTTACAATGGAGGTTATGTGGCCTTCGTTGGTGATAAAGGGGGAGTTATTTCTGGTCAGGGTACGCTTACTAATGGAATGGTAAGCTTTGAGAAGGTGAATTTTGTAGAACAATTGCAACACAATCTTCTCAGTGTCTCTCAAGTGTGCGATAAAAAGTACACTACTACTTTCACAGACACTGAGTGTTGTATATTGAAGCCGGGATTTGTAATCCCTGAAGAATGGGTGCTACTGAGGGCACCTCGGGAGCGAGACACGTATATTCTTGACATGAGTACTGTGGAAACTACACAGCTCACATGTCTTCTATTTAAAGCTCCCGAGAAGGAATCGTTATTATGGCACAGGCGTATGGGACACTTGCACTTTCGCAAGATGAACTACCTGATCAAGAATGATCTAGTGCGAGGTGTCCCTAAGCAATCCTTTGGACTGAATGATCACTGCGTCCCTTGTCAGAAAGGAAAGCAACACAAGAAGTCTCACAGACCGAAGCTGGCCAATTCAACTAAGAAGCCCTTGGAGCTGTTTCACATGGATTTATTCGGACCAGTCAGAAAGAAGAGTTTGGGAGGAGCTTCGTATTGCCTAGTTGTGACGGATGATTATTCGCGGTTTTCTTGGGTTTATTTTCTGAAGACCAAGGATGAAGTGCCTGAGATTCTCATCTATCTATTCGATAAACTGCAAAATCTTTGTGAGTTGAGAATCAAGAAGATAAGGAGTGATAACAGTACAGAGTTTAAGAACTCGATTATGGAGCTGTACTGTTTGAGCAATGGTATTGAACACCAATTCAATGCCGCAAGGACTCCACAGCAGAATGGGGTTGCAGAACGTAAGAATAGGACTTTGATTGAGGCTGCACGTACAATGCTATCTGACTCTAAGCTTCCAATCACATTTTGGGCCGAAGCTGTGAATACGGCCTGCTACGTTCTGAATCGGGTGTTAATGGTTAAGAAGAAGAACATGACATCCTATGACTTGTTCAACAACAGAAAGCCTAATCTACAGTTTCTTGAACCATTCGGCTGCCTATGCACTATTATGTACACCAAGGAACGAATTGCTAAGTTTGGTGAGAAATCCTGTGGAGGTGTTTTCCTAGGATTCTCTAATAACTCACCAAACAAACGTGTGTATAACTTAGTGACCAAGCGTGTGGAAGAACATTTTGAAGTCACCTTTTTCCATTACACTGACAACCCTCAGGGGAAGGGACCCGAATATTTGTTTGACTATCAAACACTGTTTGATTCTTTTAATATTCCTGAGGAGAATGAAGAAGAGGATATAGTGACACTACTTCACGGGCTGGACATCGCTTCTGAAACACCACCCATCTCTGTTCCTCCACCACCTACAGCAACACCAGCAACTGCTCTTGCTGCTACTTGTGAGACTCCACTCCACTCGTTACTGAGAATGTTCCTGATCCTACAAATGATGAGGAACAAACGTTTGAGGATTCTGTTCAATCACCCGTATTTGAACTTGAACCATTACCTGCATCAGACCTTGAAGATTTACCTACACTTCAACTCGAACTTGAAGCTGACTCTACAAACCTTGATTCTATCATCGTTCCGGCTGCAATTCCGAGTTCTCGGATCAATGTGTCACATCCAGTTGATGCCATTCTTGGTGATTTAAACAAAGGTGTTTTAACGAGACGACAGATTGCTGCTGCTGAACAATCTATGTTGAGGCCGTCTCCTGTTACCGACACTGATCCTGTTTGTCTTGCTTCGAAAATTGAAGAATGTTTTCTTTCACAAGTCGAACCGAAGAAGACAGCTGATGCGTTGAAGGATCGAAACTGGGTTGAGGCTATGCAGGAAGAGCTTCAACAATTCAAAAAGCTGCAAGTATGGACTTTGGTGCCTTTACCCAAGGGTGTTCATCCTATTGGCACTCGTTGGGTATATCGTGTGAAGAAGGATGATCGAGGCGTGGTAATTCGCAACAAAGCACGTCTAGTGATCCAGGGCTTCACTCAAATTGAAGGTTTGGACTACGATGAAGTATTTGCCCCGGTTGCTCGTTTGGAATCCATCCGCATTTTCCTGGCGTACGCTTCATTCAAAGGATTTTGGGTTTACCAGCTTGACGTTAAGAGTGCATTTCTATATGGTCAAGTGGTTGAAGAGGTCTATGTCAAACAGCCGCCTAGTTTTGAAGACTCTGTTCATCCGAACTACGTCTGCAAGCTGGACAAGGCGTTGTATGGTCTTCATTAAGCTCCTAGAGCTTGGTATGAGCGGCTTGCGACTCATCTTCTGAAGAATGGTTTTGTACGAGGAACGATCGACAGTACTCTTTTCATCAAGCATGCAGGGGAGGACTTGTTATTAGTACAGGTTTATGTGGATGACATCATCTTTGGTTCTACCAAGGATGAACTGTGTCACGACTTCGAGCGGATCATGAAGTCAGAATTTGAAATGAGTGCAATGGGGGAGCTGAATTTTTTCTTGGGCGTACAAGTCGAACAGTCTGCTAAAGGGATTTACATTCATCAGTCCAAGTACGTCAATGATATGCTTACGCGGTATAACTTGACTGACTGTAAATCCTATGGGACGCCTTTAGAGCTGAATCATCACCTTGGTCCAGCGGAAGATGAAGAGGACTGTCCGGAAAAAGATTACCGATCTATGATTGGTTCTCTGATGTATCTCACTGCATCGCGTCCGGATATTGTCTTTGCAGTCTCTCTCTGTTCCAGGTATCAGGCTAAACCGAATGTGTCTCACATGAAAGCAGTTACGCGAATCTTCGGTTATCTCAAATGTAGACCAACTCTTGGTCTCTGGTATTCTAATGAGAAAACCTTCGCGCTCACTGCTTACTCGGACTCGGATTATGGGGGATGCAATATGGATAAGAAGTCCACTTCTGGTGGATGTCAGTTTCTTGGACCTCGGCTCGTATCATGGCAGTGCAAAAAGCAAACGACTGTTTCTACCTCAACCGCAGAGGCTGAATACATTGCTGCTGCTAGTTATTGTTCCCAGGTTCTTCGGATACAACACCAGTTGCGCGATTACGGTTTACTCTTAACTATGACTCCTATTCATATAGATAATACTGCTGCTATATGTATTACACGTAATCCTGTCCAACATTCTAAGACCAAACACATAGAAATTAGGTTTCATTTCATTCGTGATTGCTATGAGAAACACCTAATTGATCTGGTCCAAATAGATATCCTTAAGCAGAATGCCGACCTGTTTACCAAAGCCTTTTCCCGTGCTCGTTTCGATGAGCTAGTCAACATGATAGGGTTACGTTTCTTTCCCATTCAAAAGTAATATTTGTGACCTTATTATGTTATGTTCTTATTTTTAATTTAAAAAAAAAAAAAAAAAAAGGTAAGTAAAGCAATAGCCACTCTTTGTGCTTACTAGCATTAAAGAAAAGCAACGTTGCAACATGTGCAAAAAACGTTCAGTTGTGTCTGTAAACAAGTAGGGAGATGATAGTACATTAGGAGACACCCCTCACACGTCAATCTTAAGTTTTATCCTTGATGTATCAGTAGGTTTATCTCGTATATGTTATACATGTCCTTATAAACAACTATATCATCGCACGATGTATTGGTAGGCATTTTCATACTCTTCTTTGAGCAACTAAGAAATCCTTTAATCTGTGTTTATTCTTCTGTGATGACCAACATATGATGTATGACAATGTGTCTTAATTCCTATGTATCAGCTTGCCATGCTTTTATTAACCTGAGCTTGTATCTGACAACATTTGGGGATTTATGCTGTCTGTTTCCTTTGTTGTACGCCTGTACAGACCTGGTCTCAGTCAGTATACATTCAAACACTAAGCAAACAACAGTCAAAGCACTTTAAAGTCTTATAAAATCAAAGACACCTCACAAGGTTGCCAAATGGTTTGACCAAGTCTGGTTTTGCTTAAACATGAATCAAGTTAAGTCGCTTTGTTGTACATCAGTACAGACCTGTCACCACTGGCTTGATTCTTAAAAATGTTGAATTCAAATACTTTCTCTAAACAATCGAAGTCTTGGGCATGTCTTGATACTAGGAGTATATCTGTGTGGGATTCACGGAGACATACTCACTCTCACAATAAATGCTAAGCTTGAAGTTGAGTGTGTTACATGTTTAAGTGGACAAACAATACTGATAATCGTCATGTTACAGATTGCTTCTCAGGCTTGTTAACTTTGCTTGATAAATTTAAATATGGACAACTATACTGATAATCGAATTAAAATTTGGCATTGTCTTGCGAGTCTGTCTTTCTAATATGATCCCTAAATAGACACCTCTCAAAACGTTCTTTTATGTTATTTTATATCTGTTTCTGTTAATTTTCTTTTCTAAGGGTCACAAATAAAAAATTAAAATTTAACCCTTAATTGGCTTATGCGACACAAGGCTTGTGTCGCATATTTGTGTTGCTCACACAGCGACACAAGGCTTGTGTCGCACCATTGTGTCGCTACCTTGTGTCAGGGGTATAAATACCCTCGTGTCGCTGTAATTAGTATCTAATTACCAGCGACACAACAAATTCAAAACCAGCGACACAACAAACCGGACTCGTTTTTCGATTATTTCGTGATTTTCTGTGGTTTTCATTTACTCACTTGTTTAGTGTTCTACTCACTCCATCGCATCAATAGGTACATGATTTAACCATTATTATTACGTATTCATGTTAGCATTTGGATTTTAAGTTTCGGCTTTTAGGTTTTATATATTATTGCTAAATTAAATGCCTTGAACTGCTTAAATACGCGTAATAATTCTAGAATCATGCTCTTGACATGTTTATGAACCTTCGCGGACCGATTAAACTCAAAAACCCCAAAATTTGTTCATCAGAAAAATCTAGGTTTCATCGTGTTCTTGATAGCGACACAACCGTTATGTCGCTGTATTATGTCGCTGACATGTTCTCCGACACAATCTCTACGACGCCATCTTATGTCGCTGATCTGTTGTGCGACACAACCCTTGTGTCGCTTAAAATCATTAAATTGATTTAATTGCAAAACTGCGACATAACTCGTTATGTCGCTGTGTTATCGTGCGACACAAGACTTGTGTCGCAGTACATTTTTAATTGAAAAATGTCAATCTTTAAAACGTGTTCATGTCTAATGGCTTCCAAGTTTATTGTATTTTTACAGATATGGCTCACGTCAATGCCTTTTTCTGGGAACCGAGACACAATGTCACGGCTTTTCTAGATGACGAGAAAGAATCGACGGCGCCGTACTGCCCGATGATTGCCTTTCTTCGCAGATCCAGAATATATACTGCGATCACAGCCACCACCACCATCTATCGGGATCATGTCTCCGAATTCTGGGCTAATGCCAGTGTCAATTCAGATCTCGAGTTCACCAGGATCATCTCTCGGGTTCAAGATCGCGAGATTATACTTTCTGAACAGCTCATTCGGGATTTCTTTTAGTTTCCGGATAACTCTGAGATGCCGGTGGCTTATGCTCATGCGTTTATTGCCGGGGGTATGGCTCGCCTCGGCTATCCAACTATTCCACGTGATCAATACCGAAAGGCCTATCTCACTAAGGTCTGGCGGTACTTGATGCACGTTATGATTGTCTGTCTCTCGGTTAGGAAAGCTGGCTTTGATGGAATGAGTTTATCTACCGCATCCGCCATGCTTGCTTTAGTCTACAACAAGCCCTATAACTTCTCGGGGTATATTTTTCGGATTCTTGTAGAAAATGCGCAGGCCGGGGAGGGACAGTGGGCTTTGTACCCACGTTTTGTCCAACTATTGATCAATCACTTGCTCCCGGGACTGCCGGTGGACCCGCCGCACTAATTTCGCCCAACACCGATGAATACCCGAATCTTCGTGGTTTCCGATCAGTATGCTCGGGGCGCACCGGTCCCGCCTGATGTGCCATTGTTTGGGCATATTGTTAATGAGGCCTACGTGCCTCCGGAGGGTGACGAATTTGCTGATCCGGCTCCTATTCATAGGCCAGTTTCACCTCCGCCACAAGCACCTGTTCAAGAACCGCCTCTCCAAGCCCCTCTCCAGCAACCAACACCTCCTCAACAACAACAACAAGCTATCAATCCCGATCCTCAATTTGATGATATCATGAGGGATATTGATGAGATATGCCCCTCTCCTCCTCGGTCGACGGGCAAAAGGCCTCGTGAGGATGTGACCTATTTTGTTTCTAAGGACCTGCCCACTACAAGTCGTCCTCGTACTTCTTCCACTGCAGGGCCTTCAGAGTTGCAGACTCCAGTGCAACCTCATCCGGATATTCTCAAGAAACTTTTGGAACGGATCGAGGCAATGCAGAAGACTGTGGACGATCAAGCTTCTATCATTCAGTCTCAAGCTGCACTGATTGAGAGTCAAACCTCCCGGATTACTGACTTAGAGGTTAAGTTTAGGGATTTTGAGACCCGGTCACTTGGTCCGGGGGAGTCTGTTCCCGCTGGTCCATCAATAGAACCAAGTGGACCGGGGTCTGAGTCTGTAAATGAAGATGTACATATTGAACATAGTAATGAAATGGCAACTTTAGAGTACTTTCTTGTTCATCACACACCAGGCCAGCCGAGACCATTGGCTGTCGATTATTCTTGTGCAGACCTCTCATTTGTACAACGCATGATAAATGAAGTCAATTCTGATGATGAAAATGAAAATTTTGAGGAAACTGATGATGATGTTGATATGGAAGAGGAAGGATTGAATGATGATGAGTTCTATGATGATGCTCCGATAATTGAATCAGATTCCTCTGAAGATGAAACTGAAAATGCATCTGAGACTCAAGATGAAGAAACATCTGAGGCTCCTGCTCCTGAATCTGAAGTTATCGAAACTAGAGCTGAGAGACTCGTTAAATGGTGGCCGCACGGAAAAGATGGAAAACAAGTGCCGGTTACCTGCAAATCGTACAAAGTCAGTAGAGCATATACTGGATTAATCAAGAGTTGGAAGATATCGAACGGGTTGTTTATGATCAAGAGGTTAGATGGTATCCAATATTTCAAAAGATCATTCACCAAGCTGAGCACACTGCCAAAAGGAGAAGTTAATCGTCTTGCTCAGCTCTCTTTGATTAACCCGTCAAATGATGATCGTGCCAATTTCATTATGACTACTCTACAAAGGGAGATTCGTACCATAAGGTACAAGTTTATCAAACCGACGATGGGAACTAGAATTATCTATAAGAAACGGTTTGATCCAGTCACCAATCAGCCTTTGATCAAAATGCGTTATCCTCCGGCTGATTGTTTAAAGAAGATTCCTCTGGAAACAGTTCCCCTGGACTTTCTAAGAAGATTTCACTACTCGGAATTGGATGCTCACACCGGTGAGGCAGTTCTTGTATTTGTGCCTGAGACAGAGCAACCAGAGAAGAGCTCGTTGTATAATTTGAAGAAAACTCAATTTCGAGTATTTGATCCAATGAGCTTGATAAATTTCTCAGAGAAAGATTTGAGAAAGCTCTTTGACAATCCGATTCGCTTTAATGAGAGAAATGCAGTGAATAAGAAGATCGCATTTAAATTTCAAAGGATTGTCAACGTCTGTGTAACACATGGAATACACGCTGGCGGTGTATTTCCAGCAGGCTGGGTTTGATTGAAGATTTTGAAGATCAAGCTGAAGACACGGGGGAGTTTGTTGATGCATCTTAGTGTGTCTGTCAGTTGGTCAAGTCTGTAATGTGTTTGTTAATGTAATTGAGCTAGTTAGAATTACATTTTCTGTGTTATGCGACACAAGGCCTGTGTCGCATTAGTTGTAGTTGCGACACAAGGATTATGTCGCAATAGTGATCTATGCGACACAAGGCTTGTGCCGCATAATCCGGTCAGTTTGTTAAGTATAAATACCCAAATGTTAGGGTTTTAGAAAGAGACTTTTTGGGGGATTTTACACACACTTATTCTCTGTTTTGGCTGCTTTATTTTGAGAGAATATTTGGTAAAGAAATATAAAGTATTATTATTAATTGATTTGTTCTTTATTGCTTTAATCTTTATATTCTATTCGTGTCATTATCTCCATTGAGCGATTTGATTAAAAGATCCATCCTAAGGGATCTACACCCTGGTTTACAACAAACCATACAGTTTCTCAGATTATATCTTCGGCGAGATTGCTCGACAGATCTCGGGAGCTGTTAGATCGCAGTTTATGATCTACCCGAGATTCTGTATGATGATCATTAGGGCCTCTATCCCTGATCTGCAGGTTCTTCAAGCAGATCTGAAGGTTGATACTATTGGGCTACGGGCATATAATGCAATGTTCATGCAAACCTCTCGCAGATTCGAGATGCAGCCCCAGCTAACCGAGCTGTTTGGATTTTTGGTTAATCCTGAATATGTGACGCCACCAAACAATGGTTGGCTTGATATTGATGTGGCCGAGGGTGCACCTGAGCCACATGAATTAATTGAGGAGGTTCTGGATCAGGTAAACCAGCCTGGTCAACAGGTGGATACTGAGGTTGCTGCACAGCTGGTGCAAGAGGTTTTGGTCCAACATGATGACGCCACTGATCCGGACTTTAGAGATATAGATCAGTTTTCGGCTGAAGGTCCGAGTACTTCTGGACCACCTCCACCTACTGAGGCACCTAGTGCTGCTGGACCATCGGGACGAGACGGAGTGTAGGATCGTCTAAAATGACAGAATACATGCAAATCAACGTTCAACAGCTAATGAGCGGAAATCAATAGCTAAACACAACTACGTTTTTAATCACAAGCACATACAATATTGTATTAAGAATTATAATCAATGAACGAATACAATACTGACCACAGAAGCAGAAAACACAGCCAAAAGCTTTTCTGGAAATCGTCAAGTTCAACAACCTAACAACTGAAACCCTAAGCACATATTTATAGGTAACTAATCAGCGACATAGCGATATTGGTGATATCGCCTATGCGATATTGTCAATATCGCCTAAGCGGTCTTGCCAATGTCGCCTAATACAGAATGTAACTAATTAATTACAACTCAAAACCTAGACCAAGTGACAGACACACTAATGTACCAACAAACTCCCCCGTGTCTTCAGCTTGGTTTTCAAAAATGATCTTCAGACAAATCTTCAATTAAACCCATCCAGCAGGAAACTTACCACCCGCATGAATTCCATGGGTGACACAGATATCCACAATTCTTTGAAATTGTTGAGCAAGTTTTTCATTTATCGGATTGCCCCGATAGTATCTTATATGGTTATTGAACAACTTCCTCATATCTTCCTTTGACAGATTGATCAAACTCATGGGATCAAATATCCTATACTGAGCCTTTTTCAATCCATAAAGAGAAGTCTTCTCAGGTTCCACATGTCCAGGTACGAACACCAACACAGCTTCTCCAGACTGACTGTCAAACTCCCAGTAGTGGAATCTCTTTAGAAAATCCAGAGGAACAACTTCCAGAGGAATCTTCTTCAAGCAATCAGCTGGTGGATAATGTACTTTGTAGATCGGTTGCTTGGTTACTGGATCCAACTTCTTCTTGAACTTGTATCTTTTACCCAATGTTGGTTTAATAAAACTGTATCGGTTTGTCTGTATTTCCTTGCACAAAGTTCTCTGAATGTAATCAGCGTTACCATCTTGAAACGGATTTATCAGTTGTAACTGAGCAAGCCTATTAATTTCACATTTAGGCAGCGTACTCAGTTTGTTGAACGAACGCTTGAAATATTGAACCCCATCTGTTCTTTTGATCATAAAATTTTCTTTATAAGCTTTCCAGCTCTTGATCAATCCAGAATAATCTCCCCTAACCCTGTATGTTTTGCAGGTAACAGGCACAACTTTCTCTTTGCCATGAGGCCACCATGATGCTAGGCGAGCTGCCCTTTCTTCTGCAGTTTCCGGAACCTTAGGTGATTTTGGCATTTCAGCTTCAGGTTCAGTTGAATCTTCAGGAGTAACAGTGGTAGGTTCTGGTTCATTTTCATCCTCAGATGAGTCCGACTCGATTATTGGAGCATCATGATAGAATTCATCGTTTTCAAATTCTTCATCTTCAACCTCAACATCCGAGGTTTCTTCTGGTGTATTTTCTCTCACATTATCAGATTGGTTAACCATT
The DNA here is from genome assembly GCA_963921325.1 of Logfia minima. Classification (NCBI taxonomy): domain Eukaryota; kingdom Viridiplantae; phylum Streptophyta; class Magnoliopsida; order Asterales; family Asteraceae; genus Logfia; species Logfia minima. The sequence continues at coordinate 14,599,858 of OY992766.1, forward strand.
CTTGCTAAATATGTCAAATCGGCACAGGAGTAGTCAACCGCCAACGGTCTTGGCTGACCGGGTATATCTTCAATCGAGAAATAATCCAAATGTAAAGTTTCATTACTAGCTTCAACATTTACATTTTCTGTTTCAGGGGGAGTTACATTTGGTCTTTCACTAGCTCCTATCTCCCCCGAAACGACCAATTGGGACTCCAAGGTCATAACCCTAGACCTAAGCACCTCATTCTCTTTTTCCACAGCTGCAAGTCTTGTATCTTGAACTTCTATTACAGCAGCTTGGGAGTCTTGCATCACATCCAGCCTCTTGATCAACTCTTGTATAACAGAAGGATGAGGTTGAACAGGAATATCAACCTACGGTACATCCTGAGGCCTGGAAGATGTAGAAACCTCACGAGCAACCTTGGACTTCTTTGGTGGAGGAGGCACATACTCATCATCTCCAGCATCCCTAACCCGTTTGTCTTTTTGCGGAACATACTGCTTGCCTGCAGCAATCCTCCTCTGAATCCTCAAATATCGCTGAGGATTGATCCGCCTAAGATACTCAATCTCTTGTGGATGCGGGACCGAACCTTCAGAGTCACTTTCAGTAGCACCACCAGCTGGCTCAGAAGACTCAGAGTCAGTTGACCCCTCAGAAGTGTCATGATGAACATGCAAAGTGTGCAAAGCACCCTGCGAAGTGACACTCATGAAAACATCCTCTAAAGGATCTTCCGTAGCTTGTACGGGAACATCTGCAAGATTTTCTTCTTCCAGTTCAGGCTGTTGAGTGACCGGATCGAGATATCCGTCATTTGCTGGTGGCTGGTAGTTTGGGTCAAGAATATGACCAAACAAAGGTGTATCTGGAGGAATAGGAACCCCCTTTCCATTTGAGCTCATAACCCCGAATATCCGATTGGACATTGGAGTTTGCCTATACACACGGGTGGCATCAGTCGCCAAACCCGGTAGCTCCCGGTTGATCATCAATTGCAAAAACCGTGGATACATGTACCATCGGTTATCCCCAAGCTGGGCATTATCAACCATCGATCGAAAGATGTAGCCCGAATAATTGTAAGGTTTATTGTACACGAGGGCTAACATCGCACAAACGGTCCTATGACTAGTACCGTCGTACCCAGCTTTTCGATTTGAGATGCACAGAATGAATATGTGCATCAACCATCTCCAGACTCTCGTAAGATGACCTTTTCGATATTGGTCTGAGTGGCTCCCAACATAACCCATCCGGTTCATTGCTCCAACGATGAATTCGTTTGAAAATAAAATAGGCATGTCAGGATCATCTTCAAAACGAAGAACCTCGCGAATCAACTGCTCAGAAATAATAATCTGGCGTCCGTGCACGGTTGAGATCAACCGCGTGTAGTCAAGATCCGAGTTGACAGTAGCATTTCTCCAGAATTGGCCGATGTGATCTCGATAGATAGTTGTCGAAGCAGTAATAGCCGTGAAAATACGCGAGCGGTGTAAAAATGCAATCAACGGCCTGAAAGGCTTAGCAGAGTTGTTTGTACCATCCAGAAATGCTGTAATATTTTGACGGGCATCACATTTAACATCAAACTGAGCAAAATCTTCCATTTCTGCAAAACAAGTCAATAAAAGCACAAGACTCGAAAACAGTGAGTGAAATAATCGAAAACAGGCCAAAAGCACATTTGAAAAAGTAAACTGGGCCCATTTCACCAACAGTTTAGGCCAGGCCCAATAAACAAAGGAAACAGACAGCATAACTAAGCAAAATGTTTGCTTTGTTTTTTGAAAGTATACTGACTGAGACCAGGTCTGTACAAACGTACAACAAAGGAAACAGACAGCATAATTCCCCAAATGTTGTCATATACAAGCTCAAGTTAATAGAAGCATGGCAAGCTGATACATAAGAATTAAGACACATTGTCATATATCATATGATGGTCATCACAAAAGATTAGACACAGATTAAGAGATTTCTTAGTTGCTCAAAGAGGAGTATGAGAATGCCTACCGATACATCGTGCAAGTAATCAGATGTCAAGAAGGTCAAGTATAACAAATACGCGATAAACCTACTGATATATCAAGGATAAAACTTAAGATTGTCATTTGAAGAGTGTCTCCTAATGTACTATCATCTCCCTAGTTGTTTACAGACACAACTAAACGTCTTTTACAAATGTTGCAACATTGCCTTTCTTTAATGCTAGTAAGCATAAAGAATGGCTATTGCCTAACATATTTATGCAGAAACGATCAAATAAGCAAAAGAAATAATTGTCACAATTTACTGTTTTTCTTGAAAGAAGCGCAACCCTATCATATCAATAAGTTGGTTAAACCTAGTTCTGGAGAAGGCCTTGGTAAACAAATTAGCATTTTGCTTATCAGTTTCTATTTGGACAAGGTCAATCAGATGTTTCTCATAGCAATCCCGTATAAAATGAAACCTTATCTCTATGTGTTTGGTTTTAGAGTGTTGTACGGGATTTTTAGTTATACAGACAGCAGCAGTATTATCAATATATAAAGGAGTCATAGTTAAGAGTAAACCGTAGTCACGAAGTTGGTGCTGAATCCACAAGATTTGTGAACAGCAACTGGCAGCAGCAATATATTCTGCTTCAGCTGTGGAGGTAGAAACTGTCGTTTGCTTTTTGCATTGCCATGACACTAAACGTGAACCAAGAAACTGGCATCCTCCTGACGTTGACTTCTTATCGATGCTACAGCCACCATAATCAGAATCCGAGTATGCTGTGAGAGCAAAAGACTTCTCTGTTGGATACCATAGACCAAGAGTAGGTCTATGTTTAAGATACCCAAAAATTCGTTGAACCGCTTTCAAATGAGACACCTTGGGTTGAGATTGATATCTTGAACACATCGAAACAGCAAATACTATATCAGGTCGAGAGGCTGTAAGATACATTAAAGATCCAATCATCGACCGATATAGCTTTTCTTCACAGTTATCTTCATCTTCAGCTGGTCCTAGATTGTGGTTTGTTTGAAAGGGAGTGCCATACTCTCTACAATCATGCAACTTATAGCGTGTTAACATATCATTAACATACTTTGATTGATGAATGTAGGTGCCCTTCGTTGATTGATCGACTTGAACACCCAAAAAGAACTTTAGCTCCCCCATCGCACTCATTTCAAATTCAGACTTCATAATTTTCTCAAAGTCTCTACACAAAGATTCATTGGTTAAACCAAAAATGATATCATCTACATAGACTTGAACAAGCAGTTGACTGTGTTCAGTACGTTTGATAAAAGAGTGTTGTCGATGTGACCACGTTCATAACCATTTTTAATCAAGTGCATTGCCAACCTTTCATACCACGCACGCGGAGCTTGATGAAGACCATAAAGGGCCTTATCCAACTTGCACACATAGTCTGGGTTGACTGAATCTTCAAAACCAGGAGGTTGCCTGACATATATTTCTTCAGCAACCTTACCGTATAAAAACGCACTTTTGACATCCAGCTGATAGACACGAAACCCCTTAAATGTCGCATACGCTAAGAAGATGCGAATAGATTCCATTCTTGCAACAGGCGCAAAGACTTCATCATAATCCAAACCTTCTTGTTGTGTATACCCTTGAACCACTAGCCTAGCCTTATTACAAATCACCACTCCCCTATCATCACGTTTAACCCGAAACACCCAACGAGTTCCAATTGGGTGTACACCTTTTGGAAGTGGAACTAAATTCCAGACTTTCAGCTTCTCAAATTGTTGCAACTCTTCTTGCATTGCAGAAACCCAATGTGAATCCTTTAGAGCCTCATCAATCTTTGTTGGCTCAACTTGGGATAAAAAGCATTCTTTAATTGTAGCCTTTAGACACGTAAGATCATCAGAATTAGATGGACCTTCAGAAGGATCTTCAGAAGTTTCATCTGTATGATCATTCGTTGGAGAAGGTTTAACTGCTTTGCTTCTAGTTAGAACACCTGCATTCACATCTCCAATAATATTCTCAATTGAATGATCCTTATAAATACGAGAGACAGGTATTGAATCAGGTGTGAGGTTTGTTTCCAAATTGTTTAGCTCAACCTCTTGAGCGAAGGAATCATTTTCATTCTCAGAAAGGATGTCATCAACAGTAGCAGGAGAAGATTCTGGCTGTTGATCTGCAGAAGAACTTTCGGGAACATCAATAGACGAAGATGGTTGAAGATCAGTAGCATCAGGAGTAGAAGACGGTGTGGATGAAGAGTTATCCGGATAAAGATGCAAGCCATGAAGAAGCGTAACAACTTGATCCACTTCATTGAATATCGGAAGATTGAATGAGTTAACAAGATTGTCATACTCAAACAACCAATCAGGACCTTTTCCTTTAGGAGACTCCGTGTACTTTAAACATTTTACCTCAAAATGCTCTTCAATCTTTCCCGTTTCCTTGTTGAAAACCCTTTGGTTAGGAGAATTAACCGAATACCCAAGAAATAACCCATCGAATGCTTTTTCACCGAATTTTGAAACTTTATCTTTTGTAATTAATATGGTGCAAGGACATCCAAATGGCTCCAAAAAATTTAAATTTGGCTTTCGGTTATTCAACAATCATAACACGTTTTATTTTTCTTCTTGTTCATTAGAACACGGTTTAATACATAGCATGCCGTGTTAACTGCCTCGGCCCAAAAAGTAATCGGCAAGTGAGAATCAGACAACATAGTATGGGCAGTTTCTATGATTGTTCTATTCTTTCTCTCCGCTACACCATTCTGTTGCGGAGTTCTCGCTGCACTAAATTGATGAACAATTCCTTTGCGTAGACAATATAATTCAAGAATTTTGTTCTTGAATTCCATTCCGTTATCACTACGTATCTTCTTTATCTTCAAGTTGCACAGATTCTCAAGTCTATCGAACAGATAGGTCAGTATATCAGGTGTTTCATCCTTTGTACGCAAGAAGTAAACCCATGAGAAGCGAGAGTAGTCATCAGTTACTACCAAACAATAAGATTTACCTCCAATGCTCTTCGTACTTATAGGTCCAAACAAGTCCATGTGAAGTAATTCCAATGGAGATTCAATGGAATTAATTTGCTTAGACTTATGAAACTTCTTGTGCTGTTTTCCTTTTAAGCACGAAACACAATCGTCTTCCAAAGCAAAAGATTGCTTAGGAATCCCATCCACTAAGTCATGTTTCACTAGATAATTCATTTTCCGAAAATGAATATGACCCATCCTTCTGTGCCACAACAATGAATCCTTAGTAGACGCTTTGGTTAGAAGACAGGTATGTTCTTCAGTTTCCACTGTCCTCATATCCAAAATATAAGAGTTCTTCACTCTAGGAGCTCTAATCAGAATCCATTCCTCGGGAATTACAAATCCCGGCTTCAATATCAAACACTCCAAGTCTGTAAACGCAGCAGTGAACTTCTTATCGCAAACTTGAGAGACGCTTATCAAGTTGTGATTTAGCTCCTCCACAAAGTTAACATTTTCAAAGCTCACTTGACCATTTGTGAGTGTACCTTTACCAATTATCTTACCACCATTATCACCAGCAAAAGCAACATATCCCCCATTGTATGGTTTAACATCAGAAAGAAGGGAGATATTGCCCGTCATGTGTCGTGAGCAGCCACTATCAACATACCACTTGCTATTCATCACCCTTGACTGTCACAACACAAAGAGACAAATGGTTAGTTTGAAATGGAGACCCAAGCATTGACAGACTTGGGTACTCCTGAGACTTCATCGATTATTACCACATCAGTTAAAACCTTGTTTTTCAATAAATCATTTTCTTTTACTGATGTGATAACTTCAGACGACACATTATTTCCTATACCTTTCTTTTTCCAAACTTTCTGAGGAATAATCGGTTGCTTATTAATAACATCAACCTTTCGAAACATTGGTTGAGTAGGTGTAATGTTATTAACTCTAGAAATTGGAACATTTCGAGATAATCCATGTTGTTTTGTCTTTTGAAATTTTTTATTTTTGGAATAACGTGGATCATTTCTTGATGCCCATTTTTAGCAAGCACTGGACACTGATTAATGAGATGACCCTGCTTCTTACAGTAGAAGCATGATCGTCTCTCTCGGAAAGTTTGATCATTACTCGATAGTGGTTTTGGCGAAAGAGGAACTCTACGAGGTTTAATTTCAGGGACATATACAGCACATGAACACTTATGTGAGCATGATGGAGTATTTAGATGAAGGATTTTTAATTGAAACCTTATGATTTTGAATATTCTCTACCTGTTTCATTTTTAAATCCTTAGTAATAGATTTTTTTTTAGAAAATATTTGACCTCTACCTTCGACAGTAAGGATTAAATTTTCTGGTTTGTTGTTATTTTTCTCAACTTTCTGTGTAACCTCATGAGTTACATCCTCCACCTCTACCACCTCTTCATCATTTGTTGAAGGCACAAACATAATCGGTTCAAATTTAGGTTTAATAGGCTCAGCCTTCTTGTTATTTGAACTCAACACTTTAAGCAACTCAGGTCGCTTGACATCAGCAACCTTTACAATCTTAGGCTGTTTAACATCCTCAGCCTTGACAAGCTTAGACTGATCGGGATAATCAACATTAACTGATTTAATCACAGGATTTGTATCCTTTTTGATAACAGAAGGTACATAGTCTTTAATTTCGTCCTGCGAAAGACTGGGCTGATTCAAATTTGAGGGAGGAGGTTGGTTGTGATAGCCAATTCCTGCCTTACTCTTCAAATCAGTCCGTTGATTTTGCAGAATGTCGGAAAAGACCATAGTAGATGTGGAGATATTTGCAAGTCTTCGTTTTAAATCAACATTTTCAGATTGAGTTTCAGCAAGTTCCTTTTTAAGATGTGAAATGAGTTTTAAATAACTGTCAATTTCATCTTGTTTGTTAAAAATCATTGCCTTTAACTCTTTCTTTTCGTCAATAAGGGTTTTCTGATTTACACTAAAGACTTTTTCGTTATCTTTTAAAACTTTGTTCGCTTCAATATGATTGGTTAGATCTGTATTCAAGCGATCATTATCTACTATGAACCTGTTGATTTTACCAGTTAGTGTGATACAGGAATTACAATTAAACAAATCAAAGTCTACCTCATTTTGAACATCCGCCATAAGAGCTACGTTATCTTGATCGTCCATAGCAGAAAAATCATAGGCTTCTTCATCCATCAGAAGAGCTGCCTTGGCAACTTCATTCTCTTTGTTGAAAGTAGAAGGTTTTGTAAATCCAGTAGACGGTTGTCTACCTTTCTCACATTCTCTAGCAAAATGTCCCAGATTTTGACACTTGTAGCATCTAATCTTAGACTTATCGAAACCCATGCTAGTTTTATCAGTGACGTCTTCAAGAGATTTCTTTCCTGTTCTCTTCAAATAGGTTTTCGTTCTTCTGGTAAGCATAGCCATGTTCCAACGAAGATCCACTCTCTCTAGTTCATCAGGATCAACTTGAGCAAAATCTTCATCGGTAAGATCTACCGAGCTAATCCTCTTATATAAAAAATCATCATAAGATGATAAAAATGCATTGAAGATTACTGCATGCTCGTTGTGTGATGCAGTAGCAGAGGAAGATGGTTGAGCAGAAAAGGAGGAAAATGTTCCACTTGAATTATTACCAGCTGAGTGATTCGTTTTAGATACAGCAGTAGCAGGTCCAGATAACAGAGCTGTACTTCCATATCCAAAACTACTAGCATCAAGAAGCAATGAACTGGATCTTGTGCTTTTCTTTTGAATATCCAAAGCACATGTTTCTAATTTGCCAATAAGTTGATCCAAAGTCATTGCCAATACATCTGGATCATTCTCCATCATTAGCACTCGAGTTTCCCAGTGAGGAGGTAGAGCATTTAACAGTTTCTTGTTGACCTCTATAGAACTGAATTTGTATCCACCCTCAGTCAGTTCATTCACAAGACGTGAATATCTACAGAACAAGTCCTTAACCGTCTCGTTTTTCTAAATATCAAACAGATCATACTGTTTCTTTACTAATTCCAGCTTACTTTGCTTGTATTTAGTAGTCTCTCCACATCTTTCAACTATACCATTCCACAGATCATAAGCTATGTCATGTTGTTTGAACATTTTCATAGCATCGGCAGGTAGAGACATGGTTATAGCAGAGTGAGTTTTTCGTTCACATTCCCATGCCTTGCGTTCCTCAGCCGTCATTGAACGAATAGGTTTTGGAGGAGGTATACCTACATGTTCTCCACTTGCAACCGGTCGAACATATCGCTCGATCAAAGGTATCTCCATTTCAGGATCAGTAAAAGCAACAAAAGATAAAAATCTACCACGCCATTCAGAATACTCCATTCCAGGTGCAAAGAATGGAGGTTTGTTTGCGCTACCAACCTCAGCATTGTGTTTTAACATAGCATTAACAGCTTGTAAAGTAGACATTTTAATATGTATTAAGTAGGATATAACTTTGTTTTATTTTAAAATTCTAATTTAAAACAGTTATAGCGATATTGATGATATCGCTAAGATGCTGATGATTGAGCGATATTGATGATATCGCTATCAATATTGCTAGTTAAAGCGCAAATCAAAATTAGAATAATAAAGGCGATATCACAGGCAATATTGATGCTAATATCGCTAAAATTAATTAGGCGATATCGCTAAGTAATATCTCTAGTAATATCGCTAGAGATATCGCTCAAATTAATGAGTTCAGATAAGGTAATATCGCTAAAACCCTAGAGGCGATATTATGGTAATATCGCTTCTAATATCGCTAAAACGGCTGTTAACCCTAAAAATACGAATATTTAACGATTTAATCAAATTTTAAGGCTGCAAATGACGAACACAAATCCAGAAAACACAGAAAAACACTAGTTAAACAGATTTAAGACTATTAATCAATTAATCTATATGAAAACTAGTTATTTAGCATTTTTAACGTACTAATCCTGATTTTGTTCTGGTTGAAGAAGACGAAGATGAAGAGGAGGAGTCGCTTGTCACTCGACTTCGCAAGCTGTACAGGCAAACAGCTTCAACCTCTGCAGCTCCTATACAATCACGTTCTATGCCCTCTGAGGCTGATATGATTGCTGCTTTGGTTCGCCCGTCTTCGCACCCAACCACCAAGTCCAGCAGGGTTGCCGCTCGCCTTCTGACGGATGTAGCTACTGAGATAGCTAAGAAAATGCAACCGCCTGCTGTCACGACTCCACCAACCACTACTGATGCTCCATCCACCTCACCTGTGACTGATTCTGAACGTATTGTCAGCTTAGAGTCCAGGGTTCGAGATTTGGAGGATACCGTCAACTTCTTACAATCTCAAGTTCTGTCTCTTTCTGGGAGTGTCACTGAACAGAATAAAACTTACTCACTGCTCATCAAGACAAATAGTAATTTAATAGATGATGTAGCTGATAAGCAGAGACAAATTGACAAACTTGATCGCCTGGTCACCAGCTTTCTGAAGGACAAGCCACCTCAGGGGGAGATATTGATATATCAGGAGTCCTGCAAGGAAGATGAGCTGGCGAAAAAGAGAAGAAATGATGAAGATGATGATCCCTCAGCTCAGAAGGATAGTGAGCTGGCCGGTCCTTCAATGACTGGTTAGCAGACTACAATTCAGGGGGAGTCTGCAGAAGCAAGTGGAAGTGGTGCTGGTGCAAAGGGTGGTGCGGAAGAAGGTGAAGCTTGTATTAATATAGACTGATTGTAATTAAATACATTGTAACTTTGAATTATTATGTAATATATTGGACTTGAGATTCTGCATTACAAGTTAAATATGTTATTTAATAAGTTTTGAGTTATATCAATCCTTGCATTTTAGACTTGAGAATCGTGAGATTGACATGTTAACTATGCAATGAACTTATAAGCTTGTATTAATATAGACTGATTGTAATTATTAATACATTGTAACTTTGAATTATTATGTAATATATTGGACTTGAGATTCTGCATTACAAGTTAAATATGTTATTTAATAAGTTTTGAGTTATATCAATCCTTGCATTTTAGACTTGAGAATCGTGAGATTGACATGTTAACTATGCAATGAACTTATAAGCTTGTATTAATATAGACTGATTGTAATTATTAATACATTGTAACTTTGAATTATTATGTAATATATTGGACTTGAGATTCTGCATTACAAGTTAAATATGTTATTTAATAAGTTTTGAGTTATATCAATCCTTGCATTTTAGACTTGAGAATCGTGAGATTGACAAGTTAACTATGCAATGAACTTATGTGTTTTTAATTAAATGTAAGCTTGAATGTTTGGTGATAAATATTTTTCACAATACATTAATGTTTAAATTTAATTAGTGTTATAATATTATAAGACTTTTGGAATCTTAGATTGATTGTAATGTTATTTTATAATCAGTAAAAGATTTATAAAGTTAATATAATATACGATAAATACACAAAGGAATTAATAAGAAAAACTCTTAGATTGATTCAGGGAAATCAATGAAAGCACTTATGATATTAATATATTTGTGTGAATGTATTTCTATAGGTCTTGAAATGTTGAACCTGTCCGATTCTGAAGGCGATATGCCAGATGAAATCGATGAGGACATCGACTTTGACCTAGAAGAAGGAGAGTTTTTGCCTCCTGATGACTGGACCTCCAGTATTGATGTTGGGGTAGACGATGCTGTAGATCCTGATGCAGATATTGATGAACACATCGTAAGCCCATCTACAACTAAAGTGGTCATCCAGGAAGAAGATGGAGAAAGGGTTGTTGATTTAGATAAAAATCTAGATGAATCAACCAGTTCTGAATCAGAAGATGAGCTTCCTGAAAAACTCAGAAACAATCATATGTTCAGACCCTTGAAAAGGAGAAAGCAGAAGATTGGAATGTCTGAGGTAAATATCACTGGAAAGAAAGTACCGAGAAAGGGAATCATCGGATGGTACTATGACTCTGAGCTAAAACTTTTTGCTATCAAAAGGTTTGACGGAGTTCAATATTTTGATAAGAAGCTTAAAGTTTTTAGTTCGCTTCCTCGATTTGAAGTCCGAGACTTGGCACGCTTAGAATTGAAGAACCCCAGTAATGATCCATATGCAAGATATGTTGAAAGAATAATCAAGACTGAGGGTCGTTCAATGAAGTTTGAAAAGATAAAGCCAAGAGTCGGAAAGATGATCAAATTATAGGAACGCAGTCAAAGAACTGGAAGAAGATTGAGGAAGAAGACTTATCCAGCTGTCAAGTGTGTACACCAAATACCACTGAAAACAATGCCACGGAATATTCTGGGAAATCTTCTGAATTGGCACGTGGATTCAGACACCGGTGAAGCTGTCGTGGTTGAAGCTGATGATGAAGTTGAAGGAGGAGAGAGAGTAATTCTGACAGTCTATGACCATCGACACCTGATGAATCTGTCGAAGAAGGACCTGTTGAAGTTAAACGAAAACAAGATCTTGACGACTGAAGCATGGGGTGATCTTGCAAGAGTTTATCAAATGATGGTGAAGACTTGTGTTAGAATGAAGATTCATATGGGTAGCTCAATTTACAAGTAAAGACCAAGGACAAAGATGAAGATAACGACGCTAGAGCTATTGTTAAGGGGGAGTCTGTTGGGACATGTTATTGTGACAACAGATCTAGCTTGTAAAAGGACTAGTGTATTTATTGTCAAATTTGTATAATTGGTTTAGACTCGTAAATATATGATACTAATTTGTTATTATTATTTGTTAAATATAATTAAACAAGTAACGAATTCGAATTAAAGTCAAAATCGCGAAGTGAGAAGTCAACTCGCAAGTCATAAGACTTGCGAGATGAGATCTCAATTCGCAACCAGATCTGGATTCGCAAGTCTTGGACTAGCGAGCTGAGATCTGGATTCGCAGGATCTGGGCTCGCAGCCAATCTGGGCTCGCAGCTATCTGGACTCGCAAGGCCCATGGGCTGCGAGTTGAGTCTACTCGCAGAGCCCATGGCCTGCGAGTTGAACCAGATATATATATTTAAATGCTGCTCATTTATGGAGATCCGTGCCATTATTACACACAGCAGATATTTAATTATTCTCCTCGTTTTTCGTGCAGATATAAAGGCTATTATTATATAGGCTCGGTTTTGAGTGTTTAACCTAGTTAATATCAAAACGAAGCTTGTTAATTAATAGCAAAGTTATATAAGCCTAAACCTAAAGTATTGAGAGATTCCGCACCTCAATACCTTAAAGATAATCCGTTATCGAACCAAGATCTAGCGACCTTACAATATTTGACGAAAAGGGACCAACAATTGGTATCAGAGCAGAGTTAGATAACTTATAATCTAGATCTGCAATGACTACTAACTCTAACTTTGAAGGTACGAATGCATACATTGACAATGGTTCCAATAGGAATCACATCGTTTTGATGCTGACCATTTCCGAATGTGAAAAGGATGTATGCTTCTATTTCTAAGGGCCCAAGATTCTATTCTTATTAAAATCTTAAATGAAGGTCATTTTACTCCTCATACCATACTGGAAAGAAATCATACCTCTACTGGTAGTGATGAGGACTCTTTTCCTAGGACAATTGTGAAACCTCTCAGTTAATGGTCTGAGGAAGATAAGAAATTGGTAGACATGTTCAAAGCTTCAATCTTTTATTGTAATGTCTCTACCAAATTCTGTCTATCACTCTGTCATAAACTGTACAAGTGGTAAAGATATATGGGAAACTTTGTGTACCATATATAAAGGATCGGATCATATTGCTAAACTTAGACGTGTTCTTCTAAACAGACAATATGAACTCTTTAAAGCGAATAAAAATGAGTCTCTAACTCATACTTACAATATATTTAACTGTCTAATGAATGATATGAAAACAACGGGTATAAAGAAAGAGTCAATTGATGTAATGAACAAATTTATGGACTCTATATCCTGCTGTTGGAAAACTTTATTGATATCCTCAGGGATACTAGTCATATAGAAAAGATGACAATAAAATCATTGTTTGACACTTTTCTATGTAAGGAGTAAAACAAACTTCAAAAACTTGCTCTTACAGAGACCTACAAACCTTCTAGTTCTGCCTTAGTGGCTAAAATTGTGTCCATTAAGGATGTTCCCCCTACATCTACTATATAGTCAGCTTATGAACCTTCTGAACTAAGTGGAAGTGAGGATGATGTTTTTGTCAATGAAGATGAGAGTGACCTTGATTCTCTTGCTGAAGACATGGCTATGATGGTAAGTAAATTCAAGAAATTTACTAACTCTAACAAAAATCTTGCCATTAGATCAGGTGTATCCACTTCTAGATACTTGAAAAAGCCTTACAACGAGAAATTCAAGGGAAATTGTCGCACCCCCAAGACGCGTGGCAGCGGAAGGTATGGGGTGTCATGGGGGCGGCGACCAAATCAAATATCACAACACAAGAGTTACAACAAACGACCTCTATATGAGACGTTTTCAAAAATCTTTGCATTACAAACTTAAAAGTGTTTACATAAAAGCTAGGAGTTCGCATCCGATTCGTAGAATCACATAACTATTATTACAAAATATAGTAAATGCAATCTAATTCCTTGGTTGTTTCAAAATATGCGACTCGAGCTATTGCTTCCAAAGCATCCTACTGCGGCTGGTCACCTGAGAATACATACTAAAAGAGTCAACATAAAGTTGGTGAGCTCATAGGTTTGAAAACAATTGGTATTATATTATATGGAACGTGTGGAACACAAGATTTCCTGTTTGTATCATCCAACAATGATAGTAATGTATTACAAAAATGTAAAAGAGGTGTATATTGTTGCCATGAGCCCATAGTTCGAGCTTAACTGTGGTGTCGGGTCACAATCAAGTGCCACGATCGTGGTGCCTCCCAGCGAGTGCCTAATCCAACACTCGTAAGAACAAATGATAATGCGTCCGTTTGACCAGTTAGCGCGACTAACCCGGACGGGGGAGTCAATCCCAAATAGTACTATTCATTAACATTCACGCTATAACGATACTAACAAACTATGTGTGGGGGACTTTCAGGATTAGTTAAATACTCATGCAACCAATATATCGTGTTTTGTACTTGCGTTCACATAAAATAGCAGTTGTTAAAAGCAGTTGTATGTATTCTCACCCCTGAGTGGAAATAGTGGAAAAAGGGGCTATGAAACTCACCTGAGATTAGCCTGTTACTTAGCAAATAACAAGTAGCAAGCAATTCGTGTCCCCAATTGAAATCTTCTAACGCCCTAGACGTATAAGATTGTGTAAGTAGATGTCTCAAAAGACCATCTATAGTGATTGTATAAGTGGAGGGTTAATGTCCACTTATAAGTTAGTAGTTCACTTAACTAGTATGTCCGTTCTTGTTTACTTATCGAAAGACGTGTACGAAACGTTGGTGAAAGTTGTTAAAACATAACGTTGAATTGAGTGGTAAGTGGGTGAAACCCACGAATGACGGGGGTCCGGGGGCAGTGCCCTTGATGGCGGGGTCCGAGGGGTGGCAACCCCTGGTGGGGTCCAAGGGGCAAGGCCCCTGGCTGGGGTCGAGCTGCCAGGTCAGCGCCAAAAATTTTTATTTCAACCTACATCTCTTTAGTAAAAAAAATGCTTTAATTCTGGGTTTTTAGCGACACAAGGCTTGTGTCGCTAATGTGATCTTGGCGACACAATACTAGTGTCGCAAGTGTGATTTAGGCGACACAATATTAGTGTCGCAAGTGAGGTTTCGGCGACACAGGGTTAGTGTCGCTAAGGTGGTTTCGGCGACACAAGGATAGTGTCGCTAAGGAGGTTTCGGCGACACAATGATAGTGTCGCTAAGGTGACGGTTCAAGGCTATAGCGACACAAGGATAGTGTCGCTAATGACTACTAGGCTTCAGCGACACAAGGACCAAAACATATCAGTTTTTCCAATTTTATTTCGTAATCTAAATGTTCGAGAAAAATTCCAAGAAAAATATATGTTGTTTCTTATTATGTTAGGTACTTAAAATAATTTTTATAGAATTTTTAATCGAGTTTAAGTATTTATAAAAATTATGGATTCTCACAAGGGTCAAAAAGTAGCCAATCAGGAGACATGCAAGGTGATTGAGTTTCTGGGCAGAATGCGTGCGTTTTTGGACAAGGTCATCTGAATGACTATTTTTCTCAACGAAATTTATGAACTTTTGGCGGTGGTTTCAAGTCTTTTAGAGATGTAAATCTCGAGTTATGACTAAAACAATGAGAGACAAATTTCTGTCTTTTTACCCAGCCCGCCTACATGTTTTTGTAAAAATCATTTCAGGCATCAAACGAGCTCCAAAAATTATGAGACCGGTGGCAAATGAAAGATAACTTCTTAAACTTAATTTTAGCCTTTTGAATCGTTTATTTTGGTCAAGTTTTGAGGTAGATATCACCTCCCAAAGTTAGACAAACTTTCTGGCCGGATTGCATGCAAAGTTCTTGCATGTTTAAAGTTATGAAAAACGATTTTTATGTAATCTTTTGGACATATATTAGTTAAGTGAGCACTTTAACATGTTTATAGATGAATTACAAGTATTATAAAAGAGTTATATGTTCTTACAAGATTGAAAACCGATTGAAATGGAGAGGAAGGTGAGGAAGAGCTTGATTTCTTGACTTTTCTTTGAAATTATGGTGGCGGTTTGTGGTGGTGGAGTGGTGGTTGGTGGTGGTGATGAGGTGGTTGATGGTGGTGGAAAGATGGCAGATTTTTAGAGAGAGGGAGAGAGTTGAGAGTGTAGAGAGAAGGAGGAGAGAATTTGGTGTGGGTTGTGTGTGTGAAATGAGGTGTAGGGGAGGTGTTTTGTGGGGTGGGCTTGGGCTTATTTGGGATGGGCTTCTTGGGTCAGCCCAAGCCGAATTGGACCTGGCCCAAAAGTGTTTCGGGCTCGTGACTCGTTTTCTAAACTTCGTGTTTCGTTCCCCGTTCGTTTAAACGTTAATTTGCGCTTTAAAAAGTCGATAATTTACGTTGAGCTTTTGTATAAGCTTTTAAATTTGTGAATAATATTCGGGATAAGTAGGTATTCTTAAAATATTAAATTGAGTCACAAAAGTATATTTCGGGTGTCAATCGGGGGTCGGGCTCGGTTTGCGCGTTTTTGTCGCGTTTGATACGTTTTAAACAAAACGTCAAAGTTTTTCGTGTATTATTATTTGAAATAATAATATAAGGTATATAACCACCATTTTAACTATAAATATGATTACGTTATCCATGGAAAGTTTTCACCAACGTCGTATAAATGGTCGGACCACGTCCGGTTGTTTCGCGTAATTACGAAAGTGTAATTCAAACAATTACGTAAGTGTACATACACCCATATACAAATGGTTGCAAATAATCACAAGTACTTAGCCTAATACAGAACTAAATACACGAAATTTGGGTTCTAGTTTAAGGTAATCATTACCCTAAAGGGTCGGGTGTCACAGAAATTTTTTTTTTTGATAAATTAGATCCTCTCTGTTTTAATTGTCACAAACATGGACATTTTGATGCTGAATGCAAGGCTTAAAATAGAAATGGACAAGAAAATTGGTACGCCAAGAAAACATAAAATTGACTTAAAACGGAAAAATCAAATGAAGTCAATGTTTGATCAGCTTACCCTTCTGACTACACTTGTCATCTCTGACAAAGAAAAGGGAATTTTGGGGCCTGTACCTACTCATAAACCGCCAAAAACATTTCTTATCAAAAATAGGAAATGTTACAAGTGTGGTAAGAAAGACCATCTAGCTAATAGATGTATCGCTGGTCAGTCCAAATCTACACTAAGTGTAAGTGGAAAGACACCAAACAACAGAATTCACATGTTTGTAAACACTAACACATTCATCTCCGATCTTGAACCTGATGTCAAAAAGGCATATGAACCCACTAAAAGGTAGGTTCTCAAAAGGGATTAATTATAACTTTTGTGCAGGAAGGGAAGAGTACCTGGTATTTGGATAGTGGGTGCTCTAAACACAGATGGCCCTACTGTATCCTTGGGTGATAATTCTAAGGGCTTCACCAGAGGACATGGTTCTCTGAGCAATGGAAATGTCACCTTTTCTAATGTTTCATATGTTGAAGGCTTAAAACACAATCTTCTCAGTGTTAGCCAAATCTGTTCCCTGAAGAACAAAGTCCTATTTGATGAATTCTCTGGCACAATTATCAATCAAGAAGGCAAAACCTGTTCTCTCTGCCAAAAGAAAGAGAAATGTGTACACCGTCAACATGGAAGAATCCAAGTCGTAAAAGGGTATCCGTCTCTATGTAAGATCTGTAGCTGAGAAGAATTGGCTATGGCACAAGAGACTTTCTCATCTTAACTTCAAATCTATCAACAACCTAGTCAAAAATGACCTAGTCTATGGGTTACCTTCTCTAACCTTCTTTAAGGACAAACTTTGCTCAGGTTGTGAAAAGGGAAAACAATATAAGTCTTCCTTTAAATCCAAGCAGTTTCTTCAATCTCTGAAGTGTTTCAACTTCTTCACATGGATGTCTTTGGTCCTGTTAACACCTCTAGCCTTGGTGGCAAGAGAAATGTTCTAGTGATTGTGGATGAATACTCCAGATACACCTGGGTATTCTTTCTCAAAGCTAAGAGTGATGCTGCTAATGAAATTATTAGTTTTATCAAGAAGATGGAAACTATGAATGGAAAGAGGATCAGAATGATTAGGAGTGATAATGGAACACAGTTCAGAAACAATACCATAGAAACATTCTATGAAGATAGGGGTGTTTCTCAAAACTTCTCTGCTCCTAGAAATCCTGAACAGAATGGTATTGCTGAAAGAAGAAATAGAACCCTTGTTGAAGCTGTTAAATGCTAGCTGATGCTGATCTGAAAGGCTATTTCTGGGCAGAAGCTTTCAGCACAACATGCTTTACCCAGAATAGATCTATAATTGTGAAAGACACAACACGACAGCGTATGAAGTTCTTAGAGGAAGGAAACTAGATATTAGCTTCTTTCATATATTTGGAAGTACTTGATATGTACTTAACACCAGAGATCAACTTAAGAAGTTTGATCCCAAAGCTAATGAAGGCATCTTCATTGGATACTTTCTGGTACCCAAAGCCTTTAGGGTGTATAATCTGAGAAGAGAAACCATTGAAGAATCTATTCATGTTACATTTGAAGAATGCTTTAACTCAGAGAGAAACTCTCCTGATAATGCTGACACATTTCACTTTGAAGATTTCATCAATCCTTTCTCTAACCCTGATGATACACTCTCTGATGTCATTCCAAACCCAACTCCTCTCTCTTCTGTTCCAAATGTTCCTGAACCCTCCACACCATCTACACCCATTATCTCTGACAACTCAACACCCTCAAACCAAACTCTTGATTCATCCTCTCTGATGAATTAAGATCAATTTGTCACTGAAAATGAAGTTCAAAATCAATAGATTATTCTATCTCCTCACATTCCCACCAGAGTTACAAAGTGGACTCGCTGTCACCCAATTGATCAATTTGTTGGTGATCAGGATGTGGTATTCAAACTAGAACTAAAGCCACCAGTAACATGTGTCTCTATGTCAACTTTGTCTCTCCGATTGAACCAAAGAAGATCAATGAGGCTATTGAAGATGCTGATTGGATCAATGCTATGCATGAGGAGCTAATGCAATTTGAATGACATCAAGTATGGAAGCTGGTACCTATGCCTCATAACAAAACCATTATAAGGACCAAATGGGTTTTCGCAACAAGATGGATGAAAATGGCATTGTGATCAAAAACAAGGCTCGATTTGTTGCTCAAGGATACAGACAAGAAGATGGCATTGACTATGATGAGACCTTTGCTCCTGTAGCTCGTCTGGAAGCCATCAGGTTATTTATTGCATTCGCTGCTCACAAGAAATTCAAAGTATATCAAATGGATGTCAAAAGTGCCTTTCTGAATTGTGAACTCCAAGAAGAAGTCTATGTGATGCAGTCTCTTGGGTTCACTGATCCAAAGTTTCCTACTCATGTCTATAAGTTGGACAAAGCTCTCTATGGACTTAGACAAGCCCCTAGAGCCTGGTATGAAACTCTCTCTGACTTTCTTTGCAAAAGTAAATACACACGTGGTATCATTGACAAAACTTTGTTTTATAAAAAGTTCAGAGATGATATCATTGTGGTTCAAATGTATGTTGATATCAACTTGGTGCCACTAATGAAAACTTATGCAAAGAGTTTTCCTCTCTAATGTCTAAAAAGTATGAGATGAGCATGATGGGTTAACTTTCTTTTTGGGTTTACAAGTTAAGCAATCTGACAAAGGACTTTTCATTTGTCAAAGCAAATACATAATAGATTTACTCACAAAATTCAGCTTTGACAACTCATCTACCATGAAAACTCCAATGGCTCCTTTTGTTAAGTTAGATGCAGACACTAATGGAACATCAGTGAATGTAACTACTTACAGAGGAATGATTGGATCTCTGCTCTATCTCACTGCAACTAGACCAAATATCTTGTTCTCTACTTGTCTTTGTGCTCGCTATTAAGCAAATCCCAAAGAATCACATCTTACTACTGTAAAAAGGATTTTTAGGTACCTTAAAGGTACCTCCAACATTGGTCTCTGGTATCCCAGAGATTCAGATTTTGATCTAACGGGTTTTTCAGACTCTAACAATGTTGGATGTAAGTTAGATAGAAAAAGCACATCAGGAGGATGTCAATTCCTTGGTGGAAAACTTGTTAGCTGGTCTAGCAAGAAGCAACACTTTGTCTCTACCTCCACTGCTGAAGCAGAGTATGTTGCTGCTGGTCATTGCACTGCTCAAGTGCTATGGATCAAGAATCAGTTTGTTGATTATGGTATTGAGGTAACCAAAACTCCATCTTTATGTGATAATCAAAGTGCAATAGCTATTACAAATAACCTTGTTGATCATTCTAGAACAAAAGATATCGATGTAAGATATCACTTCATCGGAGATCATGTTATGAAGGGTGATGTGGAGCTATACTTTATTCCCACCGAACACCAGCTCGCTGATATCTTTACAAAACCCTTGGATGAATCAAGGTTTAGCTTTTTGATCAGTGAGCTGGGAATGTTAAATGCTTAATCATCTAAGCATTTTCTTTCTATCTAAAACAGACAGTTAATCTCAGCAACTATCAAAATGTTTTGAAAAACAAAACTGTCTTAAAGATTACTTTAACTAATTGATCAGCGACTAAGATCTAAACAATTATTCTATTTTGTTTTCATGAACAAATAAGTCTCTAACTGATCTCATCAGCGAGTCCTTATCTTTGTTCATAAAATCTTTACAATCTCTGTTATCTGAACACTTGTTTATCTAAGCTTATTCTCTAACTGATTGATCAGCGAGAATAATCTGTGATATAACATTGTTCTATGATAAGTTATATAATATGGGATCTAACTGATTGATCAGCGAAAACATATTAAACCAACTTATCATATCTAAAACTCTTTCTTAAAACCTCAACATAGACACTCATATTTCTCAGCAATCTCTCTAACTGATTAATCAACAAGAGTCTCTATTGACAAATTATTGAGTAAATCTGTTGCAACTTGAGAAAAATCAAAGATAATATCTTATGAATTCTCTAACTGATTGATCAGCGAGAATACATCAACTATGATTTCTAACTTTACTCATCCGCTTTAAATGATCTTCATTAAACAAGCATTCTTAGCTATCAGATATGGTTTCTAACTGATCTCATCAACAATATCATTATCAGATACTAGAAGTGCTATACATGTGATAACATAATCTGTCATCACTCTCTAACTGATTGATCAGCGAGAGTGAAACAGTGAATGTTCATCACACTTGTATGTTTTAAACCAAGATCTGTTAAAAGATTATTTTAATCCCAAATATTTTCTGTTTCTTAATTAAGAAATAATTAAATATCTTATCCTAAATAAAAATGATTACGTTTCTGATTGACAGTTCTCGAAAACTGTTCCACTTCTCCATTTCCCTCTGTCCAACTTTCTCTCTCCTTTCAAACGAACCAATTACAAAATATCAACACAATATATACAAAAATACACTTTTTTTACTTTCACTTTTACAAAATCATCTCCGTTTCCATTTTTGCCAAATCTCCTCGCAATCAAAGACGATCAAAACCCTAACATTCTCAAATCTTCATTCCTTCTTCAATAATCACAATGGTGTGCTCCAAAAACCCCACTGATAGTGTCGCATTTGTCCCCTCAGATGTTGTACGAGCATCTAAACCTGCCAATGTGAGGTTTACCCATGATGCCATTGTCATCAAACCCTGCAACTATGTTGTTAACCTCTCATATCCTCCTTCCACACCTCAATTCAAACCCATGGTTGAATATCTCTTAAACTCTCCCATTATGAAGCCATTACCAGGGATCCCTCACCCATGTATATCCCTTATCTTTCTGAGTTCTGGTATACAATCAGGTTTGTTGATGGAGATGAGTAGGGTTCAGGCAACGATAAATAATGGAACCACTCCTATTTACTTTCAACTCTCAAGATTCAGGTTGGCCTTGGGTTTAAGTTACTTGATACTTTTTGAAAATATTTTTGAATACAAAGAGCCAATAGATGCCAAGGAGGCTTGCTCCGTCATTGATTTAATCGACTATGAGCATGTGGAGGGTGATAACAAGGTCACCAGAGTACATATGAGCGGTGAATTGAACCTATTTTTGCCCACATTATTCAATATCTGGGCACACAACTAGATCTCATGATTAAGCCAATAGAATGCAGCAGCAGATAGCCGAGGTTTTGATTACTGGCAGATGTGTTGGCATTGCCCAACTCATTTTTGATGACCTAAAGAGAAGGGTTTGTGCAAAGAAGGGAGAGTTTACTATTCCTTACACTAGGTTTATTAAAAGGATCATGGGTGAGAAGTATGGCCTCGATCAGCATGATGAGGCATATGACAGCTTGGCTTTCTTGCCAGTGACAAGGGTAGGCAACACAGTGTATACTCATAAGCCTGCCCTCAGGTCAGATACCACCATCTCCACCATGCTAGATACCATGCTCACTATCAACTCCTCTACCAAGCAACCTCATTCACCACCACTAGCTACTCGAACTAAAATCCTTCACCTAACACTTATCACTATTCTATCACCTCTACGCCCTTACAGAGGCAGAGACAATGGCATCTGAAACTGTTGAAGAGGTGACAGTTGAAACTGATGAAGAGACTGCAGTGAACACCAATAAGAATGATGATGTAGAGACTGATGAAGGAGGAGCAGTCATTAAAGAGGTAGAAGTGCTTGCTGCAAATGAAACAAGAGTCAGCAGTGACCAAGTAGCTGCTAAGCAAGCTGAAACTGATGATAATCCTTATCTTGCAGCCTTGGCTCACTATGGTCTAGATCAACCTTCATCATGGACTCATTCTTCGATGCTCCTGTCAAAGAACCAGAGTTTCTACCCGCTCAGCTGGGCTCTGATGATGAAGAAGAAGAAGTCACCACCACCTATAATCTTAATGATGAAGTGACTGATGAAGAAATTGCAGAGACACCACCTTAATCCTCTCAGCCATTCACAAGTGTACACCGGCTCTCATCATCTACCATCTCTCCACCACCACAAGGTACACTCATCACTTCTCTATTACCTATACACGTTACACCACCTGTCACTCCACCAGTAACAACAGTAGAACCATCATTACCACCCAAGTCATCAGCAGAGGTAAATAGCTCCTTGCAGCTACTTCTGGCCAAGATGACATCCTTATCTAATCAAATGGCTACTCTTCAAGGCATCCCGCATAATCATATTCTCGATGTTGATCGCACATTCACCCATCTGTTCAGCAGATGTGATACATTGGAGTCCAGCATCTCTTCTGTGGCTCCACCTCTCACTTATGAGCTCATCTCATTGTCCACCAAAATCAACAACAATACATCCACCATCTCTTCACTCCCCTCAAAGCTTGATCAGCTCGCTGCTCAACCCATAGATGCTCTCTCTCCATATGATAAAGCTCAACACAACGCCACTAGAAAGTCTTAACTCCTCACTAACAATAAACTCTCTAACCTACAACAAGATGTTCTCACAATGAAGGCTATTCTCAAGTCTGTCATTACTCAGCTTTCCAAGTCTGCTGCCACCACCAGATCCTCCATTGGGATATCCGCTGATCTACCCAGCTCACCAGCTATGGGGGAGAAACTTGTAGATGATGCAATGAGAGATACTGTAGAGACTATGGAACCCACTGCTGTTGTCGCCATAGATATAAATGTACCAATCACTGAGGCATAGAGCATGGGGGAGCAAGAGCAAGTATCCTCTTCAAAACTAATACGAAAAAGAAAACAGTTATCTGATGATGATGATCTTGAAGAAGATGACTTGGCTCTTGTTGCTGAAAACAAGGGAAAGAGAAAGAAGGTTGTTATAGATAGTGAATTTGATGATGATAAAATCAAGAAAATTGCCAAGGAGTTGAGTGTTCCAGAAGAGTTCATCAAAGAACATCTTGAAGCTGAGAAGCAGGTTGAGCTAGCCAAAGAGAGTGATGTGGCAGTAAAAGCTCTGGTCAAAAAGATGGAGATTGAGAACAAAAGAGGAGAGCAGGGGCAGACCCAGAACACTAAGTCATCATTTGCACAAATTTTTTTTTTACAATTATAAAAGAAATAAAAATGAACTAAAATGTACGATTTCATTAAAACCAATAAATAAATTAATAATGTACCTCCTAATTAGGTCCCCTACGATCTTTCATACCAAAAAAATCGCTTACGTAGAACCTCATTAGTAACATTTAGAAGTTATTTTTCTTTTTCTATACCACAAATTAACGCACCATTAAAATATTCTTCAGCCATCCTATTACGCAAATCTGTTTTCACAAGCTTCATTTTAGAAAAGCATCTTTCAACCGTAACGGTTGCAACGGGCAAAATCAAAGATAACTTCAACAAGCGATAGACCAAAGGATGAGATGTGTTTTTATTCTTCTCTACCATCAAACTAGCAAGTTTGGAAATACTAGACAACTCAGCAAAATCCTTATCGTTACTCATAATCTGATAGTAAACAGCAAGATTAGTAGGAAGACGTAACCACTACATATAAGTAACATCATGTGGATACATCTCACTAAGTTTAACCAACTTCGATGCGTTGAAATCGGAAAACAAATTGTGTGGACTCAACGCCACCATATTTTCTAGTAATTCGGTGCTTAACTCACTAAAACGGTCACAAAACTCTTGAATTTGCATATACAAAACTGTATTGAAAATATCAACCTCAAAATAATGTTGATTGGTAATTTTATTCCTTTGGCTTTTTGAATGAGAATTGGCCATGTTCACCATCTCAATACCATGTAATTCACAAAACAAAGTTACATTCTTCAAGAGTAAAGGAAAACCCGATGCCCTGGTCTGCTTCAATGCTCTTATGTTTCCTTTTACCAATGAAACGGCTTCCAAAATAGTTTGATCTTTCTTTTGAAAATGTCGTGACAATACATCAGTGATCCCTAAGATATGCAACAACAAGTACAAGTAAAACACAAAGTCTAGTGTTTTGAAATATGTTATAAGGCCAGATGTTGTTTTTCGATTAACCAAAGGATTACCATCTTCTTTAACATAGTGAAGGACCTTGAGAACTTCTGGAAACAACTTTATCAAACTCGTTATGATTCTATGATGAGAACCCCATCGTATAACTCCAGCTCGTACAAGAGTAACCTCTTGGTTTTTCCCTTTTCCTGTATCAATTTCTCCTCTAGCAATTTCTTTTTCTAGTATTTCTTTGTGACTTTCTCGCATTATATCTTTCCGCTTACAAGAACCACAAACCACATTTGTAACAGCAGATAAAATATCAAAAAATTTACCGACACCGTCGTGGTTTTTTGCAATAGCCACAACCACTAACTGAAGTTGGTGAGCAAAACAATGTATATAATATGCCGACTCATTTTTTTTTTAAATCTACGCTTTCTAGCCATTAAACTCACTACACATATTACTTGCTCCATCATAACCCTATCCTCTTAACTGTTTGAAAGGTTTAATTAAAACGTATTAGAAATAATAATGTAATAAACAATTATAAGGTATAAAATAGATAACCGGATAAGTTTTGCATTATACCTGTATCAAGCTTAATCCATGTTTGCTAAATAAAGAATCAATCCCAGCTTTAAGAGTTGAAGAAGAGGTATCCTTCACCTGAACAATACCAACAAATCTCTCCTTTACAAGTCCATATTTATCAACATATCTCAAAACGACAGCCATTTGTTCCTTCTTTGATACGTCACTAGACTCGTTACTAACAACGAAAATACATCAGCACCAATTTCTAAACAGATGGACTTAAATATCTCTTTAGCAAAACAATCAACAACATCTTTCTGAATCTTGGGAGATGTCAATGTACAGTTCTTGGGAACATTTTCTAATGTAACCGCACGAATAGCCTCATTATGATCTCTAAGAAAGTGATATACTTCAAGAAACATCCCTTTAAATACCGAAGTTTCAAATTCATCATGACCACGCATTGGATTTTCAGTTTTCAAACATAATCTTACACAAGAAATTGTAGCATTCAGTCGAATAATATATTTGACCTTCTCAGTCTCACTTTTCTTATTAAAGGCATCAGCAATTGACTGATTTTCTTTCAATAGATTTTCACATTTTTTAAATGCCCTGTTGTGATAGCTATCAACATTACCCACATGCGCATACAAGTATGGCTTTTTATGCCAACTATCAAAACCATTAATTACAAAAGCATCAATTCCACCTTGTTTCTCAACGTTATCCCTAAATAAGTAACAACACCAGAAAAACGTTTTTTTCGCTTTTATGCTATACTCTAACCAACCAATTCTTAAACCAACTCACAACAAAACGTCTAACCTTACCCCCTATACTTCTTGATGGAAAGACATGACCACGTGGTTGACAAGGTCCTCTATTATAATATAGGGGTCTTATTTCTTCTCTTTGGTTAGGGTCATAATAAAAAATTTGAGGTCTATCAACTGGATCCGAATGAAGAGTATCCAAATCAATTCTAATCGATACAATACTCGAAAGAGTACCCGTCGTAGATTTAGGCGGCGATTCTTGTGGAATAACGTTAGAAACATGTCGTTTTGAAGATTCTTCACAAATATTATCACTATCTGATGAAACTTTTCTTTTCAAATAACCTCCAATCTTAACCTATATTAGCAAATTAATGGTTTATTATTGACTAAAAATTACTAACAATTAACAAACATTATTAATTTATTAAGCAATGCAATTAAGGAAAAGTAAACATAATTAAAACCCTTAAGAAAAAGAAAACATAGAACATGAATGTAGTACCCGTTTCATCTCTTTGACGTCGATAACGAAATAGTGCGTAACGATTGAGTTTTTCTCCTCCCTTTTTTTTTTAACTAAAAGCAATGTTTAATGAGCTTTCTTTAGTAATATTGGGTTTTTGATGATAAAATAACTTTTGTAACATATTAGCTGGCTAATTAATTAAAAAACAAGTATTTACGTGACACCAAAATTTTGAGACCGGGTTCATTTTGGAGAAATCGAGATTTTTAGCAAAAATTTACACTACGCGACCAACTTTCACGGGTTCCTGTGAACCCCCGGGAACCACCTAGGTCCACCCCTGGGGAGAGACTGTCATTCAAATTAATGAAAGACTATTCAAGATGGCTGAGAAAGAGAAAGAGAAGTAAGAAGATGAGCTAAAGAGATTAAGACTTTATCTGACCTTTAGGAAGAACATAAGCAAAATTACAAAGGTCATTCCCAGAGTCTTCAAAAACAAAAAATCATATCTGGAGATGACCAGAGAAGGATCAGAAAAGATAGAGACCATCTACTTCTTAGAGCTCAAAGAAATTGGTTTCAGTGAGCTTGGAGAAATTTACACATGTGTTCAGAATGGATCAAGTGTTGCCAAGCCACAAGTTTTGAAGATCATTGATGAACTATGTCAAACTAAATGAAACAGAAGCTGGTTTGAACCAATTCTCTCTATCTTAAATGTTCAAGGACCCACCAGAGCCCCTAGACAGAAGAAGTCTAAGATTGAAGAAGCTGAGATTGTTAAAAATCTTCAACGTAGGGGTATTTTGCCTGAACCTGCTCATCTCAACATCTCTCTTCCCCCAAACATTCATTTGATGCATGGCAGAGTCATCAGGACACCAGAGTTTGGGATATTCTTCCTCAACTACCTGAAACGTCATTGTTTGCAGAGAACTGCTCAGATATGGATTGCTAAAACTGAGCATCTGGTGGCTCTCAAGTATATGGGTGAAAGAAGTAACAATGATCATGAATTTTTTAAGTTGGTAAATGATGAGCTACAACTTATATTGATTAAGGATGATGAGAACCTATTCTTCAAAGTGAACGAAGAAATGCTAGAATATGATCTTGTATAAGCATCTATGTTATCTCTTTTTGTTATATATAAATCAGTGTTCATCCTCTATTGATTTATGTTTACTGCTTTCCATATAAAGTAAAATGAAAAACCACAAAAAACCCAAAAACAGAATATCAGGGTCAAACTCTAAACAAGATAAAACACTAATGTAATTTATCAGAGAGAAAATTTTTATAAATAAATAGGGGGAGATTGTTGGGTCATAGACCCCACTAATATTATTTATAGATGACAAATTGTATCCATTTGTTAGCAGCGAGTTGTGGATTAGACAGAGCACAAGTACTCACTGATCAGTGAGCTTTTCTATAATTAGAAGATATGTGAGTCTGCTCTGAGTTACTGCATTTGTTAGCAGTGACTCACTCTTTGTAACTTGGAACTTCAAGAAGTATATATCACTCGCTGGTAAATACTTCGTCCCTGAAGAAGTTACACAGGCCTGAAGCTGTCAAGAACTCAAATTATCTGTTGAAGTCAAAGACTGAAGACAGAGATAGAGAGTAGTTCCCTGATGTGGAAATCAAGACTACTCTATTAACCAGCAGTTCAAGCTTTTATCCAAGAAAGTACATTAGGTCTGACAAATACCTTATGTACAATTGAAGGTCAACTTATGCAGTACACAAGAAAGCGTGCATATCTTCTCAAAGATATGTACGTTCACTTATTGTACAATTGCATTTAATTCTTTGTACCTTTTCTGTAATCTAAAAATAAAGTAAAATATAAACTTTATTCCTAGGATGTAATGTCACATCCAAAACCTTGGAAGTTGTAATACATACCCAACTAACACGTGTAGGGTTTATATCTCCTTGTGTGAGACTATAAATACCACACTCAACTACCATATTAAATATCCAGAATTTTATATTCGCGATTAACCTCTGATTTAAGCACGTTCCTACATATCAGTGAACCAAGTGCCCTCACTTATCTGTTAAGTGTTAATCACTGAGTATCATCAGCGAGCTATTCGTTGATGATCTGTTGAGGCCAAATTTGTCACAAGTTAGTTTACTTAGACTAGTATGTCTTGTCTATTTCCGCAGTAAACTTTGTAAAGTATTCATTGATTCATATTAATAAAAGAAAACTTTAAACTTGCATTTATTTGTCTACATTTACATTTGTTGTTAGTTGTTCACTAATATTTGACAAAAAGGGACCAACACAGCTTGCATTTCAACTTGAACAACTAAAGGATTACTTCCAATATCAAGTGACCATATGATCAACTTTAGGGCCAACTTACAATTTGGAATCAATTATCAACTTAAATCAATTAACAACTCAAATAAAACTAACAACTTGATTTCAACTAGCATCTTGCAACAATCAACAACATAATCTACTAACATTTCATGATCAATTAACAACTTGTATTAAATCAATTAACAACTTGCATATGTAGGGATATGCACTACTCTATGGAGTCGTATGCAACTCCACTTTCACATAACAACTAGAGCTAGCACAAGGCTAGGTTAATTACCACAACTCAACACAACTAGTACAGGGCCATCATTAGATGTAACCATATACACAAGAGAATCAAACGAATCCTCTTACACAGATGTGATCCGGATTCTAAAACCCACTTTACCCATTTAACCCCTATAACACTCACCTTGGTTGTTTAGAAAATGATAATTCGCCAATTGAGGATCACCACTTGTTATATCACCTATCATACATCATATAGAAATTCAACACATAATAAGCATACAACAACATCACATACCATTCTTTCTATCATTAATTCACCACTTTGATCATAAGTATCCAGTTTCACTTTAAAGTCAAACTAACAATAATTTCACCATATCAACTCTTAATTCATTTTATTGTGTAATTACCTTTAACACTACTTTAATCATCATTAATAACATCAAAACAACTCTTTTAAGTCAACACTTTAGTAGGTCATCATCAATTAATAAGAATTTAACTTTCCTAATTTTGGGTATTATAAGTTTGTATCAAATTCCACCACTAATTGGATTAAGACTAACAACTAATAGTTATAAAGTCATACTAAAATCAATTTGAACACAACTCAAGGTTTATTTCATCTATTTCTATCACTCCCACCCATAATCACCATAGTCACCCTTTTCCCTCAACTTTTAGGTCAAAAGAATAAGAACACAAGCTTACCTTGAGTTGAAGATGATGTAGGAAGCTCCAATCCAACCTTTCTAAGCTCAATTTGATGATTATGAACTAATTTCTCACTTCCTCTTCTTGTTTCACAATCACTAGAGGTCTATGTGTGTGTGTGTGTGGTGTACGTATATGCGTGTTAATTCTAGAATCCAGATTTTGAGGATGTAAAAAGGATTTAAATAAGGTACTTACACTTCTAATCCTCTAGTCTCATTCTCTTAACATATACCACACAACTTAGCCCCAATTTAATTACTTCACAGATAATGGTAATAATATACACAACTTATAGAAATTTATAAAATAACACATATACACATATTATGATATTACCACAAATTCCAAAATGTTATAAATAGTTATACACAAGGATAAAGAATACGTGTATATCAAGATATCGAATAGTTTAGTGTGTGGACGATGTATAAGAGAAGTGATTTTTACAAGTTATTTTTAAATTTTTATAAGGAAAAATGTCTTTTTCTTTTCACTAGGATTCTTTTATTTTTCTTGTAAGAGGTAAAATCTTTCTAGTAAGAATCATCACCCCTTAATAAGTGTCTACACGGTGGTGTCTCTTAAAATTTCTTTTGCAAAGTAGAGTATATGTGATTTCAACTTACGCTCACTAGATTAATTAATCCAAAATGACTAGTCTTGGGTTAGTTAACTAATTGACCAACATGTTATAAGGAACTAAGTTTTAATGATTATGATCGGGTCAAGTCGATCGGCCCTTAGTAGTCCATGCATAATGCTTGACCATTATAATGTCAATTCCATTATCTAATCATATAAGGTAATAAGGAAGTGAGTAACTTCTTATCGTGAATTTCTTTGAATCGTCGGTTTGTGGATTTATGTGAGTTTAGGTATTAGTTATTCTAAACTTAGACTACCCCTACATGTCTAGATTCATTTTAGCTTTATGTTATGTTTATTACTTTCACCATAAAAGAGACCTTACCTTTACACAATCCATTACCACACAAAATTTACTGGCTTATTTCATCTGGGTCTTGTTTGGTCATGCCGAAGGTTGTTTTGGGTCTTGTTTGGTCATGTTGAAGGTTGTTTTGGAACACAGATAGCTAATTAGCCGTATTAAGGTTAATTAAGTTAAGATTCTAGCAACGAAATTTGATGAAAATGTTGCACACATCAAGATTATTAAACATGTGCATTTAAAAAGATGTTCAAGATAAAAAAAATCTCATGTATATATTTAAAATATTGATAACATATATTTATCTTTATTATATAATTAAAAGAGGATATCATAAAGGAATATGAGCCCTTTATTGTTTTTCACCATTTGTTATCCAACGATCTTAATTTCTTTCGCATAATTACACTTTTGGTCCCTTAAATATTTGATGTATTTATTTAAATTCAAAAAAATTGACCAAATAATTCATTCATTTATAAAAGTTAAAAAGTCTATAAACTATATAAAAAAATCAGTTATGATATCTTATTCATTTTATTAAAATTAAATTCGTTTCGCGTTATAACAGGTCTATAAACTGTATATAAAATCAATCATAATATTCTATTTATTTATATAAATTAATTTCGTCTCACGTTATCGCAGGGTAATAATCTAGTTATTAATTAAAACTATATAAATTATGGCAAAAATACATAATAAGTACTCGTAAATTGACAATTGACATTTTAATTCATAACTTTCTATTGATTTGATAAAATGAATTACAAAATATTACTTGCAAAACAGGTAACAAAGATTATAACCAACGTGACAAATATGAAGAGTTACTTATACATGTAATCATAGTTGAAAATGCTAGAGAAGCCAACTTAAATACAACTATAGTCTAATAATACTTCACTTATAAAATCTTAAAAATAATTTGTCGTGAGGGGTGTTTTTCCGATGAGCACACCTTTGATTCGAGTATACGTGTGCCAGAATACTCTATCTCATATTTTTAGCTTCTTACTAAAGATATAAATTACTAATTTTTTAAAAACTATGCTAACTTATGTTCGGTATGTACGTTGACATATGTTTATGTTTATCTTTATCTTTAAATATAATTAAAACATAATATTATGGAGGACTCTGAATTATTGATTAGGTTCCTTCTATTGTGATTCAAAGGTGAAAATTTAATTATAATTAAAAAATTTGGTTTTATAAGTGTGCATATAACTATTTCTATTTGACAAAATCAGTTTCTCTCCCTTACATGAAACTCCTTTATGTTTGTTAAATATGTCATTTTTAACAACTGCATGTTATAATTAACCCTTTTAGTTCATGTATTCTTTTAAATAACTCTTTTTCACATACGAATTTATATAAATTTATTTACAATATAGAATTTAACTCGTAAAGCTTGCATATTGTTATTTTTATTAATCTTATTAAACCCTAAAATATCTTATACTTTATATATATTATCTATGCTAAATTAAAGTTGTTTTTAGTATTTAAAGCTACTTATGCATTCAAAATTTACATGTTGACCGGATTATAATGAACTCGTCCATTTTTCAATATAATCATTTGGTGGTACAGGAATATATGAGGAAGCAAGCTATTGATAACTAGAAGGTTCCATTATGTTTACGTATTGGCAAATTAACTAAATTCAACTCGAACTTTTTTGAAAATTTGTTTTGGTGTTGAATAAACATAATTAAAATTGTTAAATATTGCTTTCAAAAAATAATTAAATTGTTATATATTGATTTCGATATAATTTATACATTTTTTACTAATGTTGTTGAAGATTAGGCATAAGTGACTCGCTACGGAATTTGTCAAAAAGCTTGGGTGCCATTTGAAATATATGAAATATATGAAATATATGAAATTAATGATATATTGATCTCGAGTAACAACGTGTGAAAATATTGATAGTGTAGGTGATAAAAATATTCTAACCCTTTTTTATAAAATCAATAATACTGGTACTAATTTTAACTCTACGTTACGGATAAGTGAAAACACAACAATTTATATTTATACGAATATTAAATTATATATCTAAAATCGATAAAAGTTTGATATGTTCAGTTAAATGAATTAAGTTAAATGAATTATGAATAACTCCAGTATAAAAGAATTTCATGCTTAATCTCGCGTAGCAACTGTACAATAAACTAGAATGAGGAAAAGTTAAAACGAGAATGAGAATTTTTGTAAGAATGAAGGAATCAATCTTAACTCTCTATTTTCATCAAGATAATAAAATCTCACTTTTTAAAAAATTGAATATCTCAAAAATGGCTAGTCAAAAAAATATAAAAATTGCATAAAATATATTAGGGTTTTTTCCTCTTCGATTAAACATCTCACATGACATACTTTCGACGAACTTTTTTTTTTCCATTTTTTGATGGGTTTTGAAAACTAGTAACACGTGTGATAGTCGTCGATATCATATATGATAGTCGTTTGTAACACAAGTGATAGTTGCTGGTAACACATCTAATAGTCATTGGTAGCACATGTGTTACCAGTGACTATCACATGTGTTACCAGTCTTCAAAACCCACCAAAAAATAAAAAAGATAAGTTCGTTGAAAGTATACCTTGTAAGATATATAATTAAAAAAAAAGTCGATTTTTATGGTGCAATTTTTGTAGTACAATTTTTATAAATTTTGATTAGCCATTTTTAAAATATTTCATTTTAAAAAACGTATGAAAAAAATGAAGTTTGCTAAATAAAACTCTCTTATATTCTCTTATTCTCCTTTTGAACTTCCTATCATTTACTCAAACTTTCTTATCTTAAGTCTCTTTTTCATCATTAAATTAACCAACCTATAATGCATAGAGGTTAATAAATACACAGTCCTACATTAATTTTTAAATTTAAGAAATACTAAATAAATGTATCGACCCTGAATCTACGGGTTTTGGTTTAAAAATTTCATTTTTTTGTATTTTTTTCGTTTACAAAGTTTATAGTAATACACACACAAAAGATGGGAGGGAGAGAGAGAGAGAGTACAATATAGTATGAGAAATTTTAAAGTCTAGTTGACAACAAAAATCTAAACAAGATTTCTAAATCACGTATAAGAAAACATAGATAGTAACATTATTACATTATTTACATAGTCGATAAATATTTACTTTATGGAGGTTTGGAGAAAGCAATAATTTGTGTTGTATTTTATCAAGCGCTTCTTGATCATCTGATCATATTTTCTAACTTTAGCAAGGAGCATATCCATGTCATTCTCGATCGACGTGGAGTTTGCACTTGAAAGTTATCAAGTTTTTTAGAAATACACATGATTATTGTAATTAAGGTAGAAAATGCCAGGAATACGATGAATGCTCAGCTTCAATATCTCGATAAGAGTAACTTCGGTACCATCATTATGTGTATTGTGAAGAATTCCATCATACGTTGTAATCCCGTGAAAAGAAGATAAAAAAACTGGAATTAAAGGTCACATGACAAAATGTCTACCGGAAAGATATAAGTTGATGCTTTTATAGTAGTAGAATCTCAATACATATTCATGCTTTCAACTAACATGTATTTTAATATAGTTGGATCTGGATTTGATGTTTTTCTATTTGATTTGTAAGTTTACAGTTAATTTTACAAATTTACTAATTATATATTTTCATTTGTAGATATTTGGTGGTGTTGCTTTTTAAAAATAATTGTATCGGTCGTCCTTACATATAAAGGTTTGATTTTTCACCTTACTGACGTTATTTCGTTGTTGCTTCTGTGTTGGTTCTCTAAAGGTGTGACTGCTAGGGTTTTGCAGAAAAATTAGGGCAAAATTTGTTGTCTTTACATTTATAGGTTTGATTTTTCACCTTACCTACGTTATTTTGTTGTTGCTTCTGTATAATACAGCAAGAAATCATCGCTTCATTACTTGCTCAAACATTGAAGGTAGATTCTTAATGAATTTAATACTCATACATGTTTGCATTTGTTTATTATGTATGAGAATTTTGATTGAGATTACATATCTTGGAATGCTGCTTGCTTTCTTGTCCGTGAAAAGAAGCATAGGACAAAGTGAACCATGAAGGGGAAAAGAATGGTGAAAATGATGTCGTGTTCATATGCACCTTCAATAAGGATGAGAACCTTCTCAGGATTAATATGATCTAATGCTTTGGATAACATTATGAAAACGGGCCACAATTTCCAGGTCCAACTTTGCTTTGGCGATTTCTGTTCCTCAATGAAAGGTTGCCAGTCGAATTGTACTGAAAGCTATGTTTGAACGATGTATACAAAAGGCTATGAAAGTAACTATGCGTGCACAAGAAGTTTTGAAGTCTATGGGAATTAATTTGAAGGATGCAAGCGTGGAAGTTGAGAAAATTATTGTTAGGGTTAGTAGATTTGTTGCAGTTGAGAAACTCTCGTGGGAGGAAGCCCGCCAACTTGGTGTGTTACTCCCCCTCTTATCTTACTTCATGTTGACCATATTACTATTAACTTTTGAGCTAACTAATAAGAAAGTAATCTGATTACCAAAAATGATTAATCTTGTAGGTCACAACTATATTGGATTAGAGCACTTGCTAACCATTAAACAACCACTATCTACTAAGTACTACAAAAACAAAAGTTTGGATCTGACACTAAATACTGAGTATTACAATAAGATACTTGAATCTAATGCTAATACGGAGTGCTACGATGAGACAGATTGGGATCTACATTCGAGATGTACGTGCAATGATATATACATATGCAGTGCTTGCCTATAACAAATTTTCTTCATGGGTACACTAAGATTACAATTTTCTATTAAAAAAGCTGTTTCCAAATTAAGCGAATTCATGCTCAATGAACCATGTATTTCTGCCCCAATGTATGAGAACAACTTTCCTCATACAATGTTAATCATCCGTGATATCTCAAATACAATATCATCATAATGACACAAATGTTTGACGTGAACATGAATACATGATGAAATTTCAATTATCAACTTTTGATATAATATAATAAAGAATTACGCATCATATGGGATGTCAATATGACAATCTAATGGATGATTCCATTCAGTACTCTATACACATATTAATGCAAGCAGAGAATCAAAACAAACACACGCTTGTTTACCTTGATATTATTAAATTTTGATCATTTTCCATTATGTAGCTGCCATATCTAGGGTAGTATTCTTTTGCTCGATAAGATCTGAGAGGGCACTATCGATCGTTGCAAATACATCCTTCTTGGGGAGACTTCCATCCACCTGAAACGTGCAAAAGACTTCCTTTAATAATACTAGTTTGATAGCCTTTTTGATTTACAATTTGCATGTAAATAGTCAAGTGTTTAAAAGGCTTTTAGATGTGTTTAATTAGGACGTTTTGGGTAACAGCGATTATAGTTCACATTCTCTGAGATTTGAAGAAGCAGATAAAAAGTTGCCATATGAACATTATTATTCAAATGTATGTAAATTTACCAATCTATTACCAACTTCAAAAACACACATTCAAGCACCCCTTTTAAAATTTAGAGTGGGGAAGCAGATTGGGTTGGGTTAATTCCCAAACACTTATCCTCCACTTCTAGATTTATTCTATAAACTGTTCACGACGCTTACAAAAAAAATTAAGTAGCACAATCATAATTTATTGAATAAAGCAATTCAGCATGTTGTATGCATTAGATCACACTTTGGGAAACTTTCAACTTGTCAAACCAGTCAAATTGACCCAATTTCATTTTTCACAAAGTATTCTTTATTTGACTATTAAACACAACCCAAATCGACCCATTTATAAGTAAGAGACTCCAAATTGCGACATCTAGATGCACGTAAAAATAAAAACGTAAACTCAATTTGTGACATAACCCAAATCGACCCATTTATATGTAAGAGACTCCAAATTGCAACATCTAGATGCAAGTAAAAGTAAAATCGTAAACTCAATTTGCGACATAACCCAAATCGACCCATTTAAATGTAACAGACTCCAAATTGCGACATCTAAATGCAAGTAAAAGTAAAATTGTAAACTCAATTTATGATGCTTGAAAGATAGAAAAAATGACTAATCTTCTTGCACCTGAGAGCAAACCATGTCATCTGGAGGGTAGATAAAATATAGAGAGGAAGATACAGTTAAATAGCAGCATAAAAATATTAGACTAACCAAGCTTGAATCCAAGGTAAAGAAAGTGCAACATCATACCTTGATTGTAATGTCTTCGAACATTGAAAGGACTGATTCTACATTTTGGTTATGCGTTTGCAGCCGGAGTTTTACCTGATATAAGCCAATAGATAAAAATAACTATCGCTTGCATGTAAACATGAAAATCACAAAATAAGAAAAAGTTTACAAGAGCTAAAACCTACCCAACAAAAGCCACCTATATATATACATATGTATATGTAAATGGATGACCAAACTATATGATGACATATAAATATAGAGGTGTAATTTCAGTCCTTCGCTTGATATCAAGTTAATAAAAAAAACCCTGAACATTAAGAACCCATGTTACAAAAAGGGACCTATCAACTTTCCTACCAATAAATTGATAAGAAAAACTCTCCCCGTCGATGCTCTTACCAGATAAAAAAAGCTAACAACTTTCACATAATCATTAGACCCTACCTTACAACTCAATGTTTTATTAAAGTGAAGTTATACTACTTTACTAGTTACCCTGATGTACTACTACTACAGGATCAAATTTCTTACAGGTATCATCCATAAGATTAATTAATAGGAATATACTTGAAAACCAAGAGCCAAGGTAATGGATAAAATTTCACAAACATCATAATGGTTATAAAAAGAACTGAACATGTAGAATGTACTTTTTCTTCTGTATCATCAAAACGTTGCGTTAGCCTTAACGCAATTTCTTCAGTTTCCGGGGGTGAATATGTTAAGTGGTATATTCTACCAGTAACGGGATCCAACCTACGGCCAACCACTCTATCCACAAGAATTTCCTGAGGTACCTGCTAACAAGCAAGCAAAAGGATTAAGTTGATAATGGTGAATGTACTTCAAAATCTTGTACCACTAAAGTTACACCATGCTACTAGCAGTCTGCAGTTGGTTCTCTGTTTAAATTATTTTAATCCCCTGTTCGAATAAAATAAAATATTAATCCCAATCAACTGCATAAGTTATAGAAGTGGCAACTTCAACCCACTACTTATGAATGAATTGATGAGGGTTAACTTTTCTCATATGGTTCAAGCAGGTAAAGCAAAAATGATAGCTTAAAAGGAAATGGGCCATACGGGTAAAAAGTTGCCAGAGTGTATTTAATGCATAAAACCTCGTAAACTAATATATGAACACATAAATAGATTATAATTGATATAATATAAATTTTTTAAATCATAATTGACACGGTATTTATGCACCAAATATTTATACATCCTGGACAAAAAAGTGTTTGAGGTCAACCCAACCCTTTTTGAACTAATAACCTGGTTTCACCTGTTACCCAACTCGCTGGCGCGACTATTCTGCCACCTCTAATAATTAACAATAATAGTTTAAATAGTGGAAACATCAAAACGAATCTCACATCAAGAAGGATAAAAAGGTCAGGCTTAAAACCAAAGGCTTGAAGTGCTGTTGCTTGTGATGAGCTTCTTGGGTACCCATCCAAAAGCCAACCCTTTTCAGCAGAATCTGGTTGTGATAAACGATCCTTCACCATCTATATATATACATGCAAGATATCACTCAAAAGATCAAAAGTATTTAGCAAAAAGTTAAAGAACCTTACCATGACAACTATCTCATCTGGAACCAACTGTCCTTTCTCCATATATTCCTTTGCTTGCTTGCCATT
This sequence comes from Logfia minima, assembly GCA_963921325.1. Classification (NCBI taxonomy): domain Eukaryota; kingdom Viridiplantae; phylum Streptophyta; class Magnoliopsida; order Asterales; family Asteraceae; genus Logfia; species Logfia minima. Next base: position 14,638,333 of record OY992766.1, read on the forward strand.
ATCAGATCCTGCCGCAACTTCTGCTCTCAGTAAATCTCCAGCTGCAACATGCACTAAATCATACTGCAAATATGAAGATCTTTTAAATTAACACTACAATTTACGGAAGGAAATTAATCATAAATAATTTCAAACTTCTAAAGATTAAAGAATACATCATATTATGAAGAACAGTTGTTTTTGTATTCATGGAGCCTCACTTAACAAGTCTTAAGATGGGATACTAAAAACTATGTAGGGCCTTTGACAATTAACTAACAACGTACATCTAATAAATGCACACAACTTGTTATTTTTTGTAACCATGGTGTCGGAGTCTCATTCCTTGGTGATAGTACCAATGCCGATAACCAAGTAGGTCATCCCTTGGGGTTGAATGCAAGTAATATCATCATATAATAGCATTTAGTTTTGAGCAAAAGAGGGTGTAAAAAATAACTACTTGCATCCATAACATCATAGAGTCCCTTTAACACCCCCAAAATCTTGCAAGTCCACCTTCTAATCCAATTACAAACCACAAAAACCAACAAATGGATATATTATTGCAAATGATAACCGTCCACACCGATACAACACCAATAAAGAGCTTTTCGTTGACTAGTCATGGATATGAGAGTTGCTTACAAGCAGCTATAAACTAAAATTAGGAAAGATGTAATTCAACACAAATGGTTAATATTACCAAAACAACATTAATTTTGATAAAGCAAATCACACATAAATTTTGATAAACTAAAATTAGGAAGTCTTTACAAGGTTTTATCAAAAGTGCTGCCTGAGAGGTTAAAAAGGGTTATGGAGGATGTGATGGGTGATTTGTAGTTTGCTTTTATGAAAAGGAGACATATATTGGATTGTGCATTAATTGCCAACGAGGTGGTTCATCATCTTAAGAAGAAAAAAGAGGAAGCTATTATCTTGAAACTTGATTTCGAGAAAGTTTATGATTCAATTGAGTGATCATATTTGTTTGATGTACAGCAAGAGATGGCATTTGGGGACAAATGGATAAGATGGATCATGTCAAGCGTTGGATTAATTATGCTCTCGGTTCCGGTTTATGGATCACCCACGAGACAATTTATCATGGGCAGGGGATTACAACAAGGAGATGCGTTATCTCCTTTGTAGTTTAACTTGACAAGTGAAGGTCTAAACACGCTGTTAATAAAAGGAAAACAAATCAGCCTTTTTAATGGGATTAGTGGTATGATGATGGATAGAGATGGCATATTGAGCTACACAGGCCTGTCTTTGATTGGGAAGTTCAGATCTTCAATGAATTCATGCAGCAACTAGAGGACAAGATGCTGGTCTAAGAAAAGCGTGATGAATTATGTTGGCGGTTCGAGAAGAATGGTCTTCTTCTACAAGAAGTTTTACTGAAGTCGTAGGAAAGTATAAAACCTGACCTATTACAGCCTTGGTATGGAGGTTCTGGGCTCCCCCTAAGGTATTGCAATTCTTATGGCAATTTCTAATGTATAAATTGCCAACAAGGGCCATGCTAGCGTATATAGTATTCTAAATCATGTTCAGATTCAGAATCAGTGCCCATTTTGTGGTCTACATCCGGAAACCATTGATCACATCATGTTGTCTTGTAAAATTGTTTAGAGTATATGGTCCGAAATTATTGGAGCAGCTGCGGTACATTAGGTTGCTCCTAAATCGATAAGCGAATTGTTTCTAAATTGGGAAAGCATAGAGGTAGAGGGTTGATTTAAGGAGAGATGGTTTTTGGCATTTTACACTACATCTTGGTCTATTGGAAGGAAAGGAATACCATGATGTTTGAAGGAAAATCTCCGGACCTTCAAACAACCAGAGACTTAATATGGATGAGAGTCGACGAATGCTTGCAATCAAAATGGACAAATTTTGTCAATTCACCCATCCACATTTTCTTCAAAATGGAAGATATACTAATAAGGAATAAAGGGGTAATGAATCGTGAGAAGGCACTTAAGGATTATAGCTAATCGTGGGAAAAATGTGTTTATGGTTGATGGGGCTGTGTGTAGGTATAATAAGAATGGAGGAATTGGAGGTATTTTGAAAAGTGGCAAGGAGGAGGTAATATGCATTTTCTCGAAGTCTATTGGGGAGACATCTGTTCTAGAAGCTGAAGTTGAAGCAATTTATGACGAGTTGTTATTATATGCAAGGAGGAAGGATATGGTAAAGGAGGAGTTGTGGGTGTTGTCTGACTCAAAGGAAGCTGTTGAGATTTTAAATGAGCTTGTATGTACACCATGGTACCTGTTCGACATTTGCAGATAGGTTCATTCAATCAAAGAAACAATAAATGGTATCAAGTTAATTCATGTGAGCAGAGAAGTTAATAAAGGTGCTGATATACTCGCAAAGAAAGGAATCTCGAGAGTATCTACCATGGAGTTGTGGACTATGTGAGAAGACGGGTGGACAAACTGTTTGTGCAGCATGGCGGGTCATATGGTAGCACCTGATGGGTTATTTTTTGTCATGTTTTGCTTTTATCTGAGTAACACCTTAGGCATTCCACATCGGCCGTTGACATGAGAGATCTGGACTTATAAAATATATCTCATCCTTACTAAATACAACGCGTTTTGGGGCCACAAGCACAGCAGATTTCGTAAGAACTCTGCAATTAAACGTGCTAGAGCGGGAGTAGTACTAGGATGGGGGACCTCTTGGAAAATCCTCATGTGGTCGCCAAAAAAAGGCCATGCGACTGCAGGCAAAATGGACAATATTGTAATATTGTGGTCGTGGTAAAACGGAATGTTACAATCTGAGTCTTGTGTGTTCAAAAGTCATTTACTGTTTGCACAACAATTTTATGCTACTACCCGGTGAGATGTGTAACCTCTATTGCCCTTTGTGGCTTTTCAATAAAGCTTTTGCAGTTAAACAAAAAAAAATACACCATATTCTATTATGTTCAAGTATCCAGTTACTCATAAGTCAAACAAATAACCACTTTCAAAACGCACATAAAACTAGCTGCAAAAAAATAAAAATAAAAATGACACAAAATCGACCTACTTTACTAGTAATTAGCTCGCATTGTGTTCCTTTACCAGAAGCAGGAGCTCCAGATATCATAATTTTCAAAGGAACCCTAGATTTATCCATTGACGCCACAATCTGCTAATAAAACAACGAAACCATAATTTCACATACAAAACACCACATCAATTTTTAAATATAAAAAAAGTAAAAAAATAAATAAATTGCGTACCGGTGAACACCGTTGATTGGTTTGCTTACAGCGGAATCTAACAGATTTTGCATTATTAGTAATTAAAGAAGATTTGAGTGATAATGATGATGATAAATATTGTGAATTGAGGAAATTAGGAGGAACAACCGATGGTTGTTTGGGTTTCGATAACATCATTGATGATGATGAAGAATTTAAATAAGGACAACAAGCCATAGATTGTGATTAGATTTCACTCTCAATTGCAATCAGCCACAAAAACCCTAATTGTTTGCAACTGGATTTTGATTGATAGTGTGAAGAAGAAATAGAATTCATGAACAAGGATTCGGTAATTGGTTAAATTATCAACAACCCTACACAAATTGTCAATTTATATATTGTCTCTCTAAATTTCAAATTATAAACATTTCTATTTTCTAATATCTCAAAATAATTATAATTATTCTAACTGTAAATTTTTAACTAATTAAAAGCTTCTATATGGTAAAATAGAATTTATTCTTTGATTACATCTGTTAAAATTGTATGGTTAACAATAGTATGTAAATTAATTTAGACGGTGGGGTAGTTAATTATATTTATTTATATTTATACGATATATAAAATGACATTTTCAACCTTCTGGGTTAAATAGATTAGCTTATTTGGTTAATCGAATTCAAATAATTCAAACTCGAGTAACTCAAATCTTATTTGGATCAGATTACATATAAATATTTTTGAATTTGGTTAACTCGAACAACCCAAATAACCCGATAAAGTATTAAATAATATTTATTATTTATGATTTATGTGAGTCAATTATTATATACTGACGTTTTATATCAGCTAAATGCGTGTCCAATTTCCACCCCCAATAAACCCTATATTTGTTAATTTGGCTGATATGATATGATGTACTTGTGGTTGGCAACGAATTTCTTTTAATTCATTTAAAGTTATCGTGTTAATAGAAATGAAGTGAGAAAAAGAATATGACTTAGGTAACAGAAGGAAAGAGAGTCACGTAGGGTTGTGTCACACCCCGCCAAATCTAATCACTGTTAATTAAGGCGGAAACATGGGCGTTACGCGATTCAACATAAGAAAAGATCACGAGCATATGATTATCAATAGAACATAATATTAAGATGCCATTAGTTACGTTTACAAACATTATGACTTAACATGTCGTCAAAATAGTAGTGTTATCAAGATAACATTTGTTTAGAGGTTTCGCATATATAACTAAAATCGTTTGTAGTAATACAAAAGAAATCTTTTAAGTGTTTCCAAATGTGCCATCCTAACTTCATAGGTAGGCGTGGTCCCATTTTAGAATCCATTTTCCGCTCGTTTAGCAATTTTTTCACTATTTTAACTATAATCCCTTTTTAACATATCCAACACATCTCATAACTTATATAATCCGTTTTAACGCTTTCAAACACCATATAATATTTCGTTCTTGATCATTTTAAACTAGTTTTAGCTCGTTTTAACCGTTTAGCTTCATAAACCAACATGTTAACATACACTTTTTTCGAGTTTAACAATAGAGTGAACATCTAGCATGTAGGTTATTGGTGCATCTTGTGTGACAACAACATCTACTCTGTAATTGGTCATTTTGTTAATCATTGTAATTGTTATATTTTGTCTTATATGCATAAGTATGTAAGTTCCTATGAACTTAGGTAGAGTTACAAACTTAGGAGACCTACGAACTTAGCCAAGTTCGTATGAGTTTCGAAGTGGGCTAAGTTCGTAGGGCCCAGTCCATACGAACTTAGACTCTATATATCCATATCTGTAGGTTGAAAGCTTGGTAATCGATTATTTAGTTGTATACTCAGTCTTAGAGCTTAGTGCTAGTTGGCAGAAAGCTAAAAAAGAGAGTTTGTATCTTACTTTGAATGTAATCGAGTTTATATTCAATAAAGCTTAATATTTGTGAGCTTTACATATTCGTGTTTACTTGTTTATTATTGTTACGTTTGCTAGAGGATTCCACACTCAATTATACTTGTTACCTCGTTGATCTAGATCACATGAACCTACAAGTGGTATCAGAGCGATAAACGATTCATTCATTTAAGGTTCAGGGTATTACTCGATAAAGAATAAGAGAATACGAAAGACTTTGACGTTTAAAGAGGGATTTTTACGTTCAAGGTGTTAAAATTCAGAGATTATAAGAGCCCAGGTTCGAAGTTTTGCGAATTGGGGTTGATCAAATTAATCGTACGAACTTGTGAAGTAGGGTACGAACTTGTGCAGTATCGTACGAACTTGTAATGTAACCTACGAACTTGCAATTTGTAAGTTTGTATGAACTTGACCTCTACGAACTTACCTCAAGTTCGTTGACCATCTCTGCGAACTTACCTCAAGTTCGTTGACCTCCTTCGAACTTATCTTAAGTTCGTTTGATCAAGTTTGTTGACTTGTGTTCGAACATTCTTAAGTTCGTACGAACTTAATTGTATTCGAACTTGTCTAAGTTATGTGGAGTGAAAATTTGTCCATTACCAAAATTCAAATTTAGGCTTACCATTGGCTAATTTTGGTTTGAGAAAATTTAAATTTTACTCGGAAAATTTTCGCGAATTTTGGAGGGAAAATTAAGTGAACTTGACTTTACCAGACTTTCTTATACGAACATACCTCAAGTTCGTGTACACTCTAATTACGATGTCAAATTTGAACAAGTTGATTGAGATGGATCATGAAGTAGGTAAAACTACTTCACCACCAAAGCTTCTAAAGGTTGAAGATTACTTCGGGTGGAAAGATAGATTTGAATCATTTGTAAAATTTAATGACATCAAAATGTGAATATGCATAAGTGATGGATATGATGCTCCGACTTATGAATTCGAGGGGAAACTCAAATTTTATTCATACTCAATGATGAAGGAGGAGGATAAAAGAATGTACGAATCAGAGAACAAAGTGTTATATGCTATTACTATGTGTCTTCCTCATGAAATTAAGCATACCTTCCAAAGATACAACACTTCTAGAGAGCTTTGGTTAGCTTTGGAGAAAAGATTTGATGGTAATGCACAGATTAAAGAGAGTTGGGCTAACTTGCTTACAAAACAATTCTATGTTTTAAGCACATGACGGGTGAATCATTTGAAGATATTATCTCCAGATATTATCATCTAATGACTGAGATGGACAAAAATGGATTAATATTTAGTGATACAGTGAAAAAAACAAGCTTCTGGAAGCGTTACCGCAAAAGTGGGATATATACACTTTGATGATCAAAGAAAGCACTAATTATAAAATGCTAACGCTTGAAGAAGTTGTCAGAAAACTGCGGGTCTATGACTTAAACATGCAGAAGAAAGAGACTGAGATTTGATCAGGTTCAAGATCCGAGTGTCTATCATGGCAAGAAGTTTGTTTCTAGTGTATCAACAAGTAATGGAGTCAAAGCATTCTTCACTAGGAATTTCGAGACAGACAATGCGCTCATAGATAATGAAGGCTATGTTTGTTATGTTCCATCATCCGGTGATTCACGCAGGGATAGGAACTCATGATCTGGAAATGTTAATGAGTTCAAATCGATATCTATGAACATGAAGTCAGCAGAAGGTCAGATGGCAATTCTAGCATCGTTTGTGGCATCTCATGAGAACTTCATAGAGGGAAAGGTCACGGATCCTGCCATGATCAATGAGGATTATGACCAAATTGACCCTGATGATCTAGAAGAGATGGAATTGCAATGGCAATTAGCCCTGCTTACAAAGAGGGTGCAGAGGTTCATAAATCGAACGGGTAGGAAGTTTGTCGGAGGCAAGGTTGGATTTGACAAGACAACGGTTAAGTGCTATAGCTGCGATGGTTTCGGGCACTTCGCCAGGGAATGTCAAAGACCGAGAAAAGAACAAACTTCAAACCAGGGCAGACAAAGCTACTCATATCAAGGGACGTTTACGAGAGATCAAAACTCAGGGAATAGTGCACATCCCAGAGCCTTGATTGTTCAAACACAAGAAGGTTCATATGATTGGAGTACACAGGCTAAAGAACCTCAGACATTCATGGCCTCAATTTGCAGAAAAGAGGCAAGTTCAAGATGAGAACAATTTAGAGAAACCTGAGTCAGGTATCAAAGAAGAGTCAAGTCCACACAAAATGGAACACCAAACGAATCTCAAGGCTCATAAGAAAGCCTGGGAGTAACGTTCGTGCTTCGTGTGCCATCAAAAGGGACATGTAGCAAGTGTGTGTCCACGTAAGAAATCAAAAGATTCGACAATTGATAGTCCAATGAGAGCACTTGTCCTGAAACGGGAAACTCATATGGAGAATCAATTCGGTCGAAAACTCCACAACGTGTTCAAACCCCCAAAAGTTTTTCTAACCATAGTAGTAGTAATAGGAATTTTCATAATTTAAATTATAACTATAAATCTAGGATTAGATATACTTCAAACCAAAGGCTAGTCAATCAGAGACTTTTCCAAAAGTCTCCGGATAGAAGGCCTAGTGCTTATTCTCCCCATTCACCAACACGTGAGAATTCCAAAGTATCCAAGTCACCTGACAGATGAGATGGATATTTGAAGGAATTTACATTTGTTGATGGGAATGGCCGACCCAAGTCCGTGGTGGCTTGGGTCCCCCATTATAACTAATCTTTTGTTATATTTGTGCATGTGCAGGAGTTGACCAAAATGGCGATTAACTAATGGTCTGTTGATAGCAATTGCTCAAGGCACATGATCGGGGAGAGGCAAGTTCTTCTGAGGCTACAAGTTCGGCAAAAGATGTACCGACTGAGGGGGAGACATAATCAAATCTAGGATGACAAATTCCTCAGATGATAATCTAGCTGACCATTATGCTAAGGTATTAGATAAATCATGTTTTGATTTGTTAGTCCAAATCGCTGGAATGACAATGCATGAGTAACGTATCTCCCTTAAGAACTTTTATTTATCTTTCTTTTTTTGGTATTCTTAGTAAGTTTGAAAAAATATAAAAATATGAGTGTCACTGTAATGATGTGAAGAAATGAAGAAAACGTTACCCATGCCTAGAACTTTATTAAGTGTGGCTTTAAGAGGTAGTACTCACACAGTACAATATACCATAATTTCAACGTGACTAATAGCTTCATCGTATGATGTATCGATAGGTATCCAACATAAAGGTTTATAAGTGCACAAAAATAAACTCAAATAAGGGAATTATCATGTGAAAACTCTCTTTTGATGTATGACGTTAAGTCTTAATTCTTATGTGAAAGATTATATCATAACACTTGTTATTGGGTACCATAAAGACTTCATCTGGGAGATATACTGAGTGTTTCTTCTGCTACATCCAGAAACATGTTAACCTAGTTTCATTCAGTATATCTTAACATAGAGCAAACTTGACCGCTAAACAAGAATACCATTTTCAAGGTCTCTGGTCAAACTACATCGTTTTGATGTACGAAAGTACAGACCTGTCACCAATGGTTTGATTTTAGATTTGTTTTGCTCTAACCTTAGTCAAATTTAATCATTAATCATCTACAAAAGTACTTGAACATCTATAAATGATTTGACTTTAAAGATGAAATAAATTAATCACACCCATTACATGGTAGTTATGAGTGTATCTTGATCATAAGGGTATGTCAAATGGGAAGCTACACAGGTAATCGTGAACGATAATTAAAACCGCACTTGAAAAATTCTGAATGTTGTGTGATTATGTGGACAACAATACCGATAATCGTCTTGGACTATTAGTTACATACATAATAATAAAGGAATAGAATAATTCCTACTGTGTATAGTCTACATCATGGCTAATATGATCTTCGTATCAATGACTCTCACAAAAAGAATGTGAATTTTAATATGGATAATTTCATATTTGTTTGTTATGTTTTATTTTATTTTAAATTTTAAGTTCTTACTAGAAGGGGATGTAATTACTTTTGATTGTTTTACTCCACAATTGGAGAAACAACTCGAACGCGATTAGTTCAAAGCCTAGGTATGACCACATATTGAAGCTAGAAGATCTAAAGTTGAGGATCTATTGGGGTTGAGAGTGAATAGACTGAGAGTGATGATGAAAGTGATGATGAAGATGATATTCCACCGTTGTATGAATCTTGATCTAAAAATACTTGGATCTCACTCCCGGTCTTGTCTTACTACGGATAAAGGCAAATATAAGTTGAATGAAGACAATGACTATACATGGCAAGACGACGATGATGATTCTGATAATGATACATCGTTACTAACTAGAAGGTCCAAAAGGAATACGATCTAGTGGGGTTATCATTCATGAGCAGACTGCACAATCCACAAACATCACCACACCCACAATTACCACAACAATTCCAACCGCACCTGTTACAACTATTTCACCATAGCTTATGTCACACCCCGCCAAAATCAAATCATGATCAAGTGCGGAAGAACGGGGCGTGAGCGCGATTAGTTATCTAACTAATCAAGAGCATATGATTATCAACGGAACATTATATTAGAATGCCAATAATAGTTTGTTACAAAACGTAGCGACTATTCAAGTCGCAAAAGTAGTAATGTTATCAAATTACAATCATTAGGAAATTTCACCAATATAACTAAAATAGTTTATAGTAATACAAATGAAATCACGTGAGTTTTCCAAAAATGGCATCCTAAATGATAAGGTAGGCGCAGGTCCCAACATGCATGCAAATCTTACTTCGCTTCTAATTCCCTGAAAAACATAGTTAAAAGGTCAACAAAATTGTTGAGTGAAATTCACAGGTTTAAGACTCAATCGTTTAAACCAATCGTTTAGTAATTGTTTCGCAATTCATATCGTGCCAATCATGGCCAAGAGTACGATGATATACAGTTAAGACAGTAAATAGCTGACGATGATCCCCCGAAGGTTTGCAAGACCTTACGAGTTAAAGTGACGACACTTAGGCCTATAACCAAACCACGACTTTTATTGTTTTTGCCTGGGACCATTAAAATATACGCTCCTCGTCTCGACTTATAGTCGGCAGTTAGCATGACTAACAAAAGTGGGAGGGATGTCATCCCAATAGTACTATTCGCATATTCGGTTGCTAGCGTCATCTAGCTAATGGTTACAGTTTGTAGTCATGAGGACTTATATGCACTACAACTAGTTTAACATAGCTTCGCACAAGGATTCGTTGTCAGGTTTTCAATCATCGCATGAAAATAGTTTGTATGTAAACAGTACATATGTTTTTCACCCCAAATTTAGAAAGCAGTAAAAAGCAGTAAAATAGGGGCTGTGAACTCACCTGGTGAGCAGTGCGAGTGCTACCGTTCAATTAAGTAAGTTTGCCCAAAAGTCTCCTAGCGTCCTATACGCATTAGTTCATTTGTATAAGTAGATAGCTAACCGCATATCTAGGTTCATAATAGTAGATGGCTACCCGCACATCTATGTTCGTCTATCTAGATAGCTACCCGCGTATCTACGTTCGTTTTCGAAAACCGTACGACCCGTTGGTGACAGTTTTGTATGTATACGTGTACGCTCCTTGAAAGCTTAGTTATTTTGTTTTTCTAAAGCTTTTCAAAATTGTAATTATAATTTTTATCGCCCTCACACGTTATTTTTAAATAATTCGAATCGTTTTTGTTACCGGTTTTAATCGTACAAGTCGCGGTTCGCGAGTTTTGGGCTCAGCGAACTGGCTCATGAACTGACTTTGGGAATTGACTTGCGAACTGAGTTTGGGAGTGGACTTGCAAACTGAGTTTGAAGTTGACTTACGAACTGAGTTTGATTTGCGAACTGACTTTGACTTGCGAACTGAGTTTGACTTGCGAACTGACTTTGACTTGCGAACTGAGTTTGACTTGCGAACTGACTTTGACTTGCGAACTGACTTTGACTTGCGAACTGACTTTGACTTGCGAACTGAGTTTGGGTGTTGACTTGCGAACTGACTTTGACTTGCGAACTGAGTTTGGGAGTTGACTTGCGAACTGAGTTGCGAATTGTCGCAAAGCTGCTGCACTTTCACAGCTCCTTTTCCAGATTGGTGCCTAACTTTGGATACGTTTTTGACTAACCAAATGAGCTTGGATTTTTATGAAATTTTAACCACATGTTCCCCTATATCTTAGATTTTCAAAAATGTAAGTTTTATAATTTTTGGTTATGTTTAAGGGGTTCAAACTTAATTAATACTACAGAAAGGTCCAGCAGGTACCTCTCGGTTTAAAAATACGTTTTGAAGTACCAATACTTGTCTAAAATTCCTGAAACCGGTTGGGTTGGAAAGCTAACTCTTTGAACTTACTATTAGACTCAAGAAACACTAGATTTTATTAAGTTTTGACCAAGTTATTACTCTCCAAAGTCAACCCAACTTTCTGTCAGAATTTTATAACTTTTGTTTTGGTTATTTTTAGCACGTTCTTGATATAATCCATACTAATACATGTTTTTAAGTTTATATCTAGCAAGAGTGAATATCTAAACATATTCTAACCATCATATAAGCATTTTTATAAGAAATATAAAGAGTTTATAGTGGAAAGTGTGCTTACAATGAATCCTTGAGAGTTTTTGCAAGGTAATGATGATAATAATGAAGATGATGATGATGAAATACGTTGGAAAGGAGGAAGTGAGTTGCTGCAGATCTCCAAATGAATTATTGTGTGTGTGTTTTTGCTTGCCTCATGTCTCAATACTTAAGGAAATATGAAGGGATGATTTTTTTATTAAACAAATGGGAGTAGAGATGGTATGTGGAGTATGAAAGTAGTCAAAGAAGAAGGATGGTGGAGTGGTGTGGAAATCGGCAGCAAGGGAGGGGAGGGAGTATGGCCAAGTTTGACTTTTTGTCATTCTTGGTCTTAGATTAAATCTTTGGATATTTTGACAATTTAGGTTAATTGGAAATTAATTAGGAGTAATTTAGATCCTTAGGGTTAATTAGGTTAATTAAGGATAAGCAAATGAATTTAGAATATTGTAAGTCGTTTCAATAATATACAAATGTGTCTGATATTTTGTTTAGTTAAAATACGTATTTCGTATTAGTCTTTGTGCTTAAATTTAAATTGTTCGCGCGTTTATTCGATTATTCAGAAATGTCATGCTTTTAATCTAGCATAATAATATAATATAGTAACTACTATTTAAGTATCAATAGATTTACGTTATTTATAAAAGTTATCACCAACGTTCGCATTTTTCGAAAGTCATCCGATTTAAATCGCGTAATTATCAATAACTACGTAAATGTAATGCATAATGCATTAAGGTAAAGCGCACTAAAATGTGCAACGTGGGCGTATGCTAGACTTATCTCATGTTTAAATCAAGTTTGATTTTAATTAAGAGGGAATTAACGTAAGACTGCATGTTAATTGTGTACGGAATTATACCGGTTTTCGAGGGTTGTCACAGCTTAGGTGGAGATCAATCCCTTGTTGAAGAGCACGACAGTTCAGGGGGAGAAGCCTGGTTGTAAAGAGGATGCGTGAAAAAAGAAATAGAGACAGAGATGATGATCCCAGTGATCGAATGACGGTGAGCTGTCTAGTAGTAGACCAAATGATAGTGAGCTGCCTAACTCTTCAACTGGAAGACTTGGTAAGCTTGAACAGGGTAAGGGGGAGTCTAGTCAATCTAAGAGAGACAGATACCATTGAACTGACGAGTTTAATAGTGATAAGTCTGAGTTGGAGGATACCTAGAGAAGTTTAGTTCAGTAAATGATGAAACTTCTGAAGGTGAATCATAGTGATAAACCTAAAGGAGTTAAGATCTGAAAAAGATGAAATTCTTAAAGGTGAGTCGGAAGCTACAAGATTTGTTGAGGGTGTATGACATGATCTGATAAAGTTTCATGAAACTCCAGAGATAGTTTGAGACATGAAGGTGGAATATGTCAGACGGTAGTGAAGATTTTGTCTAAAAGAGGTTGTATGCAGGAAGTCAAAAGAGCTTAACAGAATCAAGATCGAAGACAACTTAGGTGATAACATCTCGGGTGAAACCAGAGCTATTGTCAAGGGGGAGTCTGTTGGTGCATTTTGTGTGACAACAACATCTAGTTTGTAGTTGGTCATTTTGTTAATCATTGTAATTGTTATATTTTGTCTTGTATGCATAAGTATGTAAGTTTCCACGAACTTAGGTAGTAGGTACGAACTTAGGAGACCTACAAACTTACCCAAGTTCGTATGGGCTGCGAAGTGGGCTAAGTTCGTAGGGCCCAGTCCATACGAACTTAGACTCTATATATGCATATCCGTAGGTTGAAAGCTTGGTAATTGATTAGTTAGTTGTATACTCAGTCTTCGAGCTTAGTGCTAGTTGGCAGAAAGCTAAAAGAGAGAGTTTGTATCTTACTTTGAATGTAATCGAGTTTATATCCAATAAAACTTAATATTTGTGAGCTTTACATATTCGTGTTTACTTGTTTATTATTGTTACGTTTGCTAGAGGATTCCACACTCAATTATACTTGTTATCTCGTTGATCCAAATCACAAGAACCTACACAAGTATTCAAAATGTAGGAAATGAAGAGATCAATAAGAGTTTCCTTACAAAGCTTTAGGATGAAAATGATAACAAAAGAAGAGAACTTGAACTTGAATAAGATCTTCAACCCAAAATCCTTTATAAACCTGATTCCTAATCTTTCCATTTAAGTGATGCAAATATCAAGATTATGAGATCACAAGGAACTAATGGATGTGTTTATGAGCTTAACTAATGGTATAGAATGATGTAGGGATAATGTAGTAGTGGTGGATCATAGTGGTTGTTCTTGATGATAATTTGAAAAAGAAGAGTATGATGAAGATGAAGATGATAATGATGATGGAAAAGTGAGAGGGAAAAGAGAGTGTGCAGATTTCTTGAAGTGGTGAAGTCTGTGTGTGTGTTTTTGTCTTGCAACTAGTGGGTGTGTGTTAAATATTAAAATATAGATTGTAAACCTTGTTTAGTGCTTTATCATGTGATTAGCACTTAGAGTATAAATAGGTAGTTAAGCCTAAGCATTTTGTAAGTTTCCAAAGTTTCTAAGTTCATTACTCATTAATAGAAATACACATTCAAAGGAAACTCTCTCAATTATCATACAAATTATCATAGAATTACTTGAATATGATTAACAATTGGTATCAGAGCTAGAGAGGTTGAAGATTTTAATCAAGAAATCATCAAGAAAAAGTCAACAGAAAAGTCAAATTCGTGATTTCAAGATCCATTTGATTGATTTAATTGTGTTTTGATGAAATTAATCTGATAGAGTTGAAGCTTATTGATCAAGGAACAAGAATCAAGCATCAATTTCATAAAATTCAATCCACAATTCGTGAAATTTGAAGATTTCACGAAAATGGGTATTCTAAATGTTCTTGAGCTATAATTGATCAATTCATCTAATTGGAATGAAATTCATGAAAGTGAACCGATAAAAAGCTTGTTGTTAGTGATATATTACAGAAACGATCAACTAATTCAAGTTTTAATCGATTAAATTACACATTTGGATCGAATTTTCTCAGAAATAGTTCGTGTTCTTCATAAATATCTTTTGATCAAATTCATCAAATTAATGTGAATTTGTTTATTATAATCTGATCAAGCACTTCACGAGATCATTACAGAACATAAGTGATCATCACTTGCGAGTCTAATAACTCAGAAAAGAAGATCAGTAAGTTCAAACCAGGAACAGAGTGTTCAAACAGACGACATTGCGGCAGTCTGTGCGACAAATCTCTACTGTGTGACAATTACTGCGACAGTCTGACAAACTGTCGCATAAAGGTTCAATTTTGATTTTGTGACAATTCTTTGAAATGTCGCATATAGTGCCTCTGCAACACTTTATAACTATCGCATAAAGGACAAGTGCGACACTCTCCTGAGATACTTAGTTTTTTTTTTTTTTTTTTTAAAAAAAGTCTTTTAGAGGGAAATTTTTCGATTACCAAAATTTGAATTTTAGCTTACCATTGAATAATTTTGGTTCGAGAAAATTTTTATTTTACTTGAGCAAAATTCGAAAAAAATTTGGAGAAAAAAATATAAAATTTTTATCAAAGTCAAAATCTTTAATCTTTAAAAGATCCATTCAAGCAACGTTTCTATGATGTCAAGAGACAAAATTGGGAGTGAGTCGGATGAGGACATGAAGGAGATAGAGAAACAAATGACACTGATCACCAAGGCCATGACAAAGAAGTACTGGAAGCAACCAACAAACAACAACTTGCATACTTTGTCTTCATCTACTAAGCGCCCAGAGTTCAAAAACAATGATGATGGGAAATATAAGGGCAGTTAAGAAGGAAAAAAGGTCCCCATTCAAGAGGAGAGGTAGATAACAAGTGTTAAAATTGTGAAGGATTTGGACACTTTGCAAAAGATTGTAAGAAGCCAAGAGTTCGTGACTCTGACTACTACAAAGCAAAGATGTTGATGTCCAAATAGAAGGGAGCTGCGAAAGTGCTATTGGCTAAGAATGATTGAAGAAAAAAAATCTAGAAGTCAATATAGCATTCATGACCAAGATATCTACAGCCTCCACTAACGGAGAAGAGGATTAAAATTATGAGGTACAAGATTCTGAAACCATAAACACTGCATTGCATACTATGAATGTTAATCTGACTGCTAAATTAAAAAATGAAAAGATACATGCACAAGAACTGCAAATAGAATTAGAAAGTAAACTTGCAGTATTAAAAACTGTGACTCGAGAAAGGGATATTTTTACATTTCACAGAGATGAATATATAATTACTAATATGAAACTTGAAAATGAAAATAAGTCCTTAATAAAGGAAATTCTTGATATTTCATCACAATGTAAAGCATCTAAAGAAGTTGAAAATCTTGTCAAACAACGGTATGATTATGCAATTGCTGAAAAATTGAGATTAGAAAGCAAGATCAAAGAACTTCAAGATAAGTTGTTTAAACGTGGTCAAAGAGATCAAACAATTTTTCTAAATAAACCTAAGGATATCAAATTTTACAATCCAAGAGAAGGATTACGTTGTTCAAAATCCTTGCTATTTACAAAAAGTTATTTATAAAATACCTACCTTGTATAACTACGGTAACATGGGAAGTATTTTAAAAATGTTTTTTGTAAAAACAACTAACGAGGAAGAAGTGATTGAGAACTTCAATAGAGCAAAAGCAAAAAATACACAATTTTTGTTTAATTATAAGCAATTAAACGAAAGTTATGGCACAAGAAAAATTCCTCTTTCTGAAGATTATTTTCCAAGTTGTTCCACACCCGTTATTGATCAAGATGAAGTTATGGAACAAGAGGTTAACACAAAACTGTATATTCCAAATTTAATTTTGGAAAACAAAATTTCTGATCTTGAAAAATAGATAACCACTTTACAACTAAATTTTGATCAAGAACGAACAACTCTTTTGCAACATATTGAACAACTAAAAAGCTCATCTTCTTCATCTAGTTCAACCTCATTGTCAAAATCTAATCTTGAACTTGAATTTGATAAAGCTATGTAGTCTGAAGAGGAATTAGGAAAAGAGTTTGATAAAAAGAATGCCTCAAGTGTCAAACAAATTTTGAAGCCACAAGTGAATGTTCTGGAGAAGAGTTACACGAATAAGACTTCTAAACAACTTTCGAAAAAGATTTCTAAGTTTACCAATTATTCTTTGCAAAAGAATAAGAGATATTCTAAGAAATTACACTCACTTGGAACATTTACTCAAAAGAATTTTCATCATTCAGATTCTTATGCTTTTAACACTTCATGTAAATCGGTTTCTCGATTTTCAAAGAAAACCAAAGTTTGGAAATCGAAACAAAGTGGTTCTAAGAAAACTTCCCAAACAAAATCATTCAACTCTTCAAGATAGAAAATGTTTTCACTTGCACCACAAAACGTTTCTTATTCAGTGCAAAGAATGAATGATTTTGTATCCCCCATTCCCAAAAGAGTTCACTCACCGTTGATTCCACGAAAATTATTTAGAAATAAAACATCGAGTTTCAATTCCAAATGGAATTCAACGTCTTTACATCGAATAGACACAACTTATTCATGGTTCTCAAAATTCTGAAAACCCATTGGCACTATTCTTACATGGGTTCCTAAAGTTGTTTTCTAGTTTTTATTTGACTTATGAACAAATCGGTTCATAACTCGTTCTTAAATGAAAATGGTTTCTGAACATTTTAGTTCAAACCCGTTATAATTCAAAGAGCTCAAAAGTGACATTCATTTCGTTTGAGATCGACCTCCTGTCCTACTTACTTTTTGATAAACGTTTGATATGTTTGAGGGGGAGCTCGCACAATATCAAAAGACAACTCAAGTTCATATGTTGCTTTTGTCATCAATTATGCATATGTTAAGGGGGAGTGCGTTTAAAGATCAAAACTTTCAAGTGTTAATATTTTTATCTTTATCGAACACTTTGAAAGCTTTTCAAATGATTTTGGTTCTTATAAGCTTGGAGGGGAATCATACCGAAGACATCTAATCGATGTAATTCCAAAATCACAATATCGCAGTGTGATGATCAATTAATGATCAAAGTTTTGGCACATGCTGACATAATCTATTGTTTCAATTTCTCATAGAGATTTAACACATAATCTATTGACATCTCGTTTGGAGATTGTTAATATTGAAACAAGAGGACAGTCTACTCCAGTCCATGACTTCATGTCTTGCACCTATTGAGTCTAGAGCCAAAATGATATCAAAATATTGTTAACACACTAGTGTAGTTTTACACTCCATGTCTATGTGACATTATGCATGTCTATGTGACAATGCCGGAACATTCATAGTGATACCTAAAATGGTATTCCACAATGATTGAATGGAAATCCTACCAATGCTAACATCAACCCCAACATTGAAACTAGGTCACTCAATTGATTCATTTAATGTTTTCAATTGATGTGTAAATTGGTAATCTATGTGATTAAGGAGTTACAGTATTTTCATAAATGTGTTTTCTGAAAATACAAACAACTTTTTCTTAATTTACTCAAGTAAATAGTTGTCTTACCATTCGGTTACAAAATTAGGTGCTTATTGACTATTCAACATTCAAAGGAATGTTCGTGAAAGTTAGTTGCATAGATGAATTGGTGAATACTACTAAACTTCAAACACTTTGTGCTACACCATATTCATGATGCTCACGATGTATCATAATCATCATGAAGGGGAGAAAATAATTAGTGTTTGAAGATAGTAAAGAAAAGAGTTAATGTGTTTTGAAGATAACAAAAAAAGAGGAGAATATTGTGTTTAAAAAGAAATGAAAAGATTTGCGATTAAAGAAAACGAAATGAAGGATTGGGATCGAAAATGAGATTGATAGAGCAAGCAAATTCAAAACTTGATTGAAAGGTTGAAAAGCTTGAGTTTTCACTAAGATGATGAGATTATTGATTTGAGGGGGGGCAAGTTAGCATTCGAAAATGGTTCAGTTAGAAGTTGACAACTCCATAAGATTAATATTCAATTGAGGGGGAGCAAAGTATTAACGAAAGATAAAGATTGCAAAGATAAAATTATAAATCTTTCATACATCAAAATCAAATAGTTCAAAGAGGATTCATCAGTAACAACCATTTGGAATATACTTTCAGGATCAAGACTAGTAAAAGGTACGTTCAAAAAGCGAGCTTTCAAAAGAAGTATTCCAACAACAAATTCAAGATTAGAAGTTGTCGTAGAAGATCAAGAAAATGATTTGTCCTCAATTTATCTTCGAGAATTAACTTCAAAGATAAAAGCTGAGACAAGATAATCAAAAAGTGCGCTTCAACGTGGTTTTTCAGCTTACAAAAGATTCTTGAAGTTCAAGCTTAAAAGATACATATCTGAATTGGAGACAATCCAAGCAAAGTTTACAATCAGGCGGAGATTGTTAGATATTAAAATATAGATTGTAAACCTTGTTTAGTGCTTTATCATGTGATTAGCACTTAGAGTATAAATAGGTAGTTAAGCCTAAGCATTTTGTAAGTTTCCAAAGTTTCCAAGTTCATTACTCATTAATAGAAATACACATTCAAAGGAAACTCTCTCAATTATTATACAAATCATCATATAATTGCTTGAATATGATTAACATTGTGTTTATGAGCTACTTAAGCACCTCTCAAGTGGAGTGCGTAAGCAAGCAAGCAAGGATGAGGATCTTGTGGAGGGGAGGAGGTTTGGGGAAATGGGAAACGTACACAAGAAGGGAGGGTAAAATGAAGTGTAACATCTTTGACTTTCTTGACCTAGGTGTCTACTTGCTTGATTTAATTTCATAGTTTTGAGCTACTTAGTGATTAGTTTAGGTGCTTAGTTTAAATAGATGATTAATTAGATGTAAGTTAGATAATTAGGGTTAATTAGGGGAGGATTAGATTAATATTAGTAACTTTCAACTTTTCACATTTACCCATTTTGTATTTAAATTAATTGAAACTAATTTTCTTTTAAGTAAATACCCACTTTACCCTTTACAATCAATAAACTAACTAGTTATGATAACTAAAAAAAAATAATATCGTAATCTGTTGATGCATCTTAGTGTGTCTGTGAGTTGGTCAAGTCTGTATTGTGATTGTTAATGTAATTGAGTTTGAAATTACATTTTCTGTGTTATGCGACACAAGGCTTGTGTCGCATTAGTGATTTTAGCGACATAAAGCTTATGTCGCATAAGTCGGCCAGATTAGTATAAATACCCTTAATTACTTTCTAATTAGTGAGACTTTTCACATATTATTCTCTGCGATTTTAGCTGCTGTATTTCTCTCTGAGAATTTGATAAAGGCAAATATAAAGTGATTCTTGATTTGTTAGTGATTATTTGTACTTTATATTTGTTTCAATCCATTAAATTCCGCACGTGGGTTGATTGTTATTGAACGGTTTGATTAAAAGATCATCCAAGGGATCTACAATTGGTATTAGAGCCATAATCTAAGGATTTTGGTGGTATCAAATCGTTTTGGGTACGTTTCTGATTCATATTTTGATTATTGCACATACATTTTGGTGTTTGATTCTCATTCTAGGTATTTTGGAGTTGAAAAATTGGAGTTTTTAAGCCAAAAATTCGAAGGTTTCACGAAATTTTTCGTTTTTGGGGTCATACAGCGCCATTTTGCGACATAAGCTTGCGACACAATTTAGTGTCGCTATAGGGTTTTAGCGACCTTAATTTTTGCGACATAAGGTCGCGACATAATCTTGCAACATAAGCTTGCGACATAATCTTGCGACATAAGCTTAGTGTCCTAAAAAAAAAAAAAATTTGGAGGGAAAATGTATCCATAATATCCAGTACATTTGAGGGCTTTGTTCTATAAAGACTTTGCGAGCTGGAAGGAGAAGTTTGAAGAATATATTGAATACATTGATTCAGATTTGTGGACTTCTATTACTGAGAAATATGAGGGATCAACAATTATCAGTCAAATGTCAGATGCAGAACGAAAATCTTTTGACAACGACAAGAAAACACGTGAAACTGTTGAGACATGTTTTGTGACAACAGATCTAGCTTGTAAAAGGGCTCTTTAGCTCGTAATAGGTCTTGTATTAATTGTAATCGAGTTTGTATATTGGTTTTGAAATATAAATGAAAAACTGTGGTTAGAAAACATTTTAGAGTGAAAAATCAAAAAGCTGAAAAATGTTGACCAAGTTTGACCGCGAACCGAGTCAGTTCGCAGGACAAATTTGGGCTGCGAACCGAGTCAGTTCGCTGGGCCTAAATGGGCTGCGAACCGAGTCAGTTCGCAGAAGCCCATAACCCGCGAACTGAGACGATTATAAATACAAATTAGGTTTCAAACCTAATTAACTTTTGCCTATACACACGTACGAACTTCCTGAGTTTTCCAGAGCAATTAAACCTTCTAAAGGCTAGGTATTGATCGTTTAACTGAGATTAATAATCAATACGAAGCAAATTAGATACCCGATTCACTATAATTGTGAAACAATTCGTTATAGATCCTATAACTAAGTATTGAGGGATTCCGCACTTTAATACGTTAGATAACCTCGTTATCGATCCGAATAGACACGGACTTACAATTGGTATCAGAGCCTACGGCTAGATACGCGTAGGTTCGAGGTTATTTGGGATAATAACGATTGATTTGGGTAAATAACGTTTGATTTAGGGTTGTTTTACGTACAATTAGTGCGTATTTTTGACCAAAATCAGTTTCTGGAAGTTTTTAGGTTCGTGTACGTTCGAAATCTTAGGGTTTAGACGTTCAAAAACCTAAAAATTTACGTTTTTAGGGATTACAGCCGTTTCTGCGAAGTGAGATTAGGGTTCTGCGAACCGAGTTTGCGAACTGAACTGGGATTCTAGGCTGCGAACTGAGATTTCAGCCTGCGAACTGAGTTACTCTGCGAACTGAGATTTGCTGCGAAGTGACTATACCTGCGAACTGAGATTTGCTGCGAAGTGACTATACCTGCGAACTGAGATTGGTTCTGCGAACTGAGTGAAGTTGCGAACTGAGATTTGCTGCGAACTGAGATTGGTTCTGCGAACTGAGTTTCTGTTTTCGTGATTTTTGAAAGTTTTGTGATTTGCAAAGATGTCAGACCTAAGTAGAATGATTGAGATGGATCATGAGATTGAAAAATCGGATGTTCCACCTAAATTGCTCAGACTAGAAAATTACTATGGATGGAAAGATAGGTTTGAATCCTATTGTAGATTCCATGATTTGGTAATTTGGGAATGTATCAAAAATGGATACACTGCTCCTTCCCAAGTCGTTGAGAATGTGACTGTGGCTATTCCTTATAGCCGGATGAACGATGAGCAAAAGAAGGAATATGAATCTGAGAACAAAGCTCATTCGTCGATCAAGATGAGTCTTCCAAAAGAAATTAATCATCAACTCAAATCTTTTCACACTGCTAGAGAGCTCTGGGTAGCTCTTGAGAAAAAATGCGAGGGTAGTCCACAGGTGAAAGAAGGTAAAAGGAATCTGCTGAAGAAACAATTTACCGTCTTTAAAACCTTGAAAGGAGAAGACTTAGATGCTTATGTCACTAGGTATTACCATCTCCTTAGTGAATTGGATGACCATGAGATTTTCTGTACTGATAGGGAGAAAACCGACAAGTTCCTTGAGGGTTTGCCTCCTAATTGGGAAATGTACGGAGTGATGATTAAGGATAATGAAGAAAGATACTCTAAGATGACCCTAGAGCAGGCTATCGACAAGCTTCGAGGGTATGATTTTACTAAAAAGACGAGGGACACGGATTCTGATCAGGTACAGGATCCTGGGCTATACCATGGAAAATCAAGTCTCTCGAATTCTTCGTCTACATCAACTTCCGCACTACTGGTTGGTGGAATAGATGACAGAGGTGAAATTCTAACTGAGGATCTGTGCTTCATTGCCTCGGATGGAAGTGAGAAATGAAGTAAGACTACTGTTGAGAAGTCACCTCAAGGGCAACATAAAATGCCGATGAGTGTGAAATCTGCAGAACAACAACTGTCTGTACTTGCTTCGTTCGTTACTTCTTACGAAAACTATATTCAAGGGAAGATCAACGACCCCGCTCAATTTGATGAAGATTATGATCAAATTGACCCAGAGGACTTAGAGGAAATGGATCTCCAGTGGCAACTAGCAATGGTGTCAAGGAGAGTCAAAAATTTCCTAAAGAAAACTGGAAGGAGAGTGGTAGGTAATAGACCGGGCTTTGATAAGTCCAAAGTAAAGTGTTATAATTGCCAAAATTTTGGACACTTCGCTAGGGAATGCCAGAGATCCAAGAATGAGCAGACTGCAAATCCTGTAAGACAAGACACCTCACTAGCATCAAAAGCTTTGGTGGTTCAACAACTTGATGGTTCATATGACTGGAGTGCTTTATCTGAAGAAGCACTCATGGCTGATATTGAAAATCAAGATAACATGATTGAATCCACGTCTTACAAATCAACTGCTGAAGAGTATCAGGTGGAAACACAAGTTACTAAGATGTCAACAGTTGATGATGATGTGTTGGACTTGGGATCTACTGAAGATCTATGTCCTGAAGATTTTGTGGCGCATATGGCTGATCTCCAAACCGATAAAAAACGGGTATGTCTTGATATTTTCACTCTTACTGATGTATGTCAACTTGTTGCTAGTTTACAGTCCCAAGTAAATGTTTATGCTGAATCACATAGGACTGTTACATCTGAATTAGAACAAGTAAAAAGTGATGTACGTAGGCTAAGTGAGGATAAAATAGCTCTAAAGGAAAAGATTAAGTCTAATATGGCAGATAAGATCGCTCTTAGAGATACTATTAATGAACAAGCCATTAAAATAGACGGTCTTTATCTAAACTTAAGAGACTTGAACAAAGATGTAGCTAATAAAGAGCTCGAGCTATCTGAGTCCAAAATGAAACTAGTTGAGTTGAATCATAAGATTGAAAGTTATAGGACATCTTCCTTGACTTTAGATCATATAATTAGTTCTCAAAGGAGTGTAAATGATAGATCTGGACTAGGTTGCCATGATGTACCTCCTCCTTTTAATTCTAATTACACTAATGCTCATGAAGACTTAGAAATGATAGATGTGCCTGTTAACTCTGTGAAAACTCCAATAAATAAGTCAGAGATATCTGAGTTAGAGAAGCCTGTTATTAAAAACCTAACATCTAACGAGTGCAAAACTAAATTAGATGTTGAGGATATTAAAGGACAGGAAAGTAAAACTTCAGTAACTCAGAAAATTACTAACTTAGAAAAGGCAAAAGAAGTTAAGTCTAAGAAGATAATGTCATGCTTCAAATGCCATGAACGAGGGCATGTGGCTTCTTGTTGTCCCAATAAGAAGTCAGAAACAAAACATAGACCAGTTGACAGTGACATGTCACCGGGTACTTCTAAGATGGATGTAGACAGGTCGAGTTCTAAACATGGGTTGGACAATCAATCCATATCTAAACCTGTGAACATTTTGAAAAGGTTAGGAACACACAGTGTTTCTCCACCTAAACCTAAACGGTTTTCTAATGATAATACTTTCAATCATTCTCGAGACCAAACACCGTCAAGGTTTAGGACACCTCATCACAACCATAGTCATTTTGAGATTGGTTCTACTTCTCGGAACCATAGTCATTATGAGAGTGGTTCAACCTCACGTACATATGGGATTAAATATAATTTTAATTATAATCGTAATCAAGGACATCAATCCCAAGGTAATGTGTCAGAGAGGCCTGTTTCTCATTCACCTCATAGACCCAAGACCAACGTTCCTCAACAAACTCGAACTCCTTCGAAAGTAATTCAGGCCCCAGATGGGAAAAAGGGTTACTTTAAAGAAGTTAAGTTTGTTGATGATGAGGGACGATCCAAGTCTGTTATGGCTTGGGTCCCTCTTGACGACTAATTGTGTACAACTGTCATGTGTAGAAACAAACTGTGAACGGAGATAGCTGGTGGTACGTAGACAGTGGATGTTCAAGACACATGACAGGAGATAGAAGTCTACTGATGGACTTCAAAGGAGGACTGAAGCAGCGAGTTAATTTCGCTGGGGAGGAAGGTGGAATCATCACTGGGAAAGGAAAAGTGTCTAATGGAACTTTGACTCTTGAGAATGTGAACTATGTTGAACAACTGGTTCACAATCTAATGAGTGTTTCCCAAATCTGTGATAAAGGTCATCCGGTATTATTTAATGATACAGAGGCCTTAGTCCTGAAGCCAGGTTTGGTTATTCCAGAAAAATGGATTCTTATGAGGGCTCCAAGGAAGAGGGATATTTATGCTATTAACATGGGTATTCCTGCATCTTCAATGGAGTCGACATGTCTATTATCCAAGGCTTCAGAAGCAGATTCTATACTTTGGCATAGGAAAATGGCACACCTGAATTTTCGAAAAATGAATTATATAACCAAGAATGGGTTAATTCTGGGTGTACCTTCTACGCGTTTCGAGTTTGAAGACAAGTGTGTTTCTTGCTTAAAAGGAAAGCAACATAAGAAACCACACAGGTCTAAAACTAAAAACTCCATTTCCATGCCATTTGAATTGCTACATATGGATCTTTTTGGCCCAATAAGCAAAAGAAGCATAGGTGGCAAGTGGTACTGCTTAGTTGTCACAGATGACTACTCTCGATTCTCGTGGGTATTCTTTTTGGGGTCTAAGGATGAAACTCCAGGAATTCTTATGGAGTTCTTAGACTTAATAGAGAATGTCTACAACACGAGAGTGAAGAGTATTCGTAGTGACAATGGAACTGAGTTCAAAAATTCTACGTTGAATGTATATTGCTCAAGCAAAGGCATACAACATCAATTCAGTGCACCATATGAACCTCAACAAAATGGTGTTGCTGAAAGGAAGAATAGAACTCTCATTGAAGCAGCAAGAACAATGCTTGCAGATTCAAGGCTTCCGGTCATTTTTTGGGCAGAAGCGGTGAATACTACATGTCATGTTCTAAATCGGGTTCTTACTGTTAAAAAGCATAACAAGACTTGTTATGAGCTTTTGAACAATAAGAAACCGAATTTGAAAGGGTTTGAACCCTTTGGTGTCTCATGTACTTTATTGAAAACTAGTTCTCAACCAAAATTTGGTGAGAAGGCTGACGAAGGATATTTCCTAGGTTATGTGCCTAACTCACCAAATAAACGAGTTTTTAATAAAGGTACGGGACGTGTGGAAATAGTTTATAACGTTGAAGTTACGAGCTACACACATGACTCACATAAGGGATTAGATTGGCAATTTGACTATTCTGATCTTTTTAAGTCATTTAATGTCCCATTGTGTGATTACACGGTTGATCCTGTACTTACTGAACAGTTATTGTCAGGTGATGGAGATATTGGCTCCACTCCAACATCGACTGCTTCTGTGGATCCTAATCATACAACATCAAGTGCCACAGAACAACCTCCGGTGGATAACACTCAAGAGACTGACACGTCACCAGTAGTTACCGATACGATAACTTCTGATGAGATGTATAGTACTGATGAGGATATGCCACCATTGGAAGAAATTGGCACCAATCTTTATGATAATATGGTGATTGAGCCGATAATAACCACAAGAATTCACAAAGATCACCCAACTGAAAAAATATCATTGGTGATCCAACTGCATCGGTTCAAACCAGGGCTAGTACTTCGGAGTACTCGAGTCTTTTTGTTGCCATTATGGAGACTGGGATTATCAATCGATGTTCCTACTCGTGCTTTATCTCACAAATTGAACCTAAAAATGTTCAAATGGCATTAAAGGACAATTCGTGGGTCGAGGCAATGCAGGAAGAGTTGTCTCAGTTCTCCAAACTGCATGTTTGGGAGTTGGTTGATTTACCTGTTGGAGATTATCCAATTGGCACTCGATGGGTATTTAAGTGCAAGAAAGACGATCGGGGAATCGTGATTCGCAATAAAGCTCGTCTGGTGGTTCAAGGTTTCAATCAACAAGAAGGGATTGACTACAATGAGGTGTTTGCACCTGTGGCTAGGCTAGAAGCAATAAGGTTATTCTTAGCATTCGCAGCTTCTAAGAAAATGAAAGTTTTCCAGCTGGATGTTAAGAGTGCATTCTTGTATGGCAAAGTCAAGGAAACGGTGTATGTTTCTCAACCACCGGGCTTTACTGATCCTAAGTATCCAGATAGAGTATATCGTCTTGATAAGGCACTATATGGATTACATCAAGCTCCGAGGGCGTGGTATGAAACATTGTCTAATTATCTTCTTGAGAATGGTTTTACAAGAGGAAGAATTGACAGTACACTCTTTGTCAAATGGAAGAAGAGAGACTTTCTACTTGTTCAAGTTTATGTTGACGACATCATCTTTGGGTCATCTGACGAAAAGATGTGTAATGAATTTGAACAAGTCATGAAACACAAGTTTGAGATGTCTGCTATGGGAGAACTGACGTTTTTCTTAGGATTGCAAGTCGATCAAAAGAAAGATGGGTATTTCATTCATCAAAATAAATATACAAATGAGCTGTTAGAAAGATTCAAGATGGATGAAGCTCGAACTTATCATACCCCTATACCAGAAGCTCATGGACTTGGTCCTGATACATCAAGTGATAGAGACGTGGATCCTACTCTTTATAGGGCCATGATTGGATCACTAATGTATCTTACTGCATCACGGCCGGATATAATGTTTGCAGTATGTGTCTGCGCACGATATCAAGCCAATCCTAAAGAGTCTCATATGCAAGCTGTTAAGCGAATTCTTCGTTACCTCAAAGGGAAGCCGAAGCTGGGACTTTGGTATCCGACTGATGGAGACTTAGACTTTGTGGCTTACACTGATTCTGATTATGGAGGATGCAATCAGAACAGAAAGTCTACAACTGGTGGATGTCAATTCCTAGGGGGTAGACTGGTTTCTTGGCAGTGCAAGAAGCAAACCTCGGTCGCCATTTCTACATGTGAAGCTGAGTATGTTGCTGCCGGCAGCTGTTGTTCCCAAGTTCTATGGATACAACAGCAACTGCGAGACTATGGGTTAAATTTAACCAATACTCCAATGATGATTGACAACGAATCCACCATGTCAATTACCAATAATCCTGTAAAGCACAGCAAGACGAAACAGATTGACATACGTCATCATTTTATCAGAGACTGTGCAGAGAAAAAGCTTATACAGTTAGTCAAAGTTCCCTCAACTGATAACTTGGCAGACTTGTATACTAAAGCTTTTGACAGGACGCGTTTTGAGACATTGCTTCAACTAAACGGAATGAGGAATCCAGAATAATTTGTCTTCCAAAGGTGTATGTCATACTTAGTAGTTTCTTTTATTTTTCTGCATTTCTTTCTTTTAGAAAACGTTATGGTTTTATCTGCTGGGAAATGATAGTACATTAGAGGAATATGCTTAAGAACAATCAGTATAAGTTTTTGGATAGATGTGTTAGTAGATTCTAGGTAGTTGCATTAAATCTACATCTTTAAAACCAGACATTTACTTATGTTTATTTTAGTATACACCTCTCTCCACATGTTATCATTTGCTTAGAAAAATTGAATCTAGACAGCTTCATTATATGATGTACTGATAGGCAAATTCTGATATGATTTCTGAGCATATAATAAGTAACAATGCTTCTGTATGTTATCTAGTGTGATCTGCTATGTGATGTATGACATAAGTCTTAATTGTTGAATGATAGTCTAACCATGCACTGTTATCAAAGATTTATGTAACTATGTCAAGACAAATAGTAAGAATTATGACTATTAGCAAAACTACTGGTGACTTTGTTGTACTATGTACAGATCTGGCTCCTTTAGTTTTGCCAATGGTTTCAAACTTATCTTGTTCATACTAAGGGATCTTATGTTGTACTAAGTACAGATCTAGAACCACTAGTATCTTCAAAATAGCTTTGATGTTTGTCAGATATTAAAATAACTCAAGGGTATGTTATATGCTTCGAAAGGAACATCATTTAGTAACCGCTACCTTGAATCTGAAAGAGACAGTGTTATGTGTTTTACTTGAATTCTCAGTATATCATAGTTTGACTCACATTAGGTAATGTACATACCAACAATAAAGGCTTGCTATGAAATCATTGTAGACTTTGTTTATGTGGATCTTAATATCGGTAATCGTCTTGAACTGTCTGTGATATTTGAACATTTTCATGATTGATGAATCATTTGTTCTCAATTACTGTAAATGTATGATTAATGAACATGATATTTGTTGTGGAGATAGGTAACCAAGATATACTTTCATAAATATAAGTTGACAAATGGTTAAGTTGTACTTAAGTGTCACTACTCGTGAATTTCATATGGTATGTATACTACCAATCTTCCAAGACTTTTTAAATCTTAAAGTACTGCATATTCTCTCTAATATGATCCCTGCGCAGATTTAACTATTAATGTTACGCATTTGTAATAGTTTATTTTAGTTATGTTTGAATTTTTGTCATGTGTTCCTCTTATTTTTAATCCTTTGGAATTCAATGTAAATATACTTTAGTATTCCGTGTTGTCTCAATGTGACAAGATTGCATTTGGTTTCGTTTACAGCTTAAGAACTGTTGATTACTACATTAATAATCAGTTATAAGCTAACATACTTAGACGTATAGACTTTACTGTGAATACGTAAAAGTATATACAAAGTATACGACTTATGACCTTTGGTAATAAGTTATTTATTATCTAAAGCTTACATGCTTAGACGTATGGACTTCGCGGTGAATACGTAAAGGCATATACAAAATATATGACTTATGACTTTCGGTAATAAGTTATATATATATTTTTAATTTGAGACTTTATGTTACAAATTAACGGACACAGTTATAATTATTAACTGTATCTATGTAATTATTGATTATAATTGATAATTAAGTTCGTACACTTAATCGTTCAATTACGATTTATAGATTATCATTATTGACTTGGACTATATTAAAATTCAATTGGCAATTTGCACTTAGAGTTTAGAATATTATAAAGTCAAAAAGTCAAAATTGTGAAACCAAACCTCCTCTGCGAACCCAGATCTGCGAATCCAGATCTGCGAACCCACTTGCGAACCCAGAATCCTGCGAAGTGAGTTAATTATATAAGAGTCAAGTCAACGGGTCCAACTTCTCACTTTTCAAAAATCCCTTGCGAACCCACTCACTGCGATCCGAATTTCCATGAAGCGAAGTGAGATTTCTCTTGATTTTTCAAAATATACATTGCTAGGATAAGATTTTCAGTCCGTTCACTCTCTACATCTTTCAATTACGCATCTTTTGAGAAATGGCTGCTCGATCATTTGCTCCGGGTCATAACATTCTTGTTAATCTTGATGTCAATGAGCGTGGAGCTGAACGCTTCACTGAGATTCTAACATATTTGGCACGTTCGAGAATTCGATATGCTGTTACTGAATCTCCACCTCTATCGCGTGACCTGCTGACTCAGTTTTGGGATATATTTAATTCAATGCTGCTGCAAACCTTCCAGTTATTCATACTAGGATTAATGGCATTCCAGTTATCTTCTCTGCTGATGATCTGAGACAGATACTACATCTGGGTACAGTCGAGCAGGAAGCTGGCCCTTCTGTGTACTCCTCGGACTTCATTGAGGGTGCACTTGGGCGCATGGGTTATTCTGGCCCTAAGCGTGGACGCCAATTCATCAAGGCCTTTGTTCTTGGCCAATGGAGGTTCCTGTTCCATATTATTGTGACAATCTTCGGGAACAAGAAGGGCGGATACGATGAATTGAGCCCCGAGCTGTTATCTGGATTACTGTCACTGGTTTATAATAAACCATACAGTTTTTCCTCATACATTTTTAGCTCTTTCATTGGGCAGATCACTGGAGCTGTTCGCTCCAAGTTTATGCTCTATACACGTTTTTGCATGATCATTATACTTCAGCGCATTCCTGGATTGTTGAATATTCAGTCAGATTTGCATGTGGATCGGATCGGACTTCGAACATACAACGCTTATTTTCTTAATTCTTCTCGACGTCCGGATCAGATCAAGCCGGAAGCTTGTGATCTTTTTGGTCATCTTCTTGATGAACATTATTTAGCTCCACCCAACAATGGATGGTTGGATGCCGATGCTCCACTGCAACCTCAACCACCCCCTCCAGCACAAGTTCCAGCTCAGCCAGCGGTTGTTGCTCCACAGCCCGGCCCGCACGAGCTTATTGAAGATGTGTTGAACCAAGCAGCTCAACCTGATGTTGCTGCTAAAGTATTACATGAGGTTCTTATTCAGAACGATGATGCCACTGATCCACTCTTACTTGAGGTGGAAAATTTTCAGGCAATCGAAACAGTCGACCCAGAGGTTGTTCAACCTGAGGGTGAACGGGCTTCAGCTGATCAAGATGCTGGACCGTCTAGTGCATTTAGCAAGGATGGTGCCACTGCCTCTGATACTGAGGATGAGGATAGTGATGATGATCCTTCTCCTTCCTTTTTGACGGGAATTCCGTCAGGAATGGTTCGTCAAGGTTCAAGACTAATCATGGATCCTGCTTTAAAGGGCAAACGCAAAGTTGATGATCGTGATCCTGATTACAGTTTGGTTGATGAAGATTCTGAGGAGGACGAAGCTTTACCTCTTCAAACCAGCCGCCGCAAACGCATTCGCTCTTCAACTGCTCAATTGACTATTGGCGAATTATCTCGTCCTGCGGTTCGGACAACACCATCACCGCCACCAATGCCTACTTTATCACTTTCTCCTGTGCCAAAGCCTGCTGCTTCGGAGCCTCTTATTCTTCAATCTACTAAGGCCAGCCTTATCACAGCACGGTTGTTATTGGCTGATGTTGCTGCTCTCATTGGTAAACATCTTCCCTCATCTGATACTGCAACTGAATCAGCAACTGCCGTTCCTCTTCGGGCTTCTGACCGTGTCACTACTTTGGAACTGCGGGTTAAAGCTTTGGAATTTCAGAATCTCAAACTTGCAGCTCTCCTTAGTACTCAAAGTGCTTCAACGACTCACTTGTTAAGATCACATGCGCTTCTATTAAGTGAATCTGCTGATCAACAGCGACAGATTGACCGTTTGGAACGCATAGTCAACCGTTTGTTGACGGGACAGCCGTCTCAGGGGGAGATTATGGCGTATCAAGTTGCCAGAGACGAAGATGAGCTGATAAGGAAACGGCGTCATGAGGCCTGTAAGGATGATGAAGAGCTAAGGAAAAGGCGAAAGGACACAGATGATGATCCCAACTCACAAGATGATAGAGAGCCGACTGGTTCGTCAACGACTGGTGAGCTTCCTATAATTCAGGGGGAGTCTACTAAGGCAAGTGGAAGTGGTGCTGGTACAAGTGCACAAGAGGGTGGTGCAACTGAAGGTGAAGTTTACATTAACTTAGACTAAGTTGTAATTTTATTTCAACCTCTGTAATTTGTAACTTAAGAATATTTTGTCATATATATATTAGACTTGCGATTTATTTTTACAAGTTAAATATATTTAGTCGACTTGAGATTTATAATAACAAGTTAATTAAATAAGTTACAATTAATAAAAATTGTGTGGAATTTTGATCGAAAGTCTACCGACTTACAATAGTCGTGTGGCGTGTCCCGAGTTAGTTTCGGCGGTCAATCTTTTACTATAATCTTTGCATTTTAGACTTGAGAATCGTCAGACTGACAAGTTAATTATGCAGAAGAATTAATTAATGGTAAGCTTGAATGTTTGGTGATCATTTCACAATACATTAGTGTTTAAATTTAACTAATATTCTGATATTATAAGACTTTTGAAATCTTAGATTGATTGTAATTATACGTTAAGATCAATGAAAGATTTATAAGTTCATATAATGTATTCGAGATACACAAAGAAATTAATAAGAAAATTCTTAGATTGATTCAGGGAAATCAATAAAAGAATTTATGATATTAATTGCTATTGATTAATATGGAAATCCTTAGATTGATTCAGGGAAATCAATGAAAGGATTTAGAATATTAATGATTATTTGTGTATGACCTAATATAGGTTTGGAAGTGCTAGATCTATCCGATTCTGATAATGATATACTTGATGAGATAGACGAAGACATTGATTATGATCTAGAGAAGGGAGAGTTTGTACCTCCTGAAGATTGGTCTTCTGTCTCGGAGTTTGGGCTAGATGAAGGTGTAGATCTTGATGCTGACATCGATGAACACATAGTAAGCCCCTCAAAGACAAATGTTATCTTTCAGGATGAGGATGGAGAAAGAGTTTTGGACTTAGATGAAAATCTAAGTGAATCAACTGATTCTGAATCCGATGATGAACTTCCTGAGAAATTGAAGAATAATCCGATGTTTAGACCTTTGAAAATAAAAAGGGAAAAGACATGGATTAAAGAAGTAGATATCACTGGAAAACGTATACCTAAAAGGGGTATAATAGGATGGTATTATGATGCCGACTTAAAGCTTTTCGTAATAAAAAGATATGACGGAGTTCAATACTTTGAAAAGAAGCTTGTAGTCTTCAGTTTTTTACCGCGTTTTGAAATCCGAGACTTGGCTAGATTGGAAATGATTAACCCCAGTAATGATCCTTTTGGACGATACGTAGAGAAGGTTATCAGGACTGAGGGTAGATCATTGAAGTTTCAAAGAATTAAGCCGAGGGTTGGAAAAACAATAAAACTTAATGAAAGAAGCAAAAGAACTGGAAGGCGTCGAAGAATGAAAGTATATCCAGCTGTTAAGTGCATGCAGCAGATTCCTTTAAAGACCATGCCTCAAGATATCTTAGGCAAATTGAAGAGATGGTCTGTTGATTCTGTGACTGGAGAAGCTCTCATGTTTGTACATGATGATGAAGTAGAGTATGAAGAGAGCGAGATCTTAAAGATTTATGATCGACGACATCTAATGAACTTATCAAGGGCTGACCTATTAATGTTACACAAGAATAGGATCACTGCAATTGAAGGATGGGAAGATGTTGCTCGAGACTATCAGTCAATGGTTAAAACATGCATCAAGCTGAAGATATATGCTGGAAGTAAAATTTACAAGTGATTACCAAAGACAAACTTGAGGACCAAGACACTAAGACAGCTAGAGCTATTGTCAAGGGGGAGTCTGTTGAGACATGTTTTGTGACAACAGATCTAGCTTGTAAAAGGGCTCTTTAGCTCGTAATAGGTCTTGTATTAATTGTAATCGAGTTTGTATATTGGTTTTGAAATATAAATGAAAAACTGTGGTTAGAAAACATTTTAGAGTGAAAAATCAAAAAGCTGAAAAATGTTGACCAAGTTTGACCGCGAACCGAGTCAGTTCGCAGGACAAATTTGGGCTGCGAACCGAGTCAGTTCGCTGGGCCTAAATGGGCTGCGAACCGAGTCAGTTCGCAGAAGCCCATAACCCGCGAACTGAGACGATTATAAATACAAATTAGGTTTCAAACCTAATTAACTTTTGCCTATACACACATACGAACTTCCTGAGTTTTCCAGAGCAATTAAACCTTCTAAAGGCTAGGTATTGATCGTTTAACTGAGATTAATAATCAATACAAAGCAAATTAGATACCCGATTCACTATAATTGTGAAACAATTCGTTATAGATCCTATAACTAAGTATTGAGGGATTCCGCACTTTAATACGTTAGATAACCTCGTTATCGATCCGAATAGACACGGACTTACAGAAACAATTATCATGTGTGTACCAAAAGATGTGGCACAAGATATTCCACTTTACAAATATAAAGATACATCTTATGAATTGTGGAGATCACTTGAGCAAACCTATGGAGGAAACGATAAACAACAAATTCAAAAAAATCCAAGCGTTGAATTGCATGATTTGAGAGTTAAACTTTCAAATCAACAAATTGAACTCAAGAGTTACAAAAATGAAATCAATTTGCTACGCAAAGAAAAGGCTATAGCTCAAAGTGAGACTTTAGATTATAAACGCAAGCTCTCAAATTTTGAAGCATCTTCCTTGAGGTTGGATCAACTGATTCATTCTCAGAAAAAGGATACGAAATCCAAAGCTGGTATCGGATATACATCAATAGCGGTCAAGGATGAGTTTGTTGAAATTTTTCATGAAGTCAAAGAAGGTGATGTGCCAATGCAACAGATTAACAAATATGATGTCAAGCCTGAAAATCACATCATCACTAATGAGTATATTGTGGCTTCTAAACAAGGGAAATCTAAACGTGATGCAAGAAGTGATAAGTTGAATAAATGTTCAGACAAAGGGATTAATGAGAAGTTGATAAAGAAGGAAGAAGAGATTAAAGCTTTCCAACTTCAAATACTTAACATGGAAACTGAACGTGAAGAAATGCGTTCAAAAATTGTTGAACTTGAAAAGCGGATTTTAAAATTTGAGCATCTAACCAAACCTCAACTCTCTCGCTCACCTGAACAACAAGTCAAGGTGACTAAGAAGATTTACCCGACTAAATCTTCCAAACCATGTCCAAAAGTGGTTTGTGCGAAAAAGATTTCACAGTTTACTAATTATTCTTTGCAAAAGAATAAGAGGTATTATGAGAAATCACAATCAACTAGAGTATTTGATCATCAAAAGGTTGATTGTTGTGATTCCGTAGCCTTTGAACGAATCAACAGATCGGTTTCAAGATCTCAAAAGCCAACAAACGTATTGAAACCAACACAATCGGAATCTGGTGAAACAAGATCTTTTGTATATTCAAGAAAGCAAATGCTTGATCTTGCACCATCTCGTCGTATGGTGGTGAAAATGCAAAGAGATTTTTTTCCTTTCTCCCCAAAAATGGTTCTACCAACAATGGTTCCACGAAAAGTTATTAGATATGAAACATCACGTTTCAATTTAAGATGGAACTCAATGTCTTTGGATTATATCGATGCAACTTACAAATGGCTTTCGAAAAAGAAGAGTCCTATTGGCAGCATGCTCAAATGGGTTCCTAAAGTTGTTGCTTGAAGAAAAGACAACGATTGATTCTGCTGTTCAGGGGGGGGGGGGTAATTATTAAATTTTGGTGAACAGTCAGATTCTTGAATGGTACCAACGTTCAACAGAAAAAGTAATTATTAATATTAAATTTGGTGAACAGTCAGATTCTTGAGGAAATTGTTTGATAATCCGATTCACTTTAATGAAAGAAATGTTGTGAATAAGAAGCTTGCGTTTCAATATCAGCAGATTGTCAATGTTTGTGTAACACATGGAATACACGCTGGCAGTGTGTTTCCTGCAGGCTGGGTTTGAATCTTAGTGTGTCTGTCAGTTGGTCAAGTCTGTATTGTGATTGTTAATGTAATTGAGTTTGAAATTACATTTTCAGTGTTATGCGACACAAGGCTTGTGTCGCATTAGTGATTTTAGCGACATAAAGCTTATATCGCATAAGTCGGCCAGATTAGTATAAATACCCTTAATTACTTTCTAATTAGTGAGACTTTTCACATATTATTCTCTGCGATTTTAGCTGCTGTATTTCTCTCTGAGAATTTGATAAAGGCAAATATAAAGTGATTCTTGATTTGTTAGTGATTATTTGTACTTTATATTTGTTTCAATCCATTAAATTCCGCACGTGGGTTGATTGTTATTGGTACTGTTGATCTTGGTAGGAGGGAAATCACCATAGATCAAGAGTTAATATGAACTGTCTTAGAATTACCTATGGGAGATGATTTTTTACCTATTCCTAACAAAGAGATAGCAAGGGCTTCTCATTCAGTAATAGGCTATACTAAACCCAAAGGCACTATTCTATACTCTGCTTATAAACCTAGATGGCAATTTATTATTTCTGGAGTAGTTATGTCACACCCGCATCTCCGGTGGAGGCGCGACGTACGTGGATCATAAACAAAGATTATACTGAACGACTTCTAATAGAATAAACACTGTTGAATTACATAGTCATCAAAAGTAAGACATCCAAGTTTGAAGTCTTAACAATATGGTTACAAACTTTATCGAATAACAAGCTTAATTCAAAATGATAAAGTTTATGCTAAGTCCTTCCAAGTGGATGCAACTCCTACGTCAAAAGCGCAACACAACGGCACAAATAAGTAGCGCCTTGGTTACCTGAGAATACATGTTAAAATACGTCAACATAGAGTTGGTGAGTTCATAGGTGTAAGAGTTTGTAAAATAGACCCATGGTTATGAGATTTCAAGTTATATTGCTTTACCACAATATCAAAGTGTATTACTATTGCTATAAGCTCATGAATTGAAACCTTAACAATTTAGTTGTCTCGCAAGTGTTCTATTCACAACACTCATAGTGGGTCAAATAATCATGCGTCCGTTTTTCGAGTTGGCGCGACCAACCCGGACGGGGGTGTCAACCCAATAGATGTATTCACAATATTGGCGTTGAAGTCTATAACTAACAATTCATGATAGAGGCCCATATAATTTGAATAGTGGAAACTTATGCAATACGTAACAGTTTATGTGTACTTGTAACCACAAACAAAAAAGCATGTAATCTCACCCCTAAACATATCAAAGCGTTTAAAATTAGGGGCTATGAAACTCACAATCGGGTTTGAGCGTTTTAGTTCGGATGTCTTCCGCGTGCTAGACAAGTACAACTCTTATCCGCGTCCTACAAACACGAGGGTTCTAATTAGTTTCTCGACTAATACAGTTTGTTAGCATTTCTTAGTTAGCTAATTAAATTACAAAGTGCCGATATAGTTTGAATTTCCGTTTAATCAACATTGTCGGTATTTGTTCGAGTTGTGAACAAAAAATAAAAATATATGAATACAACATCCAAAAATTACTAAACTTTGTAAACAACATATAATATAGTTCACAAATTTTCTGTGAAAATTTGGGGATTTTTAGACTTATGGATTATTTATAATCATTTTATGTCTAAAAAGTGAAGTAAATTTGGGAAAAATAGAAAATATTCATGAAAAATTCTGGAATGTTTACCAAGTCAGTTTCTATCCAATTTAAGATTTTTGTAAAATTTTCAAGTCGTTTTGAGCACTGAAACATTAGTTTCCAATATTATACGTTTTAACGAGGCGTAAACCGAAAGACATATCAAAACACCTCAAAATGGTGTGAAACTTTGATTATAGTGTCATTTTCTGAGGAAAATGACACTGAAAATTTCTCATAATTATTTGATGCTCAAAAGTATTTTTCATGATTATTTAACCTTTCATAGGCTTTATTTGCATTAATTTAGGAAAAATGCTTATGTTTCACCAAAAATTATCATTTTTATTTTCAAGACTCTTTTTATGATCTAGTTACTGAGAAAAATAATTTCCAAAATTTTAACACGTTTTATCTAGCACTTATGTATTTTTAAATCATCACAACACAAGTATTTAAAATTTACTAGCTTACAACAATGCATGCATTTTCTAAAAATATGAGATCAACAAGATAAATTACTATCTTTTTATTCTAGTGAGATACACTTGTTAGAAAAGTCTAAAAACAATTTTTTTTGAATTTATTGAACACCTTAAGTCCCATGATCATGTATCACAACAAGATTGCTCACAGGAAGATAGTTGTTTGCGCATCAGTTTTGTGTGATACATTTGGAGGTTGAATACTCAATTAATTTGAGTGAGACTAATGGGTTTTTAAAGGTAAGACGTTAAGCTAAATTTCAGAAGAAAAAACAAGATTTTTGGACCATTATTGACTGAGTTATGGTCGATCAAAGTGGGGTCAAAATATGGACAGATTACATAAAAGACAAAAGTGATCTTTTTGGTGTGTTTTCACTACCAAACGATTTCTAGACCTCATTCAATGATTGAGGCCTTGTATTTTATGCATGAACATGTTTTTTACATAAACATAAACATATTTTAACAAGGATCAAGATCTAGCTACGAATTTTGGTGCAATCAAGCCCAAAATCGGGTTTTTGGCTCTTTTTCAAGGACACAACTTGCAACCAAGCTTTTGATCTTATTTGATCCTTTAAATCTTTGTTCTAACATATTCTTGGTGTTAAAATACATCCAAATGTTTTTGGAATTACTTTTAACCATTAAATCCATTCAAACTTGCAAGAACATGAAAATAGATACAATAACATCAAAAAGTCGACTTTTTCGGTTTGATCATAGATTTCCGGTTGCGTTAACCAAGTTACGGAATTTCCGACTAAATTCTGATTTTTGTGATACGATAAATATTTTGTGATGACGTCTGAAATTATATTTCATTTGTTTTCTTTGGCACTTTGTAACCTAATTTAATGTTCTTCACAGTCTTAAAGTCCGCTAAGCAATCTTCTAAAACGTTACGCGATTTCGGTAACTTACGGTTTCGGTACTTAAGGAGTCGTAACCTAGACTTTCCGTTAGCATTTTTTTTTTGCTATAAATGAAACTTGAGATTCTAGAGATTTAGCGCGGCAATGACCTAAGATTTTGACGGTTGTCACAAGTTAGAAGTCTCGGTGGAAAATCTGGGAGTACAGGGGAGCAAATGAGTTTGAAACTCAACTCTTAAGTTCTATTGTTACTGGCTTACAAATCAACTATACAGAGTTGTATTGTTAATAAATTTTAAAGCTAGTCAATGACCCCAAGAGAATTTTTAATGTTCTAATTTATAAGGCTCCTCTTCTCGTGTTTTGAAAACCGAATTGGTGAACAAGACTACTCTTTATTTTCAAACACTATTGTTGATGTCCATGTTCCCATGCTCACATCTAAAGTTTTTAACCATGATCTTACTTTATATGAGTTTCCCATCACCCCTGCTATGCAGCAGCGGATTGATCATCCATATGATGTTGATGCACATGTTGAGGATGATAATCTAGGTGATGGTGAAGGTGATGATAACGATGCAACAGAAGATAGTGTGGCAACTGGATTACACACAGAGTCTGACTTTACAGACTCAGTATCAGAGTCTAGTTCTACAGACTTAGGATGAGAGTCTGGTTCTACAGACTCTGATGTGTTGTCTACACATGCAACCAATGTATGATTCTTCCATCTTCTAAGGCCATGAGTAAGTATATCCCATCTCATTCTGACCAATCCTCACCCAATAAAAGAGAGTCAATCACTGCCTAACCCAATTGAGTCACCACTCAATTTGGAGAAATCACCAGACTATGAACCCGATATTTTTGAAGCACCTATGCAATCATCATTTATGGACCAGGATGTCCAAAAGACACCTGTAAGTGCTATAGCTCATTCTCCTACAACTCTGCTAGAATCTTTCGTGTCAATGGCTACCTCCACTACAACCCAACCTCAACCTAGGATGGACATCCGAGATACCCACATTGCTACTACTACATAGAACCCTGTAGTATGTATTGAAGATGTAGTTCCAATCTGAAACTCAACCAAACCCCTCCTTACATCACTATCAATGACTTCACCCTAATTTACCACTAGTCATATACTAGTTCACACTTCTGTGAGTCATTCCTTACAACCCTCTGCACAGATTGTTAATGCACAATCATATCACAGACTGAGGTACATATCTCAACCCCTTCTTTATCCTATGACCTACCATTATATAACTTAATGGTTAGTGAGGGTTTATCAACTTCAACACTAGGTGTCCATGATACCCTTTCTATTCCCAAGATACAGTTGAGGACATATGGTGCCACCAGAACTACTGTTTCCAGTGATACACTTTCCTACAAACGGATACAGTCTGAGGGAACAACTACCACACCACTTGGTGCCTATGATCTTTACTCTATGCACAAGATACAGAGTGATGCTCCAAGTGCAACACTATTAAAAGATCTCAATGAACCTTCTCAATCACAAACTGAGATGTGTGAGGGACAACTAGCATTAATCAACGTTCATGACCTCAGTCTGTACGTTCTAGTATACGTAATGATGTGCTTAAAGCAATCAACAAGTTGTCTAAACGGGTACAAACTTAGCACATTAATAAACTGAATGAGCTTTAGCAGATGAAGGATCTAGCGTCAACTATTAGTGTTAAGATGCATAGATTGGAGCAGAATGTCAATCAGAAATTGGATGTTATACAGACTACCCTTTCAAATTTTATAGATGATGTCAAAAAGGGGGAGATTTTTAAGTCTGTAGGAACTAAGTCCGCCAATACTTACACTGAAATACTAAATCTATTTGAAGAGGTGGAAGGTGAAGGCATGGATGAGAGGATTTTAGATGATACAAATAAGTCACCACCAAAAGATGATGTTTCAAACAATAGTTCTAATAATAATGAAAATAGAAATGATTATGATAAATCTAATGGTGACGGGGGAGATGATAATGAAGGGAATGATGGTGATGATAGACCTGACGTTACTAAGGTGAAATCACATATGCATGATGCATGATGCATAGGCTAAGGGGGAGTCGCAGACTCAGAATGGTCCACAGACTCGGGGGGAGTCACAGACTCAAGAAAATGCAAAGATTAAGGATTTAAGCATTGTACAAAGTGCACAGACTCAAGGGAGTCTTCTCAAGTCTTAATTTTTCAACCATTAGCACGCATCATTGTAGTTGATCAAGTTTATTTAAAAGTTGCTGACAAAATAAAAAGGAGATATAGAGATGCAGATGATGAAGAAGAAGAGCAACCTCTCAAGATTAAAAGAAGCAAGAAGATGAAGAAAATAGCTAAAAGAAAATCAACTAGAGATCCTTTTGAGAAAATCTTGAAGACTACAAGATTATCTGTTCATGAATTTCTTAATATGGATGTTGATGAAGAGGATGATAGAGATGATGATTTGATAGATCATGATTGTAGTACTGAAACTACACAGGAACATGATTTTGACGATCATGATGACAATGATGATCCTATTGGTATACTATTTAATGAATTGAAAACATTCAAAGGCGACATTGGAGGGTCAAAGTCTATTACACAGCTGAGACACAGCATCAAGAAGCAAATCAAGAGAAAGGTAAAGAAAAGAGAGTTGATACAGATGAAGAAGAAGATGTGGAGAAAGAACAAATAAAAGATAAACAACTTTCTATACAGAAGGAGAAAGAAAGAAGAAGAAAGAGAGCATGAGAGTTGTTTGGTTATGAAGAGAGACTGAACAAGAATATATCCTCAACAAGAAAGGTTGTAGAGACTCCAACAGAAAGTGTTATCCTGCAAGATCAACCCTTAATCACTTATGCAATCCAACAAACTGTAATCAAGAATGTTGCTGAGCTAGGTATGTCACAGGATGAGTACTTAAAACAAGCTCAAATCATTGAACATCAATTAAAAGAAGATCATGAACTTTTGGTCAAACTGAAATAGCAAAATGATCAGCATGCAAACTACTACATTTATCAAAGAATACCTCACAACTTGATGATGAGTTGCACAGTGTATAAAGAGTACGGTAGGATCAGGATTGATTATAAATTATTGAATCGCAAGAGAATGAATGTATATATGGACAAGCTATTTAGCTTAGGATTCATTGAGTAGAAGTACATTGCTAAATTCATCAAGGATTTGAGTGATAAAGCACTAAGGGAAGATGTTATGTCAGAAATAATTATGTTAGTAGAAGCTACATATGATTTGGGAAGTTTGAATGATAAGGATTATGAAATTTTTTGCATAACTTTCAATATTAAGAAGGATAAAAGACCTGTTGGGTTGGCAATAGAAGATTTGAACAATAGATACAGACTATTGCCTGAAGGTCTTGTTTTTGTAGAAGACAACTATTTAAAGACGGATATAATTGAAGGATTTTTGTATAAAGATCCAAATGGGGTTTAATGCTTCCAATCAGTTAGCTCACTGCACAACACATAATACTATCACTTGTTTGGATTGCTAGATTTATGCAAAGGAGCACAGAGTCTGCCATTTAGAAAGAAGGTGGTGAGATGTATGTTTTATCATCTTAGTGAAATTGAAAGAAATCCAAAGTAAAGATAATTCAAAAGACTTGCTTATTTTGATTTACTCTGCTTATTTGATAACATATTATTTTTAATATTGACTTCTTATGTATATAAGTCATATTCATTAGTTGTTAATCTATTAATTCCTTATCATATTGTAAAATATTTTTGACATCATTAAAAGGGGAGATTGTTGGGAAAAAGAATAATCAAACCTGAATTATAAAACTGAAGTGTCAAAATCTTGAATCTGCATGATTTAACTAAGTGTTAAATCTTAGTCTGTATACTCTGAGTCTGTATGATGTGCAGACTGAAATGATCACAGACTCACAACTCTACAGAGTAAAGACTACAGAGTAAGACCTTGACAGACGGAAGAATATACATAGTGAAGTACATAAACTCAAGTCATATAGACTGAACATAAGTTAACAGAGTCAAACATACAGAGTCAAGACCATTGCAGATTCAGAAATTAATGCGTGGCCAAATCAA
The DNA here is from genome assembly GCA_963921325.1 of Logfia minima. Taxonomy (NCBI): domain Eukaryota; kingdom Viridiplantae; phylum Streptophyta; class Magnoliopsida; order Asterales; family Asteraceae; genus Logfia; species Logfia minima. Next base: position 14,681,466 of record OY992766.1, read on the forward strand.
AGAATATTCGAATTAGAATCATTTAAATTGATAATTGATTTAGTCCTCCTTAAATCTAGTCATAGCATTAACTGACAATCAACACATATACTTGTGATTGATTGTTCACAAAACATGTTACTTAAGTAGAATAATTACTTAGAAATTCTTCGTGAATTTTATAAGCTATTTTCTGTGATTGGTTAATTCAATTTAGCTAAGTGTGATTGAATTATTCATCTTTGTAATCATTTTGGATTATTTTATTATACATATTCATTATATTCAATAACTGTTATTACAATTATTCTTGATTCCACCAAGAACAATCTTTGTTTGAATATTGATTAACTTAATATTATAATTAATCTCTTAATTTAATATGTTAATCAAGTTCTGGGATCTATAAGACCTAACATTTATTTTCATATTTATTAAAGTAACCTTTAGTTAATTGCATATATACATCCTCTTCTAATTCACCATATAAAAAAACCAATTGGGCTAACTCAGTTGGCCACCAAGGGTATCCTTGGGGAGGTTGTTTCCTCATGCGAGAGGTCTCAGGTTCGAGTCTCTCCATGGGGGTTTTCCTTCTTGGTGGGAATTTGTGGGGTTCAGCCCCATCGATGCGTCGATTCGAAGCTGGCAGCGACTACCTTCTGGGTAAGTACTGTGGAATCGAATCACTAACTATAGTCGTGTACTAACCCACCGTTCAAAAAATAATCACCATATAAAAATGCATTATGTAAATCAAGTTGATATAAAACTGAATCATTTTACACTGCAAAACTTATTAAACACCTCATAGTTACTATTTTAACCACCGATGAAAAAGTCGTCAAAATCAATATTATACAAAGTATGTGATATCAACAAATTCAAAACCGACAACTCCTACACTCATGACATGCACGTAAACTCGACATGTTATATCTTAAAATCTAGTTTCTAAACCATGAAAACCGGCTGTATAAATGGTCCGAGTCTTCTTTTTGCTATTAAATTACCTAAAATGGAAGCTGTTCAAAGAGGTTAACTTCATTCAATACAGCATCTTAAGTATTCTAATATGGTCTGCAAAACATCAATTACCAAACATTGATGAATAAAGAGTACGATTAGGTAGATAATTTTTCAGTCATTCATTGAATGATAAATCACTACAAGTAACGGAGATACGCGATTTAAATAACAAAAAATCCAATATTTTAAAATTGTATCTAGAATGACTGGAAAAGTGGAAACAAGGCCAGATATAGTTTGATCATTATGAACAAATTCAAAATCCTTGTAGACAAAGCCAATCAGCAGTTCCCAACCATGGGGCGAATGAAATGCAATACATAAATCAATTAATAAAAGAAGAGAAAAAGCTTTTATTGTGTCACTTAAGTTATATAGGCATTCCTGAGCCCAAGAGTTAAGAATAACAAGTTCTTTATTACCCAAAATAGAATAACCGCTTAGAATAATGAAATAGATTATATTTGTCGAGAAGTGCAAAATCGTATGAATACGACCCTCGTTGTGTATCTTGATTAATTGGATTGTTTTTTTGTGAATTCCTATACGAAGGTTTTGTAGATGTGTCTTCGAGTATTCCTTGATCATTTCCTTTATGAAGAGGAGTTCCTCCAATTCTCTGAATTTTTCTAGAATACTCTTTTCTTCAATATCATTCAAAAAAGTTTCGAATTGCCTATTCCACCGATAAGTAACCCATAATTCCATACTTTGTTGTGTACTTGAAGGTACTCAATCAACATGTTTTCTTCTTACTGTCAGTAAGTTATAGTGTAAGAACCAAATCAATAAATAAAATGGATGGAGAGAGGTCCAAATCAATTGTGGATGGAAGAAATGTTATTCAAATCTTGAGAATATTTTAATTGTAAAAAAACATCGATTAGAGGTCAGTAATAGGTTACCATGATTATAGGAATTGTTTATGGAAAAAAAAAATCGAAAACCTCCCATTATTTTAGCAAAATAATTATTTAAAAATATCATGAAAAACTAACTCGTTTCAATTAAATTTCGATGCACATAAGATTTTTTAGGAACATATGGTAGAGACACATCAAATTTTTTCTTACTTATCAAATAAATAGGTCATCCATGTAAGAAAGAGATTATCCTCTTTTGATTGATTTTATAAGATTATATGGTAAAGACACATTGAATTTTTGCTTATTTATCAAATAAAAAGGTCTTGTAGGAAAAAGATTATCCTCCTTTAATGACACATCGAATTTTTGCTTATTTATCAACTAAATAGGTTATCCACGTAGGAAAAAAATTATTCTCTTGTAGTTGATTTTTTAGAAACATATGATAAAGACACATTAAATATTTGCTTATTTATCAAATAAATAGGTAGTAGGAAAGGTATTATCTTCGTTTAGTTACATAGAGGGAAGGGAAGGGAAGAAGGATATATATATATATATATATATATTGAGAACAAGAATTGAGAATAAATAAATAAAAACTCATAGAATGGTGACAATTAGACATAAGGCATTGTATTCACTTTGGCATGAGAAAAAGATCACATTGTACAAAAGACATTTACATCAGTAATGACCTGTCTTTTTATAGATCTAAGTGACTGATTAATACTAATTGTATATAAGTGACTAAAACCAATGACTATTTTAGACATATTTTAGTAGTCACTATACAAACCTAGCTCTTAAAAAGATATGATGCACTTACCAAAGTAAAATCTATCATAATTTTATATATACTAGATCATTACACGCGCAATACGAATATATTATGTTGAGAAAAGTATAAATCAAGAGCAATGCTACATTAAAAAGGTTTACAATTAATTTATACACACAATCTTGTGTACCTAATCCACCTCATTTAGTAAAAGTTATTTGTAAGCTTTTGCGATCATATCATTTCTCAATCAATAATATGAATATTAACGACATAAGTTTTGAAAGCTTGTTATAATTGACATCAAGTTTACAACTTAAATTCATTTGGCTCTTTGAACTAATATAAAATGCGATATGACATATGTCTTGACTTTCGGTGATAATTCTATTATTTTATTATAAAGCTAGCATAAAACCATTTTGCATTTGTGACTACGGCCTTTGTATTGGGTAAACTAACTTACCCCGTATTAATTAAGCCACAGAACCAATGAAGCACTCGCTACCTGCCTTGTGCCACATATATATTAGATAACATTGCAAATGTTAGACTTACATATGCGTCGACCATGTTATATGCCTCAATATATGTTAACATATAACTTGACGTAAACAAATGGGGTACTTTCATTGTTTTATTTATGTGGAAACATCGAGTATTGTACTTCAATATATATATATATACTAGATTTAAATCATGCGATGCACGACAATTTAAATTAAGCAATTTTTATATTCACAATTTTTATAAGTTTAATAGTTTAATATTATTTTTCAATTAGTATTTGAGTAGAATTCATAAATTTTTTAATTAATTATTATTATATTCAAATATTATCTAACTCTATCTAAATTTATATTTTAATTTATCTTTTAAATTTAAATTATTATTTATTTTTAAATTATGAGAGACCGTCACATGTAATTTAGCCTATGTGGCAAAATATGGAGCAACTTTAATTCTCCTTTACTATTTATATAGATTCCATATAGAAAAGGTTAAAATTTGGAATTATCAAATTTTCGGTCATGACCAAAATCATGTATCGTTATCACTAACCAAATTAACCAAAAAAATGAAATCTTCTATGATTCGGTTTCTCGATTTGGTTTTTCAGTTCTCGAATATATTGAACACCATTAGCCGTAGTTGTTGAAGTTGGAAATTTCAAATGTGAAACACGAAGAGAATACATCTACATTGGCATGTCTAATACATCCAAACAACATATTTTTACAATGAGAATATGGGTTTTGTGCATAGTGCAAACACATCTAATAATTGCCATGGAGACATTAGATGTTATATTAGGAGTCTAATATCCCTTTTTAATATTTGGGATAGAAGAGAGATAGATGGTGCCATTAACCTGTATAGGCATGTGGTTCCAGTTGATTTCATGTCATTATAGTGATGGGTTGGGGGTGAGGCCACTTCGCGTTCGAACTCTATCTATGATCATCTGCCTCCCTGATAAATCTTCTTCATAGCTCACAACCTGCCATTATTATGTCATCCCACGTTTATGTTAATTGAAAGAACAAAAGTAAAATTTGAATGTGTCCAATATCCAATAATACAATCAAATTCAGTTTCTTTCCACACCTTGAATAGTGTGCTTACACTCAAGTAGAGGTGGCAGTCTCAACCCAATTAAGATTAAGATAAATTGCAAACGGATGGATCGGGCCAAACAGGATGAAAGTTCAAGTGTATTCACATAGCATAATGGCTTCAATATTGTTTTATTGTTAAGCTAGTATGTTCTTTGTTGAAATATAGTTTTAAAATCAAACTTATAACATAAATTTATAAGAATTCACGAAGAGAAAAGACAAAAAGTTATAATATCAGCCTGCTGCCTGCCAAACCACCCATTTTGCCACCTCCATGCTCTAGTATTAAACATGGAAGTAGGAACAATGCGAAATTACATTAAACTATGTCCAATCTCAGCATCGAAAATAAAAACAATACTCCACATGCAATTTGGTTTTCCATCTCATTCTTCCACTAGTCAATTTGATATTCAAATATTACATATTAGGAAGTGTATATTGCAAAGGTTGTGGAGATTAATAACAGTAGATTAAAACTCCCTATGTCCAGTTATGTAGCTGAAAAGTGATGAAGTTGAGTAATTACTTCAACTTTATCAAATTTTCCATGCAGCAAGACATACGGAGCAAATACCTGAGATTCTGTTTGCGTTTCACTGAAACCTCCATAAATGCTAGCAATTTCTTCTCGACCAGGTTTGGTAATAGCGTCCTTTTCATTAGAACTGAAACCATAGCAAACAACGAAGTCTTATAAACCTGTGGACGCTCAATTGAAATTACCCGATAAACTACTGAAATCAAATACTCAAAAACATAATCATATACAACACAACAACAATGCCCAATCCCGCCATTGGCGGTATGGCGGGGGCCGGGGGTATGGGGAGGTAGGATGTAGAGTTTTTGAAAGTTTGTCTCATACGATAGAAAATTTCAAAGTTTACCCCGTGTAATATAAAAACGTGAAAGTTAAACGCATCACGAATCAATAAGCCCTAAACATAATTGTTCAATTGTTCAAATACTTCAAACATAAATATCTATTACTAGGTTCATTTTAACAAATGGACTCAAAACCCTAATTTTAAATCATATTAAAAATGTAAAAGAAAAAAAAAACGTTGACTAATATTGACTTTGACCGACTAATCCCGTTTAATCCCGAGTTTGACCGATTAATCTTGTTTAATCTCCTTTTTTAACATTGATCGAGTTTGACCCTTTTCTTTTGCCAACTCAGCCTAAGTCGGCGCCACCACTCTGTGTCCCAATTAATCGGCCGGCCAGGCCGTTTTTTACAACATTGTGTATATAATATATAGAATGTGTGGCATATAAAGTGTAAGTAAGTATAAATATCAAAGGGGGTATGATTATAATATAGAAACATGTATAATATATGACATAAGTATAAGATATAAATATAATATAAAAGTAAATAGCTATAAATAGATACATGCATTTATTATATAGCGCTAATACATATATAGTATAAAAAACCCTAGGCCACCTAATCCCCATACTCATCTACCCTAATTCTAAATCTCCACGCCTTCCTATGAGAGGTCATGTCCTCGAACAAGAGGAGCTCCATCAGGTCGAGATTCGGCCTATCTTCCCACCTAAGTTTAGGTCTACCCATCCTCCTCCGGCCATCGACTGTGATGGCATCAGCTCTCCTAACTGGCGTTGTTGCTAGTCTTCTCCTTACATGTCCAAACCATCTTAGTCGTCTTTCTCTCAGCTTCTTGGTAATAGGCGCCACTTCTAGCTTCTCTCTATAGACTCCATTCGTTATCATGTCTAAAAGGGTTCTACCACAAGTCCACCTTAGCATCCTCATTTCTACCACTTCCATCCTAATCTCTTGGACCTACGTCATTGGCCAACACTCTGAACCGTATAACATAGTTGGTCTAATTGTGACCCTATAAAATCTTCTTTTCAGCTTCAAGGAGACTTTCTTATCACACATGACTCCTTTTGCCACTCTCCATTTCAATAAACCTACTCTTATACGATGGGTTACGTCTTTGTCTATTCTTTGCGAAAACACAATCAGCTAATCCTCCGAATCCATATTTTATAATAGTCAGCACTAAGAACCCTAAAAATATAACAATTACGAATACAAATTCTTATCGTTTGAAATAATACTAACATTTGTGTAATAGAATATCAACATTATGTGTTATCAAAATAAAAAGTAACAGAATTCCATTTGACATATGGGCTTAAAGGTAAGAAGTATGATAACAATTTAAAGCAATCAAAAGAGAAAGCATATGTCACCTCCTTGTCCAGTGCTTAGACAACCCAAATCTAGAATGAAGATCATTGCCAAGCCTTGAACAATCAGATGTAAATACCTGCTTCATTTGCATTAACTAGGATTAACTTAACGTAGATGATAGAGACAGAAAAAGGAATGGGCATGTGGGTTAGGTAATGGGTCAAAACCGGTAGAGACACATCGGCATGATATTTTTTAATTTATTCTAAATAATTAGTGGGTCAAATATGATTAAAACATAATGCTACTAAAAATGCAATTTTAAGAATAAGAAGCTTCAGCAACTTTTATGCATTAAAATACACTTCGGGAGACTTTTGACCCCTTCCAACCATTGCCTAATGAGCTAACCTTTTTTATTTTACATGTTTGACCCATTATAGATAAGTGATAACCCAAATTCACCTATTCACAAAATGGATCAAAATAGCCACCTCTAGTAGATCATAAAGGCAAAAAAATAATCAGATCATCAAGAGATACCTCAGATACATTATTTTCTGTGGGTGTTCTCTCCGGCGACTTCTGATCATGAATCTAAAAGAGATGATAAAATATTAACAAACAATTCAACACAATGAAACTCAAAACACTAAAATATAGTCAGTTTTTTTACCTTGCTTGTTTGCTCTAACAAATCCTCAATAGCAGTAGCAACATCAGGGACTGACTTGGAAATTTCTCCACTAGTTTCAGTGACCTTATCTTCAATAGAGGTAATCCTGCACACAGGATCAATGTAACTTGATCCAGAAGATAGTAGACCTTTTATGATGCCATCTTCAGAGAGCCTTGGTTTTTTACTGCACATGGCTGAATCTTTGACCTCCTTCCTCACATTGATATCAGCTTGGTCAACAATGTTTTTGGGGTCCTGGGATTGACTTGCTAGCTGAGAAGTACCAGCTGTAAAAATCATTTGAACTGCCTGAGTTGGATATTGGCTCATGGTGCAAATTCCTGCCTCTCGGTCACTGGTTGTAGCTTCTTTTGGCAAAAATTGACTATAAGCAACAATTTTGTTCTGTCAACAATAGGAAATAGATAATATGGTGAGTGGTAAATTCAGCAAGACGGGCGGGTTGAGTATCGGACAAAACAGGTTCGGTTCAAACTGGATAAACTTTTAATATGGGCCCAAATGGATCGTCCGGGACTGATCTAAATATACTTATTTATCTAATTGTTTAAGCTATAAAGTTTAATGTGTTAAATTAAATATACTTGCAAAAACAAGATAATTACAATAAGAATGTAACCTTTTTATGGGTAAATCTTAGCTTAACCTATTTGACCCATTATACATTAAACATAACTCGAATCAGTCAAAAGTGGCACCTCTAGTTAGCAGCAAAGATAAGACCTAGAAGAAACACAGGTTCAATAAATTTCCACATACGAACATGAAAGGAAAATAAAAAGCAGTTGTGGTGTGAACCTGCTTAATGCACTCCCATATCCACTCAATTGTAACAGTTTGTATCCCCCATTGACAAGCAGCCTCATATTTTGGACCTTCTGTGAATTTACATATCAAATAATTGACCTTTTTCTTGGTCAACTTTTTAACCAATCTTCCACCAAGAACATGGCATAAGTTTCTGAGTAGCTCTCTATCCTTCTCCTCATACTGGGATACGCAGAAATGAAGCCCAATAAATCCTGGTAAAGGAACTTGGCATTGAAGTGGAGAAAAGAGAATGTGACTGCTAACATCAAGCAAGTGGTCATCCTTCACCAGAAATGTTTAACTTTGGTTAGCTGTTACTATTTGATGGTACATGTAAACTTTACTAACACATATAAAAGAGATATAACAGCTAAGTACACAATAAAAGTGAGGTAACAATGTAACATTTATAACAGGGTGATCACAAAAGTTCAGATAGAGGTTATAACTTGCTTTAAGCATACATCATGTCATGAAACATTTTTGGTGTCAAAGTAATGGTCACATGTTTTTTACATATTTCCACTTACATTGCTAAGTTACAAGCTTCTTACTTAATTTTCATATTAGAGGTTAACGTTACCACCTGTTGTTAGCAAAACAATTGTTGCAAGAATTTGACAAGCTGACAATATTGCTCTGTTTTAGTTCTAAACCGCTACAAGAATATGGAGCAAAAAATTATCTAAGCTTTCCATACTTTTGACTAAAGACTGCGAGTTCAATGATATAAGCTTAACTTTTTCGAGTATGTAATTAGAAGCTTGATGCAATTTGCATTAATTGGTACTTTAGAGGAAGAAAAGGCCTCTTAGAGGATTGTTATATTAGTACATATAAAAATTTGTAATACCAAGCAATATACTTTTCTTACAATGATAAAAGAAATTAAGCAAGAACTATGATAGACCAAAAGCATAGTGAGCCCTGGAGCAATGCATTATGATATTGGAAACCGTACTAACTCATCTAGATTGGACACTGTCACAAGAAGAAAATCATCAAATGCTTGTATGAATTTGTCTGAGATATTTATAGGTTAACAAAATAGATTTTTTATCTGGCTTTATGGTTTTAATATTAGGTGATGATGGATGGTTATTTAAAGCACTCTAAAGAAGTTGTCCCCACCAATTCTTGGTGGCCTGCTGTTCAAAAATGATTATAATAACAGGTGAATAAAGTACCTGTAGGCATGACCGAATCCAATGAGACGATATATTAGTAACACCGTTAAAGTGAGTTGAACTGCATAGAACACCATGGGATTCAACAATATAATTGACATTTTTCTCAGTCCGATTTTCAACCACCTCACCGCCCCCTTCATGAATCCAATTGACAATTTCAGCTCTCTGAACAGATAGCCAAATAATAGAAAAGGCAATACATCAATAAAAAAGTCATACAAGTGAAAAGATTCAAACTTTTATATCAAGGACACAGGATTGAACAAATAGCTAAATATTAAGATCTATTGGAAGGAACCTAAAAAATGTCAATAAATATGACAATAAATCAAAGCTGTCTTTTTATGTTCTTTTAGGCACCAACTCACCTAAATATCTATGAGTGTCATTTAAAAAGTTACGTTCTAAAATGTAGTACTTTACTTTCAACTCAGAAGCTTTAAAATAAGATACTAGACCTTCTAAGACATTATACAAGCCAGCATGTTATGTAAATCTAATAGAAACACACCTATGTACATATTAAATATGCATACATTGGTGACAATAGGAAAGTCATTTGAACACACTAGAAGAACATCTGCATACTGCCAAGAACTTTTACATGTGCAGTTACTATTATTCCAATACTACAACTTCCGAAGCAATGAGTTTTTAGCTCATAAGTCTAAAAATTTTGGTGATTTCCGAGTAGTTTCTGGCAGTGGTCGGAAATCAGAGGGTGATGTTTCACTTTATTAACTTTAGGGAAATTACTGATATGTCACACTTTCATTGGGAGGAGAAAAGAGGGTGATATGTTCAAATCTTATTGGGATGGGGAATAAGAGAATGATGTCTCTCATTGGAACTCCCTGCTCTTAAAAAAGGAGAGCAGTAACTGCTTAATATAATAGTATAGGGTTTGCTGCAATGTTACAAAACACTAGAACTGCCACCATTTTTTTAAAATTTTGCAGAGGCTATCAACAGCCACAATAGTTTGGCTTTTCCAAAATAATTATAATGTGAGGAAAGACAAGCTTACTTGAACATCAGGGAAGGAACTGGAAAAGCGAAATAAGCGCCCTCCAAATACACTTGATTTATTGTCCTGGTTTTTATTGCTTATACCGTGCTGCATTTTCTGTTGACCCTTGTACAAACTGCCATATTGGAAAACTTGTTTTGGTTAGACTCATAACTCATTACTTCCTTAGAGTGCTTTTCTGTTCATGGTAACTTTCTGGTCCCTTATTCATCACCAGAGACATCACAAAAACTGAAGCTTATATACCTTTGTGACTGAACATTTGGCAAAGGTGGTTGAACGGTTGAGTTCCCTTGTTTTTGACTAGGCACGGCACTTGTAGATCCTTTACTGAAAGATATGGAATCTGCAAAACCAGGATTTACAGCTAGTGAACAAGATGAACAAACTGGGACAATGTTATCAAGGTTATGCCAAAACTAGTGACACTTTTGTAGTTTTAATGGTGAAAATATGATAGAACAACCTACGATTATTTAGTACATCCACAAATTTAAGTTAAAGGACAACCTATAAATACTATTAGATGAATACTACACCTTTTGGGAGGAGTAAATCATAGGCAACATGTCTTCGGATTACAGGAATTTCTTTCTTTTCACGTTCACAGTCCTCGAGCCATACTGTTCTTACCACATTGATGACACCCATAGCAGATAGGCTCCTTACTTCTTTCTTCTCACTGCATTAGTCATAACAAATAAGTGGCTTTGGACCTCTAAAAAAGCTTAATGTCCCACTAGGCATGTCTAAAGGCACGCTTAACTATTGTTGTGTACTACGTCCTCGATTTTATAAAAGAGTCCACTTTACATTCTGACATCGCCCCATAAATCTAGTTTATTTAGATCTAGCATTAAAATTTATTCTGAAAACCCTAAAATCACCCTTCTATCTACAAGATAGTATAAAAGTCAGTTTGCTACCACAGGCTCCTCCCATTGATTCTATCATCTATTTCACTACCAGATGGGGTTCCTTTCATCAAAAAATTAATGCTACTTAAATATTGCCAGCCAATCATAATTTTGTCTCAAAGAACTTGTTGAACTTAGAATGACTGCTCGGTGTTAAGAAGAAAGTACAAGATTTATAAAGCCTAAATGCTACTGATATAAAATTTTGTGTCTCCTTCCTCAGCAACTCAACCTAGTAAAAATCTAAGAAATCAATATTGCTTAATATAACTGTGACACAAACAAGTTGCAAAATATAAATAACTACTACAGAGCACTATATCATTTAATTTTCACAACTTTAAGTTCTGAACTTAATTGTGTGCCGACAGTCTTTATTCAAATATAGTGATGAAGGAAAAAGAAGATGCAAGCACAATGGAACTTATTTTCAGAACTTCACCTTCATATTATACATTAATTCCCAATAGCAACACTTCATATAAGTGACCTACTAACTTCTTTGTTATTGTAATTTACGGATAAGTGATGAAGAGAACTAGAGACTGTCAGATAGCATCACTATGGATGTCAATAACATCGCATAGATTTTGAACATTAATACAAAAAGAAATTAGTATAATCCAAGTAAACTGATTGAAAAAGAAAAGATATTTACATTTCTGAGGGAGTTCCAACAACTATGTGCGTTAACTGTTCATTGAGAGACATATAACGGGAACCACCTCCTCTTCGAACCATGTTGACCAATCTACGCATCTCAGAAGCACTGAAACCAACAAGATGAATTTTGCAGTTTAACAAGTACAAATCATTGTCTTCAGATTGAGAGTCTTCAGCAACACAGCCATCCATGTCCATGGAACTTTTAGGTTGTATGCTAGGTGTTGTATTCTCCTCATTAACAAGGCCAGGAATATCTGAGAGGGTAGAAGCCATATTCTGCGATAGAGTTACTTCCAGGTCTGCATCTGAAAACCCATCACATGAAATTTCTTGATGGGCCATAGAAAGTGCAGCAACATGTGAGTTTCTAGTAACCTTGTCCAGGCTGCGTTGCATCTTTAAAGAAGTTTTCTGACTATTTGTGGATGGGGCAGGGCTTCTTTCGACAGGATATGATTCCTCATTTAAGCATGCTGATACGAAAAGATATATGATTTTCAGAATCAAAGCTGATACATCCTAAACTCATGTCAAGCCATCAATCAACTTATAGCATATGCGACCAAAAATAAAACTTGAAAAAAGCATTCTAGATCAAAAACTTCCTTTCACCTTCACAGAAACAAAATGAGCTACCATGACGAAGCTAATCCTAAGTCACAGAAATGCTGTCTAATTAAGAAAAATATTTTAGACGGAAAGAGAGCAGGAGCCACTAACATCAAACTCATATTATAAAATTTGAAGGTACAAACATCAGACTAGCAGAGTTGAAGTGGAATTACAATGAAGTATTACCTCTTCTAGCAACAGACTGATTGAACCATGCCCTAGTAACAATATGAATGTGACCCCATCTTTTGGCAACCTTGTATTTGTCACCTTCAGGAGCGTGTTAGTGGTTAAGGAAACATCGGTTTTCAAGATATTAAAAAGGAAAGTACTTGGGATGATCCAGTAAACAGTAAGATTAAACATGATATACAGAAAGATCAAAGCAAACATATCGACATTAATTTATCCATCAATGCAATATCAGGTAGGCACTACGCACCTGAGCATATCACTATCATACAGTAGCAAGGAATATCTAGTACCAAGTTTGAGCCAATAAAAGTTTACAAATAAAAAATACCATGTCAACACTTTATGATCATAGAGGGTAAATAGAGTCCAGCAATTTTGCACCACCAACAATTAAGAGCTAGTTCAAACCAAGGACTTGCGAAAAGTCAATAAATGATATAAAGGTTCCAGCCCATAAAGCACAATATTCTGCATACGGAAGGATTGCACATTACACGTACAAGAGAAAATGAAAAACAGAGGTGGCAAGAATCTCATTCGTATTGATGTTTAGACTAACGCTGATAAAAAGATTAAAACAAAACATTCATTTATTGTTTCCATGAAATACATATATAGCAAACGAACTTGAAATGGATTGACAGAAATCATGAACAAGGCAATTAAACATGTGAGGGAAGTCACAGATACATATTTGAATAGTGAAAGACAAACTAAAAAACCCCTTGACAAGATGGCAAGCTTTAATGACCAAAACATGCTTGTCATTGATTTCCTTTTGTGGAAACTAATAAGGATATATCACACACTAAATGAGTACTCTTTCGTGTGAGTTCGGCAGAGTATTTGCCTCCATTCTGTAGGACAAGCTTTTCTATCTCCTTCCGCTCATCTGTGATAAATTAAACATGTTGGCCAGGCATTAGTAGAGCAACATGTGCTAACAACTTAAGGTTTAAGATAGAGGTTTGCCAATGTTCAGATGATTTTCATGCTATTCAACCTAAAGGAACTTGGGTAACACTAATTGTTAACCCAGAAAATGGAAGAACTTTGTATGCCTCATGAGGAACAACACGATGCTCTTTCCAGCACTGGTGCAGCCAACTCTCAGAGACAATTGGTTTCTTTAAATTGTTCAAAGCCCACTGCAAAACATGTAAAGAAAGCAAAGTAGAAACTTAGAAGGCTAAAAAGTATTTGGTATGCAAGTGCATTAGAGAAAAGAGAACATACAGTGACCCTTACAACATGGGAAGAGAGAGGAAAAGAGAGTTTCTCAACTTGGCAATAACATATGGTCAACATGGTAGAGTGAATGGAACATATTAAAGACGCATACTGAAAAACAATACAGTTCAGACTGAAAAGTAACCAAGCAACACAGATTATACATGAGTTATTACTTAATGTAAAAGAAGAAGAAGTAACCTTATACTTTGCAGCCAGTACATTCTTCACAATCACAAAGCTAACATCTGACAATGCTTTAGTTTGCAATATACCTCCCATAGCAGTCACTAGCTTGCCAATCTCAACCTGCACGGCATTTTCAAGAATCCAAAAATAAATATAATAAATAAATAAAATAGAAGTATGCACATAGATGGGTATGGAACCAAATTTGTAAAGCTATATTTAGAAAGGAATATTGATGAAGATGAACCATCAGGCTAGATAAAGAGGTGAAAAATCAAGCATGCCTTAAAATTTTGCAGCCCTTTTTTATAAACTTAAGGAACATATAAAATTAGCCAACTCTTCGATGGAACCAAAAAGAACACATATATCTTCCCTCATGTATATTTATTCAACTCTTGTATCCATTGACAACATACATACTAACTAAATAAGCTTAAAGCTAATGGTTACGGTAACAAGGCAATAATCATATGTCACAAGTTATTGGTTCGCAATAGATCAATAAACCATATATAGAGCAGATACAAATGTCAAGTTATTTGTAAGCTACAAATATTTATATAAAGTGAGTGCACAATTAACGAGCCATGTTCTACAGAGAAGTGAACAATTAATAGGCCAACAGAAATTTCTGAAAGCAAGAAACACAATATATCTCTGAGGTATCCCTTTTACATCCAATAAAGAAAGAAGGCTAGAGATGTAATGCGGAAAAAAAAAGAAACAAATTCCAAAATACATTCATTTGCAATACTTGAGACGATAAGGAGTGACCAGAAGTAAAAGAACCTTTCCCTCCATTTCAAAGCCAGATGCCAGTATTTTGACTCCATCCATCGCGAGGCAACAAGTGAATCCTTGTTTTGGCAGCGCTCTGTGCTCTTTTGCACAGGAAAACACACAATGAGGACCTGGCAAAGTTACAAAGTCATATACAGCTTCTAGTTGGGACAAGTTCCAATCATGCTGAAAAACTTAAACTCGTTGTATCTGTAAATAGATTTTACATGTTACTTACACGATGCCAAGGTTTTCCAGCTAACAAATGAGTAATCTCAGAAAAACTAATTAAGTCAACTAAGCCCTAATATGAGATCTAGCTAGTTGGATAAGCTGAAAATTTTCTAAGTAGGAAATTGCAGGATGCACACAAAAATATATGGGAAAATAACCGATTTAATCACTTATATCATTAACTCCAGCACCCATGTTCTCTCTTTCCGAAGTTTATCAGCATGTTTGCAAACGGAAACTACAAGAATAGTTAACAAAAATACAGAAACTAAAGTGAATTACATATGATATTCATTTCTGCAGCGAATTTCAAACTTCACCAGCTATCAAGTTGGCTGTTTCAGGGAGAGACAATTTTGTTGTACAATTAACAAGGATTGTGTGAGAAGATCCATCCTATAAATTTTTTCTCTCTAAACATCCTACCTAATACCATATGAATCCTAGATTTCGGGGTAATGGTGTGTTAGACATAACAAAGTAACCAAAGAAAGAAGAGTAGCACAAACACTTGTGCATCTTAACTAACCTAAATGAAAGTGCGTATGAGAATTACATGTATCGTGACCTATATCACATCTTAATTAACTACTTCTAACCAAATCGGTCTAGCCCTACACCTGCTTTATCACATGTTCCTTTTTAATAAGCTCAACTGTTTTTACCAGTGCATTCGGTTGTCCAATCCAAGGGCTTTTTTATCAAGTAATAATTCAAGTAAAATGAGGGCAAGGTCAGAGTCATACCAAGCAAATTACAACCTTTCCGTCGCAAATCATCAAACTTGTCCTGCAAATCATAAAAACAATTACTAATAAACTATTTTTAAAAACGTATAAATACAGAAATTACAAAAAGAATATACGTAAAAATACATGCTCCTGAGAGGCGATAATGTGGTAATCATCAGGTCCATTTCGAGAAGGATCACAACAGTGAAAGATTTGAGCTCCATTATCCTTTAAAACATCCTGAAGTGAACCGAATAATTCGGGTGGAACTAAGTTCCTGGACATGAATACATTCGCTCCATTAAACGTCGTCTTCTTCATATCTAAATCAATGGATCTGAGCAATTGAGAACAGGACAGGAATTGAATAGCAAGCTAGGTTAAAATCACGCATACTTTAGACAGTTAATAGACTTGTTAATAGTAATAATTTCATCAGTAAGACAGGTATGAGTAGTCTGCCCCTTTCTTAGGGTTGAACCTGGTGGCAAACAATAATGGGAGACGGAATGGCGGGAAGATGATTTTTGTTTTGGATTTCTTTAGGTTTAGCTTTAAGGGTGTGTTTGTTTTGACGTGTTTTTTTTGAGAATCTGGGTTGATATACAAATATGTTTGTTTAGGGTCGCTGGTTATAAGAGGGGTTTAGTAATGGATATAGGTTTAAAAGAAATTGTTGTTTAATTAAATAAATAAGTCATAAATCTGCAATAGTGAGAAAAAAATTTAATTTTTATAAATAAATAAAATATTCTGATTGATTTGTAGCTGATTAAAAGGCCCAAATATAATATATAATTTTTCTTTTAAACAAAACTGCTAATATAACTATATTATCATATTCACATTAGTATCAAATCACACCATGTTCAGCGATTTCCATTGTTAATACATCAACTTTAGTTTGAACTAAAACAACCCATTTAGACATCTAGTTCAAAAGATGGGCAGATATACAAGTTTGATATTCGAGAATGAGTTTGAGAGAACTAAGTTTATATCAACAAGATGAATATCCACTTGAAGCATAAGCCAATCCTTTTCCTCGGTCGTCCTCACTACTTGGTCCAGTTGTTCCTACAAAACACATTCAACTACATAGTAAGCATTAAGCTTAGTGAGAACATAGAATGCAAAATAATAACATTACCCTTTTTAAATACCCAACACAATACTGCTAATACAGGTCATAAACCCCCGCCTTGATTTACACGGATCCGCTCATACAGCCTTCAACATTGTATAATAACAGCTATATTGACACTGGGTCAATTTATCATCACTGACAAAGTCAGCATCTATGGTCAGCTACCATAGATAAGGTTTTTCATAGAACATCACATAAATAGGTACAGTTTTAATCAATCGAAAAATCAAATGCATATACCCAAATTTAGCTTTCATTCACTTGGTAGTTTATTATGAGAGAGTAAAGCAATTATAGACTCGGTAATTTAAATCCTCTTGTACGTATACAATTCGGATTCAATCACCTATTCTATTTGTAGAACTATTCTAGCTACTCATCTCGTATTGAAGATGAGGATAAATCAATGAGGCGTTCTCATTCTTCTTTAATACCCAACATATATAGCATGAAATGTTTTAACAACACAAATTTGGAAATTATAGGCAATTCATACAAGTCTTCCTATTTCCTTCCCAATATCTAATTGGATATAGCAGCAGTTTGACTTTTCAAAAGTCAACAATGAACAATTAACATTCCATCTCACAAGAGATTCACATTATGCTTTTCATTAAATATAAGAGTGTCATCACCTTCTAAAGCATCCATTTAAGTGACTAATTAATTTGATACGATCCCCTCACTAAATAAGTTAATCTCATATCCATTCAATGAAACAATCATCTTGGTGGACATGCAAGTTTACTAACTATGGACATAATCATCACACACTATTTTAAATCAACAAATTCTAGCTTTAAACCATCAATTATCACTAATCTTACTCAATCATCAATAAACCCCAAATTTCTAGGTCAAAGAGAAAAGAAGACTTACAATTAGGTTTGGATGATTGACAGTGTCAATAATCCTCCTCCAAAAATGTTTAGAACAACTCACTGGCTTCCTTCTCCAATCTTTTCCGTTCAATAGAGGGTTGGGGAGTTAGGTGAAATGTTAAAGTGAGAAGTAGTTGAATGCATGAAGGTGGAAATTCTAGAAATCAGTACAAATATCACAGCAAAACAGGCTCACCCGGACGGGTGAGGAATACCTGAATGGGTGGCCTTCTTTTGGCTCCCGCTCAGCTTAAGTCACCCGGACCAGCATGCATCAAACAACACACACCCAGACGGGTGAGGCCCCACCCGAATGGGTGACTTAAACCTCCCCACTTTCTGTCCCCAGTTCCCCTGTTCTAACCAACAACCACCCGGCCAAGCAACAAGTCACTCGGACGGGTTACTCATCACCCGGACGGGTGATGACCATTTTCAGCCTCTTTTTCTACCTTAAATTTTCTAGAATGTTGTAATGATTTTTTAATATAATTTATAGACTTACGATAAGGCGGAACGAATTTAACTTTTATAAATGAATTAAATATTTTAATTTTTATAAATAAATAAAATATTTGGTCGATTTTTTTATATAGTCTATCGATATTCGATAACGCCGGACGAATTTAAATTTTATAAATTAATTAAATATTTTGCGGATCGAATTTAATTTTTATTTGTACGATTTTTTTTTATATAATTTATCGACTTGCAATAATGCGGGGGGAATTTAATTTTAATAGAATGAATAAAATATTCTAGTTGATGTGTAACTTATTTTTTTATATAGTTTATAGACCCACGATAAGGCGGAACGAATTTAACTTTTATAAATGAATTAAATATTTTAATTTTTATAAATAAATAAAATATTTGGTCGATTTTTTTATATAGTCTATCGATATTCGATAACGCCGGACGAATTTAAATTTTATAAATTAATTAAATATTTCGCGGATCGAATTTAATTTTTATTTGTACGATTTTTTTTATATAATTTATCGACCTGCAATAATGCGGGGGGAATTTAATTTTAATAGAATGAATAAAATATTCTAGTTTATGTGTAACTTATTTTTTTATATAGTTTATAGACCCACGATAAGGCGGAACGAATTTAACTTTTATAAATGAATTACATATTTTAATTTTTATAAATAAATAAAATATTTGGTCAATTTTTTTATATAGTCTATCGATATTCGATAACGCCGGACGAATTTAAATTTTATAAATTAATTAAATATTTCGCGGATCGAATTTAATTTTTATTTGTACGATTTTTTTATATAATTTATCGACCTGCAATAATGCAGGGGGAATTTAATTTTAATTGAATGAATAAAATATTCTAGTTGATTTGTAACTTATTTTTTTATATAGTTTATAGACCCACGATAAGGCGGAACGAATTTAACTTTTATAAATTAATTAAATATTTTAATTTTTCTAAATGAATAAAATATTTGATTGATTCTTTTATATAGTTTATATACCTGTGATAACGTCAAACGAACTTAACTTTTATAAATAAATAAAATATTTCGCGGGTAGAATTTAATTTTTATTTGTTGGAGTTTTATATATAGTTTAAAGACCTTCTATAATGCGGGACGTATTAATTTTGATATAATAAATAGCGGGTCGAATTTAATTTTAATAGAATGAATTCTGGTAGATTTGTAGCTGATTTTTTTATATAGTTTATAGACCCACGATAAGGTGGGACGAATTTAACTTTTATAAATTAATTAAATATTTTAATTTTTATAAATGAATACAATATTCGATTGATTCTTTTATATAGTCTATAGACCTACGTCGGACGAATTTAATTTTTATAAATAACTAAAATATTTCGCAGGTTCAATTTAATTTTTATTTGTTCGATATTTTTATATAGTTTATAGACCCGTTATAATGCGGGACGAATTTAATTTTAATAGAATGAATAAAATATTGTAGCCAATTTTTTTTATATAGTTTATAGACTCTTTAGTTTGTATAAATGAATAAAATATTTGGTCCATTTTTTTAATTTAAATAAATACATCAAATACCTAAGGGGTTAAAAGTGTAATTATACAAACGAAATTAAGATCGTTGAATTGTAAAGAGTGAAAGGGCTCAGATTCCTCAATCATATCCTCTTTTAATTATATATAAAGATTTATTTTAAAAGTAAGAAAATGAGTTTGAATTACTATTATTTGAATATAATAATTAAAGAAAAGATTAAAATTAAAATGATAAAGTTAAAAGCAAGAGAGATGTAAAGATAATGAAGAGCAGAAGACGCATTAAATTTGTATCAGCAAACCTTCACAAAGGTCACTGATAACGCGTAAAAAGTCATGTTTTTAAGCACGTTTCTTTGTCCATATTAATTAAATAATTAACATTTTAAATAAAATATTACATTTATTTGCTTTATTGCGTTAATTAGGTAATTACAAAGACAATGCTGCAAACTTTACCAAAAACGAGCAAAAACTGAAGTAAATGAAGCAAAGTCAACACAAGTCGATTCGCTCATGTTCAAATCATCGATTTGATAATTTTATAGAAATTACCTTTGATTAATATCAAATTGAAGATCAGAAGATTACGATCGTGTGGGTTCAAGAATCGCTAAAAAGAGACGAGAAACGAAGAAGTTATGACGAAAACAAGCACGAACGAATTACGATCCCGCACACAAGAGCACGATCTCGCAAATACGGGCCGCGCGAACCGTATACGGCTCAGTTTGAACCGTATACGGCTCAAACCCACCGTATACAGTTGGGATTGAACTGTATACGGTTTAAACGAGCCGTATCATGGCTCGCGTGACTCATATATGCTTAAATCTTGCATCTTGATATGGTTCGCGCAATACGGGTCGATTTTGTGAAGGTCAAATACGGTTCGGATGGTCAAAATACGATTCGGGAATATGCCTATAAATACCAACCTCCTCATCCAACACCATGACACCATTACACACCAATTTCACACATTACACACTCTTTACTTCCACTTTCTCTCACTAGTCTCTCTCTCTAATTATTAATCACTAAGATTAATAATTAATTAGGAGGGTAATTCGGGCTAGTCGTTTGTAAGGAGTTGCTCCAGACATTGCGGTATTAGAACGTTACGACGTCTATACCAGGTTTTAATTATTTCTATCTACGCATTTAAATTTAGTATGTCTTACTTTGCTTATTATTTACAAATGCATGCTAGAGTTGCCATGTTAGGCTAAGTACCTTAAAGTGTCTGCTATGATTGAAGTTTACGTTGGCGTAGTTATGTAACTAATTATACTGTTATTCTGTCCACACAATAATTAATTAATATACAAATATGTGAATCGAATCTCCATTGTTTACCTGTCCAACTCATGTTGTGGTTAATACATTGCCTCTAAAATGAACGAAGCTAATTCATAGGTATAGGTCCCTTAATTATTCTGTGTAAGAAGATTCATTGAACTCGACATGGCGACTGTTTTCCTGACTGAATATGTCCGTGGGAGACACGGTTCATGGGAATAGAGATAGGTTAGATTTGGTATCACATAGTGGATATTTTTGAGAGAACTTTCAGAATATCCACAACCTAGATAGTTTCTCTACCTGATTCTTAAAACTGTATATTGTCCTCACATACCTATTGCATGTTCTTGTTTGATTGTTGCTTAGGTATTTAATCAATATCAGTTTATCATGCTACTCAGTTAGATGCATGACTACTTCTCTACCTGATTCGTAAAATTGATTACTGTCCTCACATACCTATTGCATGTTCTTGTTTGATTGTTGTTTAGGTATTTAATCAGTATCAATTTATCACACTACTCGGTTAGATGCATGACTAGGTCTTTGAATACTAATTTTTTGTTGTATGTTCATAATAATGTAGTAGAATAGTAGTCGTAGTTTCTATGTATGAATGATGACAACTTAACTGACCGCTAGACAAAGTCATCCCAACTTGTTCCGGTGGGGTTACACCCGTTCATGTTTTCGTTCATTCAACGATTCATGTCATCAATACAGATATCTCTGATGTCTGAGAATGAGGAACATGACTCGAGGATGACTGTCAGATTAAGTTGGCTATAGTACTTGGAGACATCCCGGTGCTATATGATAATGCGTATCCACTACCCAAGTGACATGCTGTAGATCCCTTAGGATGGATCTTTTAATCAAACCGAATGGTGGAGACAAACACAAACACAAAGAATATAAAGCTTCAAACAATGAAGTGCAAATTAATAATAATACTTTATATTTCTTTATCAAATATTCTCAAGAAAATAAGCAGCCAAAACAGAGAATAAGTGTGTGTAAAATCCCCCAAAAAGTCTCTTCAATTACAAAGTAATTTGAAGTATTTATACTAAAACAAACTGGCCGGATTATGCGACACAAGCTTTGTGTCGCATAGTGTCGCAACTACAACTAATGCGAAACAAGGCTTGTGTCGCATAACACAGAAAATGTAATTCTAACTAACTCAATTACATTAACAAACACATTACAGACTTGACCAACTGACAGACACACTAAGATGCATCAACAAACTCCCCCGTGTCTTCAGCTTGGTTTTCAAAATCTTCAATCAAATCCAGCCTGTTGGAAATACACCGCCAGCGTGTATTCCATGTGTTACACATACGTTGACAATCCTTTGAAATTGAAATGCGATCTTCTTATTCACAGCATTTCTCTCATTAAAGCGAATTGGATTATCAAACAATTTCCTCAAGAATCAAGAATCTGACTGTTCACCAAAATTTAATAATTACCCCCCCCCCTGAACAGCAGAATCAATAGTTGTCTTTTCTTCAAGCAACAACTTTAGGAACCCATTTGAGCACGCTGCCAATAGGACTCTTCTTTTTCGAAAGTCATTTGTAAGTGGCATCGATATAATCCAAAGACATTGAGTTCCACCTGAAATTGAAACGTGATGTTTCATATCTAATAACTTTTCGTGGAACCATTGTTGGTAGAACCATTCTTGGGGAGAAAGGAACAAAATCTCTTTGCATCGTCACCACCATACGACGAGATGGTGCAAGATCAAGCATTTGCTTTCTTGAATATACAAAAGATATTGTTTCACCAGATTTCGATTGTGTCGGTTTCAATACGTTTGTTGGCTTTTGAGATCTTGAAACCGATCTTTTGATTCGTTCAAAGGCTATGGAGTCACAACAATCATCCTTTTGATGATCAAATACTCTAGTTGATTGTAATTTCTCAGAATACTTCTTATTCTTTTGTAAAGAATAATTAGTAAATTGTGAAATCTTTTTCGCACAAGCCATTTTTGAACATGGTTTGGAAGATTTAGTCGGGTAAATCTTCTTAGTCACTTTGACTTGTTGTTCAGTTGAGTGAGAGAGTTGAGGCTTGGTTAGATGCTTAAATTTTAAAATCCGCTTTTCAAGTTCAACAATTTTTGAACGCATTTCTTCACGTTCAGTTTCCATGTTAAGTATTTGAAGTTGGAAAGCTTGAATCTCTTCTTCCTTCTTTATCAACTTCTCATTGATCCCTTTGTCTGAACATTTATTCAACTTATCACTTCTTGCATCGCATTTAGATTTCCCTTGTTTAGAAGCCACAATATACTCAGTAGTAATGATGTGATTTTCAGGCTTTACATCAGATTTGTTAATCTGTTGTGTTGGCACATCACATGCTTCGACTTCATGAACAATTTCAACAAACTCATCCTTGATTGGTATTGATGTATATCCGATACCAGCTTTAGATTTCGTATCCTTTTTTTGAGAATGAAGCAGTTGATCTAACCTCAAGGAAGATGCTTCAAAACTTGAGAGCTTGCATTGATATGTTAAAACTTCACTTTGAGCTGCAGCCTTTTCTTTGCGAAGTAAATTGATTTCAGTCTTGTAACTGTCGATTTCAATTTGTTGATTTGAAACTTTAACTTTCAAATCATGCATTTCAACGCTTGAATCTTCTTGAATTTGCTGTTTATCTTTTCCTCCGTAGGTTTCTTCAAGTGATCTCCACAATTCATAAGATGTATCTTTATATTTGTAAAGTGGAATATCTTGTGCCACATCATTTGGTACACACATGATAATCTCTTCACGTGCTGTCTTGTCGTTGTCAAAAGCTTTTTGTTCTGCGACTGACATTTAACTAATGAGAGTTGGTCTCTCATATTTCTCAGTAATAGAAGTCCACAAATCTGAATCAATGTATTCAATATATTCTTTAAACTTCTCCTGCCAGCTAGCATAGTCGTTATAGAACAAAGCCTTCAAATACCTTGGATATTGCGAGTACATTTTCCCTCCAAATTTTTTGAATTTCGCCCGAGTAAAGTGAAAACTTTCTCAAACTAGAATTAGTCAACGGGAAGCTCAAATTCGAATTTTGATAATTTTAGAATTTTCCCGCCTTTTTACTTTTTTTTTTTTTTTTAAGTAAGAGTAAGCGACACTAGAGTTGTGTCGCAGGCTATGTCGCAAAGATTGATGTCGCAAATATTAAGGTCGCTAAAACCTTATAGCGACACTAAATTGTGTCGCAAGCTTGTGTCGCAACTTGTGTCGCAAAACGGCGCTGTCAGATCCCAAATACCTCAAAATCAAAAATTTTTGAAACCTAATGAGTTTTTAACGAAAAACTTCGTAAAACCCTCAAATTTTAGGCTTAAAAACTCCAATTTTTAGCTCCAAAACACTTATAATGAAAATCAAACACCAAAATAGATGTTAAATTATCAAAATATGTATTAGAAACTTACCTAAATGATTTGATACCATCAAAATCCTTAGATTATAGCTCTGATACCAATTGTAGATCCCTTAGGATGGATCTTTTGATCAAATCGAAAGGTGGAGACAAACACAAACACAAAGAATATAAAGCTTAAAACAATGAAGTGCAAATTAATAATAATACTTTATATTTCTTTATCAAATATTCTCAAGAAAATAAGCAGCCAAAACAGAGAATAAGTGTGTGTAAAATCCCCCAAAAAGTCTCTTCAATTACAAAGTAATTTGAAGTATTTATACTAAAACAAACTGGCCGGATTATGCGACACAAACTTTGTGTCGCATAGATCACTATTGCGACATAATACTTGTGTCGCAACTACAACTAATGCGACACAAGGCTTGTGTCGCATAACACAGAAAATGTAATTCTAACTAACTCAATTACATTAACAAACACATTACAGACTTGACCAACTGACTGACACACTAAGATGCATCAACACATGCCTCTTTACCTGATTACGGACAACTTCGTGTCAGATAAGAGGTAGGTTCGTGGAAATGACTCATCCAGAAATAGATTTCTATTAATACTAATGCCATAACATCATAACTACCTTAATCCAACGTAAACTGATATCATAGTGGCCACCCCTATATACCTGCAAATTGAGCAACTCCTTACCCCTTTACTTTACTGTTTTATTTAATTATATTAGGATAACTAAAAACCAAAACCCTTATCCATTTAAGAAAATCAGCTAGATTTCCATAGATAACTTATGCCCTAGGATCCTATGCCCGTTGAGTGTTAAGGACGACACATAAGTCATACTCACCACTTGCTAACCCTAGTACGTAGTAAGTAATTTAGGATACCCCGCTTTACAAATATTAAACAACAGATCACGCTCAACGATCGGTCATCGTCCAGCGACGGCGACAACGCCGCGACGAGAAATAAAACCGACCTTTCGGGTACGCATCAGTCACCAAGATAGTTGAATTTTCAAGAGCTATCTTTTTAAAATTTCATTCCTAGATTTAAGGTATAGAATTCTTTTCCAAACAATTGTTATTATTCCTAGATCCAAAATCCAACCCTAAATCTCATAAAACAACCACTCCGTACTCATTTAGATATGAAGAATGGGTATTAAAGCTATAAAATTCATACTCCTTCATAACGTTAATGGGGAATTTTTCACAAGGTTTAACGACATGTAGGACCTACTTTTTTTTCTCTACCATTCTCCTTATATTACATCTCTCTTATATTTTTATATTAAAAATAATTTGTATTATAATATAAAAATAATAAATCAATAATTTATATTATAATATTCAAACCTTTCTTTGTCCTACATTTCTTTCAAACCAATACCTATTATTAAACACATTCACAAAACATATGCACCGATTAATATTCATGTGGTTTTGGGGATGTAAGTCCCTTGTGAACGAATCCACGAGGTAAACAGGTTTATTAGAGTGCGGAATCCTCTAATAAACAATACCTTAACTTACCTAAGTTCGTACCTACTCCTAAGTTCGTATGAACCTACATAAATACACAAACAAAACTAAGTTAAAATTACAATGATTAACTACAAAGACTAATTACAAACTAGACGTTGTTGTCACACAAGATGTACCAACAGACTCCCTATTGACAGTAGCTATAGTTGTTTTCAGTCTTCTCATTGCAGTCGATCTTGATTCTTAATCAGCTCTGTCGACTCCCAGCCTATAAACCTTTTTCAACACATACCTTCACCACTTTTTGATATCTTCTTCCCTCATGGCTCCAACTATCTTTATACATGATCTTGTTTACATGAAGCTTCATCAGATCATCTTTAGATAGGTTTACTAGATTTAAACTATCATATACCCTCAGTAATTCCGTGCCTTCACCATCCTCCATCACATCTTCAGCTGTTTTGCTATCAACATACCACCATTTAAGATTTTCAAGAACGCCCTATGGCATTTTCTTCAACGGGACCCTCTTCAAGCACTTGACAGGTTTGTAGACCATTTTCATCCAAGGCTTGTTTGTTACAGGATCTATTCGAGTCAAGTCTGGAACTCTCTTTCCTGCTCTCGACTTCAAATCAACAAACTTGTTTGACCGTCCTTCACGCCTAACTATTCTTTCCATGGTTCTAGCGTAAGGATCTTCGCCAATGTTGATTAAGCCTAGCCAAGCTAGTTCTTTAAGTTCAATCTTAGTCAGCGAGCTAAAAATCTTCAACTTATTCTCTAAGTAATGAATCCCATCATATCTCTTTATTATGAACAACTTCAAGTCACTGTCATAAAGCCAACTTATGATGCCTCGTTTCAGCTCTCGTAACCCTTTAACTTTGATAGATTCTTTCATTTTAAGCTCTGGTTCCTTCTCAATCTTCTTAAACCACATATCTCTTAATTCAACTCTTGATGGTTCTTTGTCAGCATCATCTGAATCACCTTCAGGAACTTCATAATTTTCTGACTCTAATCCCTCTCGATCAATCACCTTTTCACCAGCTTCATTCTCATATACCGACTTAGTAACAGGTTGCTTTGTCACGACGTGTTCATCAATATCAGCATCGGTATTTGGAGTGGTCTCATCGTCTGACTTCCAATTTGCAACATCTGTACTGAGGATCTCTCCTTTTTGACCAGATTCACTGGAATGTGCTTAGTTCCGCTCCCACCCTCTTTTTGACCAGACTCCCCCTGAGCTTGTGCTGCGCCCTGCCCTCTAGATGAAGAGCAAGGCAAATCACCTTTTGGTGCACTAGGATTATCGTCCTTATCTTGGTCATTTTGCTTTCTCAGCTTATATCCATTACAACCCATCATCTCCCCTGAGTTGTCTCGCGCTTCATCATTCTGTAGATTAGCATCTCGTTGTGCAGGCATTGTTGTTCTAGGCATTCTTTGATGTCAGTCAGGTTCTGGATACGCGTCTCATGACTTGTAACAACCGCATTGAGAGCGGTAACCATATCCATCAAAGTTGTGACCCGGGCCTGAAGATATGAAAGGTTGGCCGACTTTGAAAGATTGACCGTCGGGGTGGAGACGGATGGCGTGGTTTGAGATTGAGGTGGAGCGGTAGCTGGTGGTGGTGTTGGAGTAAGTGTGGTGGTTGGTGGGGTGGTGGTGGTTGTGGTTGGTGGTTAATTGGTTGTTGTAGGTTGTGGAATTGTAGATACTGGGGGTTCAACACGCTCCCCGATGACCACTCCTATAGGACGTCTTCGTTTAGGCGCTCTAACCAGCGGTGGAGTGTCATCATCATCTGAATCACCACCACCTTCGTCTCGAAGGACAAAGTCTTCATCATCAGTAACTTTTCGTTTGCCCTTGTCCTTCACAGAGCGCACACCGGTGCGAATCGCAACCACTCGCGACCCATGGACCCCAAGAGTTGGACGGTCTTCGCTATCGAGGTCACTCTCGGTTGCCTCTAGATCTCTTTCTAGGCTTCTAATTACATCAACCATAGATCGAAAATCCTCATCGACATTGCCAGCATAATTATCAATGTCGTGGAAAACCTCGTCAAGGTCAGGCTGTGGACCAGTGACCAACGCATTGACATGAGCCTCGACACTTGTGCCGGCACCGCCCTGAAGTACGTCATGCACAACAGATTCAACAATATCATAGGCAATTCTCTCGCCCGCTTGGGGGTGCTCTATCTGGTGCAGAATTTCTTCAATTACCTCCTGCTGTGCCTCAGTAGCAACCAATGGAGGTTGTACCTGGGCAGGTGCTTGAACCGGAGCTTCAGCAACTGCCTGGGGCTGTGGCCCGTCCCACCATCCATCGTTCGGTGGGGCCACATAGTTGGCATTTAGTACTGCCCCAAATAGAGTTGTGGCCTGAGGCTGATCTCCAGCTTGGCATCTGCTCCTGTGACTCAGACAATGCATGAAGATTTTCTTATCAATTGAAGACAAATGCACGACTGGGTTAACAGTTGGGAGATTTGGGATAACCCATTTATGATCATCATTACAAATCGCAGGTATAGAATGATTATATCTTTGACACTTCCCTTGATCTGCTGCACCATCTCATCAAAAAAGAATTGCAAGAAACAGAAAGGCTTGTTGTAAACCAATGAAACCATGCAAGATTGCATTTTGTGATTTGATGGCGCGTCAAACGGTCGGTCTATCCCGACGAGGTGTCGTCGGTTGTATTGCTGTAGGATAGAGACAGAACGGAGCGCTATCAGTGTGTTTTATATTTTATAATTAGCTGGGGCTTAAATTATATGTACTACCTACTTGTTAGTAAGTGGTAAGTATAACCTAAGACCATTCTTAAAATTGCAACGAATTGAAACGAAGGTGATGCTTTAGAAGAGATAATTCTTCCGGAAGGATATTAAAGTAGGTAGATTTGGTGTTTTGGTATTTTTCTAATTCTAATAGAACAGATATAGGTAGAATATGATTTTTCATAGTATCAACAATAAGGGTTCGGGATGATGAACTTATAAGTATTCTTAATATATTGTTTTTCCTATAGTTGGTGTGAAACTAGAGCCCTACCATATTAGTCTAGATTCTATCGTGGCATGTCACCAGGAACTAGCTTATCGTGATACAGACCAAATAAGTTTGCTCGACTCCCAACACTGTTCTTATGTAGAACTAGTGACCTATTTAGGTTCATGAATAAAGTAGCAAACTACAATGATTGATTTGGCCTTTCTTAACACCTAGTATAAGTTTATTTTAAGAAATTCAAATAATTAACTTGGTTTCTCCGAACTATTAAGTAAGACCTAGGGTTGTAAGTATTAAGAGCTACCTATAGCTTTGACTTACTTACTTGATGCTTCTCCATAAAATTATGGCGTTTCTTTAACCTAAACCTCTCCTCTACAAGCAATTATACATCCTTGGATTATTCACAATGTTTTAGCATTGTTTCATATGCAGACCATGTAGTTCAGTAAGTAATAATGTAATTGAAGTGTATACATTCTCCTTACATCAATCATACCTAAGTCGGAAGATCCACTAAGTGATACATAGTGATTTCCATAGCTCTTTTGTATTCACAAAATGACTATGTACTATACGGTGGTCTCATAGCTTTTTAAACTGTATGATTATTTACACAGATAACTACCTACCCTAATTAGACTTGATCAATTTCTAATACCTAGTTTATAGTCATGTGAATAAATGGAGAGGGTCATTTAATTCACAGGTTAGATTATAGAGGTTAAGACAAAACGGAGTTACTTTATTCATTATCAATACTTCTAATTAATTACATTCCGACAAATCACAATAATAAACTACTCACAGATCATGGCAATTAACAATTTCAAATATTAATAAATTACAAACATCGAACAAGAACATTATGACAAATTAATAAGAGACCCGGAAAATTAGAGCAGAATAGCGAATGGTTGAATTCTTGAGTCGGAACGTACATCGAACACTTGAATACAAACATAAAGTCGTCATTTTAAAATCACTAATTTAATCATAATTACCCTCTAGTTAATTACTAATTAAACATAATTAGTAATTAAACTATAGGGCTAAACTAGAGTGAGAAAGTAAAAGAAACTAGATAGTAGTTTGTGTGTGAAAGAAAGGTGTGAAAGAAAAATTGGTGTGTGTTTGTTGAACGAGGATGTTGGTATTTATAGAAGGATCGTCGAACCGTATTTTGACCAAAAGAACCGTTTTTTACCTTCACAAAAACGACCCGTATTTCGCGAACCGTATCAAGATGCAATTTTTACGCATATACAGGTGGCGCGAACCGTATAAGGTTCGTTTGAGCCGTATATGGTTCCATTGGCCCATATACGGGTCGATTGGGCCGTATACAGTTCAAACGAGCCGTATACAGGTCGTTTGCCCTGTATCTCCGGGGTCGTGTGCTCGTGTGCGGGATCGTAATTCGTTCGTTGCTTGTTTTCATTATAACTTCTTCGTTTCTCGTCCGTTTTTAGCGATTTTTGAACCCACGCGATCGTAATCTTCTGATCTTCAATTATCAAATTATCAAATAGATGATTTGAATGTGAGCAAGTCGACTTGTGTTGACTTTGCTTCATTAACTTCGATTTTTGCTCGTTTTTGGTGAAGTTTGCAGCATCGTCTTTGTAATTAAGTAATTAACGCAATAAAGCAAATAAATGTAATATTTGATTTAAAATGTTAATTATTTAATTAATATGGACAAGGAAACGTGCGTAAAAACGTGACTTTTTACGGTTATCAAGTATCCCAGACTTAGACTTTTGCTTGTCCTCAAGCAATAATTTGGGTCCTTGCGTACGGGCGGTTGAAATTCTTAGAAGAATTTAGAAAATCTCAACGTACTTCTAAAAAATGACGATTCATCAAGGGTACGATCTATTGTTTCAAGATGAAATTTTAAAAACGGAGTTTCCATTTTATTAAAAACTTAGATAGTCCCTATAAGCAATCTTATGATTCTCGGGATGTAGTATATACATGGCTAGGGTGTCCTCTCAGGTGGTCACTCAATTCACTCATGGTGTATCGGGTTTTCCTGTTGTCCAAACAATCTCTCAGAATCAAATCCTCACCACTTAGGTGAGAAAGGTGCTAATTGTTACTCGATACTCACAAGGAAGTTATGGATTTTGAGGTGTAGTTTGTAGAGTTTTCCGAGATATTGCATAGGTTTTAATAGGAAAAATGTATTTCAATAGGTGATATCCTATTTTTATTCTGGATAGGGTTGATTTTGTGGATTTCCACATCCGTATAAGGGATGTGAGGAGAGGGATCTTATGGGAAGGTTGAACTTTCCTTTTCGAGCACTCAACAAAGACAGTTTTTTTTTAACCTGGACTTTTTATTTAAGTCATTTGGGTTTCTCCGTACTTCATAGTCTTTTCGAAATGTCGAGTACCTAATAGGATTTTGAATTTCTTCACTTATACACGCGATTGGAGTTGTGCTTTCTTGAAAATAGTGTGAGGTAAGGAAAGGATATATTGATGCTTTGAAATGAAGTTTTCGTATTACATGGCTAGGCAATATTTTGGTGAAGAGGGAATATGAAGGGTAGGATGGTGAAGTTTTGTGTGGTTGTGTGGTTGGTTTTGATGGAGGATTTGGGTTTCTTCCTAGGGAATGTCGAGATTTCCAATTGCACCTATACCACGTATGGTACTCATCAGTGTGGTCTTGAAATGTATTGCTAGATCAAGTTGTAATTTAAATGCATACGTTGGCACACACATGAATCGAAAAGTGAAGCATATAAATGATGAAATGCTTATTTGGCTCAAGATAGCTCACGAAACGAAAGTTGGGTTTATGTGTGACTAGTCATGTGTTGATTTTTTTGGTTCATATCTAGTTTTTAGAAAACTTTGACTCAACTTTTAAAATGTTTTCTTGAATTTTTGATAATACCGTAGGTGATGTATTTTTCAAAAGTATTTAAAATATTCAAAATTACCTCAAAAATTTTCAACTTTTGTGTAAACAAGGTTTTATTTAAAATATTTGCTTTTTCGGACAAGAGGTCGAAGTGTACGGTATGTTCTACCGTTTATCCCACACTTAAAAGAACATTGTCCCTAATGTTCAAAACTAAATATTAAGCTACCTCTTAGGGAAGTATCCCACACTTAGAATTTTAGTATTATTAGGACAATATTTGTTTAAGTATTGAGGGGTTTATCCCACACTTAGAATTTTTAGGGGGAGATACTTGAGATATTTATATGAAGTATTAGTAATTTAACGAAAGAAGCCAGGAACTCCCCTATATATTGTAGAGATGTGTGTTTGATGGTTCTTGGCTAGCTGTAGTTGGTTGAGTGGCTTCGTTTTGGCTAGACTAGAAACATGTTCAAAGTTTATCATCTCATTGTTATTAATGTTTCAACACTCCTATTTTGCACCAATCATCCATACGCAACCATGTAGATAAAGAAAAACATAACATAAATAAAGACATAAAGCATAGTAAGATAGTTATACAATCATCCCAAAAATATGTAATCAAATATATAAGGAAAAAGAAAAAGGGGGCTAGAGGTCAGCAGTATCCTGTGGAGGTGGCTGAGATGGTAATATCTGCGAAGCGTCAGGAGGTACATCAGTTGAATGTTGTTGGATGGATCCAGTGGCAGAAATCTGTCCACTTGATTCTATCCGAGATGCGGAACCTGTAGATGTGGAGTGAAGTACTCCATCTAGTGCATCAATCGTCCTAGCATCAGACTCAACATGTGTTTGTACAACATCCTGACCGCTCTGTAGTGTCTGCTGTATCTGCTTTGCGTCCATCTGTAAAAGAGAAAAGGAAGAACCTGAGAGGATTCCGAACTGGTCACTCATCTGTGCCGTATCGGTGCTCCGTAAGAGATCAGACAGACCCAGAGTCGCGTCGGCCGGATCCTCAACAACAGGCACATACCTAGGTCCAGCGAATGGGTCAATTATGGGTGCTGCAGTGACCTGGGTATTTAAGTTATTTTTAAATATCAAGTTAATGAATTATTTAAGTTATTCGAATTTTTATGAAAAATTCGAAATGAGGACTTTAAAATATGAATAATTCATAAACCTGTAAAGACATAATAACAACCAAACCGCACATGTATAACTACTCACATTTTAGTTCAAGGCATTTAGATCATTTATAGGCCCGGTTTATGTTACTTTAACTAATTCAATAAATGATTAAGTTATCGGAACATGCTTTAATATGGACTAACACATAAATGAGTATTGCATTGTAACTTATTCTAATGTGAGAGTAAAGTAAGTATGCATACGTAACTTAATTCAACTAGTGAGGTATGTAATGGGATTATTTTTACGATATCAATACACCAAATTTTTATGTTTTAAAGTTAGTTGCAAGTGGCCTAGTATCATGGTTAGTATTAATGAGAATTTTAGAAAGCCATGATACTTATGCCAAAGTCTTGCAAGGCTAACTTTTCACATAAAATTAGGAAATAGTAATTTAAATACATGAGTGATTAAAGATGGTAGATTTTATTCAAAATAGGTGTAGTCATATATTAACTAATGCGATCCAAATTGAGTTGTATTCTTGGTTTTATGGATTTGATTAACTAATGAAACTAGTATAAGAAACATGTCAAACTTACAAGTGTTTGCTTAGGTTCTCCTAATTATTTATCACTAGCTTCAAACTTACTTTAATCTTTCAACTTATCAATAATTTATGAATTACTTAAAGGTTAAAGGAAGTTTAGTTGTTCCTAAGCTAGTTAAAACATCATTTTATGATTTAAAAGTTTTATGTGAAGCATACGGTGTTTATACTAGGCCTTAAGTAATTTTAGTTAACTTTAATTCATGAAATCAAGTTATCGTCATCCTAATCTTAAAACTAGCTACAAATTATGGAATTATAACACTTAACTAGCATAATTTTTTTTTAACAAATCTTATATCATCATTCAAAATTTCTAGAATCTAACTTCACCAAAAATCCTACTTTAAATTTCCAAATCACAAATCTAAGCATGTTTATAACAAAGTACTTCCATATTTCATACAATATTGTCACACCCCGCTAAAGCGGAAACACGAGATGTAACAGTACAATGATTTCATAATCAAAAATTACAAAACATCACCGTTCAACGGTCTACAATTAATACATTACATAATGTCTTACAAGCGTTTACAGCACAAAAGTAAACATCCTAAACATGCTATTACATCCCAAAAGATACGAATTCCGTACGCTAATGCAGCATAGATCAAATAGCCGGTTTGGCTTCAATTGATAGATTGTGACTAATTCCTGAAAAGCATGTAAAATACAGGTCAACTATGAAACATAGTTGGTGAGTACCCAGGTTTTGTGTAATGATAGACCCTTTTCAAAGATTCATGAGGTTTAGTTTTTAATGTTACACGTACTACGTGATTAATTTGCAAAGTTATTTGTTTAGTGCCGAGCTCATATGACTAAGATAATTATCCGAAACCTGGTTAAGATAAACCTTTGATAATAGTCAATTGCTATTGCACGGTAATTATAAAAGGGATTCGTTGACCCAAAGCTCATTTAAGTGTGATATTTATTTGCATGTTAGATTTCTTTGTGAATCGGTATCTTAATTGCAAAAGAAGTTTAAAGAAAGACTCATTTAGAAGTGATACTTTAGAAACTCCATTAAAAGTCATAATTCATTTATAACCCCATACTCATATTTTAAAAGAAACATTCAAGGTTTATAAAACTCACGATATAGTGTTTGATAAATACAAATTTAGTATGTAAAACTTATTTAATAAATTCAAGTTATGTTTTATAAAGTTAATGGTTTGTCATATTTCAATCAAACCGTTCGTCATTTAGACGGATTATTATATCTAGTTTCATGAGAAAACAAGGCGTTATTTAAAACTGCGCCTTTAATTGCCAAAATCACAATGATTTACAATTTAATAACTCCGGTTATATATGTATGGTTAAAGAAGTAACGTTTCAAATTACCTATCATAATAACGTCTAAGTGGTGACATTCAAAATTTTAAAGAAAGTTTACTTCAGTAACAATGTCATTGTAGAGCTCGGCCATAAGTTTATAGTTTATAAAGGAACCTTAATTCGAATGACTACGTCATTATAAAATTTGGGTCACAAGTTTATCGTTTAAAAGAGACGTCATTTTCATGTCAAAGCGTCATACGATAATAGATGTTTGCGAAATCACTATGCCATTACATTTTTGTTTATAAAATCGATGATTTAATTATGCTTGAGTCTACAACCAAACCTACAACCGATAAACCCTTGCCCCAAATAGTGATGCCCTATCGATGGCATTTAGGATGATGGAATGCACTCACGTGGCCGCGTGAGTGGGGAGGTGGTCTCGCTCCCAAATAGTACTATTCATATGCATCATTTGGCTCATATAGAGTTAATGGTCGTGTGAATATACCGGGGACTTTAGATACGGTAGAAAACAAGCATATAATCATGTGACATCGATAAGCATTCACGACATTGTTTTGAAATTTAGCATAGCATATCACAATAATCATATCACGGTATTTGTAAATCAAGTACATCATAAGCATATCATTTGCAAGTAAATAAATCATTCAAGTCATTCATGCATGCTTTTCACCCCAAAACATTTAAATAAAGCGTTAAAAATAGGGGCTGAGTACTCACAATCGTTAGTAAGCGTACGGAAATGGATGTAAAGCGCGATTCGACCAAAAGTGACTCCTATCCAAGACCTACGAATACAAGGTTCCTAATTAGATTCTGACTAATATGGTTTGTTAAGATTGCTTAGCTAGTCGTTTGTGTTACAAAGTGCCGTTAGAGTTTGATTTGTTGTCGTTGGTAATTACTCGGGTTGTGATTAAAATAATGTAAACACTTGAAAATAGATTCCAAAAATTACCAAACTTGGTATACAACATGGAAAATGATTCACAAATTTTCTGTGAAAATTTGGGAATTTTTAGAAGTATAGATTATTTTTTATCATTTCTTGACCAAAAGAGTGGGATAAATATGAGAAAAATAGTAATTATTCTTGAAAAATTCTGAAATTTTTACTGGATCAGTTTTAACTCATTTCTAAGTTTGTGTAAAAATTTCATGCCATTTCAGGCACTGGAACATTGGTTCCCAATCGTATGTGTTTTAACAATTCGTACGTCAGAAAACATATCAAAACAATTCCAATGAGTGTTAAATTTTGAGGATAGTGTCACTTTATGTGGAAATGACACAGTAATTTTCCCATATTTTTCTGATGTCAAAAAGTATTTTTCACGAATATTTTCCCCTTTTAGAGACTTTATTTGTATTAAACCAAGAAAATTACTTAAGTTTTCCCAAAAATTCTCATTTTTATTGTCAAGGTTCTTTTCAAGATATAGATACTGAGAAAAATCACCCTCAAATTTTAAACACGTTTTATCTATTATTTTTGTATTTTACATTCATCACAACACCATCATTCATACTTTTACAAGCCAAGATTATGCATGTTATTCATGCATTTTCTAAAAATAGTTAATCAACACAATAAATTCCTATCTTTTTATACTACTGAGATATATGTGTTAGGAATATAAAATAATTTTCTCAAATGTTTTTGAATAGTTTAAGACCCTTAAACAAATATCAATACATGATGTTAACAGAAAAATTACTGTTTGCGCACGAGTTTTGTTTGGTACATTTAGGGGTCTTAAACTCAATGGATTTGAATGAGACCACTGGCTTTTAAAGATAAGACATTGAACTAAATTCCAGAAGAAAAATCAAGATTTTTGGACCATTATTCATTGAGTTATGGCCGTTTCAAGTGAGGTCAAAAATCTGGACAGATTCATATGAGACAATAGAAATCTTTTTGGTGTGTTTCCACAACCCACGATTTTTAGACCTCATCCAATGATTGAGGCTTTGTCTTATATGCATGGATATGTGATTTTACAGAAACATAAAGATACTTTAACATAAAATAAGATCTAGATACGAAATGGTGCATGCAAGCCCAAAAATTGGGTTTTTGTCTCTTTTTCAAGAACACAACTTGCTACCAAGCTTTTGACCTCATTTAATCCTTTAAATCTTTGATCTAACACATTCTTGGTGTTAAAATACATCCAAGATGTGTTAGAAACGATTTTTAGCATTTTAAACTATTTAATCTTGCAAGAATAAGTAAATAAGCATTTTAACACTAAAAAGACGATTTTTCGGTTTGATTTCGATTTGATCATGGGTAGCCCTTTGTTTTAACACTTAAACAAGTGTAAGGGAACCTACAAACCTTCAAACCTTGTATGGGGATTTTAGCCATGAGAAAGGCATAAAATCCATGTATGTACAAGATTCAAAGTAAAAAAATGAAGGAAATGAAGCTAGGGATGGTTGGTTATAACTTTAGTGCTTTGATTTAGTGTATGAACACTTCTAAATGGATGATCTTTTGATGAAAGATGGCTGGAAATTTTGAATGTTCTTGAGAGAAAAGTGAGAGAGAATTGAGAGAAATTGAATGATTGAAAGTGTGGGAAATGGGAGAAGTGTGCATGTACTCAAGGGACTTGATTGGGAAGTGGAGGAGTTAAGTGAGGGGGGAAAAAGAGGGCTGGCCGTTTTTGGGGGTGGAGGGGTTTAAAAAAAAAAAATTTTTTTTTTTTTTTATTTAATTAAAGGTTTAATGTTACATATTATTTTGGTATAAGTTTGTACATATTGAAATGTTTAATTGTGATGTTTTAATGGTTGAAATTTGAGTTATAAAATTTTATTTTCTAAGTTTATAATTCACATTAAAATACATTTGATTCTTTTACGATTGACATTCGCGAGTTAATTAACCGATTTCCGGTTGCGTTTACTGAGTTACGGAATTTCAGGTTAATTTCCGATTTTTGCGGATGTGATAAATATTTTGTGATGACATATGAAATTTAATTCCATTAGTTTTCTTTGGCACTTTGTAACCTAATTTAATGTTCCTCAAGGTCTTAAAGTCGTTAAGCAATCTTCTAAGACGTTACGCTATTTCGGTAACTTACGGTTTCGGTACTTAAGGAGTCGTAACCTAGACTTTTCACTAGGATTTTAGAGTGCTGTAAACGTAATTAAAAGTACTAGGGATTCTAGTGCGATGTTGTCATGAGATTTTTGATGGTTGTCACAAATATACTCATAAGTAAACATTTAAAATTGATAAAAATAGCATCTAAAGGTTAAAGATTACCTCTTGTGATGAATATTTGAACTAGTATGGAAGTATAGAAGATAATGTAGCTTAAATTTTGTAAAAATGGAGTTTTAATGGAGGTTTTGGTGGTATGGTGATTGGGGCCCTCGGTTTTCAAGGAAGAAGAAGGAGGGAGTATTTGATTTTGATTTTTGAGGGATTGTATGTGTTTGTGTGTTTGTGGGCCGAATATATGCCATACGGATCAGATACATCACGCATGGGCCGGACACACGTGCACACGAATCGGATACGGGAGTTGCGAGCCGGATATTGGGTCAAATGGCCTGGATACGGCCAAACCGAGCCGTATATGGCTGGTTTGGACCGTATACGGTTCATTCCAATCGTATACGGTTGGTTTGGACCGTATCTGGCCGGGTTGATCCGTATTTTTGCGGGTTGAACCGGTTTTGCCTATTTTTTTTTTTTTGCCCTAATTTGTTTACTTTTAATTAAAATGTGATATTTACTAAAACTAAACAAGTATTTCGTACGCGAGTATTTCGGTAGGACATATTATATTTTTCTTAATTAGTATTTTTATATGTCCTAACTAAAAGTATTTTTAAATATTAATACGCATATAATTTTCTTAAAAAATACTTCGTGCGTAAGTAGTGGTTAGGACAAACAATTTTTATTTTTAGCTAATAAATACGCAAACTTTCAAAGTCTTAAACTCACTTAAAATTTAGAATTTTTAGTAAGTTAAGATTTAAATGGGGTTGCACTAGATAAAACCTAATAATTATATATTTTTGGGCGTTTAAAAAGTGTCATCCTTTTCTCAAAGTCTCGAAGCTTTTAAAACTTTTTCGTATGAGAATTTTACTTGAAGACTTTGAGTAAGTTTGGATAAATCCTCTTAGGATGCATTTTCAAAATTATTATTATTATTTTACTTATACTTAAAAAATTAAACTTGGAGTGCCTCCTAAAAGCGCTTGTTTGAAGTCGATAGCTCGACTTCTAGATGAATTATCCTGGTTCATCCAATTTTGGGCACCAAACATTGTTTAGGGCCTCTGATTTAGGGAAGGTGTGACGAGGGATGAAAGATTTGTTAAGTAAGTTAATGATCGTGTGAATAAGGTATGAGGGGTGAAGGGGAAAAGCGCTCGAATTCGCTTAAGAACTTCCGTTCTTCTAAGCCTAAGTCTGTAAGATCACTAACGAGTTTCCTAAATTCCTTCCTCACTTTCTTAGGATTTGAGACACCTTGGAATTTCCTTTCTTCCTTGGAATCAGGATCCCCATTAGTATGAAGTACTATCTCTGAGATTTCCTTAATACATAATTTTTGCAAGGAAGTGAAAGGGAATTTAGATTGAGAAAATAACTGGGCTAGTTTAATATGTGACTCTTTTCTCCTAGCAAAGAATGCTTCTTCAATCTTATCTTCAGTTGCATTGGGAAAAATATCTTCTAATTTTGAGATTAAATAAGCGGCGGGATCAACGAAGAAAGGGAGTTTTCCAGGAATAATTATAGGAATCATTGGGTCTCTTTCTATCCAGAACTCAAATTCATAAATCATTGCCGAAACATGACGATTAATCAGTGTTGTTGTGACAGGCTGATAATGAACAGTGTGATATCTATCTGGACTCTCTTGAACCCATTTCCAAGAGATAGGTAGATAGTGTCTCATACCATGCTCTGGGTGCTTGATGCAGTCCATACAAAGTCTTTATCCAATTTATATACTCTGTCTGGATAGTGTGGATCACTGAACCTAGGAGCTTGTTGGACAAAAACTAGCTCTTGAACTTTCCCATATAGGAAGGCGTTCTTCACATCGAGCTGATAGACTTTGATCTTTTTGTGTGCAGCTGCCAGAAACAATCAATTTGCTTCCAACCTTGCTACCTGTGCGAACACCTCAGCATAGTCTATCCCTTCTTGCTGATTAAATCCTTAAACAACTAGC
The DNA here is from genome assembly GCA_963921325.1 of Logfia minima. Taxonomy (NCBI): domain Eukaryota; kingdom Viridiplantae; phylum Streptophyta; class Magnoliopsida; order Asterales; family Asteraceae; genus Logfia; species Logfia minima. The sequence continues at coordinate 14,721,692 of OY992766.1, forward strand.
CTCGCTTTGTTCTGTGTTACAATTCCTCTATCATATATTTTGCACTTAAACACCCATTTGGTGCCTATAACAAACTCTCCCTTGGGTAAGTCGACTAACTCTCATACTTTGAGCTTCTCGAACTGTGTAAGCTCCTCTTGCATTGCTTCTACCCAGGAGTTGTCCTTGAGTGCCATTTGTACATTTTTCGGCTCTACTTGAGAAATAAAACAACTATACAGACATTTATGCATTATCCCGGTGTCTTGGATCGATACATAAAGACTGGTGCTTTCAGATATACCTCTACGAGTATTCATACTTGAACTAGGATAACCAATTATGTTATCGATTGGATGATACTTGTTTACTTGTGTTGAGACTGTAGTGTCAACAGGTAAATCAGATCCGAGATTTGATCCTATCTCCCCCTAAAATGGTACATCATCTCCGACAATTTCTTGCACAAAATTTGTAGCCTCTGAAAAGTGTGGATGTTCCATTGAACTAGGATTAACTTCCTCAATCTGTTCGACAACTATTTCTTTTCCTTTACTTGTTGATTCTTCTGAACAGGGAACACTGGATCTTGGTGCAAAACCATTATCTTCACCATCATCCAGTATTACATGTTCTAATCCTAAAGTGTCAACATTACATAGGATAGGAAGATTAAATGACTTGAAGACAACATCATAATCAAATAACCAATATAGTCCAGTTTGTACCGCCGGAGTGTAAGATGTGACTTGAATGTTGAAGACAATCTCAACTCTACCAGATGTCTTATTGTAGACCCTTTTGTTGGGAGAACTGGCTTCATAACCAAGGAAGAATCCCTCGTCTGCCTTTTCACCAAATTTTGGTTAATTTTTTGTCTTTAATAAGGTACAATGAACACCAAAACGTTCAAGTCCAGTTAAGTTTGGTTTTCTACCGTTTAGAAGCTCATAACACGTTTTGTTATGCCTTTGACAGTTAAAACCCTGTTTAATACATGACAAGCTGTATTCACTGCTTCCCCCTAAAATATGACAGGAAGCTTTGAATCAGCCAACATTGTTCTTGCTGCTTCAATCAATGTTTTATTATTTCTTTCAGCGACTTCATTTTGTTGTGGCTCATAAGGTGCACTAAACTGGTGTTGAATTCCTTTGCTTAGGCAAAAGACGTTCATCACCGAGTTTTTGAACTCTAAGCCATTGTTGCTTCTTATCTTTTTGACTCCCCGACCATATTGATGCTCAACTTGGGTAAAGAATGTCATTAACATTTGAGCTGTGTCATCCTTTGTACCTGATAACGCGTAAAAAGTCACGTTTTTACCCACGTTATCTTACCTACATTGATTAAATAATTATCATTTTAACCCAAATATTACAATTATATGTTTTATTGTGTTAATTAGGTGATTACGAAGACGGCGTTGCAAAACTCAACAAAAACGGGCGAAAAACGAAGAAAAAAGAACAAATTCAACACAAGACGTTTCGCTCGCGATCTAATCAACCATTTGATAATTTTATGGAAATTATCTTCTATCAAGCTCAAACTGAAGATTAGAAGATTACGATCACGTGGGTTCAAGAATCGCTAAAAACGGACAAGAAACGAAGAAGTTAGAGCGAAAAACAAGCACGAACGAATTACGATCCCGTACACAAGAGCCACGACCTCGCAAATACGGGCCGCGCGAACCGTATACGGCTCAGTTTGAACCGTATACGGCTCAAACCAACCGTATACGGGTGGGATTGAACCGTATACGGTTCAAACGAACCGTATCATGGCTCGCGCGACCCGTATATGCTTAAATCTTGCATCTTGATACGGTTCGCGCAATACGGGTCGATTTTGTGAAGGCCAAATACGGTTCGGATGGTCAAAATACGGTTCGGGAACTTGCCTATAAATACCAACCTCCTCAATCAACCAAATCATCCTAATCCACTCAATAATACTTTCAACTTAGTTGTTTCTCTCTCTAAGCCTCCTCTCTCTAGATTAGGAATTAATTACTACTAGTTTAGTAATTAATTAGAGAGGGTACGTGAAGAAGAATTGTAATACGTTTGGAATACGCTAGGAGTCCAACTCTTGTAATTTCAAGCCTCTTACGAACTCGTTATAATCTACGGTTATTTCTATCCTTTATCTATCTAAATTACAATGTTTAATATTATTGTTATTGTGCTAGATCTAGGACTTGCCATGATTAGCGAGTAGTTACTTTGCGTATTTGTTATGATGTAGTTAATTAATTATAGGATAATGTACGTTGTTTATTCAGAAACGTAGTGTTTTAATTATGCTTTCTATTTATGATTTTAAAACCTAAATACGAATATCGCCTTTCCACCAACGAACGTGATTACAACATTGATATTAAGGCTTCGCTAACCTTAATACAAGGTAATTAGTTATCTGTGTTTTGGTTTAATTACAACGCTATGTGATCATCGTAGAAGTACATCGTAGATTACTATGGAAACACTATAAGTGTAGTACATCGTAATTACTATGAAAAATACCATGAAAGGCATCGTGAAGTACTTAAGCTATAAAATAACTACGGTTTAGATTACGACACGATGTGTTCACCGGAATAGTACATCGTAAAGATTGCTATGGAACCGTCAATAGTACATAGTAACTACTATGGAAAATACTGTGAACCAACATCGTGAATTACTCCAAGCAATGGAACAACTAATTAAGAGTTGATTCACATTGTCAACAACCCTAGGGCGTTTTCTAAACATGGTCTGAAGTTGAATCTACGGAAATAGTGACAATATAGTACTTAGCCAAAACTTTAGGGATTCCTTGGTATATTTTGGAAAGACTGTTTTAAAACATAAATATAGCTGTTATCTGTGCTAAAATACAAACTCAGTTTATAAATCTAAAACGAAAGATTAAAGAATCGACAAGCATTCTACTTTTATTGTCTTTCACACTTAGATTTTACAAAGGCTAGGAAAGCAAATTAAACACCGGATCCTAAGGTTATATTGATTGTTATGCGGTGTAAGAACGATCGGATTATAGAATGGGTTATTGCTACTTTATTCATTTACCCAGGAATGATCATATTCCAAGAAGGGTCATTGTTCCCGTAACTGGGCAATGTTGAGAGTCGAGCAATACCCCTCCGATCAGAATCATTACGGCCGAATTCCTGGTGACATGGTAATCGATTAGTAGGGAATTTCGTGTCTACACTAGCAACACTCAATATAACCAAATAAATAGTATATGATAAACGTTTCTGTTAAACACAACTCTAAACGCATTATCCCATAATATAGCTAACAGAATCATAACAAACACCGCTCCTTTATTATCTACATTTACATTCATTTTATTCGCTTTGCTTTAGTTTAATTAAAAACCAAAAGTTTCCCCTCTTTTGATAAACCCCTCACTAGTTAGAATAAATTCGCCTGAAACACCTTAGTTTCAATTCAGTTAGTCTGTTAGAACGACACCTAGATCATACTCACCACTTACTAGCCCCTAGTACGTAGTTAGTAATTTAGGCTTCCCAGCACTATAAATATTAAAACTTTACCCCACATCTGATTCGCACTCAGCGATCGGTCAATCTTTCGGCGACGGCGACAACGCCACGACGACTGAATAAAAACCGACCGTTCGGGCTGCAATCAGTACCCAAGAAGAATACCCATGATAACCGCGAGTAGTCATCAGTTACAACAAGGCAGTAATGTTTACCGCCTATACTACTTGCATTCACCGGACCGAACAAGTCCATGTGAAGGAGTTCAAAAGTTGAGGCAATGGAGTTTTGAGATTTGGACTTGTGAGGTTTCTTGTGTTGTTTCCCTTTCTGACCTGACACACATCTATCCTCTAACTTGAACCTCTGCAACGGTATACCCTGAACTAGTCCATTTCTGACTATGAAGTTCATCTTTCTGAAGTGCAGATGTGCCATCCTCCTATGCTACAGTTGTGATTCACTCTCAGAAGCTGAAGATTCAACTACACTCATGTCCATCACATAAGTATCGTTCTTCCTTGGTGCCCTCATGACAATCCACTCTTCTGGTATGACAAACCCATGTTTCAGAATTAATGTCTCTCTATCTGTGAAATACACATGATGTCCTTTATCATAGATATGAGATACACTCATGAGATTATGCTTTAGCTCATCAACTTAGTTGACTTGCTCTAACATAATTTTCCCATTTGTGACATTTCCTAATCCCGTACTCTGTCCTCCTTTCGCCCCTGCGAAATGTACATAACCTCCTTTCTTGTGCACAAAATCCACAAGATTCTGCCTTTCCCCCATCATATGCTTGGAGAAACTGCTATCAACATACCACCAGTTAATAGTTCTTCTGGTCAACTCCTGCACATAAAGTGAACATAGTTAGTCATTTAGGGGGACCCAAGCCACCACGGTCTTGGGTCGGCCATTCTCAACAAATGTGAATTCCTTCAAGTATCCATCTCTCTTATCAAATGACTTGGATACCTTGGGAGTCACACGTGTTGGTGAATGGGAGGTTTTATCAATAGGCTTTCTCTCCGGAGACTTTTGAAAAAGTCTCAAATTTACAGGTCTAAGGTTTGAGGTAGATCTAACCTTTGACGGATAGTTATAATTTGAAAAATGATAATTCCGATTACTACTATACTGGTTAGAAAAACTTTTATTCGGTGTTTGAAAATATTGTGAAGTTTTCGACCTAGATGATTGTCCATATGAGGTTCCTGCTATAGGAGTAGTGCTCATTGAACTATCATTAATTGTAAACTTCACAGACTTAGAAAGTGGTACAGATCTTTGAAAACTTCAAGTTTGTTAAATCCTAACCCGTTTCTACCCGAGTTACCAGGATTTTCTTTAATATTCATTTTAATTTCTTCATTGAAAATGCTTGCCATTCTTTGATTTACACTAGTTGTCTTAGGTGTCAGAACTTTCTTTTCCTGAGACGAGCTAGTTTTGACAGGTGATTGGACTTTCTTCACCTGTGATAATTTACCAGCTTTATCCTTTTTTGGACATATGCTTGCTACGTGTCCCTTCTGATGGTACACGAAGAACGAACGTTTCACTAAGGCTTTCTTAGGAGCCTTGTGTTCCGTTTGATGGTCAAAATCAGGTAAAATTTGAGAGGAGACCTGTTCAACTTGTTTTCCCAAATCCTTTTTAATATTATCAATATCATTATAAGATGTAGATGAAACAAATATAACTAATGCATTAGACTCCTCTTTTACAAATTTTTCTTTCATTATACCATCGTTTCAAAAGTTACTTTCTTTTTAGGAATTGTTGTAGTGGAAGTCTCAGTAAACCGTAACTTTGTTTCAATAATTGTCTCAGCTCTCACTGGTTTAACAAAATGTATTAACCCAGGGAATGCTGATTGATTAATAGAGTCATTAACATTATACAACTCAGTTTCATCAGATGTGAAAGTATAATTGTGATTAAAAGGTGGAGGGATTTCAGTGTATCCCATTCACTTGTAATCTCTGGACTGTTTCTGAACACTTAGTAGATTATCTAAAGTTTCGACTGAAAATCTTCTTAGCTCAAGTTTTCTATTCAGATCTGCAATCCTAACCTTAGCATCTGCTAACTCTTTTTCTTTTTCTGAAGATTGTCTGGTTAAATTGGACACGTGTTCACGAGCTAAGTCAATTATTTGACTCTACTCGTTCACTTTGTCTTTTAAAACTTTTAAATCCTCTTTACCAGATTTAGATTTATTAATTAGCTCAGAGTTTCTTTGTTTTAAAACGGTGTTTTCTTCTTTTAAAGAATTTAACTGAGCCGTAATCATATTAGATGATTCAATCAATTTCTCAGCTTGTTCCTGAAAGTTAGTATATAAAACACATGCTTTTACAACTAAATCCAAATTAAGTAATACCTTATGCTTCTCAGTATCCAAGTTGGCCATATATGCTATGAAGTCCTGTGAGTTCATGTTCTCAGTTGACTTTAGCTGCACCACTCTTGTCTCAGAAGCAGGTACCTCAATCTCTGTCTCCTTCTCTGAGCTCTCTTCCAAATCTGACTCAGACTTGTCGTCCCTTTTCACTTCTACAATAGACGCCATAAACGCCATAAACGCCTGAGGTTCCTCGGTCTTGGAACTCCAATCATATGCCCAATCCTGCGTCTAAACTACCAGAGCTCTGGAATTTGGATTATTCCCTGAGTTGTGGTTGTTGCTTGATGTTCCTTGATTAAAGTGCCTATGCCCATTCTGGACATTCCCGAGCAAAATGCCCAAAACCATCACAGTTATGGCACTTGACTTTGGTTTTATCAAAACCTAGCTTGTTCCCAACGAACTTCCCCCGATTCGGTTCATGAACCTTTGCGCTCTACCTGCAATCATGGCCATTTGCCATTGAAAGTCTATTTCTTCGAAATCGTGAGGGTCTAGTTGATCATAATCCTCGTTCACCATATCAGGATCCGTGATCTTACTCTTAATAAAGTGCTCATGTGAAGCAATGAAAGATGCAAGCAGGGCAACTTCATCTTCAGTTGATTTGATACTCATAGACATAGACTTGAATCCACTGCTTGCCCCAGATTGTGGTTTCCTGTCCTGTTGGGACATGTTTTGTGACAACAGATCTAGCTTGTAATAGGACTGGTGTAATTATTATCAAGTTTGTACATTGGTTTAGAGTTGTAAATATAAGATATTAGTTTGTTATTATTATTTGTTAAATATGATAATATTAGACAAGTAACGAATACGAATTAAAGTCTGAATTGCAAAGTGAGATCTCAAGTCGCAAGTCATAAGATTTGCGAGATGAGATCTCAACTCGCAATGCCAAACTCAAGTCGTAGGTTTAAACCTGCGAGATGAGAATCTGGATTCGCAACTCAGAGTTGCGAGTTGAAAGTGGCTTGCGAGCTGAGTTACTTGCGAGCTAAGATGTGGGCTCGCAACCCATCTGGACTCGCAAGGCCCATGGGCTGCGAGTTGAGTTAACTCGCAAAGCCCATGGCCTGCGAGTTGAGTCGGATATAAATAAAATAATTGAGTTATTTTATTGGAATCCGTGCTTTACATCATTCTAATCATTAATTACACACACCTCGTTTTCTGTGCCCAGATATTATTATTATTATATTAAAGGCTAGGTTTTGAAGGATTAACACTAGTTAATTATCAAAACAAAGCACTTTAATTAATAGATAAGTTATATAAACTTTAATCAAACGTATTGAGGGATTCCGCACCTCAATACTTTAAGATAACGTTGTTATCGAACCAAGATCTAGTGACTTACAATTGGTATCAGAGCTTTCGGGCTAAATATGTTGTGGTTTCAAGATTTTAATTTATATAACTATTGATTTAGGGTTGTTTTTAGTGCTCTAAGTACTCTTTACAGCCAAAAATTAATTTCTGGACACTTTTTGGTTTTCACAGCCGTTTCGCGAGTCGAGATTAGGGTTTCAGCTGTTATCTGCGAACTGAGTTCTTCTGCGAACCGAGTTCAACTGCGAGCTGAGTTCAACCTGCGAATTGAGATTCTCTGCGAATTGAGTTCAACCTGCGAATTGAGATTCTCTGCGAACTGAGTTCACTTGCGAATTGAGATTCTCTGCGAACCGAGTTCACTTGCGAATTGAGATTCTGTGCGAGTTGAGATTAACTGAACTCGCAGTTTAATCTGAATTCCTGATTTTTGACTTTGACAATGTCTGACTTGAGTAGGATGATCGAGATGGAACACGAGGTTGGAAAATCTAATGTTCCACCTAAATTGCTCAGACTTGAGGATTACTACGGATGGAAAGACAGATTTGAATCATACTGTAGATTCCATGATTTGACCATCTGGCTGTGTATTAAAAACCGGATATGCTACACCTACTGCTATTGTGGAGAATGCTACTGTGGTTGTTCCCTATCACAGGATGAATGATAACCAGAAAAAGGAGTTTACAATTGAAAATAAGGCTCATTCTTCAATTAAAATGAGTCTTCCTAAGGAAATCAATCATCAGCTGAAATCTTTTCACACTGCTAAAGAGCTCTGGGAAGCTCTTGAGAAAAAATGCGAGGGGAGTCCACAAGTAAAGGCAGGCAAGAAAAATCTTCTGAAAAAGCAGTTTACTGTGTTTAAAGCTTTTAGAGAAGAGGATCTTGAAGCCTATACCACTCGATACTACCACTTATTGAGTGAGCTTGATGACCATGAGATTTTCTATTCTGATGAAGAGAAAACCGAAAAATTCATTGAGGGTTTACCTTCCAAATGGGAAATGTATGGGATTATGCTCAAAGATATTGATGAGCTGTATGCTAAAATGACCTTAGAGCAAGCTATAGATAAGCTCAGAGGCTATGATTTCTCCAAGAAAACAAGAGATACAGATTATGATCAATTACAAAATCCAGGATTATATCATGGAAAGTCTGTTCTCTCGAATGTTTCATCCAGTTCGACCACTGCTCTATTTGTTGGTGAAACTGACGAACATGGTGAAATGTTAACCGAGGATCTATGCTTTATAGCTTCAGATGGAGGTGAGAAACGAAGTAAGAATTCTTCTTCTGAGAAGTCAACTCAAGGGCATCATTATAACACCCCTTAAATTACCTCAGGGTTAAAATAGTAATTTGACTCGGAAGCGATGGATAAAAGATAAGTTGTCATAACTTATCTTACAAAATGACCATAGATTTTTCGCGAGTTTACAATATTAAAACACTACTGAAACAAAACATATAATTGTTATACAAAATCCACATACACGTTAATTTACAAAACATTCAAAAACATATCAGAGTGATGGCACGTGTCAAACATTCTTCAAAACCATCTTCCTGCCCAACCCACAAAGGACAAGCATAACCTGCAGGAAGGGAAGTGGTGGGATTAGCACAAAGCTAAGTGAATGAATGTACAACTAACAATTCAATTCAGCATAACAATCTGTTTACATTAAGCACAGTAAACACATAAACTCAAGAGGATCGGCGGTTACTGCGGAACCCTACAGCCGCGGTGGCCCACAGTAACACTTACCACAATCTGTAAAGGCCCATACAGAATAGGCCGATAACTTGGCACTACAACACAACAACACAGTTTCCAGCGACAACACATGTATCTGGAACCTGTGTTGAACACAGTATTAACCAAGTCCAATTGCAATTGACCTCTGAATAACACAGATGCCCGAAGGCCACATATGCATAACAAGTAGGTATACACAATCACAACTCAGACTAAACAGTCAATCAAGGTTTACGTTACTTGTTGTAATCACACCATTACAACTAACTCAAATTATGAGTTGCAGATCCACTCACCTGTCTGCTACTATCCACCTCTCAGAATTCTAATATTACTGAGTCTTCGACTGATCTGAGAATACAACAGATAATGAGTTAGTAACTCATTTCGTAAGCGAATAACATATCTCAACGCATAGTATCTAGATAATAAACATTTATCAAGTTTAAATCCTCATAATAGCACATTCTTACAAGCAGGTAATTCCCTGAAGTCTAAGGAAATAAGAGTTCAATCTGGAACGAAACTCGAAAATCCCGGAACGTCATTTACAAACTGAAAAATGCCATTTTGAAGCCCAAGACGACCCCGAAAGGCCAAAAAAAACTTACAGGGCTATGGTACATAGTCTTGATTAATTGATCGATTCCGAGTGACCATGCGAATTTCATCAAAATCTAATTTTTAGTAAGATTTTCACAAAACTTAGTAACACTTACGCATTTTCAAAATCTGCAACATAAAAAGCGATATTGCCAATATCGCCCTAGCGATATTGCCAATATCGCCCTAGCGATATTGCCAATATCGCCATAGCGACATTGACAATATTGCCAAATCACTAGCGATATTGCAAGCGAAATTAATCGCGATATTACCTGCGATATTGGTGGCGATATTACCAATATCGCCTAAACCAGTTCATCTGCGTTTTTGCAGAAAACTGGGCTGATTTTACCAAAAATTCTCAAATCTCAATCTTAACAGCGTTTTTCACCAACTAAACGTTCTAACACTTAGTAAACACATAAACAAACACTCGAAATTCATCAATTTAACATAAAAACACATAATTTCATCAAATCACTAACTTTTCTCTCATTTTAGAAAAAACTAAAAACTAATCAAAACTAACCTTAATCTGATTTAATCCACTGAAATGAGTTGTAGGAATGATCTTCTATGAATTCCGAATCTAATGACACAATTTGGAGGTGTTTTGGGCTTGATTTGAGCTTCAATTTTGCAAGTGTGTGTTTTAGTGTGTGTTCTTGGTGTTTCTAGTGTGTGTTTGGTGTGAGATGAAGAAGAAGAAGAAAATGAGCTGATTTCCAGATTTTGGTATTTATATATGATGATTTACGTATACTACGATGTATTATTATCATTAATCTAGCACACGATTGTATTAGTTATAATAGTTAGGCTAATCCGTATTTTAAACTAAAAATACCGTAATTCCCATTTAATCATTCCTAACAATTATCTAATCAAACATTTCATATAATTTAATTCAATTAAATAACGTAAATAAGGAAATGAATTTACCGAAAAATACTAGGCCGATGGGGAGGATGTTACAATCATAAAATGCCAATGAGTGTGAAATCTGCAAAACAACAACTTTCTGTACTTGCCTCGTTTGTTGCTTCCTATGAGAATTACATTCAACGGAAGATTAATGATCCTGCTCAGTTTGATGAGGATTATGATCAAGTCGACCCTGATGACTTAGAGGAAATGGATCTCTAGTGGCAACTTGCTATGGTGTCAAGGAGAGTTAAGAATTTCCTAAAACGTACTGGTAGGAGAGTGGTGGGTAACAAACCGGGTTTTGATAAATCCAAAGTTAAGTGTTATAACTGTCAAGGTTTTGGACACTTTGCTAGGGAATGTCAACGACCAAAAGTTGATAGTGGTAATGGAAGATAAGACTCGGGAAGTACTCTAACTTCCAAAATCTTGGTGGTTCAGCAAATGGACGGTTCCTATGATTGGTCTACTCAGCCTGAGCAAGCTCTTATGGCTGAAATAGATGATCAAGAGAAACCTACTGAATCAACATCCTATATGCCAACAGCTGAGGAATCTCAAGTTAAGATGCCACACGTTGAAGTCAAAGGCGGTGATGAAGATGTGTTTTACATCAACTCAACTGAAGAGATGAGTCCTGATGAGTTTGTTGCATACATGGCTGATGTTCAGACAGACAAGAAAAGGGTATGTCTTGACCTTCTTACTCTTGCTGATGTTTGTTATTTAGTTACTGATTTACAAACTCAGGTTAGTGTATTTGCTGAATCTCACAAAACTTTAACATCTGAACTAGAAATAGCTAAAAGTGACGTAAAAAGGTTAGGTGAGGATAAACTAGCTTTAAGAGAAAAGATTCAACTTGATGCTTCTGATAGAACCAGTCTAAGTGACATCATTAATGAACAATGCGTTAAGATAGATGGGTTATATTTGAACTTAAATGAGTTAAATCAGAATATTGCTAGTAAGGATAAGGAGCTCTCAAAGTCTAAGATGAAGTTAGTTGAGTTAAACCGTAAGTTTGAGAGTTATAGGACATCTTCCTTGACTTTAGATCATATTATTAGCTCACAACGTAGTGTAAAGGATGTGACTGGTTTAGGTTACACTGATGTACCCCCACCTTTTAATTCAAATTACACTACTACTTCTATTGACTTAGAGATGACTGATGTGACTCCTAATCCTGAGGTATTGGTAACCAATGAGTCGGAAACTCAGAAGGATGTTGTTAAAGACCTATCATCTGACATTAGTAAGAACAAATCATTCCCTAAAGTACATTTCGTCTCGAGTGGAATGATAGTTGATACTAATGTAAATGATGAGGTGATTAAGGAACAAAAAGATTCACCTTTAGTGGTTTCGGATTAGACTAAGAAAGAGAGTGCTAAAGTAGTTAAGTAACGCAAGCAGATGTCTTGCTTCAAGTGTCACCAAAAAGGGCACGTCCCCGAAATCTCACCTTGACTAAATAAACTAGGATAACGTGTACGCATACCAGACTCGGTTTCTCATGTGAGGTTTGGACCTAGGCTATGCTTCCATTTAACTAGAACCATGGGGATTTCTTTCTTACGTAATCGGGTCACTTTTCTATCTAGTAACTTGACAGGTTCCTCTACTAATTTCTGATTCTGGTCGACATGCAATTCTTCTAACGGAAGGATCTGAGATTGGTCTTCAACGTTGCACTTTCTCAAATAACACACATTAAAAGTATCGTGAATTCCCAAAAGTTCTGGAGGAAGATCCAGTGTAACTGACTGATCATTAACCACGCGTCTGATTCTGAAAGGACCAATATATCTAGGAGCTAGTTTCCCCCGTTTTCCAAATCTAATCACACCTTTCCAAGGAGAAACTTTCAAATATACCAACTCTCCCTCTACAAAAGTAACTGGTCGTCGACGTGGATCAGCGTACTGTTTCTGTCTATCTCTGGCTGCTTTTAATTTCTCACGAGCAATAGCTACTTTATCGGCTGTAATCTGTACAATATCAGGACCCGAAAACTGTTTCTCACCGGCCTCTAACCAACAAGTGGGCGTTCTACAACGTCGCCCATACAACATCTCATACGGAGGCATCCCAATACTTGAATGATAAGAATTGTTGTAAGCAAACTCAATCAACGGTAGGTGAGAATCCCAAGAACCCCCATACTCAATCACACAAGCACGCAACATATCCTCAAGTGTCTGAATAGTTCTCTCTGACTGACCGTCTGTCTGAGGATGATAAGCTGTACTGAGATTAACTCGGGTACCTAACTCATGCTGCAAGCTCTGCCAGAATCGCGAAATAAATCTGGAGTCTCGGTCTGAAACAATCGATAATGGAATCCCATGCCTCGAAACAATCTCATTAATATACAACTGCGACAATTTACTTAACGAAGCAGTCTCACAGGTAGCAAGGAAATGAGCACTTTTGGTCAATCTATCAACAATAACCCAAATCATATCATTACCTCTGGGCGTTCGTGGCAGCTTAGTCACAAAATCCATAGTTATGTGTTCCCACTTCCATTCAGGAATCTCAAGCTGTTTCAATGATCCGTACGGTTTCTGATGCTCAGCTTTAACCTGGGAACAGATATGACAGGAACCAACAAACCGTGCCACATCAGTCTTCATCGTTGGCCACCAATACAGAGGTTTCAAATCACGATACATTTTTGTACTCCCTGGATGAATCGATAATCTGGATTTATGAGCCTCTGTTAAAATTACATCCCGAAGTCCACCAATCAAAGGAATCCACACCCGAGACTGAAAAGTCTTTAATCCTCTAGAATCTTCAATCAATAAATCCTTCCTTTTAATCATGATCTCAGATTTAAGATTAGTATCCATCAAAGCCTCCAACTGAGCAGCTTTTATTTGATCCAATAAATCACATGAAATTTCTAAACGCATAAAATAAATCTTGTCAGAGGATGTCTTTCTACTCAACGCATCAGCTACCACATTAGCTTTCCCTGGATGATAACGAATCTCACAATCATAATCTTTAATTAATTCTAACCATCGTCTCTGACGCATGTTCAACTCTTTCTGGGAAAACACATATTGAAGACTCTTGTGATCTGTACAAATTACGCATTTAGTTCCATACAAATAATGTCTCCATAATTTCAAAGCGAACACAACTGACGCAAGTTCCAAATCATGAGTAGGATAATTCTTTTCGTGAGGTTTAAGCTGACGAGAAGCATAAGCAATCACCCGATCTCGCTGCATAAGAACGCAACCCAAACCCGCAAAAGAAGCATCACAATAAACAATAAAGTCGTTTAATCCATCAGGTAACGCTAACACTGGAGCCTGACATAACAATTGCTTTAAATTCTGAAAAGCTGTTTCCTGATGATCAGTCCACTGAAATTTAACATCTTTACGGGTCAACTTAGTCAACGGACCAGCAATCTTAGAAAAATCTTTTATAAACTTTCTGTAATAACCTGCTAACCCAAGAAAACTCTTAATCTCCGAAGGTGATTTAGGTGCACTCCAATTCATGACAGCTTCAACTTTGGATGGATCTACTTTAACCCCATCTTTACAGATTACATGCCCCAAAAACTGTACCTCTCGCAACCAGAATTCACACTTTGAAAATTTAGCATACAACTGTTCTTTTCTCAAAGTTTCAAGTACAATTCGCAAATGCATTTCATGTTCAGCCTCAGATCTCGAATAAACCAAAATGTCATCAATAAACACAATAACAAATTTATCAAGAAAAGGTCGACATACACGGTTCATCAGATCCATAAAAATTGCAGGAGCGTTTGTCAAACCAAACGGCATAACCAGAAACTCATAGTGACCATACCTGGTACGAAAAGCAGTCTTAGGAATATCTTCCTCGCGCACACGCACCTGATGATACCCAGACCTCAAATCGATTTTGGAGAAAAATGACGAACCCTGCAGCTGATCAAACAAATCATCGATTCTAGGCAACGGATATTTATTCTTAACCGTTCTCTTATTCAGCTCCCTATAATCAATACACATACGCATAGTACCATCTTTCTTTTTAACAAACAAAACTGGTGCACCCCAAGGAGAAGTACTCGATCTAATGAAGCCTTTATCAAGCAACTCCTGAATTTGATTCATCATCTCACGGATTTCAGAAGGAGCTAATCTATAAGGAGACTTAGCTATTGGATTCGAACCCGGAATCAGATCAATACTAAATTCTACATCTCTAATCGGTGGTAAACCAGGCAATTCATCAGGGAATACATCAGGGAAATCAGAAACCACTCGGACATCAGACATAGGTTTCTTTTCTAACTTCGCATCAATGACATAAGCTAAGTAAGACTCACAACCCTTAGCTATAAATTTCCTGGCTTTCATCACAGAAATTAAGGGAACCGTCCCTTTCTCACGATCTCCTCGAGCCACTACATATGACCCTTCAGAAATGGGAATTTTAATTAACTTCTTATGGCATTCTATGCTTGCTTTATTCAGACTTAACCAGTCCATGCCAATAACTACATCAAAGCTAGAAATGTGCATCAACAGAAACGACACTGGAAAAGTGTGACCCTCAATCAAGATGCTAACTCCAGTTACCGAAGAGGTAACAGGAACCGACCTACCACTAGCTATTTCCACCTCAACGGGTTTTGCAATCACATTAGGAGTCACATTTAATTTACCACAGAAGTACGAAGAAATAAAAGAACAATTTGCACCAGAGTCAAACAAAACACGTGCTGGTATAGAGTTAATAAGAAAAGTACCAGTAATCACATCTTCAGTTCTGACAGCCTCATCGACTGTCATCTGAAAAGCTCGCCCTGATGCTGATGGCGTATTCTTCCTTTTCTGGCCAGAAGATGACGATCCCCCAACCATACCTGATCCTAATCTTCCCGCCTCCGGGCATTGACCAGCTCGATGCCCTTCCTTCTTGCAATTCCAACAAACAAATTTTGAAAAGCTACAATCCTTAGGTTCATGGCCAAATCCCCCGCATTTGACACAACGATTAGTTTGCGCGGAACATGGTCCATTATGCCTCGCCTTACACCTACTACACCAATTAGACCTGTCATTCGCATTGCTCCGGTTACCCAAATTCCTGTTCTGTGAACCACCCTGCCATTTTTGTTTACCCTTTCCTGAAGAACTTCCAGAATGCCTCAGAGAAAACTTATCCTTATTCTGTGCCTCTCGAGCCCTCAAGTCACCATCCACAGATCGGGCGAGATTAAAAGCTTGGGATAGAGAGGACGCCATTCTCACAGTAGTACGGTACTCCGGAGGTAACGTTCCCACAAAATGTTCTATTTTGGTTCTATCATCAGGGACCCATTGCTGAACAAATCTCAATTTCTCTGAAAATTGCGTAATTAGCTCATCAATAGACATCTTATCAGTTTTCTGCAATTCCATAAATTCTCTTCTAATACGAGCCATCTCAAAATCAGAACAAAATTGCTTGCACACTTCATTGTAAAAATCAGACCAACGAATGCACTCTCTTTGCTGAGGTGACAAGGTAGCTGTTATCGAATCCCACCATGTCATAGCTTGACCCTTCAAAAGTTGAACAGCATAAGGGACTTTAACCTCTTCTTCACAACGACAAACCTCAAACTTTCTTTCAACATCTCTCAACCAGTCCATAGTCACAGAAGGATTAGAACTACCATAATATTCTGAGGGTTTGCATGCCATAAAAGTCTTGAAAGAGCACACCTTAGGTGTTGATGGAAATCGGTAATCAATTGGTCCTGAACTCATATATGGCATTGAAGCCTGATGTGACATACCAAACGAATGTTGAGGCTGAAAATAAAAAGGTAAAGATGCTGGTAGTTGAGATGAAGACACTGGTGGAATCGGCGGTTGAGAATTTCGGGTCTCATTCCTCTGTCTGTAATCCCTAAGTTCTTGCAACTCATCCTCCAATTGTAGAATATATTCACTTTGGTCAATATCATCATGAGCTGAAAAGGATGTACCGTTATGACCTTGCCTGTCGTCTGGATGATCTGATCGAGAAATATCAGTCCTGGAGGCGTTATTAGGGGTAATGGTTGGTTGCGCGTTATCTGCCATGTCTGTCACACAACACAGCTCACAAACCGTTAATCGTTAGTGCCTAAGGTACAACCCAATTCACTTACACTACTAAATCCCACACCCTGGAATGTTTGACAAAATGCGTACAGATTTGGGATTGAACACTTACCAATGTACAATTCACCCAAATCTATGCTCTGATACCAACTTATAACACCCCTTAAATTACCTCAGGGTTAAAATAGTAATTTGACTCGGAAGCGATGGATAAAAGATAAGTTGTCATAACTTATCTTACAAAATGACCATAGATTTTTCGCGAGTTTACAATATTAAAACACTACTGAAACAAAACATATAATTGTTATACAAAATCCACATACACGTTAATTTACAAAACATTCAAAAACATATCAGAGTGATGGCACGTGTCAAACATTCTTCAAAACCATCTTCCTGCCCAACCCACAAAGGACAAGCATAACCTGCAGGAAGGGAAGTGGTGGGATTAGCACAAAGCTAAGTGAATGAATGTACAACTAACAATTCAATTCAGCATAACAATCTGTTTACATTAAGCACAGTAAACACATAAACTCAAGAGGATCGGCGGTTACTGCGGAACCCTACAGCCGCGGTGGCCCACAGTAACACTTACCACAATCTGTAAAGGCCCATACAGAATAGGCCGATAACTTGGCACTACAACACAACAACACAGTTTCCAGCGACAACACATGTATCTGGAACCTGTGTTGAACACAGTATTAACCAAGTCCAATTGCAATTGACCTCTGAATAACACAGATGCCCGAAGGCCACATATGCATAACAAGTAGGTATACACAATCACAACTCAGACTAAACAGTCAATCAAGGTTTACGTTACTTGTTGTAATCACACCATTACAACTAACTCAAATTATGAGTTGCAGATCCACTCACCTGTCTGCTACTATCCACCTCTCAGAATTCTAATATTACTGAGTCTTCGACTGATCTGAGAATACAACAGATAATGAGTTAGTAACTCATTTCGTAAGCGAATAACATATCTCAACGCATAGTATCTAGATAATAAACATTTATCAAGTTTAAATCCTCATAATAGCACATTCTTACAAGCAGGTAATTCCCTGAAGTCTAAGGAAATAAGAGTTCAATCTGGAACGAAACTCGAAAATCCCGGAACGTCATTTACAAACTGAAAAATGCCATTTTGAAGCCCAAGACGACCCCGAAAGGCCAAAAAAAACTTACAGGGCTATGGTACATAGTCTTGATTAATTGATCGATTCCGAGTGACCATGCGAATTTCATCAAAATCTAATTTTTAGTAAGATTTTCACAAAACTTAGTAACACTTACGCATTTTCAAAATCTGCAACATAAAAAGCGATATTGCCAATATCGCCCTAGCGATATTGCCAATATCGCCCTAGCGATATTGCCAATATCGCCATAGCGACATTGACAATATTGCCAAATCACTAGCGATATTGCAAGCGAAATTAATCGCGATATTACCTGCGATATTGGTGGCGATATTACCAATATCGCCTAAACCAGTTCATCTGCGTTTTTGCAGAAAACTGGGCTGATTTTACCAAAAATTCTCAAATCTCAATCTTAACAGCGTTTTTCACCAACTAAACGTTCTAACACTTAGTAAACACATAAACAAACACTCGAAATTCATCAATTTAACATAAAAACACATAATTTCATCAAATCACTAACTTTTCTCTCATTTTAGAAAAAACTAAAAACTAATCAAAACTAACCTTAATCTGATTTAATCCACTGAAATGAGTTGTAGGAATGATCTTCTATGAATTCCGAATCTAATGACACAATTTGGAGGTGTTTTGGGCTTGATTTGAGCTTCAATTTTGCAAGTGTGTGTTTTAGTGTGTGTTCTTGGTGTTTCTAGTGTGTGTTTGGTGTGAGATGAAGAAGAAGAAGAAAATGAGCTGATTTCCAGATTTTGGTATTTATATATGATGATTTACGTATACTACGATGTATTATTATCATTAATCTAGCACACGATTGTATTAGTTATAATAGTTAGGCTAATCCGTATTTTAAACTAAAAATACCGTAATTCCCATTTAATCATTCCTAACAATTATCTAATCAAACATTTCATATAATTTAATTCAATTAAATAACGTAAATAAGGAAATGAATTTACCGAAAAATACTAGGCCGATGGGGAGGATGTTACAATCATAAAATGCCAATGAGTGTGAAATCTGCAAAACAACAACTTTCTGTACTTGCCTCGTTTGTTGCTTCCTATGAGAATTACATTCAACGGAAGATTAATGATCCTGCTCAGTTTGATGAGGATTATGATCAAGTCGACCCTGATGACTTAGAGGAAATGGATCTCTAGTGGCAACTTGCTATGGTGTCAAGGAGAGTTAAGAATTTCCTAAAACGTACTGGTAGGAGAGTGGTGGGTAACAAACCGGGTTTTGATAAATCCAAAGTTAAGTGTTATAACTGTCAAGGTTTTGGACACTTTGCTAGGGAATGTCAACGACCAAAAGTTGATAGTGGTAATGGAAGATAAGACTCGGGAAGTACTCTAACTTCCAAAATCTTGGTGGTTCAGCAAATGGACGGTTCCTATGATTGGTCTACTCAGCCTGAGCAAGCTCTTATGGCTGAAATAGATGATCAAGAGAAACCTACTGAATCAACATCCTATATGCCAACAGCTGAGGAATCTCAAGTTAAGATGCCACACGTTGAAGTCAAAGGCGGTGATGAAGATGTGTTTTACATCAACTCAACTGAAGAGATGAGTCCTGATGAGTTTGTTGCATACATGGCTGATGTTCAGACAGACAAGAAAAGGGTATGTCTTGACCTTCTTACTCTTGCTGATGTTTGTTATTTAGTTACTGATTTACAAACTCAGGTTAGTGTATTTGCTGAATCTCACAAAACTTTAACATCTGAACTAGAAATAGCTAAAAGTGACGTAAAAAGGTTAGGTGAGGATAAACTAGCTTTAAGAGAAAAGATTCAACTTGATGCTTCTGATAGAACCAGTCTAAGTGACATCATTAATGAACAATGCGTTAAGATAGATGGGTTATATTTGAACTTAAATGAGTTAAATCAGAATATTGCTAGTAAGGATAAGGAGCTCTCAAAGTCTAAGATGAAGTTAGTTGAGTTAAACCGTAAGTTTGAGAGTTATAGGACATCTTCCTTGACTTTAGATCATATTATTAGCTCACAACGTAGTGTAAAGGATGTGACTGGTTTAGGTTACACTGATGTACCCCCACCTTTTAATTCAAATTACACTACTACTTCTATTGACTTAGAGATGACTGATGTGACTCCTAATCCTGAGGTATTGGTAACCAATGAGTCGGAAACTCAGAAGGATGTTGTTAAAGACCTATCATCTGACATTAGTAAGAACAAATCATTCCCTAAAGTACATTTCGTCTCGAGTGGAATGATAGTTGATACTAATGTAAATGATGAGGTGATTAAGGAACAAAAAGATTCACCTTTAGTGGTTTCGGATTAGACTAAGAAAGAGAGTGCTAAAGTAGTTAAGTAACGCAAGCAGATGTCTTGCTTCAAGTGTCACCAAAAAGGGCACGTCCCCGAAATCTCACCTTGACTAAATAAACTAGGATAACGTGTACGCATACCAGACTCGGTTTCCCATGTGAGGTTTGGACCTAGGCTATGCTTCCATTTAACTAGAACCATGGGGATTTCTTTCTTACGTAATCGGGTCACTTTTCTATCTAGTAACTTGACAGGTTCCTCTACTAATTTCTGATTCTGGTCGACATGCAATTCTTCTAACGGAAGGATCTGAGATTGGTCTTCAACGTTGCACTTTCTCAAATAACACACATTAAAAGTATCGTGAATTCCCAAAAGTTCTGGAGGAAGATCCAGTGTAACTGACTGATCATTAACCACGCGTCTGATTCTGAAAGGACCAATATATCTAGGAGCTAGTTTCCCCCGTTTTCCAAATCTAATCACACCTTTCCAAGGAGAAACTTTCAAATATACCAACTCTCCCTCTACAAAAGTAACTGGTCGTCGACGTGGATCAGCGTACTGTTTCTGTCTATCTCTGGCTGCTTTTAATTTCTCACGAGCAATAGCTACTTTATCGGCTGTAATCTGTACAATATCAGGACCCGAAAACTGTTTCTCACCGGCCTCTAACCAACAAGTGGGCGTTCTACAACGTCGCCCATACAACATCTCATACGGAGGCATCCCAATACTTGAATGATAAGAATTGTTGTAAGCAAACTCAATCAACGGTAGGTGAGAATCCCAAGAACCCCCATACTCAATCACACAAGCACGCAACATATCCTCAAGTGTCTGAATAGTTCTCTCTGACTGACCGTCTGTCTGAGGATGATAAGCTGTACTGAGATTAACTCGGGTACCTAACTCATGCTGCAAGCTCTGCCAGAATCGCGAAATAAATCTGGAGTCTCGGTCTGAAACAATCGATAATGGAATCCCATGCCTCGAAACAATCTCATTAATATACAACTGCGACAATTTACTTAACGAAGCAGTCTCACAGGTAGCAAGGAAATGAGCACTTTTGGTCAATCTATCAACAATAACCCAAATCATATCATTACCTCTGGGCGTTCGTGGCAGCTTAGTCACAAAATCCATAGTTATGTGTTCCCACTTCCATTCAGGAATCTCAAGCTGTTTCAATGATCCGTACGGTTTCTGATGCTCAGCTTTAACCTGGGAACAGATATGACAGGAACCAACAAACCGTGCCACATCAGTCTTCATCGTTGGCCACCAATACAGAGGTTTCAAATCACGATACATTTTTGTACTCCCTGGATGAATCGATAATCTGGATTTATGAGCCTCTGTTAAAATTACATCCCGAAGTCCACCAATCAAAGGAATCCACACCCGAGACTGAAAAGTCTTTAATCCTCTAGAATCTTCAATCAATAAATCCTTCCTTTTAATCATGATCTCAGATTTAAGATTAGTATCCATCAAAGCCTCCAACTGAGCAGCTTTTATTTGATCCAATAAATCACATGAAATTTCTAAACGCATAAAATAAATCTTGTCAGAGGATGTCTTTCTACTCAACGCATCAGCTACCACATTAGCTTTCCCTGGATGATAACGAATCTCACAATCATAATCTTTAATTAATTCTAACCATCGTCTCTGACGCATGTTCAACTCTTTCTGGGAAAACACATATTGAAGACTCTTGTGATCTGTACAAATTACGCATTTAGTTCCATACAAATAATGTCTCCATAATTTCAAAGCGAACACAACTGACGCAAGTTCCAAATCATGAGTAGGATAATTCTTTTCGTGAGGTTTAAGCTGACGAGAAGCATAAGCAATCACCCGATCTCGCTGCATAAGAACGCAACCCAAACCCGCAAAAGAAGCATCACAATAAACAATAAAGTCGTTTAATCCATCAGGTAACGCTAACACTGGAGCCTGACATAACAATTGCTTTAAATTCTGAAAAGCTGTTTCCTGATGATCAGTCCACTGAAATTTAACATCTTTACGGGTCAACTTAGTCAACGGACCAGCAATCTTAGAAAAATCTTTTATAAACTTTCTGTAATAACCTGCTAACCCAAGAAAACTCTTAATCTCCGAAGGTGATTTAGGTGCACTCCAATTCATGACAGCTTCAACTTTGGATGGATCTACTTTAACCCCATCTTTACAGATTACATGCCCCAAAAACTGTACCTCTCGCAACCAGAATTCACACTTTGAAAATTTAGCATACAACTGTTCTTTTCTCAAAGTTTCAAGTACAATTCGCAAATGCATTTCATGTTCAGCCTCAGATCTCGAATAAACCAAAATGTCATCAATAAACACAATAACAAATTTATCAAGAAAAGGTCGACATACACGGTTCATCAGATCCATAAAAATTGCAGGAGCGTTTGTCAAACCAAACGGCATAACCAGAAACTCATAGTGACCATACCTGGTACGAAAAGCAGTCTTAGGAATATCTTCCTCGCGCACACGCACCTGATGATACCCAGACCTCAAATCGATTTTGGAGAAAAATGACGAACCCTGCAGCTGATCAAACAAATCATCGATTCTAGGCAACGGATATTTATTCTTAACCGTTCTCTTATTCAGCTCCCTATAATCAATACACATACGCATAGTACCATCTTTCTTTTTAACAAACAAAACTGGTGCACCCCAAGGAGAAGTACTCGATCTAATGAAGCCTTTATCAAGCAACTCCTGAATTTGATTCATCATCTCACGGATTTCAGAAGGAGCTAATCTATAAGGAGACTTAGCTATTGGATTCGAACCCGGAATCAGATCAATACTAAATTCTACATCTCTAATCGGTGGTAAACCAGGCAATTCATCAGGGAATACATCAGGGAAATCAGAAACCACTCGGACATCAGACATAGGTTTCTTTTCTAACTTCGCATCAATGACATAAGCTAAGTAAGACTCACAACCCTTAGCTATAAATTTCCTGGCTTTCATCACAGAAATTAAGGGAACCGTCCCTTTCTCACGATCTCCTCGAGCCACTACATATGACCCTTCAGAAATGGGAATTTTAATTAACTTCTTATGGCATTCTATGCTTGCTTTATTCAGACTTAACCAGTCCATGCCAATAACTACATCAAAGCTAGAAATGTGCATCAACAGAAACGACACTGGAAAAGTGTGACCCTCAATCAAGATGCTAACTCCAGTTACCGAAGAGGTAACAGGAACCGACCTACCACTAGCTATTTCCACCTCAACGGGTTTTGCAATCACATTAGGAGTCACATTTAATTTACCACAGAAGTACGAAGAAATAAAAGAACAATTTGCACCAGAGTCAAACAAAACACGTGCTGGTATAGAGTTAATAAGAAAAGTACCAGTAATCACATCTTCAGTTCTGACAGCCTCATCGACTGTCATCTGAAAAGCTCGCCCTGATGCTGATGGCGTATTCTTCCTTTTCTGGCCAGAAGATGACGATCCCCCAACCATACCTGATCCTAATCTTCCCGCCTCCGGGCATTGACCAGCTCGATGCCCTTCCTTCTTGCAATTCCAACAAACAAATTTTGAAAAGCTACAATCCTTAGGTTCATGGCCAAATCCCCCGCATTTGACACAACGATTAGTTTGCGCGGAACATGGTCCATTATGCCTCGCCTTACACCTACTACACCAATTAGACCTGTCATTCGCATTGCTCCGGTTACCCAAATTCCTGTTCTGTGAACCACCCTGCCATTTTTGTTTACCCTTTCCTGAAGAACTTCCAGAATGCCTCAGAGAAAACTTATCCTTATTCTGTGCCTCTCGAGCCCTCAAGTCACCATCCACAGATCGGGCGAGATTAAAAGCTTGGGATAGAGAGGACGCCATTCTCACAGTAGTACGGTACTCCGGAGGTAACGTTCCCACAAAATGTTCTATTTTGGTTCTATCATCAGGGACCCATTGCTGAACAAATCTCAATTTCTCTGAAAATTGCGTAATTAGCTCATCAATAGACATCTTATCAGTTTTCTGCAATTCCATAAATTCTCTTCTAATACGAGCCATCTCAAAATCAGAACAAAATTGCTTGCACACTTCATTGTAAAAATCAGACCAACGAATGCACTCTCTTTGCTGAGGTGACAAGGTAGCTGTTATCGAATCCCACCATGTCATAGCTTGACCCTTCAAAAGTTGAACAGCATAAGGGACTTTAACCTCTTCTTCACAACGACAAACCTCAAACTTTCTTTCAACATCTCTCAACCAGTCCATAGTCACAGAAGGATTAGAACTACCATAATATTCTGAGGGTTTGCATGCCATAAAAGTCTTGAAAGAGCACACCTTAGGTGTTGATGGAAATCGGTAATCAATTGGTCCTGAACTCATATATGGCATTGAAGCCTGATGTGACATACCAAACGAATGTTGAGGCTGAAAATAAAAAGGTAAAGATGCTGGTAGTTGAGATGAAGACACTGGTGGAATCGGCGGTTGAGAATTTCGGGTCTCATTCCTCTGTCTGTAATCCCTAAGTTCTTGCAACTCATCCTCCAATTGTAGAATATATTCACTTTGGTCAATATCATCATGAGCTGAAAAGGATGTACCGTTATGACCTTGCCTGTCGTCTGGATGATCTGATCGAGAAATATCAGTCCTGGAGGCGTTATTAGGGGTAATGGTTGGTTGCGCGTTATCTGCCATGTCTGTCACACAACACAGCTCACAAACCGTTAATCGTTAGTGCCTAAGGTACAACCCAATTCACTTACACTACTAAATCCCACACCCTGGAATGTTTGACAAAATGCGTACAGATTTGGGATTGAACACTTACCAATGTACAATTCACCCAAATCTATGCTCTGATACCAACTTATAACACCCCTTAAATTACCTCAGGGTTAAAATAGTAATTTGACTCGGAAGCGATGGATAAAAGATAAGTTGTCATAACTTATCTTACAAAATGACCATAGATTTTTCGCGAGTTTACAATATTAAAACACTACTGAAACAAAACATATAATTGTTATACAAAATCCACATACACGTTAATTTACAAAACATTCAAAAACATATCAGAGTGATGGCACGTGTCAAACATTCTTCAAAACCATCTTCCTGCCCAACCCACAAAGGACAAGCATAACCTGCAGGAAGGGAAGTGGTGGGATTAGCACAAAGCTAAGTGAATGAATGTACAACTAACAATTCAATTCAGCATAACAATCTGTTTACATTAAGCACAGTAAACACATAAACTCAAGAGGATCGGCGGTTACTGCGGAACCCTACAGCCGCGGTGGCCCACAGTAACACTTACCACAATCTGTAAAGGCCCATACAGAATAGGCCGATAACTTGGCACTACAACACAACAACACAGTTTCCAGCGACAACACATGTATCTGGAACCTGTGTTGAACACAGTATTAACCAAGTCCAATTGCAATTGACCTCTGAATAACACAGATGCCCGAAGGCCACATATGCATAACAAGTAGGTATACACAATCACAACTCAGACTAAACAGTCAATCAAGGTTTACGTTACTTGTTGTAATCACACCATTACAACTAACTCAAATTATGAGTTGCAGATCCACTCACCTGTCTGCTACTATCCACCTCTCAGAATTCTAATATTACTGAGTCTTCGACTGATCTGAGAATACAACAGATAATGAGTTAGTAACTCATTTCGTAAGCGAATAACATATCTCAACGCATAGTATCTAGATAATAAACATTTATCAAGTTTAAATCCTCATAATAGCACATTCTTACAAGCAGGTAATTCCCTGAAGTCTAAGGAAATAAGAGTTCAATCTGGAACGAAACTCGAAAATCCCGGAACGTCATTTACAAACTGAAAAATGCCATTTTGAAGCCCAAGACGACCCCGAAAGGCCAAAAAAAACTTACAGGGCTATGGTACATAGTCTTGATTAATTGATCGATTCCGAGTGACCATGCGAATTTCATCAAAATCTAATTTTTAGTAAGATTTTCACAAAACTTAGTAACACTTACGCATTTTCAAAATCTGCAACATAAAAAGCGATATTGCCAATATCGCCCTAGCGATATTGCCAATATCGCCCTAGCGATATTGCCAATATCGCCATAGCGACATTGACAATATTGCCAAATCACTAGCGATATTGCAAGCGAAATTAATCGCGATATTACCTGCGATATTGGTGGCGATATTACCAATATCGCCTAAACCAGTTCATCTGCGTTTTTGCAGAAAACTGGGCTGATTTTACCAAAAATTCTCAAATCTCAATCTTAACAGCGTTTTTCACCAACTAAACGTTCTAACACTTAGTAAACACATAAACAAACACTCGAAATTCATCAATTTAACATAAAAACACATAATTTCATCAAATCACTAACTTTTCTCTCATTTTAGAAAAAACTAAAAACTAATCAAAACTAACCTTAATCTGATTTAATCCACTGAAATGAGTTGTAGGAATGATCTTCTATGAATTCCGAATCTAATGACACAATTTGGAGGTGTTTTGGGCTTGATTTGAGCTTCAATTTTGCAAGTGTGTGTTTTAGTGTGTGTTCTTGGTGTTTCTAGTGTGTGTTTGGTGTGAGATGAAGAAGAAGAAGAAAATGAGCTGATTTCCAGATTTTGGTATTTATATATGATGATTTACGTATACTACGATGTATTATTATCATTAATCTAGCACACGATTGTATTAGTTATAATAGTTAGGCTAATCCGTATTTTAAACTAAAAATACCGTAATTCCCATTTAATCATTCCTAACAATTATCTAATCAAACATTTCATATAATTTAATTCAATTAAATAACGTAAATAAGGAAATGAATTTACCGAAAAATACTAGGCCGATGGGGAGGATGTTACAATCATAAAATGCCAATGAGTGTGAAATCTGCAAAACAACAACTTTCTGTACTTGCCTCGTTTGTTGCTTCCTATGAGAATTACATTCAACGGAAGATTAATGATCCTGCTCAGTTTGATGAGGATTATGATCAAGTCGACCCTGATGACTTAGAGGAAATGGATCTCTAGTGGCAACTTGCTATGGTGTCAAGGAGAGTTAAGAATTTCCTAAAACGTACTGGTAGGAGAGTGGTGGGTAACAAACCGGGTTTTGATAAATCCAAAGTTAAGTGTTATAACTGTCAAGGTTTTGGACACTTTGCTAGGGAATGTCAACGACCAAAAGTTGATAGTGGTAATGGAAGATAAGACTCGGGAAGTACTCTAACTTCCAAAATCTTGGTGGTTCAGCAAATGGACGGTTCCTATGATTGGTCTACTCAGCCTGAGCAAGCTCTTATGGCTGAAATAGATGATCAAGAGAAACCTACTGAATCAACATCCTATATGCCAACAGCTGAGGAATCTCAAGTTAAGATGCCACACGTTGAAGTCAAAGGCGGTGATGAAGATGTGTTTTACATCAACTCAACTGAAGAGATGAGTCCTGATGAGTTTGTTGCATACATGGCTGATGTTCAGACAGACAAGAAAAGGGTATGTCTTGACCTTCTTACTCTTGCTGATGTTTGTTATTTAGTTACTGATTTACAAACTCAGGTTAGTGTATTTGCTGAATCTCACAAAACTTTAACATCTGAACTAGAAATAGCTAAAAGTGACGTAAAAAGGTTAGGTGAGGATAAACTAGCTTTAAGAGAAAAGATTCAACTTGATGCTTCTGATAGAACCAGTCTAAGTGACATCATTAATGAACAATGCGTTAAGATAGATGGGTTATATTTGAACTTAAATGAGTTAAATCAGAATATTGCTAGTAAGGATAAGGAGCTCTCAAAGTCTAAGATGAAGTTAGTTGAGTTAAACCGTAAGTTTGAGAGTTATAGGACATCTTCCTTGACTTTAGATCATATTATTAGCTCACAACGTAGTGTAAAGGATGTGACTGGTTTAGGTTACACTGATGTACCCCCACCTTTTAATTCAAATTACACTACTACTTCTATTGACTTAGAGATGACTGATGTGACTCCTAATCCTGAGGTATTGGTAACCAATGAGTCGGAAACTCAGAAGGATGTTGTTAAAGACCTATCATCTGACATTAGTAAGAACAAATCATTCCCTAAAGTACATTTCGTCTCGAGTGGAATGATAGTTGATACTAATGTAAATGATGAGGTGATTAAGGAACAAAAAGATTCACCTTTAGTGGTTTCGGATTAGACTAAGAAAGAGAGTGCTAAAGTAGTTAAGTAACGCAAGCAGATGTCTTGCTTCAAGTGTCACCAAAAAGGGCACGTCCCCGAAATCTCACCTTGACTAAATAAACTAGGATAACGTGTACGCATACCAGACTCGGTTTCCCATGTGAGGTTTGGACCTAGGCTATGCTTCCATTTAACTAGAACCATGGGGATTTCTTTCTTACGTAATCGGGTCACTTTTCTATCTAGTAACTTGACAGGTTCCTCTACTAATTTCTGATTCTGGTCGACATGCAATTCTTCTAACGGAAGGATCTGAGATTGGTCTTCAACGTTGCACTTTCTCAAATAACACACATTAAAAGTATCGTGAATTCCCAAAAGTTCTGGAGGAAGATCCAGTGTAACTGACTGATCATTAACCACGCGTCTGATTCTGAAAGGACCAATATATCTAGGAGCTAGTTTCCCCCGTTTTCCAAATCTAATCACACCTTTCCAAGGAGAAACTTTCAAATATACCAACTCTCCCTCTACAAAAGTAACTGGTCGTCGACGTGGATCAGCGTACTGTTTCTGTCTATCTCTGGCTGCTTTTAATTTCTCACGAGCAATAGCTACTTTATCGGCTGTAATCTGTACAATATCAGGACCCGAAAACTGTTTCTCACCGGCCTCTAACCAACAAGTGGGCGTTCTACAACGTCGCCCATACAACATCTCATACGGAGGCATCCCAATACTTGAATGATAAGAATTGTTGTAAGCAAACTCAATCAACGGTAAGTGAGAATCCCAAGAACCCCCATACTCAATCACACAAGCACGCAACATATCCTCAAGTGTCTGAATAGTTCTCTCTGACTGACCGTCTGTCTGAGGATGATAAGCTGTACTGAGATTAACTCGGGTACCTAACTCATGCTGCAAGCTCTGCCAGAATCGCGAAATAAATCTGGAGTCTCGGTCTGAAACAATCGATAATGGAATCCCATGCCTCGAAACAATCTCATTAATATACAACTGCGACAATTTACTTAACGAAGCAGTCTCACAGGTAGCAAGGAAATGAGCACTTTTGGTCAATCTATCAACAATAACCCAAATCATATCATTACCTCTGGGCGTTCGTGGCAGCTTAGTCACAAAATCCATAGTTATGTGTTCCCACTTCCATTCAGGAATCTCAAGCTGTTTCAATGATCCGTACGGTTTCTGATGCTCAGCTTTAACCTGGGAACAGATATGACAAGAACCAACAAACCGTGCCACATCAGTCTTCATCGTTGGCCACCAATACAGAGGTTTCAAATCACGATACATTTTTGTACTCCCTGGATGAATCGATAATCTGGATTTATGAGCCTCTGTTAAAATTACATCCCGAAGTCCACCAATCAAAGGAATCCACACCCGAGACTGAAAAGTCTTTAATCCTCTAGAATCTTCAATCAATAAATCCTTCCTTTTAATCATGATCTCAGATTTAAGATTAGTATCCATCAAAGCCTCCAACTGAGCAGCTTTTATTTGATCCAATAAATCACATGAAATTTCTAAACGCATAAAATAAATCTTGTCAGAGGATGTCTTTCTACTCAACGCATCAGCTACCACATTAGCTTTCCCTGGATGATAACGAATCTCACAATCATAATCTTTAATTAATTCTAACCATCGTCTCTGACGCATGTTCAACTCTTTCTGGGAAAACACATATTGAAGACTCTTGTGATCTGTACAAATTACGCATTTAGTTCCATACAAATAATGTCTCCATAATTTCAAAGCGAACACAACTGACGCAAGTTCCAAATCATGAGTAGGATAATTCTTTTCGTGAGGTTTAAGCTGACGAGAAGCATAAGCAATCACCCGATCTCGCTGCATAAGAACGCAACCCAAACCCGCAAAAGAAGCATCACAATAAACAATAAAGTCGTTTAATCCATCAGGTAACGCTAACACTGGAGCCTGACATAACAATTGCTTTAAATTCTGAAAAGCTGTTTCCTGATGATCAGTCCACTGAAATTTAACATCTTTACGGGTCAACTTAGTCAACGGACCAGCAATCTTAGAAAAATCTTTTATAAACTTTCTGTAATAACCTGCTAACCCAAGAAAACTCTTAATCTCCGAAGGTGATTTAGGTGCACTCCAATTCATGACA
The DNA here is from genome assembly GCA_963921325.1 of Logfia minima. NCBI lineage: Eukaryota > Viridiplantae > Streptophyta > Magnoliopsida > Asterales > Asteraceae > Logfia > Logfia minima. The sequence continues at coordinate 14,752,265 of OY992766.1, forward strand.
GCTTCAACTTTGGATGGATCTACTTTAACCCCATCTTTACAGATTACATGCCCCAAAAACTGTACCTCTCGCAACCAGAATTCACACTTTGAAAATTTAGCATACAACTGTTCTTTTCTCAAAGTTTCAAGTACAATTCGCAAATGCATTTCATGTTCAGCCTCAGATCTCGAATAAACCAAAATGTCATCAATAAACACAATAACAAATTTATCAAGAAAAGGTCGACATACACGGTTCATCAGATCCATAAAAATTGCAGGAGCGTTTGTCAAACCAAACGGCATAACCAGAAACTCATAGTGACCATACCTGGTACGAAAAGCAGTCTTAGGAATATCTTCCTCGCGCACACGCACCTGATGATACCCAGACCTCAAATCGATTTTGGAGAAAAATGACGAACCCTGCAGCTGATCAAACAAATCATCGATTCTAGGCAACGGATATTTATTCTTAACCGTTCTCTTATTCAGCTCCCTATAATCAATACACATACGCATAGTACCATCTTTCTTTTTAACAAACAAAACTGGTGCACCCCAAGGAGAAGTACTCGATCTAATGAAGCCTTTATCAAGCAACTCCTGAATTTGATTCATCATCTCACGGATTTCAGAAGGAGCTAATCTATAAGGAGACTTAGCTATTGGATTCGAACCCGGAATCAGATCAATACTAAATTCTACATCTCTAATCGGTGGTAAACCAGGCAATTCATCAGGGAATACATCAGGGAAATCAGAAACCACTCGGACATCAGACATAGGTTTCTTTTCTAACTTCGCATCAATGACATAAGCTAAGTAAGACTCACAACCCTTAGCTATAAATTTCCTGGCTTTCATCACAGAAATTAAGGGAACCGTCCCTTTCTCACGATCTCCTCGAGCCACTACATATGACCCTTCAGAAATGGGAATTTTAATTAACTTCTTATGGCATTCTATGCTTGCTTTATTCAGACTTAACCAGTCCATGCCAATAACTACATCAAAGCTAGAAATGTGCATCAACAGAAACGACACTGGAAAAGTGTGACCCTCAATCAAGATGCTAACTCCAGTTACCGAAGAGGTAACAGGAACCGACCTACCACTAGCTATTTCCACCTCAACGGGTTTTGCAATCACATTAGGAGTCACATTTAATTTACCACAGAAGTACGAAGAAATAAAAGAACAATTTGCACCAGAGTCAAACAAAACACGTGCTGGTATAGAGTTAATAAGAAAAGTACCAGTAATCACATCTTCAGTTCTGACAGCCTCATCGACTGTCATCTGAAAAGCTCGCCCTGATGCTGATGGCGTATTCTTCCTTTTCTGGCCAGAAGATGACGATCCCCCAACCATACCTGATCCTAATCTTCCCGCCTCCGGGCATTGACCAGCTCGATGCCCTTCCTTCTTGCAATTCCAACAAACAAATTTTGAAAAGCTACAATCCTTAGGTTCATGGCCAAATCCCCCGCATTTGACACAACGATTAGTTTGCGCGGAACATGGTCCATTATGCCTCGCCTTACACCTACTACACCAATTAGACCTGTCATTCGCATTGCTCCGGTTACCCAAATTCCTGTTCTGTGAACCACCCTGCCATTTTTGTTTACCCTTTCCTGAAGAACTTCCAGAATGCCTCAGAGAAAACTTATCCTTATTCTGTGCCTCTCGAGCCCTCAAGTCACCATCCACAGATCGGGCGAGATTAAAAGCTTGGGATAGAGAGGACGCCATTCTCACAGTAGTACGGTACTCCGGAGGTAACGTTCCCACAAAATGTTCTATTTTGGTTCTATCATCAGGGACCCATTGCTGAACAAATCTCAATTTCTCTGAAAATTGCGTAATTAGCTCATCAATAGACATCTTATCAGTTTTCTGCAATTCCATAAATTCTCTTCTAATACGAGCCATCTCAAAATCAGAACAAAATTGCTTGCACACTTCATTGTAAAAATCAGACCAACGAATGCACTCTCTTTGCTGAGGTGACAAGGTAGCTGTTATCGAATCCCACCATGTCATAGCTTGACCCTTCAAAAGTTGAACAGCATAAGGGACTTTAACCTCTTCTTCACAACGACAAACCTCAAACTTTCTTTCAACATCTCTCAACCAGTCCATAGTCACAGAAGGATTAGAACTACCATAATATTCTGAGGGTTTGCATGCCATAAAAGTCTTGAAAGAGCACACCTTAGGTGTTGATGGAAATCGGTAATCAATTGGTCCTGAACTCATATATGGCATTGAAGCCTGATGTGACATACCAAACGAATGTTGAGGCTGAAAATAAAAAGGTAAAGATGCTGGTAGTTGAGATGAAGACACTGGTGGAATCGGCGGTTGAGAATTTCGGGTCTCATTCCTCTGTCTGTAATCCCTAAGTTCTTGCAACTCATCCTCCAATTGTAGAATATATTCACTTTGGTCAATATCATCATGAGCTGAAAAGGATGTACCGTTATGACCTTGCCTGTCGTCTGGATGATCTGATCGAGAAATATCAGTCCTGGAGGCGTTATTAGGGGTAATGGTTGGTTGCGCGTTATCTGCCATGTCTGTCACACAACACAGCTCACAAACCGTTAATCGTTAGTGCCTAAGGTACAACCCAATTCACTTACACTACTAAATCCCACACCCTGGAATGTTTGACAAAATGCGTACAGATTTGGGATTGAACACTTACCAATGTACAATTCACCCAAATCTATGCTCTGATACCAACTTATAACACCCCTTAAATTACCTCAGGGTTAAAATAGTAATTTGACTCGGAAGCGATGGATAAAAGATAAGTTGTCATAACTTATCTTACAAAATGACCATAGATTTTTCGCGAGTTTACAATATTAAAACACTACTGAAACAAAACATATAATTGTTATACAAAATCCACATACACGTTAATTTACAAAACATTCAAAAACATATCAGAGTGATGGCACGTGTCAAACATTCTTCAAAACCATCTTCCTGCCCAACCCACAAAGGACAAGCATAACCTGCAGGAAGGGAAGTGGTGGGATTAGCACAAAGCTAAGTGAATGAATGTACAACTAACAATTCAATTCAGCATAACAATCTGTTTACATTAAGCACAGTAAACACATAAACTCAAGAGGATCGGCGGTTACTGCGGAACCCTACAGCCGCGGTGGCCCACAGTAACACTTACCACAATCTGTAAAGGCCCATACAGAATAGGCCGATAACTTGGCACTACAACACAACAACACAGTTTCCAGCGACAACACATGTATCTGGAACCTGTGTTGAACACAGTATTAACCAAGTCCAATTGCAATTGACCTCTGAATAACACAGATGCCCGAAGGCCACATATGCATAACAAGTAGGTATACACAATCACAACTCAGACTAAACAGTCAATCAAGGTTTACGTTACTTGTTGTAATCACACCATTACAACTAACTCAAATTATGAGTTGCAGATCCACTCACCTGTCTGCTACTATCCACCTCTCAGAATTCTAATATTACTGAGTCTTCGACTGATCTGAGAATACAACAGATAATGAGTTAGTAACTCATTTCGTAAGCGAATAACATATCTCAACGCATAGTATCTAGATAATAAACATTTATCAAGTTTAAATCATCATAATAGCACATTCTTACAAGCAGGTAATTCCCTGAAGTCTAAGGAAATAAGAGTTCAATCTGGAACGAAACTCGAAAATCCCGGAACGTCATTTACAAACTGAAAAATGCCATTTTGAAGCCCAAGACGACCCCGAAAGGCCAAAAAAAACTTACAGGGCTATGGTACATAGTCTTGATTAATTGATCGATTCCGAGTGACCATGCGAATTTCATCAAAATCTAATTTTTAGTAAGATTTTCACAAAACTTAGTAACACTTACGCATTTTCAAAATCTGCAACATAAAAAGCGATATTGCCAATATCGCCCTAGCGATATTGCCAATATCGCCATAGCGACATTGACAATATTGCCAAATCACTAGCGATATTGCAAGCGAAATTAATCGCGATATTACCTGCGATATTGGTGGCGATATTACCAATATCGCCTAAACCAGTTCATCTGCGTTTTTGCAGAAAACTGGGCTGATTTTACCAAAAATTCTCAAATCTCAATCTTAACAGCGTTTTTCACCAACTAAACGTTCTAACACTTAGTAAACACATAAACAAACACTCGAAATTCATCAATTTAACATAAAAACACATAATTTCATCAAATCACTAACTTTTCTCTCATTTTAGAAAAAACTAAAAACTAATCAAAACTAACCTTAATCTGATTTAATCCACTGAAATGAGTTGTAGGAATGATCTTCTATGAATTCCGAATCTAATGACACAATTTGGAGGTGTTTTGGGCTTGATTTGAGCTTCAATTTTGCAAGTGTGTGTTTTAGTGTGTGTTCTTGGTGTTTCTAGTGTGTGTTTGGTGTGAGATGAAGAAGAAGAAGAAAATGAGCTGATTTCCAGATTTTGGTATTTATATATGATGATTTACGTATACTACGATGTATTATTATCATTAATCTAGCACACGATTGTATTAGTTATAATAGTTAGGCTAATCCGTATTTTAAACTAAAAATACCGTAATTCCCATTTAATCATTCCTAACAATTATCTAATCAAACATTTCATATAATTTAATTCAATTAAATAACGTAAATAAGGAAATGAATTTACCGAAAAATACTAGGCCGATGGGGAGGATGTTACAATCATAAAATGCCAATGAGTGTGAAATCTGCAAAACAACAACTTTCTGTACTTGCCTCGTTTGTTGCTTCCTATGAGAATTACATTCAACGGAAGATTAATGATCCTGCTCAGTTTGATGAGGATTATGATCAAGTCGACCCTGATGACTTAGAGGAAATGGATCTCTAGTGGCAACTTGCTATGGTGTCAAGGAGAGTTAAGAATTTCCTAAAACGTACTGGTAGGAGAGTGGTGGGTAACAAACCGGGTTTTGATAAATCCAAAGTTAAGTGTTATAACTGTCAAGGTTTTGGACACTTTGCTAGGGAATGTCAACGACCAAAAGTTGATAGTGGTAATGGAAGATAAGACTCGGGAAGTACTCTAACTTCCAAAATCTTGGTGGTTCAGCAAATGGACGGTTCCTATGATTGGTCTACTCAGCCTGAGCAAGCTCTTATGGCTGAAATAGATGATCAAGAGAAACCTACTGAATCAACATCCTATATGCCAACAGCTGAGGAATCTCAAGTTAAGATGCCACACGTTGAAGTCAAAGGCGGTGATGAAGATGTGTTTTACATCAACTCAACTGAAGAGATGAGTCCTGATGAGTTTGTTGCATACATGGCTGATGTTCAGACAGACAAGAAAAGGGTATGTCTTGACCTTCTTACTCTTGCTGATGTTTGTTATTTAGTTACTGATTTACAAACTCAGGTTAGTGTATTTGCTGAATCTCACAAAACTTTAACATCTGAACTAGAAATAGCTAAAAGTGACGTAAAAAGGTTAGGTGAGGATAAACTAGCTTTAAGAGAAAAGATTCAACTTGATGCTTCTGATAGAACCAGTCTAAGTGACATCATTAATGAACAATGCGTTAAGATAGATGGGTTATATTTGAACTTAAATGAGTTAAATCAGAATATTGCTAGTAAGGATAAGGAGCTCTCAAAGTCTAAGATGAAGTTAGTTGAGTTAAACCGTAAGTTTGAGAGTTATAGGACATCTTCCTTGACTTTAGATCATATTATTAGCTCACAACGTAGTGTAAAGGATGTGACTGGTTTAGGTTACACTGATGTACCCCCACCTTTTAATTCAAATTACACTACTACTTCTATTGACTTAGAGATGACTGATGTGACTCCTAATCCTGAGGTATTGGTAACCAATGAGTCGGAAACTCAGAAGGATGTTGTTAAAGACCTATCATCTGACATTAGTAAGAACAAATCATTCCCTAAAGTACATTTCGTCTCGAGTGGAATGATAGTTGATACTAATGTAAATGATGAGGTGATTAAGGAACAAAAAGATTCACCTTTAGTGGTTTCGGATTAGACTAAGAAAGAGAGTGCTAAAGTAGTTAAGTAACGCAAGCAGATGTCTTGCTTCAAGTGTCACCAAAAAGGGCACGTCCCCGAAATCTCACCTTGACTAAATAAACTAGGATAACGTGTACGCATACCAGACTCGGTTTCCCATGTGAGGTTTGGACCTAGGCTATGCTTCCATTTAACTAGAACCATGGGGATTTCTTTCTTACGTAATCGGGTCACTTTTCTATCTAGTAACTTGACAGGTTCCTCTACTAATTTCTGATTCTGGTCGACATGCAATTCTTCTAACGGAAGGATCTGAGATTGGTCTTCAACGTTGCACTTTCTCAAATAACACACATTAAAAGTATCGTGAATTCCCAAAAGTTCTGGAGGAAGATCCAGTGTAACTGACTGATCATTAACCACGCGTCTGATTCTGAAAGGACCAATATATCTAGGAGCTAGTTTCCCCCGTTTTCCAAATCTAATCACACCTTTCCAAGGAGAAACTTTCAAATATACCAACTCTCCCTCTACAAAAGTAACTGGTCGTCGACGTGGATCAGCGTACTGTTTCTGTCTATCTCTGGCTGCTTTTAATTTCTCACGAGCAATAGCTACTTTATCGGCTGTAATCTGTACAATATCAGGACCCGAAAACTGTTTCTCACCGGCCTCTAACCAACAAGTGGGCGTTCTACAACGTCGCCCATACAACATCTCATACGGAGGCATCCCAATACTTGAATGATAAGAATTGTTGTAAGCAAACTCAATCAACGGTAAGTGAGAATCCCAAGAACCCCCATACTCAATCACACAAGCACGCAACATATCCTCAAGTGTCTGAATAGTTCTCTCTGACTGACCGTCTGTCTGAGGATGATAAGCTGTACTGAGATTAACTCGGGTACCTAACTCATGCTGCAAGCTCTGCCAGAATCGCGAAATAAATCTGGAGTCTCGGTCTGAAACAATCGATAATGGAATCCCATGCCTCGAAACAATCTCATTAATATACAACTGCGACAATTTACTTAACGAAGCAGTCTCACAGGTAGCAAGGAAATGAGCACTTTTGGTCAATCTATCAACAATAACCCAAATCATATCATTACCTCTGGGCGTTCGTGGCAGCTTAGTCACAAAATCCATAGTTATGTGTTCCCACTTCCATTCAGGAATCTCAAGCTGTTTCAATGATCCGTACGGTTTCTGATGCTCAGCTTTAACCTGGGAACAGATATGACAGGAACCAACAAACCGTGCCACATCAGTCTTCATCGTTGGCCACCAATACAGAGGTTTCAAATCACGATACATTTTTGTACTCCCTGGATGAATCGATAATCTGGATTTATGAGCCTCTGTTAAAATTACATCCCGAAGTCCACCAATCAAAGGAATCCACACCCGAGACTGAAAAGTCTTTAATCCTCTAGAATCTTCAATCAATAAATCCTTCCTTTTAATCATGATCTCAGATTTAAGATTAGTATCCATCAAAGCCTCCAACTGAGCAGCTTTTATTTGATCCAATAAATCACATGAAATTTCTAAACGCATAAAATAAATCTTGTCAGAGGATGTCTTTCTACTCAACGCATCAGCTACCACATTAGCTTTCCCTGGATGATAACGAATCTCACAATCATAATCTTTAATTAATTCTAACCATCGTCTCTGACGCATGTTCAACTCTTTCTGGGAAAACACATATTGAAGACTCTTGTGATCTGTACAAATTACGCATTTAGTTCCATACAAATAATGTCTCCATAATTTCAAAGCGAACACAACTGACGCAAGTTCCAAATCATGAGTAGGATAATTCTTTTCGTGAGGTTTAAGCTGACGAGAAGCATAAGCAATCACCCGATCTCGCTGCATAAGAACGCAACCCAAACCCGCAAAAGAAGCATCACAATAAACAATAAAGTCGTTTAATCCATCAGGTAACGCTAACACTGGAGCCTGACATAACAATTGCTTTAAATTCTGAAAAGCTGTTTCCTGATGATCAGTCCACTGAAATTTAACATCTTTACGGGTCAACTTAGTCAACGGACCAGCAATCTTAGAAAAATCTTTTATAAACTTTCTGTAATAACCTGCTAACCCAAGAAAACTCTTAATCTCCGAAGGTGATTTAGGTGCACTCCAATTCATGACAGCTTCAACTTTGGATGGATCTACTTTAACCCCATCTTTACAGATTACATGCCCCAAAAACTGTACCTCTCGCAACCAGAATTCACACTTTGAAAATTTAGCATACAACTGTTCTTTTCTCAAAGTTTCAAGTACAATTCGCAAATGCATTTCATGTTCAGCCTCAGATCTCGAATAAACCAAAATGTCATCAATAAACACAATAACAAATTTATCAAGAAAAGGTCGACATACACGGTTCATCAGATCCATAAAAATTGCAGGAGCGTTTGTCAAACCAAACGGCATAACCAGAAACTCATAGTGACCATACCTGGTACGAAAAGCAGTCTTAGGAATATCTTCCTCGCGCACACGCACCTGATGATACCCAGACCTCAAATCGATTTTGGAGAAAAATGACGAACCCTGCAGCTGATCAAACAAATCATCGATTCTAGGCAACGGATATTTATTCTTAACCGTTCTCTTATTCAGCTCCCTATAATCAATACACATACGCATAGTACCATCTTTCTTTTTAACAAACAAAACTGGTGCACCCCAAGGAGAAGTACTCGATCTAATGAAGCCTTTATCAAGCAACTCCTGAATTTGATTCATCATCTCACGGATTTCAGAAGGAGCTAATCTATAAGGAGACTTAGCTATTGGATTCGAACCCGGAATCAGATCAATACTAAATTCTACATCTCTAATCGGTGGTAAACCAGGCAATTCATCAGGGAATACATCAGGGAAATCAGAAACCACTCGGACATCAGACATAGGTTTCTTTTCTAACTTCGCATCAATGACATAAGCTAAGTAAGACTCACAACCCTTAGCTATAAATTTCCTGGCTTTCATCACAGAAATTAAGGGAACCGTCCCTTTCTCACGATCTCCTCGAGCCACTACATATGACCCTTCAGAAATGGGAATTTTAATTAACTTCTTATGGCATTCTATGCTTGCTTTATTCAGACTTAACCAGTCCATGCCAATAACTACATCAAAGCTAGAAATGTGCATCAACAGAAACGACACTGGAAAAGTGTGACCCTCAATCAAGATGCTAACTCCAGTTACCGAAGAGGTAACAGGAACCGACCTACCACTAGCTATTTCCACCTCAACGGGTTTTGCAATCACATTAGGAGTCACATTTAATTTACCACAGAAGTACGAAGAAATAAAAGAACAATTTGCACCAGAGTCAAACAAAACACGTGCTGGTATAGAGTTAATAAGAAAAGTACCAGTAATCACATCTTCAGTTCTGACAGCCTCATCGACTGTCATCTGAAAAGCTCGCCCTGATGCTGATGGCGTATTCTTCCTTTTCTGGCCAGAAGATGACGATCCCCCAACCATACCTGATCCTAATCTTCCCGCCTCCGGGCATTGACCAGCTCGATGCCCTTCCTTCTTGCAATTCCAACAAACAAATTTTGAAAAGCTACAATCCTTAGGTTCATGGCCAAATCCCCCGCATTTGACACAACGATTAGTTTGCGCGGAACATGGTCCATTATGCCTCGCCTTACACCTACTACACCAATTAGACCTGTCATTCGCATTGCTCCGGTTACCCAAATTCCTGTTCTGTGAACCACCCTGCCATTTTTGTTTACCCTTTCCTGAAGAACTTCCAGAATGCCTCAGAGAAAACTTATCCTTATTCTGTGCCTCTCGAGCCCTCAAGTCACCATCCACAGATCGGGCGAGATTAAAAGCTTGGGATAGAGAGGACGCCATTCTCACAGTAGTACGGTACTCCGGAGGTAACGTTCCCACAAAATGTTCTATTTTGGTTCTATCATCAGGGACCCATTGCTGAACAAATCTCAATTTCTCTGAAAATTGCGTAATTAGCTCATCAATAGACATCTTATCAGTTTTCTGCAATTCCATAAATTCTCTTCTAATACGAGCCATCTCAAAATCAGAACAAAATTGCTTGCACACTTCATTGTAAAAATCAGACCAACGAATGCACTCTCTTTGCTGAGGTGACAAGGTAGCTGTTATCGAATCCCACCATGTCATAGCTTGACCCTTCAAAAGTTGAACAGCATAAGGGACTTTAACCTCTTCTTCACAACGACAAACCTCAAACTTTCTTTCAACATCTCTCAACCAGTCCATAGTCACAGAAGGATTAGAACTACCATAATATTCTGAGGGTTTGCATGCCATAAAAGTCTTGAAAGAGCACACCTTAGGTGTTGATGGAAATCGGTAATCAATTGGTCCTGAACTCATATATGGCATTGAAGCCTGATGTGACATACCAAACGAATGTTGAGGCTGAAAATAAAAAGGTAAAGATGCTGGTAGTTGAGATGAAGACACTGGTGGAATCGGCGGTTGAGAATTTCGGGTCTCATTCCTCTGTCTGTAATCCCTAAGTTCTTGCAACTCATCCTCCAATTGTAGAATATATTCACTTTGGTCAATATCATCATGAGCTGAAAAGGATGTACCGTTATGACCTTGCCTGTCGTCTGGATGATCTGATCGAGAAATATCAGTCCTGGAGGCGTTATTAGGGGTAATGGTTGGTTGCGCGTTATCTGCCATGTCTGTCACACAACACAGCTCACAAACCGTTAATCGTTAGTGCCTAAGGTACAACCCAATTCACTTACACTACTAAATCCCACACCCTGGAATGTTTGACAAAATGCGTACAGATTTGGGATTGAACACTTACCAATGTACAATTCACCCAAATCTATGCTCTGATACCAACTTATAACACCCCTTAAATTACCTCAGGGTTAAAATAGTAATTTGACTCGGAAGCGATGGATAAAAGATAAGTTGTCATAACTTATCTTACAAAATGACCATAGATTTTTCGCGAGTTTACAATATTAAAACACTACTGAAACAAAACATATAATTGTTATACAAAATCCACATACACGTTAATTTACAAAACATTCAAAAACATATCAGAGTGATGGCACGTCTCTCCACCTAAACCTAAACGGCCTGAACACTTTGTTAAAGATCAATTACCGTCGAGGTTTATGACTCCTAGTAGAAACCATGGTCATTATGAAAATGGTTATACTTCACGAAACCATAGTCATTATGAGAATGGCTCTACTTCTCGTACACATGGGATTAACTACGGGTATAACTATAATCGTAACCAAGGACAAAAATCCCAAGGTTATGTGTCAGGGAGGGTTGGAAATAATTCATCTCATAGACCCAAGACCACTGATCATCAACAAGCTCATACTACTTCAAAAGTGACCAAAGCTCCTAATGGGAAGGATGGTTACTTTAAAGAGTTACAGTTTGTAGATGATAAGGGACAAACCAAGACCGTAATGGCTTGGGTCCCTCTTGAGAACTAATCGTGTACAACTTGTTTGTGCAGGAGCAGACTGTGAACAACGACAATTGGTGGTACGTTGACAGTGGCTGTTCTAGGCACATGACAGGAACTCGAAGTCTCCTGAAAGACTTCAAAGGAGGATTGAAACAAGGAGTGCACTTCGCTGGTGATAAAGGAGGAGTAATTACTGGGAAAGGAAAAGTTTCGAATGGAAATTTGACTCTAGAGGATGTGAATTATGTTGAAGAACTAACGCACAACCTAGTGAGTGTTTCTCAAGTCTGTGATAAAGGTCACCCTGTACTCTTCAATGAGAAAGAGGCCTTAGTCTTGAAGCAGGGTTTTGTTATTCCCGAAAAATGGATACTGATGAAGGCTCCAAGGAAGAAGGACATTTATGCTATTAACATGAGTGCTCCTATTACTTCAATGGAATCTACATGTCTCTTATCCAAGGCTTCAGAGTCAGACTCACTCATATGGCATAGGAAAATGGCACACCTAAACTTTCGAAAAATGAACTATATAACCAAAAATGGGTTAGTTCTGGGTGTACCACAGAAGAGTTTTGCATTTGAAGACAAGTGTGTACCTTGCATGAAAGGAAAGCAGCATAAAAAACCACACAAATCTAAAACTGTAAATTCTATTTCCTCGCCGTTTGAATTGCTACATATGGATCTCTTTGGCCGAATAAGTAAGAGAAGCATAGGTGACAAATGGTACTGTTTGGTTGTCACAGACGATTTTTTCTAGATTCTCTTGGGTGTTCTTTTTGGGATCTAAGGATGAAACTCCTGGTATTCTTATTGAGTTCTTAGATCTAATTGAGAATATCTATGGAACAAGAGTTAAGAAAATTCGTAGTGACAATGGAACAGAGTTCAAGAATTCAACGATCAATATCTATTGTTTAGCAAAGGGATACAACATCAATTTAGTGCACTTTATGAACCTCAACAGAATGGTGTTGCTGAAAGGAAGAACAGAACGTTGATTGAAGGAGCCAGAACAATGCTTGCAGATTCAAAGCTTCTGGTCATCTTTTGGGCAGAAGCAGTGAATACTGCATGTCGTTCTAAATAGAGTTCTTATGGTTAAAAAGCAGAACAAGACCTGTTATGAGCTTTTAAACAATAAGAAACCAAACTTAAAAGGGTTTGAACCCTTTGGAGTTTCATGCACTTTATTGAAGACTAGCCATCAACCTAAATTTGGTGAGAAAGCTGATGAAAGATACTTCCTAGGTTATGTACCTAACTCACCAAACAAACGTGTCTTCAATAAATCTACGGGACGTGTGGAAATCGTTTATAACATTGAAGTTACGAGCTACACACATGACTTGCATAAGGGATTAGATTGGCAATTTGATTATTCAGATCTCTTCAAGTCATTTAAAGTCCCTATCAGTGACTATGTCAGTAATTCAGAGTACCTGAGCATTTATTGTTTGAAGATGAAGATCTCACTCATTCTCCAACATCGAATGTTCAAACGTATGGAATTAGGACTATGGTTGATTCTGATGAAGTTTCAACTATTGAGTCACAACAACCTCCTGTTGATATATCTCAAGAGAATGTAGACTCTGAAATTGTTGAGGATGATATTCTTCCTCCTCTGAGACAATTAAGGATATCTACTACTAATGATGTTATACCACCATTGGAGGAAATCGATACTAACTTAGGAGTTGATATACCAGTTGAACCTATATCTTCAACGAGATTGAATAGGAATCATCCGATTGATGATATCATCGGTGATCCAAATTCTCCTGTTCAAACTCGGAATCAATCGAAAGCTAGTACATCAACTCACTCAAGCTTGTATGTTGAAATGAAAGAGACAGGGATTACAAATCTATGTCTATATTCGTGCTTTATCTCACAAATTGAACCTAAGAATGTGCAAATAGCTTTGAAGGACAATTCGTGGGTCGAAGCAATGCAAGAAGAACTGTCTCAGTTCTCTAAGTTACAAGTATGGGAATTGGTTGATTTACCTGCTGGTGAATATCCAATTGGAACTAGATGGGTATTTAAGTGCAAGAAAGACGATCGGGGAATTGTGACTCGCAATAAAGCTCGTCTAGTTGTTCAAGGTTTCAATCAATAAGAAGGGATTGACTACAATGAAGTGTTTGTACCTATGGCTAGGCTTGAAGCAATTAGGTTATTCTTAGCATTTGTAGCTTCAAAGAAAATGAAAGTTTTTTCAGCTGGATGTTAACAGTGCCTTCTTGTATGGCAAAGTCAAAGAAACGGTGTATCTTTCTCAACCACCGGGATTTGCTGATCCACTGTATCCAGATAGAGTATATCGTCTTGATAAGACTCTATATGGATTACATCAAGCACCAAGAGCGTGGTATGAAACACTATCTACTTATCTTCTTGAGAATGGTTTTACAAGAGGAAGAATAGATAGTACACTCTTTGTCAAATGGAAAAAGAGAGACTTTCTACTTGTTCAAGTATATGTTGACAATATCATCTTTGGTTCATCTGACGAAAAGATGTGTAGTGAATTTGAACAAGTCATGAAGAACAAGTTTGAGATGTCCGCTATGGGAGAACTGACATTTTTCTTAGGATTGCAAGTTGATCAAAAGAAAGATGGGTATTTCATTCATCAAACTAAGTATACAAATGAACTACTAGAACGATTCAAGATGGATGAAGCTAGAATTTATCACACTCCCATTCCGGAAGCTCATGGAATTGGACCTGATACATCGAGTGATAAAGACGTGGATCCTACTCTTATAGGGCCATGATTGGATCACTAATGTATCTTACTGCATCGAGGCCTGATATAATGTTTGCAGTACGTGTCTGCGCAAGATATCAAGCTACTCCTAAAGAGTCTCATATGCAAGCCGTTAAACGAATCTTACGTTACCTCAAAGGGAAGCCTAAGCTGGGACTTTGGTATCCAACTGATGGAGACTTAGATTTTGTGGCTTACACTGATTCTGATTATGGAGGATGCAATCAGAATAGAAAGTCTACAACTGGTGGATGTCAATTCTTAGGAGGAAGACTAGTGTCTTGGCAGTGCAAGAAGCAAACCTCAGTCGCCATTTCTACATGTGAAGCTGAGTATGTTGCTGCTGGCAGCTGTTGTTCCCAAGTTCTGTGGATACAACAGCAACTGCGAGATTATGGGTTAAATTTGACCAATACTCCAATGATGATTGATAACGAATCCACCATGTCAATTACCAACAACCTTGTAAAGCACAGCAAGATGAAGCACATTGACATTCGTCATCATTTTATCAGAGATTGTGCTGAGAAGAACCTGATAAAGTTAGCTAAGGTTCCATTTGTGGATAACTTAGCAGACTTATACACCAAAGCATTCGACAGAGCTCGATTTGAGAAATTGGTGCAATTGAATGGAATGAGAAATCCAGAGTGATTAGTCTTCCGTAGGGTTTTTATGTCTTTGTTAGTAGTTTCTTTTATTTTTAAAAAAGGGGAGTGTTGGCATATGGCATTCATTTGCTTGTTACCTAAGGGGAATCACCTCCGATAAAAATGTTAAGTGTTTATCTGCTAGGAAATGATAGTACATTAAAAGAATCAGCTTAATAATAATAAGTGAAAGTCCTAAGTTAGATGTGTTAGTAGATTCTAGTAAGTTACATTAATTTTACATCTTTTCAACCAGGCCTTCACTTATCTTTATTTTAATATACACCTCTCTCCACACGTTATAATTTGCTTAAAAGTTTAAATCTAGACAGCTTCATTATATGATGTACTGGTAGGCAAATTCTACTATGATTTCTGAGCATCTAAGAAGTAATAATTCACCTATGTGTTATCTAGTGTGATCTGCTATATGACGTATGACATAAGTCTTAATTGTTGAATGATAGTCTAACCATACATTGTTATCAAGGATCTTTGGATATATGTCAAGACAAATAATAAGAATTATGGCTATTAGTAAAACTACTGGTGACTTTATTGTACTAAGTACAGACCTGACTCCTTTAGTTTTGCCAATGGCTTCAAACTTGTTTTGTCTATACTAAGGGATCTTCTGTTGTACTAAGTACAGATCTAGAACCACTAGTATCTTCAAAATAGGTTTGATGTTTGTCACATTTTAAATTCAATCAAGGGAATGTTATATGCTTTGAAAAGAACATCTTTTAGTAACCTCTACCTTGAATGTGAAAGATACAGTGTTATGTGTTCTACTTGAATTCTCAGTATGGCGTATTTGGATCACATTAGGTAATATGCATACCAACAATAACGGTTTGCTAGGAAATCATTGTAGATTTTGTTTATGTGGATCATAATATCGGTAATCATCTTGAACTGTCTATGATAATTAAACGCTTCATTTTGATGAATCATGTTATATCTTGTGGAGCACGGTAACCAAGTTATACTTTTATAAATATAAGTTGATAAATGGTTAAGATTGTAAGTTTTCTGTAACTTATTGTGAATTTCATGAGGTATGTATACTAACAATCTTCTTAGACTTCTTAATCAACGATTGGTTCGGCTGTTTCTTTCTAATATGATCCCACTGTAGATAAATTCTTAACGCCCTCTCTTAGATTGTATTTATGTTATTTTATTTTTCGTTTATAAGTTTCATTAATACAAGGGTACTTGATACCAATGTTTATCATGAATCTTTGTCGTTTTTATTTTATGTTTTTATTTGTTTGTTCGTGTTGACTTATGGTTACGTTACAAGTGAAAAATATTCATATTTTAGACTTTTATGTATTGCGTGGGATTAAGATTATTTCAAGTATAAAATTTGTTTTTTTTTGGTCAACCTTGCAAATTGAACTTACGGGTTGACTTGCGAGTTGAACTTGCGAGCTGACTTGCGAGTTGAACTTGCGAGTTGACTTGCGAGTTGAATTTGCGAGCTGACTTGCGAGTTGAAACTTGCGAGTTGACTTGTTTTTACAAATTAAATTGCAAGTTGACCACTTAATTTTAATTTACGAACTCTAGATTAATTACCTGATTAAGAGTTATAAGTTAAAATGTTATATGGTTGTCGTGTCGACTTAAATGTGAACATGTTAAACCATATACTCCTTATGTAAGACTTACAACTTCTAGTAATAGGTTATACTTTCTTTTTACAACTTGTGACTTTGTGTAACAGGTTCAGTAAAGATTTAGACTTATTGATTTTATATATAATTAACGACTATAATTGATAATTAAGTTTCCCGACTTAATAATTCAATTACGCATCGTAGATTATATAAGTTTATCAATATACGTTAAACCAATTATCTGACATTTGTGTAATTTTGATATTACAGATATGGCCAGACAGTTTGCTGCTCACCATAATGTGTTGGTGGACTTAGACATCACCGCACGCGGAGCTTCTCGCGTTGCTCGGGTTCTCTCATTTTTGGCACGATCGAGGATTCGATATGCCGTTACCGAGTCGCCTGCAATGTCACAGGGTTTATTAACTCAATTTTGGGCCAATATTGAGTATGATACAGTTGTGAATCCTCCGGTCATTAGGACGAGAGTTAATAATCACCCTGTTATCTTCTCTCCCACCGACATGCGGAACATCTTACAGCTGGGCACCGTCGAGCAGGAAGATGGACCAACTGAGTTCCCTTCGGACTTTATAGAGGGAGCACTGGCACGCATGGGATATGTAGGACCCATGAGAGGACGTCAGTTCCTCAAAGCTCTAGTCTTCGGAGAATGGAGATTCTTATGGCATGTCCTGGTTACGGTTTTTGGTCCCAAGAAAGGCGGATATGACGAGCTGAGCCCTTCCCTCTTATCGGCAGTACTGTCACTGGTTTATAACAAACCATACAGTTTTTCAGATTATATCTTTGGGGAAATCGTTCGACAAATCTTGGGGGGTGTTAGATCACAGTTTATGATCTCCCGAGATTCTGCATGCTAATCATTCGAGCCAATATCCCTGATCTGCAGGTTGTTCAACCAGATATTCATGTGGATACTATTGGGCTCCGAGGCTATAAAGCAATGTTTATGCAAACCTCGCGAAGATTTGAGATGCAGCCCGAGCTGACTGAGTTATTTGGCTCTCTGATCGATCCTCACTATGTAGCGCCACCGAATAACGGTTGCATTGATGTTGATGTGGCAGAGGCCGTACCTGAGCCACAGGAGCTGCTTGAGGAGGTTTTAGATCAGGTAAACCAACCTGGGCCACAAGTGGATCCTGTAGTTGCTGCACAACTAGTGCAAGATGTTTTGGTACAACATGATGAAGCCACTGATCCGATCTTGAGAGATGTAGATCAATATTCGGCTGAGGGTCCGAGTACTTCTGGACTGACTCCATTTACTGAGCCATCTGGTGATGTTGGTCCATCGGGAAGAGATGGAGAAGCTGCTTCTGCTTCTGATTCTAAATCTGATGATGATGAGACTCGACCATCTGGGTCTGTCTCCGGGATTCCCGCCGGCATGATTCGTCAAGGATCTAAGTTGATTATGGATCCGGCACTGAAATTAAAAAGAAAAGCCGCTGACCAAGATCCTGACTTTGTTCTTGTTGAAGACGATGAAGATGAAGATGAAGAGGAGGAGTCGCTTATCACTCGCCCCCGCAAGCAGGCTAAACAAACAGCCTCTGAGGCTGATATGATTGCTACTTTGGTTCGCCCGTCTTCGCATCCAACCACCAAGTCTAGCCGGGTTGCCGCTCGCCTTTTAACGGATGTAGCTACTGAGATAGCTAAGAAAATGCAACCTCCTGCTCCCACCACTACTGATACTCCTTCAACCTCACCAAAGACTGATTCTGAACGCATTATCCACTTGGAGTCTAGGGTTCGAGAGTTGGAAGCTACCGCCAACATCTTGGCATCTCAAGTTCTGTCCTTGTCTGAGAGTGTGACTAAACAGAATAAAGCTTACTCATTGCTCATCAAGACCAATAGCAATTTGATAGATGATGTAGCTGACAAGCAACGACAGCTTGACAGACTTGATCGCTTGGTTACCAGCTTCTTGAAGGACAAGCCATCTCAAGGGGGGACATTACTCTATACAGAGTCCTGCAGAGAAGATGAGCTGGCAAAGAAGCAAAGAAATGATGAAGATGATGATCCCACGGCTCAGAAAGATAGTGAGCTGGCTGGTCCCTCAACGACAAGTCAGCAAGCTAATATTCAGGGGGAGTCAAGTGTTGGTGGTGAAGCTGATAAAGAAACAACTAGTGCTGGTGAAGCTGCTGAAGAAGGTGAAGCCTGTTGAAACAACATTTTGTATTGTAATATAATTGTTTAATTAATATTTTTGAACTTGAATGTGTAATACATTAATGTTTAAATTTTATAATTTATGAATGTGTGTATATTATAAGACTTTTGTAATCTTAGATTGATTATGATAATCGATGAAAGATTTATAAGTATATATATAATGTATTTTAAATACACAAAGAAATTAATAAGGAAATTCTTAGATTGATTCAGGGAAATCGATGAAAGAATTTATAATATTAATTGTTATTGATTAATAAGGAAATCCTTAGATCGATTCAGGGAAATCGATGAAAGGATTTATGATATTAATGATTACTTGTGTATGTATTTCTATAGGTTTGGAAATGTTGAACTTATCCGATTCTGAAGGCGATATGCCAGATGAAATAGATGAGGACATTGATTTTGACCTAGAAGAAGGAGAGTTTGTGCCTCCTGAAGACTGGACTTCCAGTATTGATGTTGGGCTAGACGATGGTGTAGATCCTGATGCAAATATCGATGAACACATCGTAAGCCCATCAACAACGAAAATGATTATTTAGGACGAAGATGGAGAAAGAGTTGTTGATTTAGATGAAAATCTAGATGAATCAACTAGTTCTGAATCTGAAGATGAGCTTCCTGAAAGACTCAGAAACAATCCCTTGTTTAGACCTTTGAAAAGGAAAAAGCAAAAGATTGGGATGTCTGAGGTGGATATTACTGGAAAGAAAGTACCGAGAAAAGGAATCATTGGATGGTACTTTGACTCTGATCTGAAGCTTTTTGCTATCAAAAGGTTTGACGGTGTTCAATATTTTGATAAAAAGCTTAAAGTCTTCAGCTCTCTTCCTCGATTTGAAATCTGAGACTTGGCACGCTTAGAATTGATAAATCCCAGTAATGATCCTTATGCAAACTATGTTGAGAAAATCATTCGGACTGAGGGTAGATCAATGCAGTTTGAAAAGATAAAGCCAAGAGTCGGAAAAACGATCAAATTAAAGGAACGCAGTCAAAGAACTGGCAGAAGACTGAGGAAAAAGACTTATCCAGCTGTGAAATACCACTGAAGACAATGCCACAGAACATTTTGGGAAATCTTATGAATTGGCATGTGGACTCAGTGACTGTGAAGCTGTCATGGTTGAAGCTGATGATGAAGTTGAAGGAGGAGAACGAGTAATTTTGAAAGTCTATGACCATCGATTCTTGATGAATATGTCTAAGAAGGATTTGTTAAAGTTAAAAGAAAACAGGATCTTGACGACTGAAGCATGGGGTGATCTTGCACGAGATTATCAAATGATGGTGAAGACTTGTGTTAAAATGAAGATACATATGGGCAGTAAAATTTACAAGTAAAAACCAAAGACAAAGATGAAGATAACGACGCTAGAGCTATTGTCAAGGGGGAGTCTATTGGGACATGTTTTGTGACAACAGATCTAGCTTGTAATAGGACTGGTGTAATTATTATCAAGTTTGTACATTGGTTTAGAGTTGTAAATATAAGATATTAGTTTGTTATTATTATTTGTTAAATACGATAATATTAGACAAGTAACGAATACGAATTAAAGTCTGAATTGCAAAGTGAGATCTGGATTCGTAACTCAGAGTTGCGAGTTGAAAGTGGCTTGCGAGCTGAGTTACTTGCGAGCTAAGATGTGGGCTCGCAACCCCTCTGGACTCGCAAGGCCCATGGGCTGCGAGTTGAGTCAACTCGCAAAGCCCATGGCCTGCGAGTTGAGTCGGATATAAATAAAATAATTGAGTTATTTTATTGGAATCCGTGCTTTACATCATTCTAATCATTAATTACACACACCTCGTTTTCTGTGCCCAGATATTATTATTATTATATTAAAGGCTAGGTTTTGAAGGATTAACACTAGTTAATTATCAAAACAAAGCACTTTAATTAATAGATAAGTTATATAAACTTTAATCAAACGTATTGAGGGATTCCGCACCTCAATACTTTAAGATAACGTTGTTATCGAACCAAGATCTAGTGACTTACATGTCCTTGCATGAGTCTTCTGATGATGCCACATAACAGACATTGCTACTAAAATTTTTGATAGTAGAGTTTGTCTCGGCATCCCCAGTGAAAAACGTTGTTACACCATTACTTGTTGATGCAGCGGAATCAGACCGTTTACCGTGATAAACACTAGGATCCTGATCCTGAACCTGATCAGATCCGGTCTCTTTCCTTTGCATGTTCAATTCATAGACACACAGCTTCCCAATAACTTCATCAAGCGTGAGAGTTTTATAATCGTTACTTACTTTAATCATCAAAGTGTAGATATCCCACTATGAAGGTAATGCCTCTAGAAGTTTATTATTTTTCACCGTTTCAGTAAATGAAAGACCGTTGTTATCCAATTCGGTCATCAGATGGTAAAATCTAGTGATAATCTCCTCTAATGACTCGTCTTTCAAATGTTTGAAACGTAGAACTGTTTAGTAAGCAGGTCAACTCCACTTTCCTTGATCTTATCATTCCCATCAAACTTCTTTTCTAAGGCTAACCAAAGCTCCCAAGAGAATTGGTTGTGTTTAAAAGTGTCATCCTTTTTTTGCCTTAATACTATAGATAACGGAGTTATCGAACCAAGATCAGTGGACTTACAGATCTCTTGTGGGAGACACATGGTAATGGCAGACAATGCCTTGTTTTTTGCCTCGTACATCTTTTTGTCCTCATCCTTCATTAATGAATACGGATACAGTTTTTGTTTACCTTCAAATTCATAGGTAGGTGTGTTGTATCCATCATTGATGCAGATCCACATTCGGATATCATGAAATTTAGCAAAAGATTCAAATCGATCTTTCCACCAGACGTAATCTTCACCCTTCAGAAGTTTCGGTGGTGAGGCGGACTTACCTACCTCATGATCTATTTCGATCATTTTACTATGACTAGACATTTTTTTCAGAAAGTTTACAAAAGTCAAACTTAACAAGTTCGTACGAACTTAGGTTAGTTCGAAAACAAAGTAAGTTCGAAGAACCCCTAAGTTCGAAGAGGTCAAACGAACTTGGTCAAACGAACTTGACTGCCAAAATAGACTATTTAAACTTAGACTAAGTTCGAAGGCTTCAAGTTCGTGCGAACTTACAGCTGTAAGTTCGAATGATATTCCAGGTAGGTTCGTACGATGCTTTCCAAGTTCATACGACAAGCAGTTGAAAAACTCTGATAAAAAATTTCAAATCTGGGTTTCTTTCAACCTGCAACTTCGAATCCCCATTGCAAAGAGTGATATTAAACACTTTCGGAAGCTAAAAACAACAATTCTAACGTCAAAATCTTTTGTAATCACTTGTTTACTTAACATTTCTTTACCCCGAACCAAAATGAACGAATTTGAAGGCTCTGATACCAATTGTAAGTCCTTTGTAAACGAATCCACGAGGTAAACATGTTTATTAGAGTGCGGATCCTCTAATAAACAATACGTTAACTAAACAAGTATTGCAAATACGTTTATAACACAAAATACGCTTTATTGAATATAACTTTGTATTACATTCAACAAAACAATATTACACAAGAGTATACGAACTTGCTTCCTGGAAACTCAGTTCTTAAAGCTTGAATGATAAATTCGGACTTGGTATTTATAAGCAGCTAAGTTCGTACGAACTTACGAGGTAAGTTCGTACCTACTCCTAAGTTCGTACGAACCTACATAAATGCACAAACAAAAGTAAGTTAATAATTACAATGATTAACTATACAGACTCACTACGAACTAGACGATGTTGTCACACAAGATGCACCAACAGGGGATATTCACGACCTGAATTAACCAAAATACCCTTACTTTTATTGTATTTCTCATTTTTTTTTTTTTGTAATATACTTTTTGTTGAAGTTACTTGCATTTTAAAAAGATTTGACATAACATTACATTGTGGGACTTTCAATTTTGTGGAGAAGACAAAATTTCAATATGGAGCTTTCCATTCGGTACATAGTCTAATAAAGAAGGATAAGACATCATTAATTACCTTGAGTTGTTGCCGCTGTTTAATTGATCATTATTGATCGCACGTACCATTTCATAAAAAAAAAATATAAGCTTTAATTCAGGGTAAAAAAATGGAAACGTGAAGCGGGGAGGGAAAGAGTTTGGGGTGTTGAAACGTGTATCTACATATCAAGTTCATGTTGAATTTGTTTTGGCTTGAGCTCGACTTGTTTCGAGCCTAGTATATAAAGCTATAGCTCGACTCATTTGATATCATACAAGCTCAAGTTCGGCTTGTACTCGACTCATTTATTAGATATTATAAGTTATTTTATTATTTTTCTTTATTAAAATTAAAAGCTCCTACATTTACCATAATGTAGAAGCACTATTGAATGAATGTAAAAAAAAAAAAATTTAGTCCTTTTACAAAGCTATATAAATTTGATATAATATTAATTTTGAATGACTAATTGTAATAATTTGAATATCAATTAATCTATATACATAACCATAAAAATCATTTCCTTTAAATTTATGAGGTTTTAATCTACCATCCAAGAATATAAAAAAATACTATAAATTACTATCTTATTTATCGTTTTTAATTTTTAAATTGTATGCGTTGTAAACTACATATATTTCCTTGCATAAACTTTGAAATGCTCGATTTATCAATGTGTTGTCTTTTAATTAATCTTTTAATCTTATATAATAAAAGAAATACAATTTTGATGTGTTTTATTTAACACGAAATGTCATTTTATTTTATCAGTATCAATTTTTTAGTGAAAAGACAACATTATTGATCCTAAGTTACAACTTAGCTTAGTGTAAATGAGTCATTAAGTCACAATGTATTGTAGAAGGGGGACCCATAAATTGATTAATTTGACAACTAGAAAAAGTTTTAAAACAATAATTCTAATGTCATTAGACAAATTAATAATATTATTTTTAATATTGTTGAAAATTTGTTATTATCGTGTTCAATTCCAAGCTGACCAACATATATGTTATAATCAAATACATTAAGCGAATGGAGGGATATGAAATGTAAATACGGTCTAGAACATATTTTAGTGATAGTTGGATCGAGAGATTCATTGTATGGAGCACACGAATTGTGTAATTAGCTTATTATTGGAGAAATTAGCTTCGTATGTAAATAAGAACTACATCTTATGATTAAATAATTAGCTTTCATGTATGATGAGTTTCACTTTACTTCTCTTGATCTAATTATATAATCATGTATAGGAATGATGAAAATATTATTATCAAGATTAATTATTTCGTATAATGCTATAAAAATAGCTTCTAAATAACTAATATTGTTTTAATAAAAATGTAACATTTTCAAATCCCGTCGCAACGCGGGGTATACTCATTCATAACATTTATTTTGTGTAATTGTTAATTATATACTAGTTAACAACTTGCGCTATGCGACGGTAATGCATATAAAATTATGATAGTGGGCACCAATATAATGATGGTCGTCATAGCGATAATGATCATATTAGCCTCAACATATATTGGTAACATATGACATTGATTATTTCTCTTTTCTTATCATAACCAATAATTCTAACACATAGATCAATCAAAATTTTATGGGCATTGTTGGACCGTGCATCCCGAAACACACAAGCATAGAATTAAAGCACAACCTTTATTAGGCATGAAATTGGTGTTGGAACTTGAATAATTTTGGGATGCATTTGTCCCAAATTGGAGCAAGAAAGAACATTTCATCTCCTTATAAACCCAAATACCTACTAATACCAATTTGGATTAAGACTTACAAATGGGCTTGATATTAGATGGTGTGGGTTGGCTTAGGCTTAACTTGATTAAAATTGGGCACATATATATGGTTGGTTATTGTAAAACAAACCTTAACGTAAAACAAATAAGACAAAATCTAAACCGTTAGATGATTATATGATCATATCAATTTTTGAAAAAGTCAAAGACTCATTAAACATGTTTGAATGGTAAATAAGACATTTAAGCATCAATTTCAAAAATGCAATTTAGAATTTCTATGATGCATAAACTGATGCACATATATTGACTAACTGATTTACAATACACTATCGCTGTTTCTCACAAAAAAAGTAGTTGATGCACAATATGAACATAATTAAAATAGTTTGGTTTATTGTGATGCACGTCAATGTCCATAAACAAAAAGTAAAGAACAAAAGGTAACGTAATAGTATCTGATACATGACCATTTCCGTAAAGAAATTAACATACACTAATTCCCACAAAATCAAAGACATCATAACATGATGCACATTAATTGATTCACAATACATTGTCGTTAGTGCACACCAAAAACTTTGGTGTTGTAAAATATGAAGATTAAGAAAACTGAGATACAAATATTAATACTTGAGAGAGAAAACCAAGTCATCTGAATTGATATTTTGTTTCTTGGTCAGACACAACACACAAACAAATAATAATTAAAAAAAGTTACAATTCTTCATGATCATCTTCACGCAACCAAGAGCACACAATAATTCCATTTATTTTCTTTTTCTTCTCTCTGATGCACACACTTAATATAATGTTCAATTGATGCATATCAAAAGTATGAGAGTTTATGACCACTTAGCCTGAGAAAAATGCTGGATTTACGACCACTTAGCCGGAAAAGTAAAGCATAAAGATAGATCGATAAAATCGATCGTTTTTAGTCGGCGACGGCTGTGATTGTTTCAGTTCATGGCTATTATTCTTATAGAGCCACTGTTCTTACACAATGTTACCATCGACATCTCATCTTTGTTGTTGGGTTCACTATATCTTCAATCTATTAGGCGTTTTAGTTATTAGAGATGATAAGGAATTCAATTAGGGTTTGTAGAGGGATCGGGGATGACGGTTGTTGAAAAGAGGAAGAGGGGAGAGAGCTTCTGGGGTTTGATAAGAGACATAGATGGTAACTATGAAAATGAGGGCGAGGGAGGAGTTTTTTCTATTATTAAATCACAATAAATGATATATCAAATACCCAAAAGACCCCTTGACCAATCTTAAATACAGAGGACAAATGTCATGCTGAGATTCTATCTCATTTGTTTTATGTTAAGATTCATCTTATTTGATTCAATCCCTATAATATATATATATATATATATATTCAAAAGATGAGTCTTGAACCTTGGGGCTCTCATGATCAAAACTAACTCGTTAATAACCCTCTCTTTATCTAACCGAATTCAATTATTTTGATGCCGTTTTGCAACAGAAACAATGTTTTAAACAGAGGCTATACTTCATGAAGGGTTGGAACGTTTCAGTAATATATATATATATATATATATGCTGGTTCGTTTTGGGAGAAAAAGACACTAAAACAAAATACATAAACTCAATTTAACATTCATGCATCATGATCAACATTCAGATTCGATAGATTTAAGTGTTTGACTTGAATTGATTGTTGTAATACATGAAATGATGCTAAATTTATGTCTAAGAACACTGTTTTTTGCATACCTCAATCACAAGTGATGGATTCATCAAATAATTTGATCAAGTCAATTCTTAGTTTATTCCCTGATTTTGTATACATATACATACTGGTTATATGTATATATTTATACATAATTTCGTTTGTTTATTTTATTTATAATCTCTATATTCTAACAATTGGTACCCCTTTGGTGATTAGCAATAAATAGCATAATCTTTACATTACGAAATAATCCTGGCTACCAATTCCATTTCAAAAAGATATTAACATATGAAGTATTAATGAAAATAAAAGTATGCTCTCTCCCTTCCATAATAAACGTTTTACAAATATTACGTATAGAAATAGAAATACAATCTTTATATCTTTATTCTTTATATATAATTAAAAAAGGATACAATAGAGGAATCTGAGCCCTTAATTGTTTCTTACCCTTTAGGATCTAACGATCTTAATTTCTTTTGTATAATTATACTTTTAGCCCCTTAAAAATTAGATATATTTATTTAAATTAAAAAATTAAATTAAATATTTTATTAATTTATAAAATTAAAGAGCCTATAACTATATAAGAAAATCGACCACAATATTTTATTCATTTTATTAAAATTAAACTTGTCCCGCATTATAGTGGGTCTATAAACTATATAAAAAATTGACCAAATAAAAATTAAATTCGACGCGCGTCAGAGCGGGTCTAATAACTATATGAAAAAATCGGTCACAATATTTTATTCATTTATAAAAACTAAATTCGTCCGGCGTTATCGAAGGTCTCTAGACTGTTTAAAAAAATCGACCAAGTGTTATTAACTATATTCAAGCAATATTATGATGATAGTTGAGAGAAATTTGGTTGAATGATTTTTCTATTCAAAGCTCAAATGATTTTACAAGGTTCTAGCCCTTCAAGCCACTTCAAATGAAGGTTTAGCTCCCTATTTATACTAAACATCTCCTGTCTACTGCGACAATAATAGTGACTGCGATAGTTCTGATAGTCGCATTATATCTTACTGTGACAATCATTAATTGTCGTAGACTCCTATTTATACAAATGCAAATCCTATTTTATATCTAACAATCTCCCCCTAGGATTTAGCATCTTGTATCTTTGATATCTTCTTTGAAGCATGTAATCTTTTGCAGTCTTTGAATATCTTTCTTGAATAATCTTGTAGACTCTACTTTTTCGTTGAGTAAGCTTTTGTCTTGAGATCTTTTCATTTGATGTCTTTGATCCATCTCTCCTGATTGTAAACTTTGCTTAGATAGTCTTCAATTCAAGTATGTATCGTTTAAGCTTGAACTTCGAGAATCTTTTGTAAGCTGAAACCACATTGAAGTGCAATTTTTGATAATCTTGTCTTAATTTTTATCTTTGAAGTTACTTCTTGAAGATAAATTAAAGACAAATTATTTTCTTGATCTTCAACGGCAACTTCTAATCTTGAATGTGTTGTTGGAATATTTCTCTTGAAAACTCACTCTTTGAAAGCACATGTTCTTTATCTTAATCCTGAAAGTATATTCCATTTGGTTGTTGCTGATGAACCCTCTTTGAACTATTTGATTCCAATGTATGAAAGATTTATGATTTGATCTTTCAAATTTTGATCTTTCGTTGATACTTTTGTAGCTTCTCTTCTCTTGCTCCCCCTCAATTGAATATTCATCTTCTAAGGCTTTTCCAATACAAACTCTTTTCTTCACTTATTCTCAAACACTAACTCTTTTCTTTACTATCTTCAAACACTAATTCTTTTCTCCCCCTTCATGATGATTATGATATATCGTGAACATCATGAATATGGTGTAGCGCAACGTGTTTGAAGAATAGTAGTCTCCACTAAATCATTTGAGCAACAAACTTCCAAGAACATTCCGTTTGAATGTTGTATTCTTCAATAAGCATCATATGTTACAAAATTGATACTTGCTGAAGATACTATAAAATCAATTATCTCGTAAACTTCAAGTAAACATCAATTTCGTAACCATTTGGGTAATACAACTATTTACTTGAGTAAATCAAGGAAAGTTGTTTGTATTTTCAGAAAACAAATTTCTAAAAACACTATAACTCTTGGATCACATAGATTACCAATTTAACACATCAATCGAAATATTTAAATAATTCAATCGAGTGGCCTACATTCAATGTTGGCATTGATGTTAGCATTGGTAGGATTTCAATTCAATCATTGTGGAATACCATTTTAGGTATCACTATGAATGTTCCGGCAATGTCACTTAGACATGCATAATGTCACAAAGACATGTAGTGTATAAGTACACTTGTGTCCTAAATTTATTTTTATATTATTAGGCTCTAGACTCGATTTGTGCATTAATTGAACTCAAGGACTGGAGCAGACTTTCCTCTTCTTTCAATATTAACAATCTCCAAATGAGATGTCAATAGATTATGTGCTAAATCTCCGAGAGAAATTGAAACGAGGACTTTTTAAGAAGTACTTGAGTGGCTAGGAGGGTAATGTGCATTGCATCACTAGGTCCATAATGTCTTCTTCTATACCAGAAATAAATGAATGAAATCCGATAGTAGATGTGGCAACCCGGCGGTTTAGTCAGTTTGGTAAGGGTTTTCTTTTTCTTTTAACCTTGTCACATACTCCTCACTTAACCTCTCACATTTTTCAACTCCTCCCTCGTTTTCATTTGGCATGATTGAAAGTATGCTGATCTGCACTTTAATCTCCACCAACCCTCTCACTTAGACTCAATATACCCTCGCATCCTAAAAACTTTAGAAGGTGGCTCCTGTGGTAGATCCAACCGGTTCTGGTGGATCATGGGAGATATTTGAAATCTATAACACTCAGTGCAGATTGCAGCATTTGCCAACAATTGATCATGTATTGATCATTGTATCACAATGTTGTGATATGTGAACTTCGTCGGTTTGATGTTTCAAGAAAATTTCCTCAAGGTGAGAAGCACCGAAAAACGTTGAAAATCTTTCAAAGTGTTTGATAAAGAAAATTAGTGTTCACACTTGGAAGTTTTGATTTTGTACGAGCTCCCCCTCAAATATAACATATATTTCTCAAATGAAAGTATAACAGGAGCTTGTTAGATATTAAAAATAAAGATTGTAAACATTTCTTAAGGCTTAATCATGTGTTTAGCACCTATACTATAAATAGGTAGCTAAGCTTAATCATTTGTAACACTTAACCTTGTAAAATCATTTGTGAGCTTAATAGAAAATCATTCAACCAAATTCTCTCTCAACATTCATCATACATTTGCTTGATTATGGACTAACAATTGGTATCAGAGCTAGAGGATTAAAGATTTGAAGAAAAATCAGATTGAAACAACAAGAATTCATCAAAGAAAAAGTCAACAAAAAGTCAAATTCGTGACTTTAAAGATCAAACTCGGAGATCAGATTGTGTTATGGAGAAAGTAATCCGATAGAATTGAAGATTAGTGATCAAGGAACAAGTATCAAGTATCAATTTCATCAACTCCATCATCCGATTTGAAGAAAAGTCAAAATGGGTATTCTAAGTGTTAGATTCGGATTAGTGATCAAATTCATCTAAATTGTGTGTTTCTGTTCAAGTAAAGGATCAACGAAGGTTCAACGAGTGATATACAACATATTGATTGAAGAATTCACGGTCAATTCAGTAAGGTCGCATATCAGCTTCAGCGACTTTATTTGTGCGAACTTATCAATAAGGTCGCATATCTACTTCTGAGACTTTATCTATGCGAACTTATCAGTAAGGTCGCATATCAGCCTCTGAGACTCTATTTCTGCGAAGTTGCCTTCTGCGACCTTATGTTTGCGACTACCAAAATTTGGAGGGAAAATTTGTCGATTACCAAAATTTGGATTTAAGCTTACCATTGAGTACGTTTGATTTGAGAAAATTTTCATTTTACTCGAGAAATATTTTCGACAAATTTTGGAGGGAAAGTTCGGTTCGGATAAAATATGAAATTTTCGATCAACATTTATTAAAGAAAATGATTCTTTAAACACTTCAAAATCTTTAATCTTTAAAAGATCCATTCAAGCAACGATTTTATGACGTTTTTATATATTGCTAAAGCTAGGGAGAGATACCACGACATTTATCGTGAACACCCAGAGCCACATTGTATGACACAATTCGATTTAATAGAGTTTATTAAGCTGTTGGAAAATGAACTTCAAGGACATTACCTAAACGTAAAAATGGTTGAAAAATGGAGTACTAAGAAGTCAGCTGAAGTTAAGAATCTTCAAGAACAAATTGAAACACTTCAGGCTGAAAATGAGAGACTTAAATCAGGATTGGGAAGTGAAAAGTTAGAAAGTGTGAATCAGGATTGGGAAGTGAAGTATTGGGAAGAGCATGCTCAAGTAGTCAAGCTGTTAGCTGAAAAGTCAAATGCTTTGCATCAAGTCAAGCTTCTTGAAACTCAAATTGAGACACAATCTGAGGTACATTCTAAAGTTCTAACTGAGTGTCAAAACCAATTAAACTCAGAAAAAGAAAAGGTTAATGAACTTGCAAAGAAACTGGCAAATAACCTTGATGTCATACAAACTGTGACTCGTGAAAAATTAATTTTGAGAACTCACATGGAAGATAACAAAGATATGTATGAGAAACTTGAAATTGAAAAGAAATCTTTTCACAAAGAATTCTTTCAGATATCTTCTAAACTT
Source organism: Logfia minima (assembly GCA_963921325.1). Taxonomy (NCBI): domain Eukaryota; kingdom Viridiplantae; phylum Streptophyta; class Magnoliopsida; order Asterales; family Asteraceae; genus Logfia; species Logfia minima. The sequence continues at coordinate 14,783,252 of OY992766.1, forward strand.
GAGGAATCTGAACGAGTTGGAAAACTTGCTACTTAACAACATGCTCATGCAATCGAAGAGAATAAGAGAGTTTTTAGCAAGTTGAAAGAACTTGAAGATGCTTTGTTAAAACGTGGTCAAACTGATCAAACAATTTTTTTAAATAAACCAAAGGATATCAAGTTTCATAATCCAAGGGAAGGGATAGGTTTTGATAATCTATGTTATTTGAAGAAAGCAATTTCTAAAGTGCCAACCTTGTAACTACGGTAACATGGGTTGCATTTTAAAAATGAGTTTTCTACAAACAACTAATGAGGAGGAAGACATTGAGAAGTTCAATAGAGCAAGAGAAGAGAATGCTCAATTTTCATTTGATTATCAAAAATTAAATGAAAGTTATGGGTCGCGGAAAATACCTCTTTCTGAGGATTATTTCCCTAGTTATTCAAAACCAGTTGATGATCAAAATGATGATGTTCTTGAACAAGTGGTTAAAACTAAGATTTATATTCCAAATTTAATTTTGGAAAATAAAATCTTCAATTTAGAAAAACAAATAACCACTCAACAAAATATGTTTGAACAAGAACGAGCTACTCTCTTGCAATCTATTAAGACATTAGAAAGTATTACATCCTCACCTATATCAATTCCATTGTCAAAACCCATGCCTTCTACTGGTGTTTCAATTAAACAATCGGAGAAAACATGTCTTTTTGAACACAACAAAGCTAAACCTCAAATGTCAAAAGCGACAAAAACTCAAATGAATGTTCCAGTGAAGACTTACACAGATAAGTCTTCCAAACCCCTTTCGAAAAAGATATCACAGTTTACAAATTATTCTTTGCAAAAGGATAAGAGGCACTCTAAGATATCTCAATCACCTAGTACATTTACTCAAAAGAGGTTTCATCATTCAAAATCAAAATATTTCAAAACTTCATGTAAATTGGTTTCCCAATTTCCAAAGAAGATCAAAGTTTGGAAACCGAAACAAAGCTTTTCTGAACAATCTTCCCAACCAAAGTCATTCAACTATTCCAGATCGAAAATGTTTGCTCTTGCACCACAAAACATTTCTAATTCGGTGCAAAGAATGAATGATTTTGTATCCTCTATTCCGAAAAGAATTCACTCACCGTTGATTCCACGAAACTTATTTCGAAATGAAACACCGAGTTTCAATTCCAAATGGAATTCAACGTCTTTAAACCAAATAGACAAAACTTATAAATGGTTTTCTAAATTTTCAAAACCCATTGGTACTGTTCTCAAATGGGTTCCCAAAGTTGTTGTCTAGTTTTTGAAATAACTTATGAACAACTAAGTTTATAACTCGATTTTAAAGAGATTTGACTTATGAACAAATCAGTTCATAACTCGTTATTCAAATGAAAATGGTTTCTGAACAATTCACTTCAAACCCGTTTTAATTGAAAAAGATCGAGCTCCCGTTATATTTTCTTTTTGAGAAATATATGTTATATTTGTGGGGGAGCTCGTACAAACTCAAAACTTTCAAGTGTTAAAATTACTTGTCTTTATCAAACACTTTGGAAGATTTTCAAAGTTTTTTCGCTGCTCACCTTGAGGAAATTTTCTTGAAACATCAAACCGACGAAGTAGTACCACATATTACAACTTTGTGATATAATGATCAATACATGATCAATTGTTGGCAAATGCTGCAATCTGCACTGAGTGTTATAGATTTCAAATATCTCCTATGATCCACCAGAGCCGGATGGATCTACCACAGGAGCCACCTTCCATAATTTAGGATGCAAGGGTATCTTAGGTCTAAATGAGAGGGTTGGTGGAGATTAAAGTGCAGATCAACATACTTTCATTAATGCCAAATGAAAATGAGGGAGGAGTTGAAAAATGTGAGAGGTTGAGTGAGGAGTGTGTGAAAGGGTTAAAAGAAAAAGAAAACCCTCACTAAACAAGAAATCGCCGGGTAGCCACATCTACTATCGGATTTCATTCGTTGATTTCTGGTATTGAAGAAGACATCATGGACCCAGTGATGCAATGCACATTACCCTCCCAGCCACTCAAGTACTTATTAAAAAGTCCTTGTTTCAATTTCTCACGGAGATTTAGCACATAATCTATTGACATCACATTTGGAGATTGTGAATATTGAAACAAGAGGACAATTTGCTCCGGTCCCTGACTTCATGTCATGCACTTATTGAGTCTAGAGCCTAATGATATAAAAATATTTAGGACACAAAGTGTATTTTTACACACCATGTCTAAGTGACATTATGCATATCTATGTGATATTGCCGGAACATTCATAGTGTTACCTAAAATGGTATTCCACAATGATTGAATGGAAATCCTACCAATGCTAACATCAATGCCAACATTGAATGTAGGTCACTCGATTGAATTATGTAAATATTTCAATTGATGTGTAAACTGGTAATCTATGTGATCCAGGAGTTATAGTGTTTTCAGAAATGTGTTTCCTGAAAATACAAACAACTTTTCTTTGATTTAATCAAGTGAATTGTTGTATTACCCTAAGGTTACAAAATGGTGCTTATTGAGTATTCAACATTCAAAGGAATTTTCGTAAGAGTTTGTGCATACTACTATTCTTCAAACACGTTGTGCTACACCATATTCATGATTAGTGTTTGAAGATAAGTGAAGAAAATGGTTTATATGTTGAAGATTACATGTTTAAGGAAAGATAAAGCTTCAATGAAGAACTAATATCATCTTTCTACAAGTTTGGGAAAAGATTATTGATTTGAGGGGGAGCAAGTAGATTATTAATTTGAGGGGGAGCAAGTGAAGATTCAAAAATGGTTCAATTAGAAAGTGAAAGCTCCAGAAGATCAATATTCAATTGAGGGAGAGCAATAGAAGAGAAGCTTTAAAAGTATTAACGAAAGATCAAAATTCAAAGATCAAATCATAAATCTTTCATACATTGGAATCAATTAGTTCAAAGAGGATTCATCGACAATAACCAAGTGGAATATACTTTCAGGATTAAGATAAAAAAAAGGCGCTTTCAAAGAGTGAGCTTTTAAGAGAAATATTCCAACAACACATTCAAGACTAGAAGTTGCCGTTGAAGATCAAGAAAAGGATTTGTCTTCAAGTTTATCTTCGAGAGTTAACTTCAAAGATAAAAGCTTAGACAAAATAGTCAAAAATGCGCTTCAATGTGGTTTCCAGCTTACAAAAGATTCTCGAAGTTCAAGCTTAAAGGATACATATATGAATTGAAGACTATCCAAGCAAAGTTTCCAATCAGGGGGAGATTGTTAGATATTAAAAATAAAGATTGTAAACATTGCTTAAGGCTTAATCATGTGTTTAGCACCTATAGTATAAATAGGTAGCTAAGTTTAATCATTTGTAACACTTAACCTTGTAAAATCATTTGTGAGCTTAATAGAAAATCATTCAACCAAATTCTCTCTCAACATTCATCATACATTTGCTTGATTATGGACTAACAGAGCTCGATCTCAAGCAATGAATACTTTTAAACGAAATGATTGTCACTTTTGAGCTCTTTTAATTATAACGGGTTTAAACTGAATTGTTCATAAACCATTTTCATTTGAAGACCGTGTTATGGACAGATTGTTCATAAGTCAATTCACTTTAAAAAACGAGTTATGAACTGAGTTGTTCATAAGTCATTTGAAATTAGACAACAACTTTAGGAACCCATTTAAGCACAGTGCCAATGGGTTTTGAGAATTTAGAAAACCATTTATAAGTTGTGTCTATTTGGTTTAAAGACGTTGAATTCCATTTTGAATTGAAACTCGATGTTTTATTTCGAAATAAGTTTCGTGGAATCAACGGTGAGTGAATTCTTTTGGGAATGGGGGATACAAAATCATTCATTCTTTGCACCGTATAAGAAACAGTTTGTGGTGCAAGTGAAAACATTTTCGATCTTGAATAGTTGAATGATTTTGTTTGGGAAGTTTTCTTAGAACCACTTTATTTCGGTTTCCAAATTTTGGTTTTCTTTGGAAATTGAGAAACCGATTTTCGTGAAGTGTTGAAAGCATAAGAATCTGAATGATGGAAATTCTCTTGAGTAAATGTTCCAGGTGAGTGTGATTTCTTAGAATATCTCATGTTCTTTTGCAAAGAATAATTGGTAAACTGAGAAATCCTTTTTGAAAGTGGTTTGGAAAACTTATCCGTGTAAATCTTCACTGGAACATTCATTTGAGGTTTCAAAATATTCGTGACATTGAAAGCTTTCTTTTTGTCAAACTCTTTTCCTAAGTTCTTCTCAAAATCAAGTTCATGGGTAGATTTTGATAATGATGCTGAACTAGATTAAGATCAAGTACTTTGGAGTTGTTCAATAGTTTGTAAGAGAGTTGTTTGTTCTTGATCAAAATTTAGCTGTAGAGTGTTTATTTGTTTTTCAAGATCAAAAATTTTATTTTCCAAAATTAAAGTTGGAATATAAAGTTTTGTTTTAACCACTTGTTCCATAACCTCATCTTGATCAACAACTGGTGTTGAACAACTTGGAAAATAATCCTCAGAAAGAGGAATTTTCCTTGTGCCATAACTCGCATTTAACTCGCTATAATTGAACGAAAATTGTACATTTTCAGCTTTAGCTCTATTAAAGTTCTCAATGACTTCTTCTTTATTAGTTGCTTTACAAAATACATCTTCAAAATACTTCCCATGTCACCGTAGTCATACAAGGTAGATACTTTAGAAATTGCCTTTTGTAAATAGCAAGGATTTTCAAAACCTAATCCTTCTCTTGGATTATAAAATCTGATATCCTTAGGTTTATTTAGAAAGATTGTTTGATATGTTTGACCACATCTAAACAACTTATTTTGAAGTTCTTTGATCTTGTTTAACAAACTCAGTTTTTCAGTAATCACATGATCATACATTTGTTTAACACGATTTTCAACTGTTTTAGCTGCTTTACATTGTGATGAAAATTCAAGAATTTCCTTTATTAAGGACTTATTTTTGTTTTCAAGTTTCTCATTTGTAATTATGTTTCATCTATGTGAAACTTAAAAATATCCCTTTCCCGACTCACAATTTTTAAAGTATCAAGATTATTTGCAAGCTCCTTTTTCACTCAGTTAGACTTTTAGATTGTAACTCTGATTGTGTCTCAGTTTGAGTTTCAAGAAGCTTGACTTGATGCAAAGCAGTTGACTTTTCAGCTAACAGTTTGACTACTTGAGCATATTCTTCCCAATACTTCACTTCTCAATCCAGATTTAAGTCTCTCATTTTCAGCCTGAAGTGTTTTAATTTGCTCTTGAAGATTCTTAACTTCAACTGACTTCTTAGTACTCCATTTTCAACCCTTGTTATGTTGAGATAATGTCCTTGAAGTTCATTTTCCAACAAGGTAATAAACTCTCTAAAGTCGAATTGTGTCATAAAATCTAGTTCTGGGTGTACACGATAAATGTCGTAGTATCTCTCCCTAGCTTTAGCAATATATGAAAACATCATAAAATCGTTGCTTGAATAGATCTTTTAAAGATTAAAGATTTTGAAGTATTTAAAGAATCATTTTCATTAAGAAAAATGTTAATCGAAAATTTCAAATTTTATCCGTAAGAATTTTCCCTATAAAATTTGTTGAATTTTGCTCGAGTAAAATAAAAATTTTCGCAAACCAAAATTACTAAATGGCAAGCTTAAATCCAAATTTTGGTAATCGACAATTTGTTTTTTTTCTTAATAATTGTCTCAGGAGAGTATCACACTTGTTCTTTATGCGACATAAATAAATTGTCGCATGAGAACTATATGCGACAATCAAAATTTGTCGCAGACTCGAAATTTAACCTTTATGCGACAGTTTATCAATTGTCGCAGAGTATTGTCGCACAATGGAGATTGTCGCACTATGACTATCGTAGAGTCGTATGTCTGAACAGAAATTTCCTGTTCTTCGAATCAACAATTAACACAAAATCAAGATATGATCAAATGATGAAATTAATGTCTGAAATCACTTTCATTTCGCTCCTAAGTACTTATGAAACACATTGATCGGTTGAATTTGATTTAATCGAACTCAAATTCTTCAAATCACAAATTAACCGCCATTTTTGAAGTTTGAATCAAACTCGAGAATTTAAATGAATTGACCGTGAACTCTTCAATCTATCTGTTGTATATCATTTCCCGAACCTCTGTTGATCCTTAACCTGATCAGAAATAGAAAATTTGATCGAATTAGAAGTTTAATCCGAAACTCTAACTTCAAATACCTATTTTGACCATTTCTTCAAATTAGATGATATTTCACTATAATTTGATGAAATTTGTAACACCCTGATTTTTTTTTTATATACATTTTATTTCACATTACAAACAACACTTTTTGTATATAAACAGCACAATATTTACAATTATTACAAACATGAGTTTTCTCTTTCAAAAGACTCCCTCAATATCCGAACATGATTTAACGGGAGTAAACAAACACTTACTACAAGCAATAGTAAGCACACCACTAATCACGTTGCGGCTCTTTCCCAAAAACCTTCCTTTCCCTTACTCGACCCACCTGTATCAAATAATGACAACAGACTGGGTAAGCACATCGGCTTAGTAAGCAATAGAATCACATCAATAATATAAGATAACATTCTTATAAACGCTTTAATCACACATAATCAATTCGTCTCTTTAAGAGTTCACAATTACACTAATGGGCCATTTATGATCACTCAGCATAAAGAGGGCCAATAACAACACGGCTAGACCATTTATGATCACTCAGCATAAAGAGGGTCAATAACAACACGGCTAGACCATTTATGATCACTCAGCATAAAGAGGGTCAATAACAACTTTAATCACTGAAATAATACAGCTCGTTCAATTACTTCTGTCATCTGAATATTCTTATTCAACCTATACAATTATCTATTACTTACCTGGATAATCGTGAAATTCAGTAAGCTTCCGACCTCGCACAGCAGAACACTGGTCTGTACACAAACAGACATAATTAAACTCTTTTATAAACTTAGCGACACTACCATTGTGTTGCACCATAAGCTCATGCGGCACTACCATTGTGTCGCAGAACAGAATCCTGCGACACCATTATTATGTCGAAATACTCATATTGCCGCCTTTTGCGACACAGCCATTTGTGTTGCATAACAATCCTGCGACATAGCCTGCGACACTATCTTTGTGTCGCAATGAAGAACAGATCAGACCCCAAATTCGAATTCTCAAATTCAGACATGTAATACTCGAATTAACTCATTCGAATCCGTTCAAATCACTTATTAACAACTATAACACATAATAATCGAAACCTTACCTCGAAATCACGAATCAATAGCTTCGATTTTAAGTTTAAAACTTGATTCTTCACTTTCTCTCTCTATTCGCTCTATTTCTCACTCTAAAATGATTTCAGAAGTTTGGATAATAGTCTGGAAGGTTTAGGCAACGTTTTTGTATATATAATTCGCAAATTACACTTAAGCTCCTCAATTAATTTCGATCAGATCCGTTCTGCGACACTATCCTGCGACACAAGCATTGTGTCGCACAGTCACCATCTGCGACACTACCCTTGTGTCGCAGAACACCAAAACTTTAAAAATTTTGGGATGTTACAACTCTCCCCTACTTATTTGGGATTGTGTCCTCACAATCCATCTGTGATACAGAGCCGGATAAAATCGAATGATTTTGCTTTCGGGCTCCCACGTAAACTCTGATCCTTTTCGGTGTTTCCATTGGATCTTCAGCATTTTAATCTCTTTATTTCTTAGCTTTTTCACTTTCTCATCCATAATGTCAATTGGTTCTTCCACATAATTTAACTTCTCATCTATCTCAATCTCTTCTATCGGAACAAAAGCCGTCTCATCGGCTAATCATTTTCTCAAATGAGACACATGGAAAGTGTTATGAATTCTTTCCAACTCTTTCGGTAACTCAAGGCGGTAGGACACATTTCCTACTCTTGCCAACACTTTAAATGGTCCAATCAATCGTGGACCTAACTTCCCACGTTTCCTAAATCGTATAATACCTTTCCAAGGTGAAACCTTTAACATTACATTATCACCTTCTAGGAACTCTATAGGACGTCGTCTATTATCAGCATAAGACTTTTGTCTATCTTGGGCGGCTTTTAGTCTTTCTCTGATTTGATCAATTTTCTATGCTGTCCTTTGAACAACATTAGTACTGGCCAATTCTCTTTGACCAATTTCACCCCAACAAATTGGAGTTCTGCACTTTCTCCTATACAACATTTCATAGGGTGGCATCCCTATGCTCGAATGATAACTATTGTTATATGAGAATTCAGCCAATGGTAGATGCACATCCCAACTACCACCAAAATCAATCACACATGCTCTCAATATGTCCTCCAATGTTTGAATTGTTCTTTCACTTTGACCATCTGTCTGTGGGTGATAAGCCGTGCTCATGTTCAGGCGAGTGCCCATTTCCTCTTGAAATTTCGCCCAAAACCTTGAAGTAAACCGGCTGTCTCTATCTGAGACAATGGTTATTGGCACTCCATGTCTTGCCACCACTTCTCTGACATACAAATCAGCTAACATTTCTGAAGATGACGTCTCTCTTATTAGTAAAAACAGTGCACTTTTAGTTAATCGATCAACTATCACCCAAATCGCATCATAATGACGTGGAGTCCTCAGCAACTTAGTAATGAGATCCATAGTTATATGCTCCCATTTCCAAACATGTATTTCTAATGGTTGAACCTTTCCATACGGCTTCTGGTGTTCTGCCTTAACTTGCAAACATGTCAAGCATTTTTCTACATACTTGACTATCTCTCTTTTCATTCCCGGCCACCAGTAGTCTCTCTTCAAATCATGATACATTTTTGTAGCACCAGGGTGGATATAATATTTCGACTTATGAGCTTCATCAAGCAACATCTTCTTTAACTCAGAAGAACAGGGAATCCAAATCCTCCCAAATCGTGTCTTTAAACCTCTCGAATCATCAACAAAATTGTATTCTTGTCCTTTAACACGCTCTTTCTTTACATCACCTTTTTCCCATGCTATGCCTTGAATTTCTTTAATTCTTTCGTACAGCTTGGGCGTAACTGTCAATTGAAGGGATTTAACCTTTAAAGGATAATGCGTCGCTTTTCGACTAAGCGCATCTGCTACCACATTTGCCTTCCCCGGGTGATATAATATTTCACAATCATAATCTTTCACCAAATCGAGCCATCTTCTCTGCCGCATATTCAATTCCTTCTGATCAAAGAAATATTTCAAACTTTTGTGATCTGTATAGATCTTACACTTCTCTCCATACAAATAATGTCCTTAGATCTTTAAGGCAAATACCACTGCTGCCAATTCCAAATCATGAGTTGGATATTTCTTCTCGTGCTCTTTCAATTGTCTCGATGCATAAGCTATAACTTTACCACGCTGCATCAACACACAACCCAATCCTCTTCGAGAAGCGTCGCAATAAACCACCATATCTTTTGTGCCTTCAGGAAGCACTAAAATAGGAGCTTGGCTCAATTTCTCTTTAAGGGTTTGGAAGGCTTGTTCTTGTGCTGTATTCCATTCAAACTTAACACATTTCTGGGTAAGCTTCGTCAATGGCGTTGCAATTTTAGAAAAATCTTGAATAAATCGTCTGTAGTCCCCTGCTAAACCCAGAAAACTTCTTACTTCAGTGGGATTAGTTGGGGGATCCCATTTCAATACTGCCTCAATTTTAGCTGGATCCACCTTAATTCCCTCAGAATCAATCACATGTCGCAAAAATTGGACTTCACACAACCAAAATTCACACTTTGAAAACTTAGCATAAAGTTTCTCAGCTCTTAATATACACAATATTTGTCTTAGGTGCGATTCGTGATCTCTCTCAGACTTCGAATACACCAAAATGTCATCAATAAAGACAATTACTGACTTATCAAGCATTGGTCGGCACACTCTATTCATGAGATCCATAAAAACAGCTGGTGCATTAGTCATCCCAAAAGGCATGACCACAAATTCAAAGTGACCATAACGGGTTCTAAAAGCAGTCTTGGACACGTCTTCTTCCCGAACCTTCACTTGATGATATCTTGACCGTAGATCAATCTTAGAAAAGTAACTTGCGCCTTGGAGCTGATCAAACAAATCATCAATTCTGGGTAGGGGGTACCTGTTCTTGACAGTAACCTTATTCAACTCTCTGTAATCAATACACATACGCATGCTCCCATCTTTCTTTTTCACAAATAATATTGGTGCGCCCCAAGGTGAACTACTAGGGCGAATAAATCCTTTATCAAGTAACTCTTGAATTTGACTCATCAATTCCTGCATCTCTGATGGAGCGAGTCGATAAGGAGTCTTTGCAATCGGGGTGGCTCCAGGTACAAGGTCAACTCGAAACTCCACCTGCCTATCGGGTGGAATACCCAGTAACTCATCAGGAAAAACATCGGGAAACTCCCTTACAACAGGGATATCGGCTATTTTCATTTCATGCTTCTGTAATTCAATGGCATACGCCAAGAACGCTTGGCAGCCATTCGACAAATACTTCTTAACCCGAGCATACGTACAAATAGACAATGATGATCTAGGTTTCTCTCCATAGATCTCAATCATTTCTCCACTTACCGTGGTAACTCTAATAATTTTCTTTTCACATTGGATAATGGCTCCATGATTTCCAAGCCAATCCATACCCACAACCACATCAAACTCCCCCATTCTCAAAGGAATCAAATCAATCATAAAACTCTTACCACAAATTTCAAATTTACAGTCACGGTACACTTGGGTCACACGAATAACCCTATTATCATCCACCTCAACATCTAAGGGGGCATCAAGCTCACATAATGGGATATTAAAGTTTAGGCTAAAGGTCTCAGACACGAAAGACCGGGATGCTCCTGAATCAAATAAAACATATGCGGGTATTAAATTTATAAGAAAGGTACCCGTCAACACATCTAGAGCATTTCTAGCCTCCTCTGCTATCATTTGAAAGGACCGACTCCTCGGTCTCACTTGATCATTTGATCTTCTTCTTGCGGGTTGTCCCCGGACAATATGTACATGCTGAGCTTTCAACTTTGGACATTCAGACTTTATATGCCCTGGTTCATAACAATTGAAACACACCCGAACAGATTCGGGGCACTCTCTTCCAACGTGGCCTTCTTTCCCGCATCGAAAACATACTTTCTTACTAGCCCAACACTCTCCAGGATGTCTCCTGTGACACTTTTTGCATTCTGGTATTTCACGTCTCTCTTCTCTTTTAACAGTTTCCGGCCTAAATCTTTTCGAAGGGCCTCCAAACTGTTCGGCTTTTCGCTTTGATGACTCATCATCGTCTTTGTTAATTTCAATCTCCCTCTTTCTGGCTTCATTCACGAAGTCCTCAAAATTATTCCAACGATCTGGATCGACAAACTGTCGTATACTCTTTTTCAACACTTCATGAAACTGATTCATCAGCCTCCACTGATCTTCCATAAACTCAGGGCAAAAACGTGCCCTATCCAGAAACTTTCCTGCTATTTCGTTCACTGTTTCAGTGGTCTGCTTCATGTATAAAAATTATCTTCTTATCTTTGTCAACTCTGCATTTGGTGAGAAGATTGTTTCAACTATCTTCTTAAACTCTTCCCAATTCATATTATTAATAACTTCCGCCCCTTTTGTCTGGCGCTGCACGTCCCACCACTCTTTAGCCCGGCCTTTCAGCAGGCTCGATCCAAACTTTACTCTTAATCTATTCGGGCATTCAGAAATATCAAATGCACTTTCCACTTCAGACACCCACCTATGACACTTGATGGGATCGGTTTCCCTAAAATACTCGGGTGGATTACACGCCGAGAACTCTTTATAGCCGAATCTTTTTCTTTCCTCTTTTTCTTCCTCTTTCTCCGTTATTTTGTTCTGAACTTCTTCAGCTACTACCTCTTTAATAGTGGCAGTAATATGACCCAACAAAAAAACAAGAGACTTTTCCTTAGCTTTAGCCACTTCCTTGGCAATAACATTTCTCATTTCTTCCACTGATATCTCTTCTACATTTACTTGGGGGCTCTGTCTACCCGAGCCTTCTCCCATATTAATTTCATGATCATCAGACATCTTTACTCTTTTAACTCTTTATACTGGAATTTTCACATAACTCGGTCAATTCAATTTCAGTAAGATTTCACAACTAATCATCACTTTATCTCATACAATATTTACTTAACACATCAACCTCAACCAAATCCCCTCAACATCAGGTGACTTCTGTAGATTTATATAAGTCATGTGATAACTATTACGTTGGCCAGACGTACGAGTTATCACATCACGTTTATATACCTCTACAGTCATTACCTGACGTCTCGGTTTTCCAAGTCTCAGTTCACATAACACATATCTCATATACTTTCATACATATAACTCTTTACAGTGCCCACCGGTATAAACACTATTGTAATCTAAGTCCGAGTACGCACTAGTGGTGAATACTCGAATCCCTTAAACCAATGCTCTGATACCAACTTGTAACACCCATTATTATTTATTTTTTTTTATATACATTTTATTTCACATTACACACAACACTTTTTGTATATAAACAGCACAATATTTACAATTATTACAAACATGAGTTTTCTCTTTCAAAAGACTCCCTCAATATCCGAGCATGATTTAATGGGAGTAAACAAACACTTACTACAAGCAATAGTAAGCACACCACTAATCACGTTGCGGCTCTTTCCCAAAAACCTTCCTTTCCCTTACTCGACCCACCTGTATCAAATAATGACAACAGACTGGGTAAGCACATCGGCTTAGTAAGCAATAGAATCACATCAATAAGATAAGATAACATTCTTATAAACGCTTTAATCACACATAATCAATTCGTCTCTTTAAGAGTTCACAATTACACTAATGGGCCATTTATGATCACTCAGCATAAAGAGGGCCAATAACAACACGGCTAGACCATTTATGATCACTCAGCATAAAGAGGGTCAATAACAACACGGCTAGACCATTTATGATCACTCAGCATAAAGAGGGTCAATAACAACTTTAATCACTGAAATAATACAGCTCGTTCAACTACTTCTGTCATCTGAATATTCTTATTCAACCTATACAATTATCTATTACTTACCTGGATAATCGTGAAATTCAGTAAGCTTCCGACCTCGCACAGCAGAACACTGGTCTGTACACAAACAGACATAATTAAACTCTTTTATAAACTTAGCGACACTACCATTGTGTCGCACCATAAGCTCATGCGGCACTACCATTGTGTCGCAGAATAGAATCCTGCGACACCATTATTATGTCGAAATACTCATATTGCCGCCTTTTGCGACACAGCCATTTGTGTCGCATAACAATCCTGCGACATAGCCTGCGACACTATCTTTGTGTCGCAATGAAGAACAGATCAGACCCCAAATTCGAATTCTCAAATTCAGACATGTAATACTCGAATTAACTCATTCGAATCCGTTCAAATCACTTATTAACAACTATAACACATAATAATCGAAACCTTACCTCGAAATCACGAATCAATAGCTTCGATTTTAAGTTTAAAACTTGATTCTTCACTTTCTCTCTCTATTCGCTCTATTTCTCACTCTAAAATGATTTCAGAAGTTTGGATAATAGTCTGGAAGGTTTAGGCAACGTTTTTGTATATATAATTCGCAAATTACACTTAAGCTCCTCAATTAATTTCGATCAGATCCGTTCTGCGACACTATCCTGCGACACAAGCATTGTGTCGCACAGTCACCATCTGCGACACTACCCTTGTGTCGCAGAACACTAAAACTTTAAAAATTTTGGGATGTTACAAAATTGATACTCGATACTTGTTCCTTGATCAATAGTCTTTATATCTATCAGATTACTTTCATCAAAACACAATCGAATCTCCGAATTTGATCTTGAAAATCACGAATTTGACTTTTTGTTGACTTTTTTCTTTGACTCTTATTTATACAATTGCAAATCCTATTTTATATCTAACAAGTATTTTATTCATTTATAAAAATTAAATTCGTCCGGTGTTATCGCGAATCTATAAACTATTTAAAAAAGATCAACATTTTATTCATTTGTATGAACGTATTCTGATTTTTCATGGATCAAGAATCGATTGCATTTGTAGAAACTCATATTGTTATAGCATATGGATCGGTATAATGTAAGTTACAACACATATAACTGTTATGATCGCAAACTATATTGGAAGAAACTTTTTAATAGCTTACGGATAGTGAATAATGCAAATGGGTCGACTGCAGGTGTTTCGAGTTCGAGTGATGCTCTGTAGTTCTGATACGGGTCTATTCGTGGGTTCTCAGTCAAAATGGGTGTGCTTTGGTTGCTGCATCTTGCTGCTTCTGAAGGTTCAAATTGCATTACTTTGGCAGTTGTGCTTGATGAGCCATGGGTATGTGAATTTTCCTTTCATTCATTCGCTTTACTTGTCCATCTTTAGTTATCTCCTGGGGCGACTAAGGTAATCTTATTTTCGAGCTACAAACTCAGATAGTTTACGCTCAGATGGAGCACTTGTTACGATGCGGATCAGTGTTGGGTTCAGGCTATAGGCCCGGAGGTAAAGGGGTGCCCAATGGGCAGTTGCACAGGGCCCCCAATTGTGATGTGCCTCTAAATTTTCAATATAGTTTATATATATACAGGTCCAGTTCTCATTAAATATGTAAATCCAATAACTTTGGGCCTATTTCATAATCAGATTTTCCAGCTTTTGTTTTGTCCACTCAAGAAACTAAGGCCCAACAAAATTCTTGTAGTCCAGTAGTTAGTTTTGTTCCTGGGCCTCCTGACTTTGACTACGAAATATATGTATAACATACTTGTGAAAACTAAACAGTAAACATATGTATTGAATATAAATAAAAAGTACGCACATGGTCTTGTCATCTATTAACTAGTTTTGACGTTTCGGCTCCTTGATTTCGGTCTTCTCAATTTTCCCTTGTATTCGACTGATCGACTCCACAGGTAAGACTTAAAAAGTTTTAAATTTTTATTTTTGATTTTATTTATTTTGATGAAAGTTTAGTTATTTCACCTTTTAGGGTTTGTATTATTTAATGAGAATTATGTTCAAATGAGAATAGAATTTTTTGTGAGAATGGAGGAATCAATCTCAACCATCTAGTTCATCAAGATAATAATACTCCTAACATTTTTAAAAATTGAATATCTCACAAACGGCTAGTAAAAAAAATATAAAAATTGCACCATGAAAATCAACATTTTTTTCTTTTCGATTAGACATATCACAAGGTATACTTTCGACGAACTTTTTTTTTTTTTTTTTTTCTCATTTTTTGCTGGGTTTTGAAAACTGGTAACACATGTGTTAGTCACAAGTGTTACCAACAACTAAGTAAGACATGTGTTAGTTGCTAGTAACCACTAACACATGTGTTACCTGTTTTCAACAAAAAAAAAAAAAATTCGTCGAAAGTATATCATGAGGGATGTCTAATCGTAGAGAAAAGAACGTTGATTTTTATGGTGCAATTTTTATAATTTTTTGATTAACCTTTTGTGAGATATTTAACTTGGGGGAAAAATTGAGTTTTGCAAAATGGATGACTATGATTCATTTCTTCATTCTCACTAAAATTTTCATTCTCATTTGAACTCAACCTTGGATTTAAATAATTCTAAGTTTGGCATTATGTTTAAATTTTATATGTATTGAATCCTTTTTATGTTTGGTCGATAATTAGACTTTTTTTTATTATTGTTACAACGTTTTCAGAAATCATGCCTCCTAAAACATAATTTATTATGATATATATATATAATATTTAAAGGGCCTTTTTTTGTCGTGGCACCGGACCACTCAATTGCTAGCTCCGGGCCTGTCAGGCTAGATGAAGCTGCAGTCAAACTCTCGAGGTTTCTTGATAGTCAGCTCTTGTGCTATCGTGCTTCTTATAGGTCGAATGGGTTCTTTTGGACAAAATCTTTGTGATCTCTAGTTTTCTCAATAGTACGCTTGTTTCATCGTTTCACTTATTTTCATACCTTTCTACTTGGGTCTGAGGTCGTATAGTTCTTGTTAAAAATATACAACCGCAGGACCAGAATCAATCAAGAACAATCTAATCGAAATTATAACTCAGAAATCAAGAGAACAAATCAACAAACTATACAGAATAAATCAAACCAAGTTAGTGTGATTTTATACACAGAACGGTACTCAGAAATTACTCTCAACATTTCATTAACAATACAAAAAATTATATGAATAAGAATGATGGAGATGATACAGAGAACAAAATACAGGAGATCACACACACACACACAAAACTGAAGTTAGGGTTGGTGTGTGTGAATGCTATGTATATATGATCTCAGTTGTCCAGAAATAGTCCTTAACATTAGCTTGTAGACAACCAGCACCCTTGTACATCCAATGCTACACTTTGGCACCTTTAACTTCTAGCTTTTATCAACAGTAGTCCTTTATGTTTGTATCAATTTACCTGAAATATAAAATGCTAGAAAACACCACTTATTGGATAATTGATACACAAAGATGACAAGTGTTTAAATATAAGCTTGATACACAACCCATTTTAACAGTTCGATATATTCAAAAGTTGTAAACGCCCGAATGTTGCTGGGAGAAGTCACGTCCAATTTGGTTGATGGTCAGTATGCTCATTGCGGTTCCAAAATCCAAGAACATGTGTAAAGTAGCTGCCATATATATTGTGGGTCCTCGCGCTTCAGTATGCTCCACTCGAGGTTGCTGTGAAAGGAATTGATTCCGTTCATTTCGGGTTGGCTTCTGTCCCGTCTAGTGTTTAGCTGCTATTTCATGTAAGGAGATATGTTATTATTAGTTTTTTTCAGTTTAGTGAATGGGTACAAAGTGCAATTAAGTGTATTTAATTATATAATAGGTTATGAATAACAATCTGTCAGTATGCATGTGCACTGGGATGATTGGTAACAGGTGATACTCGCAACCAAATATTAGTTAAGTAGTTTGCCTTATGTTTTTATTAAGACCCATAAAGACTCCCGTAAATAATAATACATGGGAACGAGAAACACGGTGAGTTCAGGTAATTAAATTTGCCTTGAACTAACTTGACCTTATGTAGTTGTGATATAATATCATAGTAGCAAAATGACAATGTTGTGGGGGAAAGGGAAATAAAATTAAAGTCTAAACGGGTCTCAATTAAGCTGTATACAAACGGGTCTCAATTAAGCTGTATATAAATTTGTTGAGAATAATACAATATTATAATTTAGATAAAGGTTAATTCATTATAATTGTAACATATTGTCATATCGTGTTCCATGTATACAAGTTGGACAATTATGTATCAATATATTCAACATGGTAACCGGTTACTTGGACAACATGTAGGTAAGAACGTATTTGTAAGCATTTTTCAATTTGTTTTAAAAGTGAAGTGGATAAAAGTTACCAATTTTATTGTCTGGGTATGCAACAAACTGAAATATTTTGTATCGATATATGTAACATGGTATTCGGTTACCGGGACAACGAACTATGGAAACGGTTTCTTCCGGTTGGTTGCATAACCAGAACCTAAAATGGGTAGATTGTAGAACACGACATAATAGTACGTTGCAATTTTGACGAATTAACCCTCTAGATAATGCAGTCAAACTATTGTGTTAGCTAACTTTTTACTTGGTTTATATCAATTCGAGTTGGAGGATGGTTGATCAAATGATATATATGCTTCCATAGTATTAGAATTTATAAAAGTGACGTACCCTTGTTAAAGTCATAAATTCAATGAATAAGTTGGTTCTTTATCTTTGGTAATCAAACTTAATTATGATTACTGCGAAAGTAAAACCTTAAGATGACGAAATTAAAGGAGTAAATTCTTTTCAAATATATTAAAATTTTAGATTTCAGAAACCATGTATCTTTCTAAGAATTTAGTTTAACGAGTAAAAGAAATTTGATGTTTTATGGTTAAAAGTGATATAGAAGGCAAGGTACAAATTAATCATGATGTGTTAAATACGTGTTAACATATATTCTACTAAAGTAATAAGAATAAAAGTTTCACTAATGCAGGGTTGATGTGTTATGCAATATGTGTTTTATTAAGAGAGGAAAACAAAAATCAGAAACCTACCTAATACCAATATATAGTCTTGTACGATATGAAATACTTAAAACGAACATGAAATAAAATAGAGTTGTGTATGTTGGTGTTGGATTTTAACGTGAGGGCCAAACATTTAGAACGTATTTGTATTTGGATTTTAACTAAGACTAATATTATTATAACATAATAATTAAATAATGAGTTGAGAAAAAGTAACTAATTTTAAAAGTTAGGAATAAACAAGAGATTAGTATGTAAATATAGAAATCATGATAGTGAGATAACGAGTGATAATCATCAAAATTTTAGGTCATTATCGTACTTAAATTCTAGAATCTCAATTACGTTTACAATTTTTTCAAAAATTTATTGGTAATTCTAGATTACGATTCCTTAAGTGCACCGAAACTGCCGAAACACTTTAGAAATTACTTAGCAAACCTTAGGTACTTGAGAATTTCTTAATTAGGTTATAAAGTGCCAAGAAACACAAAACAAATTAAGTCTCTTGAATTATCTCAAAATTCGATCGTATCACGAAATCGGGATTAATTAAAACCCCTTAACTGTGTAAACGAAACTCGGAACCGACAAACTAATACTTAAACACCCATTATAAAATATCCAAATACAATTTGAAGTATTTTAGAAATTAAGAATCTCAATTTTTATAACCTAAATATTAAACATTAAAACATTACAATTTAAAGCATACAAAATCATGCCTCCTCATGAAATCATACAAAATCCCTTCTTTTCTTACATACACTCACTCATTTCACACTGTTTCAACCCACTCATTCTCTCTCAAGAAAAACACACACAAACTCTCTTAAACCTTGCTGGGTCAGAGACCCCACTAAATGTAATTTATAGATGACAAATTCACTTAAGTGTTTTTATAGTTCACTACATCAGTTAGCAGTGAACAAGTTAGAGTAGAAAAGAAACTGTCGCTGATCAAACTGATCAGCGAACAGTAAAACACTTAGAATATATTTTATGTCTACTCTAATCACTGCACATGTTGGCAGTGATTCTCTTGTAACTTGAAGCATTCTTAAAGACTCATCACTCGCTGATGAACACTTAACCTTCTGAAGTTACTTAGGTTGTCGCTGAAAAGAAGTTTCATCTGCTGAAGTCAAAGACTGAAGACAGAGACAGAGAGCAGTTCAATGATGTGGAAATCATCACTGCTCTATTAACCAGCGGTCCAGGCCTTTATCCCAGGAAGTACAATAGGTATGACAAATACCTATTGTACAAAAGAAGGTCAACTTATGCAGCACACTAGAAAGCATGCATATCTTTTCAAAGATATGTACGAACACGTATTGTACAATTGCATTAAATTCCCTGTACCTTCTTCTGTAACCTAGGATTAAAGTAATGTATAAACTTTACTCCTAGGATGTACTGTCACTTCCAAACCCTGGAGGTTACTTTACTGTCCCAACTAATATGGTGTTGACACGTGGTGATTTATCTCTCATTATGTGAGAGTATAAATACCACGCTCAACAACCATATTAAATGTCCAGAATTTTGTATTCAAGATCAACTTGTGATAAAGCACGTTCCTGCTAATCAGTAAACCAAGTGCCCTCACTTATCTGTTAAGTGTTGATCACTAAGCCTTATTAGCGAGCCTTTCGCTGATAAGCTGTTGAGACCAAATTTGTCACAAGTTAGTTTACTTAGACTTGTGTGTCTGGTCTATTCGTAAGTAAACTTTGTAAAGTATTCAATTGATTCAAATCAACAAAATAAAACTTTAAACTTGAATTTGTTTGTCTATTTACATTTGTTGTTAGTAGTTAAACTTTTTATTTGACAAACGGGGTCCAACAATTGGTATCAGAGCGACTTAGATAAACTAATATCTAGATCTGCAATGACTACTAACTCCAACTTTGAAGGTACGAATGCATATATTGACAATGGTTCCAATGCAAAACCACCTCGATTTGATGTTGACCATTTTGAAATGTGGAAAGGCCGTATGCTTCTCTTTATAAGGGCCCAAGATTCTCTTCTTATTAAAATCTTAAATGAAGGTCCTTTCACTCCTCATACCATTCTAGAAAGAAATCCTACCTCTACTGGTAGTGATGAGGATATTACTCCAAGGAGTATTATTAAGCCTCTAAGTCAATGGTCTGATAAGGACAAGAAACTGGTGGACATTGACTCAAAGCTTCAATCTTTTATAGTCATGTCCTTACCAAATTCTGTCTATCACTCTGTGATTAACTGCACTAGTGGTAAAGATATATGGGAAACTTTGTGTACCATATATGAAGGACCTGATTAGATATCCAAGCTTAAACGTGTCCTTCTAATCAGACAGTACGAACTATTCAAAGCGAGTAAGAATGAGACCATAACTCAAACTTACAATAGGTTCAACTGTCTATTAAATGATATGAAAACTGCTGGTATAAAAAGAGAGTCAATTGACATAATGAATAAATTTTTGGACTCTTTGCCTAGCTGTTATGAAAACTCCATTGATATCCTCAGGGATACAGGTCACATGGAAAAGTTGACAATGAAATCACTCTTTGGAACCTTTCTATGCAAAGAGCAAAATAAACTTCAAAAGCTTGCTCACTCAGAGACCTACAAATCTTCTAACTCTGCCTTAGTGGCTAAAATTTTGTCCATCAAGGATATCCCTTCCACATCTTCTATAGAGTCAGCGTATGAACCTTCTGAAAGTGGAGGTGAAGCTGACATCTCTGTAAATGAAGATGAAAGTGACCTTGAGTCTCTCGCTGAAGAGATGGCCCTGATGGCAAGTAAATTTAAGAAATTTTCAAACTATAATAAAAATCCAACCATCAGGTCAGGATCATCTTCCTCCAGATACTTGAAAAATCCCTACACGAGAAACTTAAAGGGAAACAAAATTTTGACAAAACTGATGCTATATGCTTTAACTGTCAAAAACATGGACATTTTGCTGCTAAATGCAAGGCCCAGCATGTTGAATCCAACAAATCACTGCAGTCCCAAAATGCATCAAAATACAAAGCCAAGTATGAGAAACTCAAAGAACATATCAAGAAAAATGATACTGGGCTTGTTGCTAAACATAGAGATCTCAAGAAACTTGGTCTCTGTGATGAAACCTCATCTTCTGATGAATCTTCTACATCTGATCATGAAGATCTTGCTGGATTGTGTCTAATGGCCAACTCAGTAAGTGAATATGAATCAGATGACTACTCCATAGATGTGTCTGAATCTGACGATCATGCAAGTCTGGTGAATGAACTTCTTCTTGAGAACTTTACACCAGAGATTTCTCCTGTATCTCTCCTTGAAAAAGTTGAATCTCCTTCTCAATCCGCTGGTAAAGAAGAAACCATTACTGAACTAGAATGTCTCATGGTTCAGCTAAATAATGCAACTGAAGCATCTTCTTCAACTCCTTCTTGAGCTACTACATGGGACAGAGAACAACTTACCAAGGTACACAAGTTCAAATCTCTATCTGATGATGAGAAAAATACACTTCTTGACTCTCTGATCTGTGATGTTGAATATGCTCATAAAATTCAAAAAGAATTAAATGAAAAAATTTCAAAACTTGCTGCTGACTTGTCCAAAACTTTGAATTAAAAGAAGCTAAACAACATCTAGCAAAACAGCGTTATGCTAATGCTATCTTGATGAAGGAAACTGCAAAAGCACAACAAGAATCAGCACACTTAAAGAAAGTGTGTGAGTCATGGTGTAATTCTGCTAAACTGGCCACTCAGTATGTTAACAGCTAGATACCTAGACAAGTCCAAGCCATCATTGGTGGAGACTATAAGCTCGCTGCTAATATAGCTGATGAGCCCTTGACTAGGTGGGCTGATGAGTGCTCAGAAGATGAATCATCTCCCATGACCAGCTTTACATGGGGAGATGCTCAAAAACCGAACAGATTTGTTAAGTCATCCTCTCCAATAACAAAATCTGATGTGCCTGTCACTGATATATCTGAATCAAGTATCTCAGTCAATGAGACAACTGAATATGAGAAAACTCTCTCTATTCCTATCAGTGAAACTGATATGAAAATCAAAGGCAAACAACCCATCAGGGAAGAATGCCTTAGAAAAGACCTAGGCAAAAGAATCATCAAGTGTAGAAAACATAAAATTGACTCAAAACAGAAAAATCAACTGAAGTCAATGTCTGATCAGCTTACTCTCCTTACTACTCTTGTCATCTCTAATAAGGAAAAAGGAATTTTGGGTCATGTACCTACTCACAAACTGCCAAAAGCATTTCTCCCTAAGAACAGGAAATGTTACAAGTGTGGTAGGAAAGATCATCTAGCTGATAGATGTATCGCTGATAAAGCCAAATCTTCTCTAAGTGTCAGTGGAGAGACATCAAATAATAAAATCCATATGTCTGTTAACACTAACACTTACATCAGTGAACCTAAACCTGAAAAGGCATCTGAACCCACTAAAAGGTGGGTTCTCAAAAAGGATTAACTCTATCTTATGTGCAGGAAGGAAAGAGTACCTGGTACTTGGACAGTGGATGCTCTAAACACATGACTGGGTCCAAGTCTCTGCTCAACAACTATCAGGAAACTGATGGTCCTTCTGTATCTTTTGGAGATAATTCTAAGGGCTTCACCAGAGGACATGGTTCTCTGACCAATGGAAACATAACCTTCTCTAATGTTTCTTTTGTTGAAGGTCTAAAGCACAATCTTCTAAGTATTAGTCAGATCTGTTCTCTGAAGAACAAGGTTCTATTTGATGAGTTCTCTGGTACTATCCTCAATCAAGAAGGCAAACCTGTTCTCTCTGCCAAAAGAAAGAGGAATGTGTACACCATCAACATGGAAGAATCTAAATCTAAAAAGGGTATCTGTCTCTACTCTAGATCTGTAGCTGAGAAGAATTGGCTATGGCACAAGAGACTTTCTCATCTTAACTTCAAATCCATAAACAATTTGGTCAAGAATGATCTGGTATATGGGTTACCCTCTCTCACTTTCTCTAAGGACAAACTCTGTTCTAGGTGTGAAAAAGGAAAACAACACAAGTCTTCCTTCAAATCCAAACATTTTTCTACTATCTCTGAAGTATTTCAACTTCTTCATATGGACCTTTTTGGTCCAGTCAGCACCACTAGCCTTGGTGGCAAGAGATATGCTCTGGTGATTGTAGATGAGTATTCCAGATACACTTGGGTATTCTTTCTAAAAGCAAAGAGTGATGCTGCTGATGGTATTATAAGTTTCATCAAAAAGATGGAGACTATGAATGGTAAAAGGATCAGAATGCTCATAAGTGATAATGGAACTGAGTTCAGAAACAATGACTTAAAATCATTATGTGAAGATAAGGGCATTTCTCAAAACTTCTCTGCCCCTAGAACCCCTGAGCAAAATGGTATTGCTGAAAGAAGAAACAGAACTCTTGTTGAAGCTGCCAGATCAATGCTTGCTGATGCTGGCCTTAAGGGTTATTTCTGGGCAGAAGCTGTCAGCACTGCATGTTTCACACAAAACAGAAGCATAGTTGTGAAAAGACATAACAAGACAGCCTATGAAGTTCTCAGAGGAAGGAAACCTGACATAAGTTTCTTTCACATCTTTGGAAGTACCTGCTATATACTGAACACCAGAGATCAGCTAAAGAAGTTTGATCCTAAAGCTGATGAAGGCATCTTCATTGGATACTCTCTAGTATCCAAAGCCTTCAGGGTATACAATCTTAGAAGAGAGACAATTGAAGAATCAATCAATGTCACTTTTGAAGAATGCTTTAGTTCAGACAGAAGCTCAGCTGATAATGTTGAAACATTTCACTTTGAAAATCTCAGCAATCCTTTTCCTCTGTCTGATGTGAATACCTCTGTTGATATTCAAAATCCATCACCCATCTCTTCTATTCCTGATAACTCAGATCAATCACCTCCTTCTCCTATCACTAATCAATTACCCTTGAACCAAAATCTTGATTCTCCCGTTGAAGAAACTCAAGATCAATCTGTCACTGATAATGATTCTCAAAATCAACAGATCATTCTATCTCCTCACATTCCCTCGAGAGTCACAAAATGGACTCGCTGCCATCCTATTGATCAGATTGTTGGTGATCAAGAAGCTGGTATTCAGACAAGAACCAAAGCCACAAGCAATATGTGTCTCTATGTCAATTTTGTCTCTCTGATCGAACCAAAGAAGAAAAATGAAGCTATTGAAGATGCTGATTGGATCATTGCCATGCAAGAAGAAATGATACAGTTTGAAAGACATCAAGTGTGGAAGTTGGTACCAAAACCTAATAATCTATACTCCCTTATAAAGCATTTCCACTTTTTGGCTTAAAATGAAGATGGGAAATACCTGAAAACCCCCTTACACCCTATCTACACTATTTGCAAATTCCTTATTTCACGGTTATATTGAGAGCATATATTGTTTCCTGTTATTCACCTTTCAGTTTCCAAATTCCAATTCAATCGGCTTCTTCTATACACGTTATTCTAATTCTAATCCCCACAATTGTGAATTCAAGCTAAAACTTCTTCCTCAATTAGATTTATATAAAGTGCTTTTCTTTAGGTTTTACTAACCCATTATCTATGATGTATATTTGCTTCAAGAGTCAATGATCATAGCATAATATGATATAGCCTTAATTTGGTACGACAACTTGATGATCATCAGTGGCATTGTAGGAAATTTAAGGGTTCTTATGTTTTTCTTAGTGTTTGTGCATGATGTGTGCAGTGCCTGAAAACTTGTTAATTTGATGCAGGTGCTGTGTTGAATCAGGGTTTCCTTGTTCTTGATATTGAAAACTGAAATATGGCGAGAAAAGGTTTAATGGAGTAGGATTTGAATAAGTTTCGCCGGAGGTTATATCTTGTCAAGCTACGATTAATATTGGTAAATTTTGGTGATATATTTGAATAATTGTTTGTTTTGATGAGCTAAATGTTTAAAATATTGGTAAGTTATTGTGATTTG
Source organism: Logfia minima (assembly GCA_963921325.1). Taxonomy (NCBI): domain Eukaryota; kingdom Viridiplantae; phylum Streptophyta; class Magnoliopsida; order Asterales; family Asteraceae; genus Logfia; species Logfia minima. Next base: position 14,808,427 of record OY992766.1, read on the forward strand.
TTCGTTTGTTTGTTTCAAGTCAAGTCATTGGTCACAACAAACTCTTTGGTAATCAAACTCGAAAAATTGTGTTAAGAATGAACCTGTGTGAGTAAAGGGGCCCGAAAGTTGAGCAATCTTGGTGAATCCTCATCATCTCTACTAACAGAGATGCTTGTATCATCATGAATATCAAAAGATATTTTCTTCTTTGATGTTCCAACACTTTGTGATTGTTTTTGTCTCTGGAGACAAGACAACCATATCAGATCAGGTTCTAATGAACATTTATTTAATGCCTCTGTGTCAATGAGGTGAAATTCACACTCTTCTCATTTTCTGTTTTTTTTCCTGTGACAGTTTGCTTTAACTCATATTTAATTAAGTACAGGTTTATCACATACTTTTGGATATAGTTTCTGCGTCAGCAAATGCTACACCGGGTCTAGGAAGATGTCCTCCATTTAAAAGATATCCTCCATTGATACCTCAAAGAGGAGTTTGAAATAAACTATTATAGTTCAAAATTTCTCTTGGCAAAACATGATTTGTTTTAGTCTAGATTCTTGAAGTTCGGCAAATAATTGATTTTATAACATCACAGTTCTTACTTTATGCAGTCTAATGCACATCGTGCACACAAAAGCTGTTGGAAAGATAAAGGTTGGATCAACAGAGTCGGTGAGATAGGTTACGCCCCGATTCTATTTTGCATAGTATCTTTCAGCACGATAGTCTTCATTAATTCCATTCTTTTTGGTAAGTAAAACAATTATTGATTTCTTTTCTTTTATTTAGTTCATGTATAATTTTTACTCTTTCATCCATGCTAGCTTCTAATCTTCTAAAGGTCACTGCTATTGTTGGGCTCTGGGGTTGGACTGCCGTTTCCCTTTCAGTCGCTTCGCTATTGATGTTTGTCCGCTGTAGCAGGTACGCTTTATTTGGTTGCTGTGGAAGATCTTGTCAAAAACTGTTACTGTCAACTCAATGTGACCACTTTGGACCCAATACCTGTCCCACCCATCTGCCACCTCTAACTATTATTTGTGATCATTTATTCGCAGTAAAGACCCTGGCTATGTTAAAACGTCAGGAGGGATAAAAGTCACTGTTGATGCCGAGGTACTGTTTATCCCTAAATAGTTTGTTAAGTGAATAGTTATGCCCATAAATATGCCTGGATAACCGTAAAAAGTTGTGTTTCCGTCGTTTGATCATACAATTTAAGGCTGTGCTGAATACAAACAAGTACTAAATAGACTTGAATACAAACAAGTACTAAAGAACATTAGTTTGATATAATTGTTCAGGTCAACCCAACCTGACTAACCCATGCATGTGCCCCTTTCCTCTAGATAGTTATCTTATTTATTTTGATAGCATGAATTTCGGTTATAGTCAGAGCTTGAAGCTGTGAAGTCAGAAAATCAACAGTGGCATTCTGCCTTTCAGAAGGAGTCGTTCATTCCTCCGGGTTCATCAGTTGGTTGGTTTCTTAGATATGTTGTTTTAGCACTTTAAGAGATAATTTACGTCATGTTTTATATATTTATATTTTAATTAACTCGAAGCTGATGTGATTTTGGTATAATGGTTACTGATATTTTTACTACCTGTTGAGAGCCTGTAGTAGTGATCCATTATCTCCAAAACTTAAATCATCCGAGGAATCTGTTAGAGAGCAGGTTTTTAGGAAAAAATTACACCCATTTTTTTAAATGGGCAAAAAGTGTTTCGGGTCGGCTCAACCTGACCCGTTTTTACCTGTAACAAACTACCTGCTTTGACATATTACCCAACCCGCTTGACCCACCCTGTAACAAATGTGTAGCATTGCGGTTGTTGACTTCTGAAATAACAATTGTTGATATTAAAGTTATATCATTATTATTGGTAGTATTATGGTTGTCGAATTATGTTAAAATGTTAGTATTTGATCTTGAAACTGTCATTGTGATAGTTGTAATAATGTTATTGTTTGATGAGTGTTTGGTATTTTTATTGTTAGTACCAGAATTCCATGTGCTCGTCCGGGAAGAATATGGTTGGAGCAGAGAGGATTGCAGAGGGCGTTATATTGGCTTATTGAACATATATTTAACCTATGCGCACATCAAGATTGATATATGTGAACTTTATAATTATACAGGTTAATGGTTCAGCTTAATGGTCGTGAACTCCACTTCTCTATGGTTGATGGAGATTTTAAGAAATTCGAAGGCACATGGGTCTGTCAAGTATGGAAGAAGGTACAATCATATTCAAAGATATCTGATTATAAAAGATCTCTCAATATATTATTTCAATAGTGATGTAGTTTTTCTTAAATAAAAACAATTATTGAGTTTTTATTTTTTTGATACACTTTGGTTGACTTGCTTTTTTAAAAAAAAATAAAAAAAACTCTGATATGTTAGTGATAGAATATAACCCGAATCAACACATTCATAAGTAAGTGTGTCGAAGTTGTCACCTCTATAAGTTATTGGTCACAGTGGACGCCCTTTTGCAATTTTTATCAGTGACAGTAAAACTTTTAAGCCGAATATTTTAATCTGGTAGTTTTAATGGCAACAATTGCTCTATGTAACCTTCTGAAACAAAATCATATGTACTTTTGTTGTAACGTATTATGAAGTTTATCTAATGTGTTTTCAAGGGAACCTAATGTTCAATAGTATGTTGTGTATGTTGTTTTTTCAGTCGCTAATGAAGGTTTGCGGTTGGAGCTTCCGGAAGGTCCCGTTGGCAGGCTAATTGCTGGTACCTTTCTATTGGCTCACTGTAATCAAATGCACTTACGTTTTTATTATTATTATTATTATTATTATTATTATTATTTTTATTATTTTTATTCTTTTGGTGACATACAAGGAGAGATATTCGAATGGGATGACATTTGCCACACTGAAGGCAAGGAATCTGCAGATTGATAATTTATGTCTTGATGCATATATTTTGTTAAATTGAAATACTTTTGTTATGGTGCAGGGTGGTAAGCACACAACTCCTAAGTATAAGCCGGAAGAATGGTTTGCCATGTTTAAGAGGTGGATATCTACTTAGCCATTATAACCATCATTTTGCATACTATCAAATAATAAATATTATGTCTAGATTCGACTTAGTATGTTCTATTTTTTACGGATTGACTAATAACCCGAATCATGTTTTTATTCATGATTTGTCGAATCATGTTTTTATTCATGATTTGCCTCATTACACTATTGTCGATTAAAGGTACATCTGTTATTCAAAACCATTTTAGTCGCTTTCAAATTTCTTGCCATAGTAATGCGCGGGTTACCAGCTATAGTTGAATAATATTATCGTTGCCGCCGCATTGCGCGGTTACTAGACTAGTAAAACTATCATTGGTACTAAGTGGGTGTTTCGCAATAAGATGGATGAAAACGGCATTGTAATCATAAACAAGGCAATATTAGTTGTTCAAGGATATAGACAAGAAGAAGGAATTGACTATGATGAGACATTTGCCCCTGTTGCTCGTCTGGAAGCTATCAGACTGTTTCTGGCATTCGCTGCTCACAAGAATTTCAAAGTCTATCAGATGGATGTCAAGAGTGCATTTCTGAATGGTGAACTCCAAGAAGAGGTGTTGGTGCATGTTTGGTGACAACAGCTCTTGTTTTGTAATAGTTAGTTTTGTAGTTCATAAATGTATTTAGTTATTAACTTAGCCTTTTTAGTATTTAGTTTGTAAGTTCGTACGAACCTATATGTTCGTACGAACCTAGGAAGTTCGTATGAACCTAGGAAGTTCGTACGAACCTAGGTCCAGTAAGTTCGTGCGAACTTACTGGGTATAAATACTATGTTGTAATATTTCATTGTAACGCTTTTTAATCAGTGATATTCGAATATACAGAGCTATCTTCGAATACTTACGAACTTATACACTTAACACTTGCATTTACTTGTTTTGTTATTGTTTCTTGTGTATTATACCATTCCGCAATCTAATACACATTGTAATCTCGTTTGGATCCGTTCAAAGGGACTTTCAATTGGTATCAGAGCTTAAACAAGACTTTGTTTGGTTCGGGATTAGAAAAACACTAAGAAAACAAGATTTTAAAGTGTTTAGGAAGATAAAAGTAGTACTTTCGGCTTCCTTGAGTGTTAGTGATTCAGAATCTTCAAGTTTCATTCATTTTCTACGGCTGAATCTTTCTAGATCTGAGTTTTTGCTCAGATTTGAGTTTGAACAGCAAGTTCGTACAACTCAGAAAGTGTCGTACGAACCTACCCAAAATAGCCTTCGAACCTACCCAGCTGTAAGTTCGTACGAACCTACAGCTTCGAACCTACTAAGTTCGAAGGTTTGAATTTTTGAAAAGTTTGACCTGAAGTCTGACCATACGAACCTAGATAGTCTTCGAACTTGTAAGTTCGAATTAATCTAAGTTCGTACGAACCTAGTTTCATACGAACCTAGGACTGTTTGACTTCAATTGACTGTTCTATTTGACAAAGTTGGGCCTCGTTTGACCTTGTGCTTGACTTAACAAATATGTCTAACTTTAGCAAGATGATCGAAATGGATCATGAAGTTGGTAAATCCACTTCACCACCGAAACTTCTCAAGGGAGAAGATTATTTCTGGTGGAAGGATCGGTTTGAATCATTCGCCAAGTACAACGATGTACGCATGTGGATTTGTATTAAAGATGGTTATGAAGCACCGACTTACGAGTTTGAAGGCAAACCAAGAGTAGTGCAGTATTCATCTTTAAAGGAGGAGGAACGCAAGATGTATGAAGCAGAAAATAAAGCATTGTCTGCTCTTACTATGTGTTTGCCTCAGGAAATCAAACACACGTTTAAAAAATTCGACCTATCTAGAGAGCTATGGTTAGCTCTGGAGAAGAGGTTCGAGGGTAATGAGCAGATTAAGGAGGGTCGTGTTGAGTTGCTTACAAAGCAATTCTATGTGTTTAAGCACATGAAGGATGAGACATTAGAAGAGATTATCACCCGATACTATCATCTAATGACGGAGATGGAAGGCATTGGCCTTAAATTTTCAGACACCATGAAGAACAACAAACTTCTAGAAGCTTTACCTACAAAGTGGGACATATACACTTTGATGGTGAAGGAGAGTTTAGACTATAAGACTCTCTCACTTGATGAAGTAATTGGTAAACTTCGTGTGTATGACCTTAGCATGCAAAGAAAGGAAACTAGATCTGATCAGGTTCAGGATCCAAGCGTTTACCATGGTAAACGATCTGATTCAATTGCATCAACTAGCAATGGGGTCACAGCATTCTTCACTGGAACTGTTGAAACAGACTCGGCTGTCAGAAATTCTGACAGCAATGTTCGTTATGTAGCATCCTCGGACAACTCCAACAATGACAGGAATCCACAACAATCTGGGACAACTAGTGGATTCAAGTCGATGTCCATGAGTGTCAAATCAGCTGAAGATGAAGTAGCCCTACTTGCATCTTTTATTACCACAACTGAAAATTTTATCAAGGGCAAGGTCACAGATCCAAGTTTGATTAATGAGGACTATGATCAATTAGATCTTGAGGATTTAGAAGAAATGGATCTACAATGGCAAATGGCCATGATAGCTAGGAGGGCTCAGCAGTTTATGAACCGTACTGGAAGAAAGTTCATTGGAGGTAAAGTTGGATTTGATAAATCTAAAGTAAAGTGTTATAACTGTGATGGTTTCGGACACTTTGTAAAGGAATGCCAACGACCAAAAAGGGAACAATCTTCAAGCAATAATGGTCAAAGGTTCACAAATGGAGGGACATCAAGTGACAACCATAGCTCAGGGAGTTTTACAAGCTCTAGAGCACTTGTGGTTCAAGCACAGGATGGATCACACGACTGGAGTGCTAAGACTCAAGAATCTCAAGCCTTCATGGACTGGATTGAGGAAGTAAGAGGAGATGATAAATCAGAGTCAGACGCTAGAGAGGGCTTGGAAGATAAAATGGAGATTGATACCGCAGCTTCAGAGACTAGACTGGTTCAATTGAAGCCTACAGAACACATGAGTTCAGAAGATTTCATAGCCTACATGGCCAATCTGGATGCTGAGAAGCAAAAGGTATTTCTAAACTTAGACTTAGTTGTTAAAGCATGTGTTTTATGTACAAATTTTCAGGTACAAGCTGAGGAACTGATCGAGGCATCTAGCTCGATCACAGCTCAGCTAAACTCTTTAAAAGAAGAAAATGCATTCTTAACATTAAGAAATTCTGAGCTTTTAAATAAGGTTAAGTCTGACAAAGAGGACTTGAGAGTTTTGAAAGAAAGAGTTAATGAGCAAAGTTAGATCATTGACCTGGCTCACGAACATGTTCTTGACATAACAAAACAGTCCTCTGAAAAGGAAAAAGAGCTCGCTGATGCAAAAGTTAGGATTGCAGAATTATACAAAAAACTTGAATTAAGAAAATTCTCAATCGAAACTTTGGATAATATGCTGAGTTCACAAAAACAGCCGAGAGACCTTTGAGGGATGAGGTATACTGAATCCCCTCCTCCATTTAACCATAACTATTCATCTACAACTGATGAAGCTGAGCAGTTATCTGCTAGTGATTCTGTAGTTTACTCAGCAGTTCCCGAGTTCATACAATTTGTGAGACCCGAGAAAGCTGAAATAGCTACTAAATCTAAATCATTATTATCTGACACTTTAATTCCACCCATTTCTGAACTAAAAATAAATTTTGAAAAAGAGGGTGAAATTGAAAAGGAAAGTGTCACGGAGAAGGTACAGACCACAACTGAATCTGTTTTACCCAGATCTGAAAAGGATAAGGGTAAACAGGTGGAAACTATCTCACTTCCAAGTTTGCCAAAGTTGGATAAATCAACGGTTCAAAAGGCCCCGAAAAAGGCCTTAGTGAAGCGTTCTTGTTTCGTGTGTCATGAAAAGGGACATGTTGCAAGTATTTGTCCAACAAAGGGCAAAAGTGGAAAGACACAGGTGAAAAAGGACCAATCACCTGTGAAATCCGTTTCATCTCCGGAAAAGAAAACTCTAGTTCTCGAGACGACTTGTGTAAGTGATAGAATGGCTAGCTGGTTCTCAAAAACAATGAATACACATGAAGCTAGCTCCTCTGGGAGAATTGGATTGGGTTATAAGAGAACGTTAAGTACTCAGAAAACTCGACCTGATCAGAAATCTGTTAAGTTCACGACTAATGATGTGTCTAGGAACAATACTCCTTCAAGAGGAGGGTTTCATGGACAGTCATCTAGGTCGAAAACTCCACAGAGATTTAATACTCCAAATAATCGTTTTTCTAACCCAAATAGTAATAATAGGAATTATCACAATTCGAATTATAACTATCCCAACGTGTTTAGATCTACGTCCAACCCCAGACCAGTAAATCCGAGACTTTTTCAGAAGTCTCCGGAGAGAAAGTCTAGTAGGAGTTCCTCCCATACTCAAACGAATGCGACTCTTAAAGCATCCACCTCTAATTGAAAGAGTAATGGATACTTAAAAGAATTTACATTCGTGGATGAGAATGGCAGACCCAAGACCGTCACGGCTTGGGTCTCCCTTGATGACTAATCTTTTCTAACTTGTGTGCAGGAGTTAATCAGACGTGCTGCCAAATGGTGGTATGTGGATAGCGGTTGCTCAAGGTACATGACGGGGGAAAGGCAGCTTCTTGTGGATTTCATACACAAGAAGGGAGGATATGTGAACTTCGCTGGTGAGAAAGGCGGACAAATCACGGGATATGGTACTGTAACAAATGGAAAATTTAAGCTAGAGCAAGTCAAATTTGTTGAGGAGCTGAAGCACAACCTGATGAGTGTATCTCAGATTTGTGACAAAGGATATCCTGTCCATTTTACGGATAGAGAAGCACTCATTTTGAAACCTGGATTTGTCATTCCAGAAGAGTGGATTGTCATGAGGGCTCCAAGAAGAAATGACACTTATGTCATGGACATGAGTGTTACTGATTCATTCCAGGAGTCGACATGTCTAATATCAACCGCATCTGAGTCTGATTCTCAGTTGTGGCATCGGAAAATGGCACACTTGCACTTTAGAAAAATGAACTATATAGTCAAAAATGGACTAGTGCTTGGTGTACCAGTGCAGAGATTTGGGCTAGAGGACAAATGTGTGCCTTGTCAAAAAGGCAAACAACATAAGAAACCTCATTAGTCAAAAACTCAAAATTCCATTGCCTCACCCTTTGACCTTCTTCATATGGATCTATTTGGTCTTGTGAACGCAAGGAGTATAGGCGGTAAACATTACTGCCTAGTTGTCACTGATGACTTCTCGCGTTTTTCTTTACCCAGTCTTTTTGGTAACTAAGGATGAGACAGTAGAAATGCTGATGACATTCTTTACCCAGATTGAACATCAATTTGGACGAGGAGTGAAGAAAATAAGAAGCGACAATGGCTTAGAGTTCAAGAACTCGGTATTGAACGTCTTTTGCTTAAGCAAAGGAATTCAACACCAGTTCAGTGCACCTTATGAGCCACAGCAGAATGGTGTCGCTGAAAGGAAAAATTGTACCTTGATTGAAGCAACTAGAACAATGCTGGCTGATTCAAAGCTTCCAGTTATCTTCTGGGGAGAAGCAGTGAATACAGTCTGTTATGTACTTAATAGGGTTTTAACTGTTAAGAAACTAAACAAGACATGTTATGAGCTTCTAAATGCTAGAAAACAAAATTTGACTGGTCTTGAACCCTTCGGTGTTCAATGTACCTTATTAAAGACCAAGCATCAATCTAAATTTGGGGAGAAAGCTGACGAAGGTTTATTCTTGGGTTATGAAGCTGGATCTCCAAACAAAAGGGTTTATAATAAGACAACTGGAAGAGTAGAGATTGTATATAACATACAAGTCACGTCTTATACTCCAACTGTACAAACTGGACCACAATGGTTATTTGACTATAATGCTGTCTTCAAGTCATTCAATCTTCCGTTCCTAAGTGAAGCTGACACTTTGGGATTGGAACAAGTTGTTCTAGATGATGGTGAAAACAATATGTTTGCACCAAGATCTAGTATTCCAATTTCGGAAGATGCAAATGATAAAGGGAAAGAAACCATGGTCGATCCTATTGCGGAAACTAATTCAAATCTGAATAACACTCCATCTTCTTCAAAGGTTACAGATCCTGTGTACGAAATTGCAGAGGATGAAGTATCACCTCAGGGGGAGATTGGATCAAATCTAGGATCTGACTTACCGGTTGACTCTACAGTCTCAACTCGTGTGAACAAGTATCATCCGATTGATAATATCATTGGTGATCCAAGTTCTAGAGTAAAGACTCGCAGAGAAATATCGGATAGCAACAGTCTATATGCATCGATTCAAGATACTGGAATCATGCATAAGTGTTTGTTTAGCTGTTTCATTTCTCAAATTGAGCCGAAAAATGTACAAATGGCTCTTAAGGATAATTCCTGGGTAGAGGTTATGCAAGAAGAACTTGCTCAGTTCAAAAAGCTCCAAGTATGGGAGCTAGTTGATCTACCCAAGGGAGAATATGCAATAGGCACCAAATGGGTGTTTAAGTGCAAACGTGATGACAAGGGAGTTGTAACTCGCAACAAAGCCAGATTGGTAGTTCAAGGATTTAATCAGCAGGAAGGGATAGACTATACAGAGGTGTTCGCACCAGTTGCACGGTTGGAAGCAATTCGATTGTTTCTCGCATATGCTGCACATAAAAGAATCAAAGTCTATCAACTTGATGTAAAGAGTGCCTTCCTATATGGTAAGGTTCAGGAACTTGTGTTTGTCCAACAAGCTCCGGGGTTCAGTGATCCAGACTATCCAGATCGAGTCTATAAATTGGACAAGGCTCTGTATGGGCTGCATCAAGCACCTAGAGCTTGGTATGAGACACTATCTACTTGTCTCTTGGAAAATGGTTTCAAGAGAGGGCATATAGATTGTACACTGTTCATCAAATGGCAAAAGGAGGATTTCCTACTTGTTCAAGTGTATGTCGATGATATCATTTTTGGATCATCTGATGAGAAAATGTGTAGAGACTTTGAACAAGTTATGAAGCGAAGATTTGAAATGAGTGCGATGGGGGAATTAAATTTCTTCTTAGGATTAGAAGTTGATCAAAAGAAGGATGGATTTTTCATCCATCAGACGAAGTATGTTCATGAAATGCTCACGCGTTTCAAGATGACAGAAATTTCGTCATATGGTACTCCGATTCAATTGAATCACAATCTTGGACCAGATTCTGAAAGCACTGAAGATGTGGATCTGACTCAATATCGGGCCATTATTGGTTCTCTCATGTATCTAACTGCTTCTAGACCGGATATAACATTTGCAGTCTATTTGTGTGCACGCTTTCAATCTAATCCAAAGGAATCGCACATGAAAGCAGCAAAGAGAATTTTGCGTTACCTTAAGGGAAAACCTAAGTTAGGTCTTTGGTATCCCTCGGGTGGTAATTTGACTTCGTTGCTTACACTGACTCAGACTATGGAGGTTGTAGCCTGAATAGGAAATCTACCACGGGTGGGTGTCAGTTATTAGGGGGTCGCATTGTTTCATGGCAATGTAAGAAACAAACCTCGATCGCAATCTCAACCTGTGAGGCTGAGTATGTAGCAGCCGGTAGTTGTTGTTCACAAGTATTGTGGATACAACAACAGCTGCGCGACTATGGTTTGAATTTCACAAATACCCCTATTATGATTGACAATCAGTCAACCATGTCGATAACTAATAATCCAGTGAAGCACAGTAAGACGAAACACATTGAAATACGACATCATTTCATTCGTGACTGTGCTGAAAAACATTTGATTAAATTAGTTAAGGTCATAACTGATGACAATTTAGCTAATCTCTATACCAAGGCATTCGATCGGTCTCGTTTTGAGCTTTTACTCCAACTGAATGGGATGAGAAATCCTGAGTAAATTCTTCCCATAAAGAACTTAGTACCTTTTTCTATTTCTTAGTTAATCTTACCTTTTATCTCTGCAAAAACAATAAAAAATTTGAGGGTCACTGTTCTAATTGCAAAGAAATGATGAAATCTTTATCCATGCCTAGAACATTTTATATGTGTGGCTTTTAGATGCAGGACATACACAGTAAATGTACCTAAAATGTAACGTATTTGATAGCTTCACATGATGATGTATTGGTAGACATTAGGCAAAATGGTTTTCAAGTACTAAATCTATACTAAATAATACGATCTTTTCTGTGAACTCTTTAATTTGATGTACGACTTAAGTCTTAATTCTTGGGAGATAGATCGTACCTGAATGCTTGATATTGGATATAAAATAAAAATAAATCATTTGGGGGGTTCACTGACTGTCTTCTGCTACATCTAGAAACATGCTGACCTAGATTCAGTCAGTGTTTTCCTTCACGGGAACAAACTCAACCGCGAAACAAGAATACCGTTTTCAAGGTCTCTAGTCAAACTAAGTCGCTCTGTTGTACGAAAGTACAGACCTGTCACCTCTGGTTTGATTTTAGATGTGTTTGCTTCTAACCCTAGTCCTATCTTATCGTTGAAACATGTACATATGTACATTGCTGATAAAGCAAAACGACTCGACTTTAAAGATGACATAAAAATTCAAAATATCCAATACATGTTATTCTTGTCTGTCTAGATCTTAAGGGTATATCAAATGTAAGATACACAGGAATTCGTGAACAATAATCTATAGTACTTGAGGATTCTGACTGTCGAATGCTTAAGTGGATAACAATACCGATAATCGCTGTGATCTATAATTTACAAAAATAATAATCAAAGGAATAAATGAAAATTCCTAACTGTGTATTGCTCTCATTATGGCTAATTCAATTTTTGTATCAGTGACACTCGCAAAAAGATTGTACTTTTCAAAATATGAACAATTTCATATTCGCTTTATGTTATTTTTAAGTGTTTAAATAAATTTTTTGAATAAAAGTTCTTCGTTTTTGGGAATTATTTACATTTTGTTCGATTAATTGCTCAAACCTTCTCAATTGAATGTCTAAGTATTTAGGTACTTGCTATTTTGTTCTATTCGTTAATATTGAAAAAGTTTAAACTTTTTAATTATTAAAAATATTCTAAGTTCGTACGAACTTAGATTGTATGTTCGAAGTCTAAGTTCGTACGAACCTAGACTTGGGGTATAAAAGGGTCAACACTTGGTCAAAACCCACATTTTCAGAAACCCTAAGTTCGTATGAACATACTGGAGCCTTCGAACCTACATACGAACATACCTGCGGTTTTATTTTTTCGGATTAAAAATCTTACTGTGATTGTATTGTTGGATTTTCGACCGTTAAACATCTTCCAAATCATATTCCTAAACTTTGTAAGTAATTTATTCATGATTTGAAGCGTTAAACATTAACACATTCGGATTTAAGTTAGGTTTTGTGAAAAACAAACTTAAAATCAAAATTGTACATGTTTCAACTGTTAAAATTGTTGTGTTGTAGTTGCAATATGTTATACGCATATAGGCGCACCCTTCCCATGTTCCTGATTGCGTTTTTATGACAAAAAATTTTGAAAATGTTTTTTTCAGTTCATGTGTTCGAACCTACATCTACGTACGAACCTATAGGTTCATACGAACCTATAGGTTCATACGAACCTAGCCAATGTAAGTTCGTACGAACTTAAGTTTGACCTGGTCAAACAGTAAGTTCGTACGAACCTACAAGGGCAGTAAGTTCGTAAGAACCTACAAGGGCAGTAAGTTCGTACAAACTTAAGTTTGACCTGGTCAAACAGTAAGTTCGTGCGAACCTACAAGGGCTGTAAGTTCGTACAAACTTATATGTTCGTACGAACCTACCTTGGTTTGAATTTTTTAAAATTTGTTCAGACTTGTTTTAATAGTAGAATCTTGCTTGCAGGGTTCTAAATTAATTATGTCTTTCAACTAACATTATTATTCTTTATTTTTGGTGTGCTTGCGTTTGGTTTTGCAGAAATGGCTGATCAAGTACGTGAGTTCTTCAACAAACATAATGTGGTTGTTTCGTTTGATCTCGCAAATCTAGCAACCGTACCGTTTCGAGGCATGCTGGAATTTATCATGCACTCGCGTGTGTACTTTGCACTCAGTCATTCGCCGACATTGAGGTTTCCTTACCTCAGTCAGTTCTGGGCGACGAAAGTTCACGACTGTGTGCCTCAGCCACCGGTGATAAGGGCAACAGTGAATGGGGTCGATATCGAGTTTACTGCTGAGTTTCTGCGACAAGTGCTGCAGTTGGGCAATGAAGAACAAGAAGATAGCCCTACTACTTTTCCTCTTGAGATGCGTGCTGGCGCATTTCAACGCATGGGTTATGTGGGAGATGTTACCCATACCCAATACACCAAGAGCTTGGTGTACGGACAATGGCGATACTTGATGCACATCTTGTTGGTATCCTTTGGTCCGAAGAAGGCAGGGTTCGATACAATGAACCATAAGTTGCAGTCTGGGATGATTTCTCTTGTCTACAACAAGCCTTACTGCTTTTCTCAGTACTTTTTTGATGAAATGGTGCAGCAGATAAAGGGGAGCGTGAAGGAGCACTTTATTCTGTATCCTCGTTTTGTAATGATGGTGATCAATGCTCTGCTTCCCAATCTTCCAGCTGTTGACCCGGTTGTTCATCTGATGCCGGTCGATAAGAAGATATTCGGTCATTGCCTTAGTCACAACAAGAGGCGAGCTGTTGCAGATAGGCCCCAAGACGTGCCATTGTTTGGGGTAATCATTGATGCTAACTATCAGGCTCCACCAAATCATAGGTGGTTGGACGTGCATGTGCTCCAAGCAGCTGCTGAGGTTCAAGCTCAAGAACTAGTGCAAGGCCAAGCACAAGCTGAAATGGTTGCTGATGAGCCACAGCAGGAGATGGTTGAAGAACTCCTGCACCAGATTGAGCATCCCGCTGAGGGCGAACATATTGATGCTAATGTTGCTGCTGACTTGGTCAGAGAGGTCATTCAAGGCGGTGCAGGCTCAAGTGTTGCGGCTGCTACCTGTGAGATTCCGTTTGATGATGTCTTTCAAGACATTGATGACTACCTCCTCCACAAAGAACCAGGGTCTCCACCTGCTACTGAAACTGATAAGGATGCAACTCGTGATTCTGAGGCTACAGAATCTGTGATGATGATGATAGTGATGATGATGATGACGAGGACCGCCCTATGATTGGGTTTCTTGGGTCTAAGGGGGTGTTGATTGACCCTAAGGCCGCCCGGGAGAAGGAAAAGGGCAAGAGAAAGGTCCAGGAGGATGATGAATATGTTCCCGGGGACTCCGACGATGAATCTGAACCAGAACAGTTCAGGCTGCAGGCATGCAAGCGCCAGCGTCCAACTGGTGTGGTTATTGGAGCAGGTGGTTCTGCTCCTACGATTGTCACACCTACACCACCACCCGTTGCTCCATCAACAGTACAACAACCACCAGTTACATCTACAACAACAACACCCACACCTTCTACTGCCCCTCCTACGACTCAACCCACCCAATCTGTTCCCAACCCGGCTGCTCTTGAGGGCCGGATCACTAGCCTGATGGATATGGTGACTGCTTTGACTACTGTTGTTACAAGCCAGGAAGTTCGAGTCACAAATCTGACAGCTATTAATGAGCGCTTAGAGAAGAACCTTGAAAAGGTAGAAGATCAAGTGCGGCTAAATGAGGTTACTATCTTCCAAATGAAGCGCCAGTCGCTCAGGGGGGATAAGACAATGGGATGCAAGGAAGATGAGCTGAGACTCAAAGCTGATAATGACCGTGACAATGATCCAAGTGCACCCAAAGAAGGTGAGCTGTCTGGCTCTTCATCTAGAGTGCAAGGTGCAGTTATAGCTCAGGGGGAGTCTGGTCAAGGTTCTGGTGTGAGCGGATCTGGACAAGGTGCTTCAAAGCCTCAAGAAGAGATTGAACCATCTGGAGGGTGGAACAAAGAGTCCAGTGAGGCACAAGCTGAAGGGTCAGACTGGAGCAAGAAAATCGAAGAAAAAATGGATCAGAAAGGTGGTTGGGGAACAGAATCAGGGTTTGGTGTTGGTGCAGTGGCAGAAGGTGGTGGCTGCCAAATCTCATGGGGTGCAAAGAAGAATGAAAACGAAGCTGAGAAGGCTGGTAGTGAATCTGAGCAGATTCCTGTAAATCTTACGGAGTCTGATGCCATCGAAGCTTTACTTGGCTTAGATGAAATTGATAGTGATGGGTCAGAACTAGAAGAAGGAGAGATCCTCAGTACAGGTGTTGCAGACTGGAAGTCAGATGAAGAGACTGTTCAAGATACAGATGTTGATATAGATGAACATGTCGTGCCCAAGCAACCTGTGACTGAAGTGATTATAGAGTCTGAAGCCGGTGAGAAAGTGTTAGATCGCAAGGACAGAGTCAGATGATGATGAGGTCCTTGATGATGAGACAACTGAAGAACCAGAACTGTCCAGAGCTGAAATGAAAGCCTTATGGTTCAAGAAGACAGAAAAGGAACCTGAAATAAAGTTCAAGGGTCTTATTCGGGTCAAGGGGGCAGGAAAGTTGAGTAAAGGCATCATAAGTTGGTTCTATGACAGTGAACTAAAACTGTTCATAATTAAAAGATATGATGGAATTCAGTACTTGAGATGAAAACTGAAAGCATTCAGCTCGCTGCCGAAGATCGAACTGAAGGAACTGGCCTGGATTGACTTGGTAAATATCAATAATGATCCTTACGCCGGGACTCTAGAGAGAATCATTAAGCGTGAAGGAAGAACGAATAATTTCGTTGATTTAAAACCAAGATCAGGTAAAAGAGTTCCCGACTTGACCAGGATTGATCCAACTACAAACAAGCCGTGGATGAAAATGTTTTATAAACCGGTCAAGTGCTTGAAAAGAGTTCCTTTGAATAAAATGCCACAGCACATTCTGGGAAATCTCAAGTGGTGGTATATGGACAGTAAGACAGCTGAAGCAGTCATGGAGGATGCTGATGAGAAAGAGCTGTTGAGAGTTTATGACAGTTTACATCTAGTAAACTTGTCAAAAGATGACCTAATGAAGCTTCATGAGAACAAGATCTTATACCGAGATAGTTGGAGGCATGAAGGCCGAAAATATCAGAGGGTCGTCAAAGTGTGCATTGAGAAAGGCTTATGGGCTGAGAGTCGACAGAGTTGATCAAGAATCAAGATTCGACAGAGCCAGAAGACTGAAGACTGACTGAGCTATTGTCAAGGGGGAGTCTGTTGGTGCATGTTTGGTGACAACAGCTCTTGTTTTGTAATAATTAGTTTTGTTATTAGTTTTTTAGTTAATAAATGTATTTAGTTATTAACTTAGCCTTTTTAGTATTTAGTTTGTAAGTTCGTACGAACCTATATGTTCGTACGTACCTAGGAAGTTCGTACGAACATGTAAGTTCGTACGAACCTAGGTCCAGTAAGTTCGTACGAACTTACTAGGTATAAATACTATGTTGTAATATATCATTGTAACGCTTTTTAATCAGTGATATTCGAATATACAGAGCTATCTTCGAATACTTACGAACTTATACACTTAACACTTGCATTTACTTGTTTTGTTATTGTTTCTTGTGTATTATACCATTCCGCAATCTAATACACATTGTAATCTCGTTTGGATCCGTTCAAAGGGACTTTCAAGAGGTCTATGTTATGCAGCCTCCTGGGTTCACTGATCCTAAGATGCCTTCTCATGTCTATAAGCTGGACAAAGCTCTCTATGGACTTAAGCAAGCCCCTAGATCCTGGTATGAAACTCTCTCTAATTTCCTTTGCAAAAGTAAGTATACTCGTGCATTAATTGACAAAACTCTGTTTTATAAAAAGATCAGAGATTATATTATCATAGTTCAAATCTATGTTGATGATATCATCTTTGGTGCCACTGATGAAAACTTATGCAAAGAATTCTCTTCTCTAATGTCCAAAAATTATGAGATGAGCATGATGGGTGAGTTAACTTTCTTTTTGGGTCTTCAAGTAAAACAATCTGACAGAGGTATCTTCATCTGTGATGATCAAAGTGCAATAGCTATCACAAATAACCCTGTTCATCATTCTAGAACAAAACATATTGATGTAAGTTATCACTTCATCAGAGATCATATTATGAAGGGTGATGTGGAGCTGTACTTTATTCTCACAGAACACCAGCTTGCTGATATTTTTACAAAACCCCTAGATGAATCTAGGTTTAACTTTTTGATCAGTGAGCTGGGCATGTTGAATGCTTAATGTACTAAACAATCTTTTCTATCTAAATCTGACGGTTGATTTCTCCTATTGTCAAAATGTCTTTTGAAAAACTTTGCTATACTGACTTATAATTACTCTAACTGATTGATCAGCGAGTAAGATCCAGTCATGTCAGCGAACAAATAAAATTTCCAACTGATCTCATCAGCGAAGTTTTATCTCTGTTCAAACTATTCAATCTTTCTAACTCATTATTTATTTCAGCTTATGCTCCAACTGATTAATCAGCGAGTATAATCTGCATATAATAGTGTTCTCTAAATAAGCAATTTAATATGGGATCTAACTGATGAATCAGCGAAAACATATTAAAGAAACTTATTACCTCAAAATCTTTTTCAAAACTCTCATCAGATACTAGCCTATCTGCCAAATTCTCTAACTGATTGATCAGCGACAATCTAAACTGATGGTATTGTCTATATTGAAACTTAATCTGAGTTAGGAAATGTATCTGATAAATTCTCTAACTGATTAATCAGCGAGAAACCATCATATATGTCTTCTAATTCCTATCTAGTCATTTAAATAAAATTTCAAAAATCACTCTTTCTCTGATCTACTATGCTCTCTAATTGATCTCATCAGCGAGACTCTATCAGATATCAGAATAATATACAATTAATAAAGCATGTCCAATCTCACTCTCTAATTGATTGATCAACGAGAATGAAGTTGTGTATATTCTATATTATTTGTATATTAGTCTGTTTTAAATGTTTCTCAAAATGATTATTTTAATCTCAGATATTTTATGTTTCTTAATTAAGAAATTAAAATATCTTATCCAAACAAAATGATTACTGTTTTGATTTGACAGTTTTGAAAACGGCTACACTTTTCCATTTCCCTCTCTCCAACTTTCTCTCTCATTTCAAACCGACCAATCACAAAACATTAAACCTATTTAATCAAAATTCCCTCCTCATTTCCCTTTTTACACAATCACCACCGTTTCAATTTTCCCCAAATCCTTTCTTCATTCCAAAGCAATCAAACTCTAGAAATTTCAAAAACTTCATCTCACTAAAATCAATCATGGTTAGATCAAAGAACCCAACTGATAATGTTACATTCGTTCCTTCTGATGCAGTGAGAACATCAAAACTTGCAAATGTGAAGTTTGCCCCTGACGCCATTGTTATCAAACCCTACAATTATGTTGCAAATCTCTCTTATCCTCCTTCCAGACCTGAGTATAAGCCAATGGTTGATTACCTTCTAAACTCTCCTATTTATGAAGCTATCACAAGGGATCCCTCTCCCATGTATGTTCCCTATCTTTCTGAGTTTTGGTATACTGTAAGATATGTCAATGGAGAAGAAGAAGATGGCTATGTTGGTTTTAAAGCCACTGTAAACAATGGAACCACTCCTATTTGTTTCCAACTATCCAGATTCAGGTTAGCCTTAGGGTTGAACTACTTGAAATACATTGACAATGTTTCTGATTATGAAGAACCCATTGATCCTGAAGAGGGTCGTTCAGTGATTGATCTGATTGACTATGATCAAGTTGAAGGTGACACTAAGGTCACCAGAGTGTATATGAATGGCGAGTGGAATTTATTTTTTGCTCACATTATACAATGCTTGGGTACAAACACTGGATCTCATGATCAAGCTAACAGAATGCATCAATAAATAGTTAAAGCCTTAATCTCTGGAAGATGTATAGATTTTGCCAAGCTGCTGTTTGATGATTTAAAGAAGAGAGTATGTGCCAAGAAGAGAGAGTCAACTGTTCCATACATAAGGTTCATCTCTCTGGTGATCAAATGGATTATGGAGGATAAGTATGGACTAGATCAGCACAATGAAGCATATGGCAGCTTAGCATTCTTGCCAGTGACAAGAATGGGTCCAACAGTGTATACTCACAAGCCCGCTCTTAGAGAAGGATCTACATTATCAACCATTCCAGCTACAATGCTCACCATCAGAGATGTTGATATTCCACATCTCAAACCAACTCCTCCATCAGCATCTCATACAACTATTCTTAGACCCACTCCACTGTCTATCAGAACTCCATCTCCCACTGCTGCTGAAGAAGCTGTGGATCTGACCAAAGATGAATTAAATGTTGAAGCTGGTGCATCTTCTGTTGGTGAAAAGGGAGTAGGCACCTCTGATCCCCTTGATAGGGTAATCATAGAGACTGATGATGAAGTCTCTAGTGCTGAGAAAGAAGATGAACAAGTGACCATAAATGAAGCTCTGGACATCTCTGAGATCCCTCAGAAAGAACCGGTCTTGGAAGAAAGGGCAGCTGAAGCTGAAGCCGAAGAAGAAGATAGAAATCCCTATCTTGAAGCTCTCACCCACTATGGGTTGGATAAGCCTTCATTTATTGATTCATTCTTTGATGTGCCAGTGAATGAACCTGAATTCTTTCCAAGCAGCTTGGGTTTTGAAGAAGATGTTGAAATGGAAGTAGCTGAAGAAGGTGCTCAGCTTAACTCTGATGAAGAGGTTGAAGAAACTCCACCACATCTCACTCAACCATATACAAGCATTCATCAGAGAACTCCATCCCCAGCTCCACCATCTCCATCAGAGAAAGTCAACTCTCCCACTCATCAGCAACAATCATCTGAGGCAACTCCATCACCACCACCAGGTATCACAAATAAACCCACCTCACCTCTCATTACTACCACTATCACACCACCACCCATCACAACAGCAACACCATCATCTCCCACTAACTCATCAGCAGCAGAGTTAACAAACACTCTACAACTTCTTCTCTCTAAGATGACTTCCTTGTCATCTCAAGTTGAAAATCTTCAAGGCATCCTGCAGAATCATATTCTTGCTGTAGATCGCACATTTAACACCTTGTTTGAAAGATATGACTCTCTGCAAACCAGTATATCTACAATCTCTAACCCCATCACCACAGAGATCTCATCACTAAAAACCCAACTCACCACCTACACTAACTCCATTTCTACACTCTCTACAAAAATCCATCAACTGCCAACTGATTCATTCACATTAGCTGACAGAACTCAACTTCAACTCACCACAAAATCTCAACTCCTCACCAGCAATACCTTGTCATCACTGCAAAAGGATGTCTGTGCGATGAAGGCAATTATGAAGCCTGTCATCTCTCATCTCTCTTCCACTGCTCGAATTTCCAAGGCTTCTATTGGTATAACTGTTGATCTGCCAGATTCACCAGTTCTGGGGGAGAAAATCCAAGAAGCTCTTGTAACTCCTGAACCTGAACACACCGCTACAACACAAGTTAACGAACCCACTACTGCTGCTGCTATAAAAGAAACTACAATTCCAACTGGTGCACCGTGCATGGGGGAGCAAAGTGCAGGGCAGTCATCATCTTCACTAATCAGAAGAAGAAAACAAAATGATGATGATCCTGAGGAAGAAGAGACACCTGATGTGATCACTACTGCTGGTGATCTTAAAAAGAAGAGAAAATTGATTGTTGAATCAGAGTATGATGAAGATGATCAGATTAAGAAAAAGGCAAAGGAACTAAGAGTTCCTATTGAATTGATAAAAGAGGGATTGGAAGCTAAGAAACAAGCTCAACTTGATAAAGATAGTGATGTGGCTGTCAAGGCTCTGTCCAAGGAAATGGAGATTGAAATTAAGAGGGGAGGGTCTGCTGTTGAAATCAATTAGCGCTTGTTGAAACTGGCAGAGAAGGAAAAGGAGAAGAAAGATAAGGAGCAGAAAAGACTGAGGTTCTATCTCTCTGTTAGGAAGAATCCTGCTAAGATCATCAAGGTCACTCCCAGAGTATTTAAGAACAAGAAATCATTCCTAGAGCTGACCAGAGATGGATCTGAGAAGATAGAGACCATCTACTTTTCTGAGCTGAAAGAGATTGGATTCAGTGAACTAGGTGAGATCTACACCTGTGTTCAGAATGGAGCAAGTGCTGCCAAGCCACAAATACTGAAAATCATTGATGAACTTGTGGAAAACCTGAATAGAACTGAAGCTGGTCTTAATCAACCTCTATCAGAGCTGAATGTCCAAGGACCCAGCAGAGCCCCCAGAGCTAGAAAAGATAAAGCTGCTGAAGCTGCTCTTATTAAAGATCTTTAGCGAAGGGGTGTTCTTCCTGACCCAGCTAATCTCAACATCTCTCTTCCTCCCAACATCATGCCCATCCCTGGCAGGGTTATCAGAGAACCTGAGTATGGGATATACTTCCTCAATCATGATAAGAATAATTGCTTTTAGAGGGCCAACCATATCAGAATTGCTAAAACTGAGTATCTGGTGGCAATCAAGTACATGGGCCAAGGGACTAACAGTGATCCTGAATTTATGAAGCTGGTTGACGATGAGCTGAAGGTAAGGCTGATAAATGATGACGAGCTCAAGTTCTTCAAAGTCAAGCAGGAGCTGTTAGATTAGATGTTTGTATGAATGGTTGTTTTGTACTTGACTTTTGTGATCTATAAATCAGTATTCTCTATGTAATTATTTATATTTACTGCTTTCCTTATATAGTAAAATGAAAAATAAAAAGAACCCAAAAACAGAACATCAGGGTCAACCAAAAACAAAAGATAAAAACACCAAGTACTTATTAGAGAGATAATTTGTCATAAATAAATAAGGGGAGATTGTTGGGTCAAAGACCCCACTAAATGTAATTTATAGATGACAAATTTACTTAAGTGTTTTTATAGTTCATTACATTAGTTAGCAGTGAACCAGTTATAGTAGAAAAGAAACTGTCGCTGATCAAACTGATCAGCGAACAGTAAAACACTTAGAATATATTTTATGTCTACTCTAATCACTCCAACACACATGTTGGCAGTGATTCTCTCGTAACTTGAAGCATTCTTAAAGACTTCATCACTCGGTGATAAACACTTAACCTTCTGAAGTTACTTAAGCTGTCGCTGAAAAGAAGTTTCATCTGCTGAAGTCAAAGACTGAAGACAGAGACAGAGAGCAGTTCAATGATGTGGAAATCATCACTGCTCTATTAACCAGCGGTCCAGGCCTTTATTCCAGGAAGTACAATAGGTATGACAAATACCTATTGTACAAAAGAAGGTCAACTTATGCAGCACACTAGAAAGCGTGCATATCTTTTCAAAGATATGTACGAACACGTATTGTACAATTGCATTAAATTCCCTGTACCTTCTTCTGTAACCTAGGATTAAAGTAATGTATAAACTTTACTCCTAGGATGTACTGTCACTTCCAAACCCTGGAGGTTACTTTACTGTCCCAACTAATATGGTGTTGACACGTGGTGATTTATCTCTCATTATGTGAGAGTATAAATACCATGCTCAACAACCATATTAAATGTCCAGAATTTTGTATTCAAGATCAACTTATGATAAAGCACGTTCCTACTAATCAGTGAACCAAGTGCCCTCACTTATCTGTTAAGTGTTGATCACTAAGCCTTATCAGCGAGCCTTTCGCTGATAAGTTGTTGAGAGCAAATGTGTCACAAGTTAGTTTACTTAGACTTGTGTGTCTTGTCTATTTCCGCAAGTAAACTTTGTAAAGTATTCAATTGATTCAAATCAATAAAAGAAAACTTTAAACTTGAATTTGTTTGTCTATTTACATTTGTTGTTAGTAGTTAAAATTTTTATTTGACAAACCGAGACCAACAAACCTCTCAAGAAATCAGCCAACATCCACCCTATTTCCAGAATTTTCAAAGTGTTCTTGAGTCATTTCAAGAACATCTAGGTATGATACAACAATCTTTAACCTTATTGTTTCATTTTTAACTTTAAAATTTTAGGTTTTTCTTTCAAAAATGTGGATTCTATGCCTATTATGGTTAAAAATCCTTTAAAATATGCTTGATGTTTGTAGATCATTCTTTTCACATCTTCATGTGTTTAATGAAATGATGATCCATGATCAAACCGAAATCGAGTTCAAAAGATGCAATACTTGTTCATAATCTTGCAAAATCGTCTTTTTCATAATTTTTTATTTGTATAAAAGGATGTTATTGTTAATAAAAGTTATTCTCTAGAAAAATGATGGTCCATGCATGTAGATCAAGACTCAAATCAATGATTAGGGCCTAGGAGTTAAAGTGATAGTCTATGACTCAAAACTTAACTTACACTCAAACATGCAATCTGCCAGATTTCATAGTCCGACTTTAATAGTCCATAACTAAATAAATACTAGTCCAAAAATTCTGTTTTTTCTTCTGTAATTTAGCTTAAGGTGTTAGCTTTCAAACCCAAGTGGTCTCACTAAAAAATAGTAAGTATTCGACCTCCAAACATGACACACAAAAATGGTGCGTCAGCAGAATATTTTATGTAACCACAAGTTTGTGACGCATGTTTAAGGGTTCTAATGTATCATAAAAATTACCACAAAAATGTTTTTAGTCTCCTAACATATTGATCTCATTAGGGTAAAAATATTGTGTTTTGAAAACTTATGCTTGTACTCTTGTAAAATTCCTAAACACACACCAAGAAAAAATCAAGAGAAATGTGACTAATGTATGTTGATGATGATACAAATATCCTAAAATGGGTTAAAATCGTGTTAAAACTATTTTTCTCAGTAACCTTAAGGTATGAAGAACCCTGAGAAATAATTTTGGAATTTTTGAAACTTATTTATATTTTCTTTATGAAAATACAAAACTATAACTATGGAAAGAAATTAAATGATGAAAAATTAGTTTTTCAAACCAATAAATTTTGGAAATTTTTCTGTGGTATTGCCACTGGAAAATAACACCCTATACCAAAAATTACATTATTTGGATGTTTTTTGATACACGTCTGAAATTTAAGTACTTGTAATCATGATATATTGAAAAATAGGGTTTTACTGCTCCAAACGACTTGAAAATTTTACACAATTCTTAAATTAGTTAGAAACTAAGGTGTAAGAATTTCATAATTTTTCATGACTATTTACTATTTTATTGGAATTTCTATCGTATTTTGGACTTAAATTGAGAATAAATATAATACAATTCGAAAAATTCTAATATAAATAAGTTTCAAAAATTGGAGGTAAAGATTGAAGATTAGTTCCAAAATTTACCAAACTTATTTTAGGCTAATATTAGGCTAATATGTACGAACACGTATTGTACAGAAAGTTTAGTTTTACAGAAAGTTTACCTCCAATATTAGGCTATGAAAATAAAGTTTGGTAATTTTTGGAACTAATCTTCATGTGTTTACACAAATATGTTTACCAAATTTATCATTAACGTTACTGATTAATAAGAGAAAATCAAACTATTTTATGATACTTTATAATTTAACTAGTTGATTAAGTATTACTAAATCATATAAATTAGATGAGAATCTTATTAGAACCTTCGTGCTCGTAGGACGCAGATAGGAGTCATACTTGTCTAGCACGCAAAAAACTTCCGAACTAAACGCTCGAACTTTATTGTGAGTTTCATAGCCCCTATTTTTACTTGTTTGAAATAGTTGTGGGGTGAGAATACATGCTTTCTTTTGTGGTCACAAGTACTTATAAACCATTACGTATTGCATAAGTTACTATTATTCCTTCATTGGGCATCTATCTTGAATTGTTAGTTATGGACTTATGTGTGAATGTTGTTAATAGATCTATTGGGTTGACACCCCTATCTGGGTTGGTAGTGCCAACTTGACTACAAATCAAACGGACGCATAATCATTTGAGAACTACGAGTGTTTAGAATAGGACACTTGCGAGACAACTAAATTATTAAGGTTTCAATTCATGAATTTATGGCAATAGTAATACATTTTGATATTATGGTAAAAAAATATAACTTGAAATCTCGTGATCCACGGTACTATTTTACAAACTCTTTACACCTATGAGCTCACCAACTTTATGTTGACACGTTTTAACATGTATTATTAGGTAACTAAGGCGCTTTATAGTTGTGCCATTGAGTTACCCTTATTGAAGTAGGAGTTGCATCCTCTTGGAAGGGCTTTTTGCATAAACTTTGTCATCTTGAATTTAAGCTAGTTAATCAATTAAGTTTGAAACTATGTTTTTAAGACTTTAAACATGGATGTTTTATTTGAAGACAATGTAATTTAAACGATGTTTGTTTAACGACTCTCTTAAAGGTCGCCCATTGTAATCCTTGTTTGTGATTCATGCTCGTCGCGCCCCGGGAGTGTGACATAACCAATCATATTTTCATCGATTTGTTCCAAAGTTTGTGTTACCCAAACAATTAAACTTATAAATACCATCACAAAAGTTTACAAACAAAAACCCTAAAAATTAGTTCCATAAGCAGCAAATTCTTGAGTTGAGAGGCTACAATTTCGGTGGTGCGTTTCTAGTAAAGAGATCACGAGTTGAGATAAATCTCAATTTTATGCTCAGAAATGTAATTATCCTACAACATATAAGAACTTCATGAGTTTGGTGGTTAACACAATTCACGAATTTTATAAACCATGATAATGATAATGATCTTGAATAAATAGGATGAGTTTATGAATCTAATTTTGGTGATCACACCTTGTCAGAATCGTTGTGTGTCCACATGATTAGTTAAGCATAAAAAGGTTATAAGCATAATTCTAATAGGATCTCAAGTGTCGCATAAGTATCCTAATTTTATACTATTAACAGTAATAATAACCAGAAAATTGGAATGGTAAATTATAGGATTAAACCATAACTAGTTAAGTGTTATTAATTATTAATTAAGCATCAAAGGAGAAGTAAGTTAATTATTAATTAAGCATTTGAATTATTGCTAAGGTATTGATTCTAATCTTACTTCTAAGGAATTAATTTCAAATGAGAATGAGATTTTTTGTAAGAATGAATAAATTAATACCAACCCCTGGATCTATCAAATCAATGACCTAAATTAATACATCAAAATGATTAAACACAATTAACTTTTTAATAGAAATTGGGTGGAAGGGTAATATGGTATTTTTGCCATTTATTTTATTTCAACTATTTATTTCAAATCAAATAACAGATGCAACATCTCTTTCTCTCGCTCTTTCCCGTCTCTCTCTCCCTCAAAAAACCCTAACTCAGTAACATCAAAAAACGTCGATTTCGTGGTTGATTATTCAACTATTTGATGTTAGTCATCATTTTCTACAATCACAGTAGTTCGATTCGTCATTTTCATGGTTTACTTTCATCTATTTCGTTCGTTGAAACCCTACACTTTGAGTCATTCGTTCTAATGGATATTTAAGAAAAGATTTTCACTTTTAGGAACATTAAAATCACCTATTCAATCGATTCCACTTGGTAAGTTTTTGTAACCTTTGTTTATCTTTTATACTAGTAATGTAGTGATTCTATGTTTTATACTAGTAAGTTTTTGTAACTTTTGTTTATAGTTTCTATGTATTTGTCTGTTAGCTTTGTTGGTGATTTGAGAGATTCAAACGCAAACAATATTAATAATGAATTAAATCTTGAGAAAATTGATAATCACACGTGATACTACAAATTAGTTGGTTGGGTTATGGTACCGGCCTTATGTCAATGAGGAATGCCAATCATATGTGATACTACAAGTAACACATGTGTTAGTAATAAGTAACCCATGTGTTAGTAGTATCAAGTAAAAAATGTGTTAGTTGATCTGCAACACAAGTGATTTTAATAGGTAACACATGTGTTACCATATGCTAACACATGTGTTATTGGTTACTAACATATGTCTTACCTTATGCTAACACATGTGTTACGTTAATTCAAACACATGTGTTAGTAGATTTTAATCACAAGTTATACTAATAACACATGTGTTACCTGTTACTAACACATGACACATGTGTTACTAGCATTTAACACGTGTTAAAGGATACTAACACATGTGTTTGTAGCCACTAACACATATGTTAATAGCCAGTATCACATCATGTGATAACGTACTATATGTTCATACTATTTTATGATTGTGCTTGATTATCATTATATATTTGATGTTTTCTTTTTATGTTTTTGTAGTAAATAAAGAAGGTACTTCTGTTGTACCTAAGATATCAAGCCCAACAGTTGCTAATAGACTTATTGAAATCAGGAAAGATGCGAGGAATTTTGAAGAAATTTTCACATGCACACACACAAGAAGATATAAAGAAGATGATCATTTTTGTATAATAGCCAGTAGCTACATAGATCGCATTCAAGTTTTTGTTGAATACTAGATTGCACAGTTAATGTAAAGAAATTTGTTACTATTTTATGTTTTTGATCTATATTGTTTTAATTAGGTCTCTGCAGGTTTTTAGAACATTTTCATTAGAATTGGCTCATTTAAAATGTTGAATATATAGTTTCTTTAGATCTATTCAAGTTATATTTGTTTTTGAAGGTTTGCAAAACATTTTTGTTGATGTTTTTCTTGTTCAAATGCTCATGTTTGCCTTTAAGAAACAATAAGAGTTGGTAAAAGTAACACATGTGTTACCAGGGAGTATACTATCTAGTAATAGATGTGAAACCAGAAAATAGAAAGATAAACTCAGATGTTAAGAAAGGTCAGAATCTAGTAGGGCCCAGGGAAACTACATATTCCAAGAAGGGTCTCCTACTCTATTCATGCACCCTAGAAAATCTACATATTCTAAGAAGGGTCACTAGTTCCATAACAGAGCAATGTTGAGAGTTGAGCATGACCACTTATGATCAGAATGATGATAACCTATTTCCAGGTGACATGCCAATTTAGAACATATGCTAAACTGGTAGGGCTCTAGTATTTACACCAAGGTATATCTATTTATTAGCCTAAAGAATTCCTTCATAATAAACATCATCCCGACACTGTACTAAATCATGGCAAACCACGTCTTCCTTATCCCTTGTTGTTCCTTATATGCTAGCTAGCTTATTTTATTTTATTAGATAAAAACCAAAATCTTATCCAACTATCCAAACCATATCTTGAATACTGAATTGTCCAAACGAGCTCCACTTCAAATTCGATTGTCAAAGAGACAACCCTAATCATCCTTACCACATACTAGTATCTAGTAGGTAGTTCGGATGTTTAGCCCCCACAAATATAAGATATAAAACAACACACTGATATGCATCGTTCGGTCACTGTCCGAAAACCTCAACCGATGACGACGCGCTGTGACAAAATCAACCGTTCCGTGTGACATCAAATACAATTTGTGGAGAACACCTAGGTGAAAACTGAAAATGATGAGGGGTTTCTCTGTAAAGATAACAAATGGGTTAGGTCTTTTTAGTCTGTGAATGGGTTACATGGAGTTAAATACTATCATTTGCTTGCTTTACCGAATTTATGTAAGGGAGATCAAAGTCAACCATTCAGAAAGAAGGTGGTGAGATGTTTGTTCTATCACTTGGGTGAGTTAGAGAAGATTCCAAAATTGAAGAGCAAATGTGATATGATCTTGAAATAATACTGAGAAAAAGAAAAGAATAACATGGAGCAAGTTGAATTAATTGAAAGAGGAAGAAGAGAGAGAGGAGGAGATGAAGAATTACAAGTAATTTATTTTTTATTTAATTGTAATAAACATATTATTTGTAATTGACTTATTATGTATAAAAGTCTATTTCAATAATTGTTCAATTGTTTATAATTACTTAGTACATTCTGTAATTGTTTTGACATCATCAGATAGGGGAAGATTGTTGTGACACCCGACACTTTAGGGTAATGATTACCTTAAACTAGAACTCTAATTACGTGTATTTAGTTCTTTATTAGGCTAAGTACTTGTGATTACTTGCAAATATTTGTATATATGTGTATATACACTTACGTAATTGTTTGAATTACACCTTCGTAATTATTCGTAAATACGCGAAACAACCGGACATGGTCCGACTATTATTACGACGTTGGTGAAAACTTTTCATAGATAACGTAATCATATTTTATAGTTAAAATAGTGGTTATATACCTTATATTATTATTTCAAATAATAATACACGAAAAACTTTGACGTTGTGTTTAAAACGTAACAAACGCGACAAAAACGCGCAAACCGAGCCCGACACCCGAGCAACACCCGAAATATACTTTTGTAACTCAATTTAGTATTTTAAGAATACTTACTTATCCGGAATATTATTCACAAATTTAAAAGTATATACAAAAGCTTAACGTAAATTATCTACTTTTTAAAACCACAAATTAACGTTTAAACGAACGGGGAACGAAACACGAAGTCGAGAAAACGAGTCACAAGCCCGAAACACCTTTGGGCCAGGCCCATCTCGGCCTAGGCTGGCCCAAGAGGCCACCCCAAATAGGCCCACCCCAAATAAGCCCAAGCCCACCCCACAAAAACACCTCCCTATACCCCATTTTTCACACACACAACCCACACTTTCTCTCCTCCTTCTCTCTACTCTCCCTACTCTCTTTCTCTCTCTAAAAATCTGCCACCATCCTCACCACCATCAACCACCACTCCACCACCACAAGCCGCCATCACACTTTCAAGGAGAAGTCAAGAAATCAAGCCCTTCCTCACCTTCCTCTCCTTTTCGATCGGTTTTTCAAGCTTGTAAGAACATCTAACTCATTTAGAATACTTGTAACACATCTATAAACATGTTAAAATGCTCACTTAACAAAGATATGTCCAAAAGATTACACAAAAATCATTTTCATAGCTTAAAACATGCAAGAACCTTACATGAAATCCGGCCAGGAAACTTGTCCGACTTTGGGAGGTGATATCTCCCTCAAAACTTAACCAAAATGAACGATTAAAAAGGCTAAAACTAAGTTTAAGAAGTTATCTTCCATTTGCCACTGATCTCATAATTTTTGAAGCTCTTTTGATACCCGAAATAATTTTTACAAAAACATGTAGACGGGCTGGGTAAAAGGCAGAAAATTTGTCCCTCATTGTTTTAGTCATAACTCGAGATTTACATATCCAAAAGACTTGAAACCAGCGCCAAAACTTCAGAAATTTTGTTGAGAAAAATAGTCATTTAGATGACCTCGTCCAAATACTCACGAATTCTGCCTAGAAACTCGATCTCCTTGCATGTCTCCTGATTGGCTACTTTTTGACCTTTGTGGGAAACTACAATTTTTATAAATACTTAGACTTGTCTAAAAATTCTGAAAACATTATTTTACGTACCTAACATACTAAGAAACAACATATATTTTTCTTGAATTTTATCTCGAACATTTGGATTACGAAATAAAATTGGCAAAACGGGTCTGTTTCTTATCCCTGTGTCGCGGAAGCTCAGTAGACATTAGCGACACTAGCCTTGTGTCGCTATAGCATTTGAACCGTCACATTAGCGACACTAGTCTTGTGTCGCTATATCATTTGAACCGTCACCTTAGCGACACTAGCATTGTGTCGCCAAAATCTGTAGGATCGTCTAAAATGACAGAATACATGCAAATCAACATTTAACAGCTAATGAGCGGAAATCAATAGCTAAACACAAGTACGTTTTTAATCACAAGTACAAAAAATATTGTATTAAGAATTATAATCAATGAACGAATACAATACTGACCACAGAAGCAGAAAACACAGCCAAAAGCTCTTCTGGAAATCGTCAAGTTCAACAACACTAACAACTGAAACCCTAAGCGCATATTTATAGGTAACTAATCAGCGACATAATGATATTGGTGATATCGCCTATGCGATATTGTCAATATCGCCTAAGCGATCTTGCCAATGTCGCCTAATACAGAATGTAACTAATTAATTACAACTCAAAACCTAGACCTAGTGACAGACACACTAATGTACCAACAAACTCCCCCGTGTCTTCAGCTTGGTCTTCAAAAAATAATCTTCAGTCAAATCTTCGATTAAACCCATCCAGCAGGAAACTTACCACCCGCATGGATTCCATGGGTGACACAGATATCCACAATTCTTTGAAATTGTTGAGCAAGTTTTTCATTTATCAAATTGCCCCGATAGTATCTTATACTGTTATCGAACAACTTCCTCATATCTTCCTTTGACAGATTGATCAAACTCATGGGATCAAATATCCTATACTGAGCCTTTTTCAATCCATAAAGAGAAGTCTTCTCAGGTTCCACATGTCCAGGTACGAACACCAACACAGCTTCTCCAGACTGACTGTCAAACTCCCAGTAGTGGAATCTCTTTAGAAAATCCAGAGGAACAACTTCGAGAGGAATCTTCTTCAAGCAATCAGCTGGTGGATAATGTACTTTGTAGATCGGCTGCTTGGTTACTGGATCCAACTTCTTCTTGAACTTGTATCTTTTACCCAATGTTGGTTTAATAAAACTGTATCGCTTTGTCTGTACTTCCTTGCGCAAAGTTCTCTGAATGTAATCAGCGTTACCATCTTGAAACGGATTTATCAGTTGTAACTGAGCAAGCCTATTAATTTCACATTTAGGCAGTGTACTCAGTTTGTTGAACGAACGCTTGAAATATTAAACCCCATCTGTTCTTTTGATCATAAAATTTTCTTTATAAGCTTTCCAGCTCTTGATCAATCCAGAATAATCTCCACTAACCTTGTATGTTTTGCAGGTAACAGGCACAACTTTCTCTTTGCCATGAGGCCACCATGATGCTAGGCGAGCTGCCCTTTCTTTTGCAGTTTCCGAAACCTTAGGTGATTTGGGCATTTCAGCTTCAGGTTCAGTCGAATCTTCAGGAGTAACAGTGGTAGGTTCAGGTTCATCTTCATCCTCAGATGAATCCGACTCGATTATCGGAGCATCATGATAGAATTCATCGTTTTCAAATTCTTTATCTTCAACCTCAACATCCGAGTTTTCATCTGGTGTATCTTCTCTCACATTATCAGATTGGTTAACCATTCTTGCTAAATATGCCAAATCGGCACAAGAATAGTCAACCGCCAACGGTCTTGGCTGACCGGGTATATCTTCAATCGAGAAATAGTCCAAATGTAAAGTTTCATTACTAGCTTCAACATTTACATTTTCAGTTTTAGGGGGAGTTACATTTGGTCTTTCACTAGCTCCTATCTCCCCCGAAATGACCAATTGGGACTCCAAGGTCATAACCCTAGACCTAAGCTCCTCATTCTCTTTTTCCACAGCTGCAAGTCTTGTATCTTGAACTTCTATTACAGCAGCTTGGGAGTCCAATGTATGTTGCATCACATCCAGCCTCTTCATCAGTTCTTGTATGACCGAGGGATGAGGTTGAACAGGAATATCAACCTGCGGTGCAACTTGAGGTCTGGAAGAGGTAGAAACCTCACGAGCAACCTTAGACTTCTTTGGAGGAGGAGGCACATACTCATCATCTCCAGCAGTCCTAACTCGTTTGTCTTTTTGCTGAACATGCTGCCTGCCTTCAGCTATTCTCCTCTGAATCCTCAAATATCTCTGAGGATTGATCCGCCTAAGATATTCAATCTCTTGTGGAGGCGGGACCAGACCCTCAGAGTCGCTTTCAGTAAAACCACCAGTAGGCCCAGAAGATGTAGAATCGGATGACCCCTCAGAAGTGTCATGATGAACATGCAAAGTGTGCAAAGCACCCTGGGAAGTAACACTCATGAAAACATCCTCTAAAGGATCTTCCATAGCTTGTACGGGAACATCTACAAGATTTTCTTCTTCCAGTTCAGGCTGTTGAGCGACCGGATCGAGATATCCGTCGTTTGCTGGTGGCTGGTAGTTTGGGTCAAGAATATGACCAAACAAAGGTGTATCTGGAGGAATAGGAACCCCCTTTCCATTTGAGCTCATAACCCCAAATATCCGATTAGACATTGGAGTTTGCCTGTAAACACGGGTGGCATCAGTCGCCAAACTCGGTAGCTCCCGGTTGATCATCAGTTGCAAAAACCGTGGATACATGTACCATCGGTTATCCCCAAGCCGGGCATTATCAACCATCGATCGAAAGATGTTGCCCGAATAATTGTAAGGTTTATTGTAGACGAGGGCTAACATCGCACAAACGGTCCTATGACTAGTACCGTCGTACCCAGCTTTTCGATTTGAGATGCACAGAATGAATATGTGCATCAACCATCTCCAGACCCGCGTAAGATGACCTTTGCGGTATTGGTCTGAGTGGCTTCCAACATAACCCATCCGGTTCATTGCACCGACAATAAACTCATTAGGAAACTGGATCAACATATCCGGTTGATCATCAAATTGAAAGATATCACGAATAAGCTGCTCAGAAATAATGACTTGACGTCCGTGAACCGTCAAGATCAGCCTTGTATATGCGAGATCACTGTTAACTGTAGCATTTCTCCAGAATTGGCCGATGTGATCTCGATAGATAGTAGTCGAAGCAGTAATAGCCGTGAAGATACGCGAGCGGCGTAAAAATGCAATCAACGGCCTGAAAGGCTCAACAGAGTCCTTTGTACCATCCAGAAATGCCGTAATATTGTGACGGGCATCACATTTAAGATCAAACTGAGCAAAATCTTCCATTTCTGCAAAACAAGTCAATAAAAGCACAAGACTCGAAAACAGTGAGTGAAATAATCAAAAAACAGGCCAAAAGTAAATTGAAAAAGTAAACTGGGCCCATTTCACCAAAAGTTTGGGCCAGGCCCAATTAACAGAATTCTGATTTAGGCGATATTGAAACTGATATCGCTTAAATTGATTTAGGCGATATTGAGTTCAATATCGCTTAAATTGGACAAAATTGATTAGGTCTGTTTGAAATATGCGATATTGGAAATTAATCCAAAGGAAGCGATATTGTATAATATCGCACATAATATCGCGTCTAATAGCGCTATTTAAAACAATATCGCCCAATAATATCGCTTAAATTAAAACAATTTGAATTAATATCGCTTAGATTTAACAGTTTTGGAAATTAATCCAATTTAAGCGACATCAGCAACATCGCGTACAGTATCGCAGACGATATCGCTGAAATCAAAAACCTAATTTGGGCGATATCACAATATCGCTGTGACATCAGCGCAGACACTAAGGTCGAAATTTCACAAATAAAAGGGGTGCTAAGCCCTTACACATATAGCACAATCATCTGGAATATGCAGGGAACAAGATAGTCTATGTTTTATAACCTATTTATACATTTCGAACGTAAAATAAAAAACCTAAAAGAAACCGAATATAAAATGTATAAATGCGGTATAAAAATAAACTAAAAGATAGTGGGGACATACCAATCGATGTAATGGATATAGGCGAGCAAATAGATGTTGTTTGATTGAAGTAAGGATCAAAACCGAGAGAGAATTTGAAAAAAAATGCAATATCGCAGAAATCGTTTTGCAATATCGCAGGTAATATCGCTTGAGTGTTTTTGAAAACGTATTGTATTCTGAAACAGACATTGGTATATATACAAATATACTTTTCAGCGAGATTACCAATATCGCTATTAATATCGCCAAAAACAAATATCTAGATAGGCGACATCACAATGTCGCCAACAATATCGCCAAAATTCAAAAACAAACAGTAAGTTGTGACAAAATAAAAATTAAACTAAAAAGAAAAAATAAATAATAATAAAAAGATAAAATACTAAAGCATTTAATCTATACTATTCCCCTTTTTTTTTTTATAACGAAATAGATGGTGTCGCATTTAGGGATCATATTAGAAAGACAGATTCGCAAGACAATATTAAATGTTAATTTGATTATCAGTATAGTTGTCCAAATTTAAATTTAGCACGCAGAGTTAACTAGCCAAAGAGACAATCGGGAACAAGACGATTATAGGTATTGTTTGTCCACTTAAACATGTAACATACTCAACTTCAAGCTTAGCAATTATTGTGAGAGTGAATAAGTCTCCATGAATCCCTCATAGATATATCCCTAGTATCAATTCATGCCCAAGACTTCGATTAGTTAGAAAAGCATTTGAATTCAACATTTTTAAGAATCAAGCCAGCGGTGACAGGTCTGTACATACGTACAACAAAGCGACATAAACTTGATTCAGGTGTAAGCAAAACCAGACTTGGTCAAACCATTTGGCGACCTTGTAAGTAATCTTTGATTTTATAAGATTTGAAAGTACTTTTGCCTTTTGTTTGCTTTGTTTTTGAAAGTATACTGACTGAGACCAGGTCTGTACAAACGTACAACAAAGGAAACAGAAAGCATAATTCCCCAAATGTTGTCATATACAAGCTCAAGTTAATAGAAGCATGGCAAGCTGATACATAAGAATTAAGACACATTGTCATATATCATACGATGGTCATCACAAAAGATTAGACACAGATTAAGAGATTTCTTAGTTGCTCAAAGAGGAGTATGAGAATGCCTACCTATACATCGTGCAAGTAGTCAGATGTCTAGAAGGTCAAGTATAACAAGTACCCGATAAACCTACTGATATATCAAGGATAAAACTTAAGATTGTCATTTGAAGAGTGTCTCCTAATGTACTATCATCTCCCTAGTTGTTTACAGACACAACTAAACGTCTTTTACAAATGTTGCAACATTGCCTTTCTTTAATGCTAGTAAGCATAAAGAATGGCTATTGCCTAACATATTTATGCAGAAACGATCAAATAAGCAAAAGAAATAATTGTCACAATTTACTGTTTTTCTTGAAAGAAGCGCAACCCTATCATATCAATAAGCTGGTTAAACCTAGTTCTGGAGAAGGCCTTGGTAAACAAATCAACATTTTGCTTATCAGTTTCTATTTGGACAAGGTCAATCAGATGTTTCTCATAGCAATCCCGTATAAAATGAAACCTTATCTCTATGTGTTTGGTTTTAGAGTGTTGTACGGGATTTTTAGTTATACAGATAGCAGCAGTATTATCAATATATAAAGGAGTCATAGTTAAGAGTAAACCGTAGTCACGAAGTTGGTGCTGAATCCACAAGATTTGTGATCAGCAACTGGCAGCAGCAATATATTCAGCTTCAGCTGTGGAGGTAGAAACTGTTGTTTGCTTTTTGCATTGCCATGACACTAAACGTGAACCAAGAAACTGGCATCCACCTGACGTTGACTTCTTATCGATGCTACAGCCACCATAATCAGAATCCGAGTATGCTGTGAGAGCAAAAGACTTCTCTGTTGGATACCATAGACCAAGAGTAGGTCTATGTTTAAGATACCCAAGAATTCGTTGAACCGCTTTCAAATGAGACACCTTGGGTTGAGATTGATATCTTGAACACATCGAAACAGAAAATACTATATCAGGTCGAGAGGCTGTAAGATACATTAAAGATCCAATCATCGACCGATATAGCTTTTCTTCACAGTTCGCTTCATCTTCAGCTGGTCCTAGATTGTGGTTTGTTTGAATGGGAGTGCCATACTCTCTACAATCATGCAACTTATAGCGTGTTAACATTTCATTAACATACTTTGATTGATGAATGTAGGTGCCCTTCGTTGATTGATCGACTTGAACACCCAAAAAGAACTTTAGCTCCCCCATCGCACTCATTTCAAATTCAGACTTCATAATTTTCTCAAAGTCTCTACACAAAGATTCATTGGTTGAACCAAAAATGATATCATCTACATAGACTTGAACAAGCAGTTGACTGTGTTCAGTACGTTTGATAAAAAGAGTGCTGTCAATGTGACCACATTCATAACCATTTTTAATCAAGTGCATTGCCAACCTTTCATACCACGCACGCGGAGCTTGATGAAGACCATAAAGGGGCTTATCCAACTTGCACACATAGTCTGGGTTGACTGAATCTTCAAAACCAGGAGGCTGCCTGACATATATTTCTT
This sequence comes from Logfia minima, assembly GCA_963921325.1. NCBI lineage: Eukaryota > Viridiplantae > Streptophyta > Magnoliopsida > Asterales > Asteraceae > Logfia > Logfia minima. The sequence goes on from OY992766.1 coordinate 14,845,412, forward strand.
CAGCAACCTTACCGTATAAAAACGCACTTTTGACATCCAGCTGATAGACACGAAACCCCTTAAATGTCGCATACGCTAAGAAGATGCGAATAGATTCCATTCTTGCAACAGGCGCAAAGACTTCATCATAATCCAAACCTTCTTGTTGTGTATACCCTTGAACCACTAGCCTAGCCTTATTACGAATCACCACTCCCCTATCATCACGTTTAACCCGAAACACCTGAGATTTCATCAATTATTACCACATCAGTTAAAACCTTGTTTTTCAGTAAATCATTTTCTTTTACTGATGTGATAACTTCAGATGACACATTATGTCCTACATCTTTCCTTTTCCAAACTTTCTGTGGAGTATTTTGTTGCTTGTTAACAACATCAACCTTTCGAACAATTTGTTGAGTAGGTTTAATGTTATTAACTCTAGAAGTTGGGACATTTCGAGATAATCCATGTTGTTTTGTCTTTTGAATATTTTTATGTTTAAAAGAACGTGGATCAGTTCTAGATGCCCACTTTCTAGCAAGCACAGGACATTGATTAATGAGATGACCCTGCTTCTTACAGTAGAAGCATGATCGTCTCTCTCGGAAAGTTTGATCATCACTAGATAGTGGTTTTAGCAAAAGAGGAACTCTACGAGGCTTGTTTTCAGGAACATATACAGTACATGAACACTTATGTGAGCATGATGGAATAAATGTATTTATAGTTGAGGAAATCTTAGTTGAAGGATTTTTAATTAAAACCTTATGATTTTGAATATTCTCTACCTGTTTCATTTTTAAATCCTTAGTAATAGATTTCTTTTTAGAAAATATTTGACCTCTACCTTTGAAAGTAAGGATTAAATTTTCTGGTTTGTTGTTATTCTTCTCAACTTTTTGTGTAACCTCATGAGTTACATCTTCCACCTCTACCACCTCTTCAACATTTGTTGATGGAACAAAATTGATTGGTTCAAATTGAGGCTTAATAGGCTCAGCCTTATGGTTATTTGAACTCAACACTTTAAGCAACTCAGGTCGCTTGACATCAGCAGCCTTAACAATCTTAGGCTGTTTAATATCCTCAGCCTTGACAAGCTTAGACTGATCGGGATAATCAACATTAACTGATTTAATCACAGGATTTGTATCCTTTTTGATAACATAAGGTACATAGTCTTTAATTCCGTCCTGCGAAAGACTGGGCTGATTCAAATTTGAGGGAGGAGGTTGGTTGTGATAACCAATTCCTGCCTTACTCTTCGTATCAGTCCGTTGATTTTGCAGAATGTCGGAAAAGACCATAGTAGATGTGGAGATATTTGCAAGTCTTCGTTTTAAATCAACATTTTCAGATTGAGTTTCAGCAAGTTCCTTTTTAAGATGTGAAATGAGTTTTAAATAACTGTCAATCTCATCTTGTTTGTTAAAAATCATTGCCTTTAACTCTTTCTTTTCATCAATAAAGGTTTTCTGATTTATAGTAATGACTTTTTCGTTATCTTTTAAAACTTTGTTCGCTTCAATAAGTTTGGTTAGATCTGTATTCAAGCGATCATTATCTACTATGAACCTATTGATTTTACCAGTTAGTGTGATACAGGAATTACAATTAAACGAATCAAAGTCTACCTCATTTTGAACATCCGCCATAAGAGCTACGTTGTCGCAACCCCCAAGACGCGTGGCAGCGGAATGTATGAGGTGTCAAGGGGGCGCCGACCAAATCAAATATCACAACACAAGAGTTACAACAAACGACCTCTATATGAGACGTTTTCAAGAATCATTACATTACAAACTTAAAATTTTTGACATAAAACTAGGAGTTCGCATCCGATACGTAGAATTACATAACTATTATTACAAAATATAGTAAATGCAATCTAATTCATTGGTTATTTCAAAATATGCGACTCGAGCTATTGCTTCCAAAGCATCCTACTGCGGCTGGTCACCTGAGAATACATACTAAAAGAGTCAACATAAACTTGGTGAGGTTCATAGGTTTGAAAACAGTTGATATCACATCGTATGGAACGTGTGGAACACAAGATTTTCTGTTTGTATCATCCAACAATGATAGTAATGTATTACAAAAATGTAAAAGAGGTGTATATTGTTGCCATGAGCCCATAGTTCGAGCTTAACTATGGTGTCGGGTCACAATCAAGTGCCACGATCGTGGTGCCTCCCAGCGAGTGCCTAATCCAACACTCGTAAGAACAAATGATAATGCGTCCTTTTGACCAGTTAGTGCGACTAACCCGGACGGGGGAAGTCAATCCCAAATAGTACTATTCATTAACATTCACGCTATAATGATACTAACAAACTATGTGTGGGGGACTTTCAGGATTAGTTAAATAACTCATGCAACCAATATATCATGTTTTGTACTTGCGTTCACATAAAAATAGCAGTTGTTAAAAGCAGTTGTATGTATTCTCACCCCTGAGTGGAAATAGTAGAAAAAGGGGCTATGAAACTCACCTGAGATTAGTATGTTATTTAGCAAATAACAAATAGCAAGCAACTGGTGTTTCCAAGAAAAATCTTCTAACGCCCTAGACGTATAAGATTGTGTAAGTAGATGTCTCAAAAGACCATCTATAGTGATTGTATAAGTGGAGGGTTAATGTCCACCTATTCGCTAGTAGTTCACTTAACTAGTATGTCCATTCTTGTTTACTTATCGAAAACGTGTACGACCCGTTGGTGAAAGTTTGTGAAAACATAAGGTTGATTAGTGTAGTAAGTGGGTGAAGCCCACGAATGACGGGGGTCCGGGGGCAGCGCCCCTGGTGGCGGGGTCCGAGGGGTGGCAACCCCTGGTGGGGTCCAACGGGCAAGGCCCCTGGCTGGGGTCGAACAATTTTTATTTCAACTTATATTTCTTTAGTAAAAAGTTTTGATTTTTGGTCATCAGCGACACAAGGCTTGTGTCGCTAATGTGGTTTTGGCGACACAATTTTAGTGTCGCAGAGGTGATAGTTCAAATGTTATAGCGACATAAGGGTTGTGTCACAAATGTGACGGTTCGAATGATAGAGCGACACAAGGGTTGTGTCGCAAATGTGACGGTTCAATTATTATAGTGACACAAGGGTTGTGTCGCAAAATGTGACGGTTCGATTATTCTAGCGACACAAGGATTGTGTCGCAAAATGTGACGGTTCAATGCTATAGCGACACAATGCTAGTGTCGCTAATGACTACTGGGTTTCTGCGACACAGGGTCAGAAACAGATCAGTTTTGTAGATTTTGTTTCGTAATTCAAATGTTCGAGAAAAAATAAAAGAAAAATATATGTTGTTCCTTAGTATGTTAGGTACTTAAAATAATTTTTACAGAATTTTTAGACAAGTTTAAGTGTTTATTAAAATTGTAAGTTTCCACAGAGGACAAAAAGTGGCCAATCAGGAGACATGAAAGGAGATTGAGTTTCTGGGCAAAATGCGTGCACATTTGGGACAACGTCATCTCTACCACTATTATTCTTAACAAAATTTCTGAAGTTTTGGCGTTGGTTTCAAGTCGTTTGGACATGTAAATCTCCAGTTATGACTAAAACAATAAGGGACAAGTTTTCTGCCTTTTTCCCAGCCCGTCTACATGATTTTGTAAAAATTATTTCGAGTATCAAACGAGCTCCAAAAATTATTAGACCAGTGGCAAATGAAAGCTAACTTCTTAAACTTAGTTTTAGCGTTTTTAATCGTTCATTTTGGTTAAGTTTTGAGGGAGATATTACCTCCCAAAGTTGGACAAAGTTTCTGGCCGGAATTCACGTAAATTTCTTGAATGTTTTAAGCTATGAAAACGATTTTTGTGCAATCTTTTGGACATATCCTTGTTAAGTGAGCCTTTTAACATGTATATATATGTATTACAAGTATAATAAACGAGTTAGATGTTCTTACAAGTTTGAGAAATCAATTAAAAGGAGGGGAAGGTGAGAATTCTTGACTTTTTCTTGAAATTTTGATGGCGGCTCGTGGTGGTGGAGTAGTGGTTGATGGTGGTGATGAGGTGGTTGATGGTGGTGGGAAGGTGGTAGTTGATGGCAGATTTTAGAGAGAGAGGGAGAGTAGAGAGAGTGTAGAGAGAAGGTGGAGAGAAATGGGGTTGTGTGTGTGTGAAAATGGGGGGTTACGGGGGGTGTTTTGTGGGGTGGGCTTGGGCCTTATTTGGAGTGGCCTCTTGGATCAGCCCATGTCGAGTTGGGCCTGGCCCAAAGGTGTCTCGGGCTCGTGACTCCTTTTCTCGACTTCTTGTTTCGTTCCCCGTTCGTTTAAACATTAATTTGTGATTTAAAAAGTTGATAATTTACGTTGAGCTTTTGTATATACTTTTAATTTGTGAATAATATTCGGGATAAGTAAGTATTCTTAAAATACTAAATTGAGTTACAAAAGTATATTTCGGGTGTTGCTCGGGTGTCGGGCTCGGTTTGCGCGTTTCCGTCGCGTTTGTTACGTTTTAAACAAAACGTCAAAGTTTTTCGTGTATCATTATTCGAAATAATAATATAAGGTATATAACCACTATTTTAACTATAAAATATGATTATGTTATCTGTGAAAAGTTTTCACCAACGTCGTATAAATAGTCGGACCACGTCCGGTTGTTTCGCGGAATTACGAATAATTACGAAGGTGTAATTCAAACAATTACGTAAGTGTGTATACACATATATACAAATAGTTGCAAATAATCACAAGTACCTAGCCTAATAAAGAACTAAATACACGAATTTAGAGTTCTAGTTTAAGGTAATCATTACCCTAAAGTGTCGGGTGTCACATACGTTATCTTGATCGTCCATAGCAGAAAAATCATAGGCTTCTTCATTCATCAGAAGAGCTGCCTTGGCAACTTCATTCTCTTTGTTGAGAGTAGAAGGTTTTGTAAATCCAGTAGACGGTTGTCTACCTTTCTCACATTCTCTAGCAAAATGTCCCAGATTTTGACACTTGAAGCATCTAATCTTGGACTTATCGAAACCCATGCTAGTTTTATCAGTGACGTCTTCAAGAGATTTCTTTCCTGTTCTCTTCAAATAGGTTTTCGTTCTTCTGGTAAGCATAGCCATGTTCCAACGAAGATCCACTCTCTCTAGTTCATCGGGATCAACTTGAGCAAAATCTTCATCGGTAAGATCTACCGAGCTAATCCTCTTAGACAAAAAAATCATCATAAGATGATAAAAATGCATTGAAGATTACTGCATGCTCGTTGTGTGATGCAGTAGCAGAGGAAGATGGTTGAGCAGAAAAGGAGGAAAATGTTCCCCACTTGAATTATTACCAGCTGAGTGATTCGTTTTAGATACAGCAGTAACAGGTCCAGATAACAGAGCTTTACTTCCATATCCAAAACTACTAGCATCAGGAAGCAATGAACTGGATCTTGTGCTTTTCTTTTGAATATCCAAAGCACATGTTTCTAATTTGCCAATAAGTTGATCCAAAGTCATTGCCAATACGTCTGGGTCATTCTCCATCATCAACACTCTAGTTTCCCAGTGAGGAGGTAGAGCATTAAGCAGTTTCTTGTTAACCTCAATAGAGCTGAATTTGTATCCACCCTCAGTCAGCTCATTCACTAGACGTGAATATCTACAGAACAAGTCCTTAACCGTCTCGTTCTTCTGGATGTCAAACAGATCATACTGTTTCTGCACTAACTCCAGCTTGCTTTGCTTGTATTCAGTAGTACCTCCACATCTTTCAGCTATACCATTCCACAAATCATAAGCTATGTCGTGTTGTTTAAACATCTTCATAGCATCGGCAGGTAGAGACATGGTTATAGCAGAGTGAGTTTTTCGTTCACATTCCCATGCCTTGCGTTCCTCAGCTGTCATTGAACGAGTAGGTTTTGGAGGAGGTATACCCACATGTTCTCCACTTGCAACCGGTCGAACATATCGCTCGATCAAAGGTATCTCCATTTCAGGATCAGTAAAAGCAACAAAAGATAAAAATCTACCACGCCATTCAGAATACTCCATTCTAGGTGCAAAGAATGGAGGTTTGTTTGCGCTACCAACCTCAGCATTGTGTTTTAACATAGCATTAACAGCTTGTAAAGTAGACATTTTAATATGTATTAAGTAGGATAAAACTTTGTTTTATTTTAAAATTCTGATTTAAAACAGTACAGCGATATTGATGATATCGTTATCAATATCGCTAGTTAAAGCGCAAATCAAAATCAAAATGACAAAGGCGATATCAAAGGCGATATTGAGACTAATATCGCTAAAATTAACTAGGCGATATTAATTAATATCTCTAGTAATATCGCTAGAGATATCGCTCAAATTAATGAGAACACATCAGGTAATATCGCTAAAACCCCAGAGGCGATATTAACGGTGATATTGCTTCTAATATCGCTGAAACGGCTGAAAAACCTAAAAAGTTTTTAATCTGAAAGATCAAACGAAGTTAGGGTTGTTAATGACGAACAACAATCCAGAAAACACAAAAAAGGCAGTAAATCAATCAGTTTTAAGGCTAACAAGCAATCAACCTATATGAAACTAATGATTTAACCACTTTTAACGTACTTTTGTTGATTTAATAACCACTAATCCAATGGATATATGGCTCTGATACCAATTGTAGGATCGTCTAAAATGACAGAATACATGCAAATCAACATTCAACAGCTAATGAGCGGAAATCAATAGCTAAACACAAGTACGTTTTTAATCACAAGTACAAACAATATTGTATTAAGAATTATAATCAATGAACGAATACAATACTGACCACAGAAGCAGAAAACACAGCCAAAAGCTCTTCTGGAAATCGTCAAGTTCAACAACACTAACAACTGAAACCCTAAGCGCATATTTATAGGTAACTAATCAGCGACATAGCGATATTGGTGATATCGCCTATGCGATATTGTCAAAATCGCCTAAGCGATCTTGCCAATGTCGCCTAATACAGAATGTAACTAATTAATTACAACTCAAAACCTAGACCAAGTGACAGACACACTAATGTACCAACAAAATCACATTAGCGACATTAGCCTTGTGTCGCTGTAGCATTTGAACCGTCACCTTAGCGACACTAGCTTTGTGTCGCCAATCACATTAGCGACACTAGCCTTGTGTCGCTAACAACTCAAAAATCGAACCTTTTGCGACACTAGCTTTGTGTCGCCAATCACACTAAGCGACACTAGCCTTGTGTCGCTAAAAACCCCAGCCAGGGGCCCTGCCCCTTGGACCCCACCAGGGGTTGCCACCTCTTGGACCCCGCCACCAGGGGCGCTGCCCCCGGACCCCCGTCATTCGTGGGATTCGCCCACTTACCACACAAATCAACATTATGTTTTCACAAACTTTCACCAACGGGTCGTACACGTTTTCAATAAAGCAAACAAGAATGGACATACTAGTTAAGTGAACTACTAGCGAATAGGTGGGCATTAACCCTCCACCTACATGATTGGCTTAAGTGGACATTAACCCTCCACTTATACAATCACTATAGATGGTCTTTTGAGACACTACTTACACAATCTTATACGTGTAGGCCGTTAGAAGATTACTCTTGGGAACACCAGTTGCTTGCTATTTGTTATTTGCTAAATAACATATTAATCTCGGGTGAGTTTCATAGCCCCTTTTTCTACTATTTCCACTCAGGGGTGAGAATACATACAACTGCTTTTAACAACTGCTATTTTGATGTGAACGCAAGTACAAAACACGATATATTGGTTGCATGAGTTATTTAATCTAATCCAGAAAGTCCCCCACACATAGTTTGTTAGTATCGTTATAGCTTGAATGTTAATGAATAGTACTATTTGGGATTGACTCCCCCGTCCGGGTTAGTCGCGCTAACTGGTCAAACGGACGCATTATCATTTGTTCTTACGAGTGTTGGATTAGACACTCGCAGGGAGGCACCACGATCGTGACACTTAATTGTGACCCGACACCACAGTTAAGCTCGAACTATGGGCTCATGGCAACAATATACACCTCTTTTACATTTTTGTAATACATTACTATCATTGTTGGATGATACAAACAGGAAATCTTGTGTTCCACACGTTCCATACGATGTGATATCAACTGTTTTCAAACCTATGAACTCACCAAGTTTATGTTGACTCTTTTAGTATGTATTCTCAGGTGACCAGCCGAAGTAGGATGCTTTGGAAGCAATAGCTCGAGTCGCATATTTTGAAACAACCAAGGAATTAGATTGCATTTACTATATTTTGTAATAATAGTTATGTAATTCTACGTATCGGATGCGAACTCCTAGTTTTTATGTGAACACTTTTAAGTTTGTAATGTAATGATTTTTGAAAACGTCTCATATAGAGGTCGTTTGTTGTAACTCTTGTGTTGTGATATTTGATTTGGTCGGCGCCCTCTTTGACACCTCATACCTTCCGCTGCCACGCGTCTTGGGGGTTGCGACAATTGTCGGGAAAATCAATGATCAAACCTAAATTATAAAAATATGAAGAGTCAAAACATGAGTCTAGATAACTTAGTGTTACACTGACCAAGTGTATATTTGCATAGTCTCAGTCTATGAGTATCATCTGTTTAATATGCTCAGTCTGAGTCTATGTGACATCAGCAGGACTCAAATCAAGATAGACAGGTTCATAACTACAAAAGATTCAAATATATATTATTGGTTAGGATTATTCAAAATTTACTCCGATCGATTTCATTTCTATTAAAACCGTTGTGGTTGGTGGAGTTCTCCATTAGTTAGAGATACCGTAGGATTGTGTTTACAAAATCGTAATTGTAGTATAAATAGTTGTGATGCAATATTTTGTATTTTGCTCATTCATTGTTACAATAGCACATATAATGTAAACTCATTGTTTTTACGAATTAAATTATTGTTAAATAATATTCATTTCAACAATCAAACTAGGTGTTTCTCATTGTTCTTATTTTCGTTAAGTACAATAATAATTGATTTGTTTTTAACTTGGTATTAAACATTGAATACTTAATTTAACTTATTAATCAAGTTACTAGGATCTACTTTAATACCTAATAATATCACAATTTAATAACAACATTATCAAAATAACTAATGGCTTGCTTAACAATGCATGATTTAGTCATGGATGCAAAAATACAACATAGAATTAAAACAAGCCATACACTACATATTAAATATCAACGATATTTAAAATCTTTAGTTTGAACTAATGTCTACAGTACGATTTATAGATCCAAAAGATATTATTACTTTAATGATTAAAACAAAATATATTCTAACTCGTTCAAAAACTTAAATTTCTCAAATTCTTTATTTTTTCCGGATCTACAAATCATACACATATCAAATAAGAAACGAGATGATTTAAAAAGAATATTAAACATGCGTCGTGAGATTTTGTTCTAGCAATCTACATTGATTACACGTGAACAACAATCAATACACCATGAATCCATATTGTTTGACAAGTCACAAAAAAATAATCATATGATATAAAAGTGGCTCTAATACGACTGTTGGAAATTTATACGTAATTAAAACCTTTTAGTTAAAAAAATAATGATCCAATGATCGAAAATGCAGCGAAATAATATAATCAACAATTATATAAGAATATCAAAACGATTTCCATGTAGATCCAATTATATCTATATGATTAATATAAATAATAATGACGAAGTGGATTTATATATACTTTTAGCCAGCAAGGTATAGAAGAATGGTACAAACAAGTGTTCAAAGTAGAACACCTCTATAATAGACCTACACGCGAACACTTCAAAGATAATTGAATATTAGTCCAAACTCAAACACATAATAAATTGAAAGTAAACACACACAACCTTAATGTGTATTAGTCTCTGATGACAAAACTTGATTAAAGTGTAGGTACTTTTACGGATCTCGATTCGAATTGAAATTAAACTATGCGGAATCCGAATTCAATTGTTTATGAGTTTGCGATTTTGTCAAAAAAATTTCTTGAATTAATATGCAATAAAGATTACGAAAGTGCTTTACAATTTCGCTCAACTCTCTCTCATTCTGTTTTGAAGAATCTGTCTATTAAAAGCTCAAAAACTTCACTCCTAAAAACGAACTCAATGCTGATATATATACTGTTTCTGCATGACCTACGACAGTAGTAGCAACAGTAGTAGCGACACTATGGAAGTGCCGCACTATGGAAGTGTCACAAAAGAAAAATTGCTGCAAATAAAAACTGCAACTTTTTATTCTGAAAGTTGTGAGCCAATTGAAAGTTCATTTAACTTTGCATTCTCGTAAGGTTAGGGTCATAAAACAATATCACATTCCCTTTTGTCAACAACTTCATAAAAATCTGCATGTTCACCAAATTTCATAGTTACTCCCCCTGAACAACAGATTTTCTCTTTAACTCTACTCTTGAAGGATCTTTAGATTCAAGCATTTGTTGTTGATCATCAATCAATCGTGATATTAAGAAATGGCACTGAATATATCTTTGTCTTTTCTTCTACCATTTCTCCCCTTGGTTTTCTAATTTAGGTAACAACCTTAGGAACCCATTTGAGCAAGATACTAATTATTCCAAAGACATTGAGTTCCATCGGAAATTGAAACGCGGTGTTTCATTTCTAAAAAATTTTCATGGAACCAATGTTGGTAGAATTATTCTTCGGGAGAAAGGAACAAAATCTTTTTGTATTTTCACCACCATACGACATGGTGGTGCAAGAGCAAACATTTAGTGTCTTGAATATACGAAAGATCTTGTTTCTCCAGATTCCGGTTGTGTCGGTTTCGATACTTTTGTTCGCTTTTGAGATCTTGAAACCGACCTTTTGGTTCGTTCAAAGAATGCGGAATCACAACAATCAACCTTTTGATGATCGAAAATCCTGGGTGATTGTGATTTCCCAGAATACTTCTTATTCTTTTGCATAGAATAATTAGTAAACTGTGAAATCTTTTTCACACAAACCATTTGCAAACATGGTTTGGAAGATTTAGTCGAGTAAATCTTCTTAGGAACCTTGACTTGTTGTTCAATAGTTGAGTGAGAGACTTGAGTAATTTGCTCGCGAAGATCTTGATTAGTTTTTAATGCAATATTATGATCTTATTGAAGTTTACTTATTGTCGTTTGTTGATGCTCAAGTTCTAAAATTCGTTGTTTAAGTCCGATAATTGTTGAACTCATTTCTTCACGTTCCGTCTCCATGTTAAGTATTTGTAATTTGAAGGATTTAATCTCTTCTTCCTTCTTTATCAACATTTCACTTATCCCTTCGTCTGGACTTTTCATCAATTTTTCATCTCTTCCAAATCTCGCTTCAATTGCTTCCTAAAGTTCGAAATTTGTTTGCTTCTTATTTAAAAAACATCAATATATCCCTTGATAAGCACATTGTGATTGCAGCATACGCTTTACGTTCTTTTTCATAATCCTTCCTCTCTTCAGTAGTCATTAAATCAACAGTCTTATGGTAATTACCACCCCTATCAGTTCCAGCTATCGGTGGAGGAACATAGTTTTTTGTTAGATAAGATAACAACTCTGGATCGTCGAACACAACATAGTTTCCAAATTGATAATGCCAATTGGCGTAATCACTTGCTATAACAAATCTTGGTGGTTTGTTGGGAGTATCGATCTCATTACCCACCTTCAGCATTGCATTCATATTCGAGAAAGCCATATTCACTAAAAATGTCCCTCCAAAATTCTCGAAAATTTTCTAAGTAATATTTAAATTTTCTCAAACCGAAAATATCAATGGAAAGCTTCAATTCAAATTTTGGTAATTGACAAATTTCCTTCCAAAATTAATCAACGAATTTTTTTTTCTTTAAGAATCACTTAGAAGAAGAACTGTCGCAACTTTTTGCTATGCGACAATATAGAATTGTCGCAACAATTGTCGCACAAAAGTAGGAACTGTCGCATGATGAACAACAGCAGCAGAAAGTTTCTTCAGAAAATTAGAAATCCAAAATTTACCGTTAAAAACTCTTGAATTCAATCACAAATACCTCGTAATCACTAATATGATCCATTACGCATCCATTCTTCTTCAAACATGCTGTTTTTCAACTCTAATTCGGACTAAATTGAATATTTAAGCTCAAAACCCCAAAACCGAATCAAACAACTTCCTGAGAATCGCATACATGAATTCGAATCACCTATTGGCTCTGATACCACATGTAGGTTCTTGTACGGATCTCGTTTCTAATTGAAACAATTAAACCGTGTGAAATCCGAATTCAATTGTTTATGTGATTGCCATTTTGTCAAAAAATTTCTTGAATTAATATGCAATAAAGATTAAAGAAGTGCTTTACAATTTCGCTCAACTCTCTCTCACTCTGTTTTGAAGAATATGTCTATCAAAAGCTCAAAAACTTCACTCCTAAAAACGAACTCAATGCTGATATATATATTGTTTCTACACGACCTGCGACAGTAGTAGCGACACTATGGAAGTGTCGCAAAAGAACAATTGTCACAAATCATACAAAAACTGTCCTTTGACCACGTTAAGATTTCTGCACGCTGATTGTCATACAAATATGCAACAACATAAAGTAGGTATACTATTATGTGTTTTCGTAATGCAAGATCAAAAGAAAAGACATAAACAATAATCCCTCTTCTAAGCATTATAATCCACATTAGTCATCTTAATTACTTTAACTTAATTAAGCTCATTTAACCCAAAAAGAAAACAAATACTTTTATTTCTATTGCTTTAATAACATATACAAAATATACTATTAATCGGCGTCTCACTATTCTTTGAATGTCACTATATAAGCTCATATATAAGTAGGTATAAAGTTATGTGTTATACTAGTGCACATAAATCGTAGATGAACATATGCTTATACCTATTTCTCAAATATCTACAATCCAACCATTGTCTATGACAAGAACTATAAACTAATACGACAAACCTAAGATATATACTCGTCGTGAAGATTTTTTAAAATCTAATAGTGGAATGTGACATTAATCTGATACGTTGTAAGTACTATATATTGTCTATGACAGGAATATTTTAAAATTTTAAAAGATCCATCTACTATTAAAAAGTATTTTATTGCCTTGTTTCAGTTACAACTATGCAATATTTGAGAAATAGATAGATATATTTGTGTTTTTCAAGATTATTATTATCACATATATAATCAAGTAATGGATACTGATAGTTACTTACCACTATTTTTTACTAACATAGCTTACCCATGGGGATAAAACTTGATAGAAAACCCAGGAATGACGGATACACTAGAAAAAAAAGAATAACAGTTGTAAGAGATAAATTAAGTGATAACATAAAGATGTCCATAACGATAGGATGTGGCATTTCATACTATTATGGAAAGATTAAAAGAAAATACAAAAAGAGAAGTCAATATAAAAAGAGATACTTTAGAAGGAGAAAAGGTAGATATTATAAGGAAAAAGGTTTTAGTCATTATGCTAATAAATGTCAAAAAAAGTTTAACAAAAATATTAAGATATTTGAAATAGATGAAGATATTAAAAAGATGATTGATGAAGTATACTTCATCTAAATACATTACTTTTAAAATGTAGATTATGACGAAAGCGTATTTATATTAACAGAAACTGAATACATATCATCTAAAGATAAATAACTTAGAGATAGTATCAACAAGTTCTTCTAATATAGATAGTTCAATGATAGATGATCAAAATGAACAAAATGTAGAATATAAACAAGAAATTTTAATAAATAAGAAAAAATTTTAAAAAATACAACATGAACACTTTTCTTTATCTAACTATTATGCATTTAAAATAAACACTTTACATAAATTAGTAATAAGACCTAGAAACCATAATTTATTTTACGAATTAAATATCCAAGAAAAGACATTAGATATTAATGTAAATTCTAACAAAGTAATGATACATTTGTTATGTAGAAAAGATATACTAGACAAGTTACAAAAAATAAAAGCTGACGTAAGATATACTTTAGGATGGATACATATAGGAATTATACAAATAATAATAAAATCAACTTTTAAAGTAGGAATAAGCATGTTTCGAAATTCTTAGAGAAAATTTGCAATATGGTAAATTAAAATTTAATATTTACCCAAGAATTTCTTATCATATACAAGATAAAGATTTTGATAAGACTCTAAGCCTATTACAAGATTTTAATAGGAAACATTTCTTTAAGAAAAATAATAAACCTTAGTCTATAACCTATGTTATTTCTTATGCTATATTATATACGTATCACTCAGATTGTTTTAGCATAAAAAATACTATAGATTTCCCTTATGTAGGTTCTCGTACGTTCGGATCTACGAGGTAATCTTGTTTATAAGAGTGCGGAATCCTCACATAAACATAAACGATAATAAACGATTAATAACAAATATGTAAAGATGTCGCAACCCCCAAGACGCGTGGCAGCGGAAGGTATGAGGTGTCAAGGGGGCGCCGACCAAATCAAATATCACAACACAAGAGTTACAACAAACGACCTCTATATGAGACGTTTTCAAAAATCATTACATTACAAACTTAAAAGTGTTCACATAAAACTAGGAGTTCGCATCCGATACATAGAATTACATAACTATTATTACAAAATATAGTAAATGCAATCTAATTCCTTGGTTGTTTCAAAATATGCGACTCGAGCTATTGCTTCCGAAGCATCCTACTGCGGCTGGTAACCTGAGAATACATACTAAAAGAGTCAACATAAAGTTGATATCACATCGTATGGAACGTGTGGAACACAAGATTTCCTGTTTTTATCATCCAACAATGATAGTAATGTATTACAAAGATGTAAAAGAGGTGTATATTGTTGCCATGAACCCATAGTTCGAGCTTAACTGTGGTGTCGGGTCACAAACAAGTGCCACGATTGTGGTGCCTCCCTGCGAGTGCCTAATCCAACACTCGTAAGAACAAATGATAATGCGTCCATTTGACCAGTTAGCGCGACTAACCCGCCCGGACGGGGGGAGTCAATCCCAAATAGTACTATTCATTAACATTCACGCTATAATGATACTAACAAACTATGTGTGGGGGACTTTCAGGATTAGTTAAATAACTCATGCAACCAATATATCGTGTTTTGTACTTGCGTTCACATAAAAATAGCAGTTGTTAAAAGCAGTTGTATGTATTCTCACCCCTGAGTGGAAATAGTAGAAAAAGGGGCTATGAAACTCACCTAAGATTAGTATGTTATTTAGCAAATAACAAATAGCAAGCAACTTGTGTTCCCAAGAGTAGTCTTCTAGCGCCCTAGACGTATAAGATTGTGTAAGTAGATGTCTCAAAAGACCATCTATAGTGATTGTATAAGTGGAGGGTTAATGTCCACTTAAGCCTATCATGTAGGTGGAGGGTTAATGCCCACCTATTCGCTAGTAGTTCACTTAACTAATATGTCCATTCTTGTTTGCTTTATCAAAAACGTGTACGACCCATTGGTGAAAGTTTGTGAAAACATAATGTTGATTAGTGTGATAAGTGGGCGAAGCCCACGAATGACGGGGGTCCGGGGGCAGCGCCCCTGGTGGCGGGGTCCAAGGGGCAGCGCGAAATTTTTTATTTCAACTTATATTGCTTTAGTAAAAATGCTTCAGTTCTGGGTTTTTAGCGACACTAGGGCTAGTGTCGCAAATGCTTTGATTTTTGGGTTGTTAGCGACACAAGGCTAGTGTCGCTAATGTGATTTTGGCGACACAATGCTAGTGTCGCTAAGGTGACGGTTCAAATGCTACAGCGACACAAAGGTTAGTGTCGCTAATGTAATTTTGGCAACACAATGCTAGTGTCGCTAAGGTGACGGTTCAAATGCTATAGCGACACAAGGGTTAGTGTCGCTAATGGCTACTGGGCTTCTGCGGCACAGGGATCAGAAACAGACCCGTTTTGCCAATTTTATTTTGTAATCCAAATGTTCGAGATAAAATTCAAGAAAAATATATGTTGTTTCTTAGTATGTTAGGTACTTAAAATAATTTTTACAGAATTTTTAAACAAGTCTAAGTATTTATAAAAATTGTAGTTTCCCACAGAGGTCAAAAAATAGCCAATCAGGAGACATGCAAGGAGATCGAGTTTCTGGGCAGAATGCGTGCGTATTTGGTGAGGTCATCTAAACGACTATTTTTCTCAACAAAATTTCTGAAGTTTTGGCGCTGGGTTTAAGTCTTTTGGATATGTAAATCTCGAGTTATGACTAAAACAATGAGGGACAATTTTTCTGCCTTTTACCCAACCCGTCTACATGTTTTTGTAAAAATTATTTCGGGTATCAAACGAGCTTCAAAAATCATGAAATCAGTGTCAAATGAAAGATAACTTCTTAAACTTAGTTTTAGCCTTTTGAATCGTTCATTTTGGTTATGTTTTGAGGGAGATATCACCTCCCAAAGTCGGACAAAGTTTCCTGGCCGGATTTCATGTAAGGTTCTTGCATGTTTTAAGCTATGAAAACGATTTTTGTGCAATCTTTTGGACATAACTTTGTTAAGTGAGCATTTTAACATGTTTATAGATGTGTTACAAGTATTCTAAATGAGTTAGATGTTCTTACATGTTGAAAGACCGATCAAAAAGGAGAGGAAGGTGAGGAAAGGGCTTGATTTCTTGACTTCTCCTTGAAAGTGTGATGGCGGCTTGTGGTGGTGGAGTGGTGGTTGATGGTGGTGAGGAGGTGGTTGATGGTGGCAGATTTTTAGAGAGAGAGGGAGAGTAGAGAGAAGGAGGAGAGAAGTGTGGGATTGTGTGTGTGAGAAATGGAGTGTAGTGAGGTATTTTTGTGGGGTGGGCTTGGGCCTATTTGGGGTGGGCCTCTTGGACCAGCCTAGGCCGAGTTGGGCTTGGCCCAAAGGTGTTTCGGGCTCGTGACTCGTTTTCTCGACTTCGTGTTTCGTTCCCCGTTCGTTTAAACGTAAATTTTGCGGTTCTAAAAAGTTGATAATTTACGTTAAGCTTTTGTGTACAATTTTATTTTGTGAATAATATTCGGAATAAGTAAGTATTCTTAAAATACTAAATTGAGTTACAAAAGTATATTTCGGGTGTTGCTCGGGTGTCGGGCTCGGTTTGCGCGTTTTTCTCGCGTTTGTTACGTTTTAAACAAAACGTCAAAGTTTTTCGTGTATTATTATTTGAAATAATAATATAAGGTATATAACCACTATTTTAACTATAAAATATGATTACGTTATCTATGAAAAGTTTTCACCAACGTCGTATAAATAGTCGGACCACGTCCGGTTGTTTCGCGTAATTACGAATAATTTCGAAGGTGTAATTCAAACAGTTACGTAAGTGTTCATACACATATATACAAATAGTTGCAAGTAATCACAAGTACTTAGCCTAATAAAGAACTAAATACACGTAATTAAAGTTCTAGTTTAAGGTAATCATTACCCTAAAGTGGCAGGTGTCACAAAAGATCACTTTTATTGAACGTAAACAAGTATAACATTCATAAAAGATACAAACTCTCTCTTTTCTCCTCTCTGCGAACTTACACTAAGGAACTAAGACTGAGTTCGAACTTACAACCCAAAAAATCTCTATATCTAAAACTTTCGGACTTGTGTATATATAGGCACTTAAGTTCGTACGAACTCAGCAACTTCTAAGTTTGTACCTACTTTAAGTTCGTACGAACTTCTAAGTTCGTACGAACCTACCAAATACACATACAAAACTAAAGTTAATAATTACAATGATTAACAAAATGACTTATAAACCTAACTATTACAAACTAGAACCTTTTGTCACACAATATGCACCAACACCGTACTTATTTAATGAAGTATGTCAAGTAGAAATACCTAATTTTCCAAAGATAGAAGAAATAGAATCAAGACCCTTAGATCTAGATTTACAAGATAAACCTTTATTAACGGGTCAAATTATGCCTATATCATCCTTTACAAATACATGTGCTTTTAAACCACCTTTTAAAAAGGTTGACTAGGTCAAATAGATTTGAATAAATGATAACAGCTAAAGAAGATAATATGATAAACTACCAAGTCCAAGAGATTCTCATATGTTAACATTCTTATAGATACAAGAGCAAATGCGAATTATGTAAGTCATAAGTTGTGCTCATAGCTGAAAAACTTTAAATTAGATGAGCCTAATCAATATACTAACTTTAATAGATAATTACATGAAATAAATGAAGCAATAGAAACAATTTTAAAATTTGGACAACAATTAATTCATAGAAGATTATTTATTGAAAATGAAGATGAAAATGATACATTAGAAACTATGTTAGGATTAACATTTCTAGAAAATGTTAAACCTTATCATATAACAACTTATGGATTAAAAATAACATTCAATGGTAAAATGATATACATATTTAAATGACGAGTCTCCTTATATTTATATACCTATAGGAATTACTTATAAGGATTATAGGGCTAAATATTTTGTTTCATACATAAATAACGGTGTCGGAGCATGAACATGTATCAAATTGTTTCCCAAAAGAATACCTCCAAGAGTTAGAACCCCATATAGGAAGGAGAATATTTAATGCTATTATTAAAATGGATAAAGGTATTAGAACACTAGTAATACTATTAGAGTCATATATGATTAAATGCGCTCCTTTTTATTTTTATGATTAATTATCATCTTATATTTTATTAGGAAATAACTTCCAATAAACTTTTAATAAAGTAGTATTCGATTTTGTATCCAAATAAGTAAGCTTTATAACACAATTTTACCACTGGATAGTAGTCAAAAGACTCAAAAACGCATACAAAAACAGAGACTGATGATACTTAAACCCCGCACAGCACATCATGGTGATTTGGAGTATAAAGAAAAACTGATTTTCCTTAGAGAAACACCCTTGTTAAAATACCAAGGCATTCTAGATTATCAAGTCAGTTTTAGAAGATTGAATTTTGTTGGTGCATCTTGTGTGACAACAGCATCTAGTTTGTAATTGGTCATTTTGTTAATCATTGTAATCGTTAATGTAGGTCACCCTTGAATGGATCCAACGGGGTAACAATGCTTGTTAGAGTGCGAAATACTCTAAGAAACGATACGAGTGTTCAAAACATGTTTATCTCACAAACAATCCCTTACTTCAAATGTATTCGAACTAGGATGAATCGTATGAACCTGATATACTGATCTCAGTTCGTAGGAAAGCTTAGAAACAATATTTTCGAACTTTATATTTTTAAGCAGCTAGGTTCGTACGAACTTAGCTGCTCCTAAGTTTGTACGAACCTATAAGTTCGTACCTGACTTAGTTCTAAGTTCGTACGAACCTACACATATAACATATAAATATTATTTCTAACATATTAATAAACAACATATAACAAAATATTCATTTATTAATAACAAAGACTATTACAGGACTAGTCTATTACATAATAGAAGTTGTTGTCACAAACATGTACCTACAGACTCCCCCTTGACAATAGCTCTATTAGTCTTCAGTCTTTACTTCGTCTTCAGAGCATCTTCTCACTAACTCTGATTACTTCCAACCTAGATACCTTTCTCGACACAAACATTGACAACTTTTTTATATCTTCTGCCCTCGTGTCTCCAATTATCTCTGTAGAGAATCTTGTTGACATGCAGCTTCATTAGATCATCTTTAGACATGTTTACCAAGTGTAAGCTGTCGTATACTCTCAGCACCACATTCCCTTCATTATCCTCCTCACTGCCTCTGCAGTTTCACTATCCACGTACCACCACTTTAGATTTGTCAGTACGTCCTGTGGCATCCTTTTCAAAGGAACTCTCTTTAAGCACTTGACTGGTTTATACACCATCTTCATCCAAGGCTTGTTGGTGATGGGATCAATCCTGGTCAAGTCAGGAACTCTTTTACCCGCTCTTGGTTTCAAATCAACGAATTTATTTGTTTCTCCTTCACGCTTTACAATTCTTTCTAAAGTCCAGGAGTAAGGATCATTGCTATAATTCACCAAGTCAATCCAGGCTAGTTCCTTCGGTTCAATTCTCGGCAATGAGCTGAATACTTTCAGTTTTCTTCTCAAATACTGAATTATCTTTTAATTATGAACAGTTTTAGCTCACTGTCATATAACCAACTTATGATGCCTTTATTCAGTTTGCCCGATCCCTTGACCCTGATATCACCTCTATACTTTCTCTCTGGTTCCTTTTCAGCCTTTTTAAACCATAAGGTTTTCATTTCAGCTCTGGACAGTTCTTTTTCTTCATTTGTTTCATCGCCAAGGACTTCATCATCTTCTGATTTTATATGCTTGCGATCTAACACCTTCTCCCCAGTTTCAGTCTCAATTATCACTTCAGTGGCAGGTTGCTTAGCCACGACGTGTTCATCAATATCAATATCTGAATCTTGAACCATCTCTTCGTCTGACTTCCAATCTGCAACGCCTGTACTGAAGATTTCTCCTTCTTCAAGTTCTGACCCATCGCTATCGAATTCATCTAATCCAAGCAATGCTTCGATGGTGTCAGATTCGTCCAGATTTACAGGAGTTTGAGCTGAACCACTCGCTCCTTCCTTATGATTTGACTCTCCCTGAGCCTGTTGCACTAGTCTTCCAGTTGAAGAGCTAGCCAGCTCACCTTCCTTAGAAGCCTCGGGATCATCGTCATGGTCATGATTATGATCTTTCTTACGTCTCAACTCATAATCTTTGCAGCTTGTCATCTCCCCATGAGCTTCCTTGCGCTTTATTCCGTGTGATAATACCTCTATCATCCCTTTTGCACTTAAACACCCATTTGTGTCTATTGCAAATTCTCCTCTAGGTAGATCGACCAGCTCCCAGACTTTGAGCTTTTCGAATTATGCGAGTTCCTCTTGCATAGCTTCTACCTATGAGTTCTCTTTTAATGCCATTTGGATATTTTTCGGCTCGACTTGAGATATAAAACAGCTATACAGACATTTATGCATGATTCCTGAGTCTTGAATCGATACATATAGACTGGTGCTGTCAGATATCTCTCTACGAGTCTTTACTCTAGAACTTGGATCACCAATGATATTATCAATAGGATGATACTTGTTCACACGGGTCGAGATCGTAGTGTCAACCGGTAAGTTAGATCCTAGATTTGATCCAAACTCCCCCTGAGGTAGTACTTCTTCCTCAACAATTTCTTGCACAGAATCGGTAACCTCTGATGAAGATGGAATATCATTCAAATTTGAATCACCATCTGCAATAGGATCGACAATAATATCTTTCCCTTTATCATTTGAATCTTCTGAACACGAAATACTAGATCTTGGTGCAAAACCATTGTTTTCACCATCATCCAGTACCACATGTTCTAATCCCAAAGTGTCAATGTCACTTAGGATAGGAAGATTGAATGATTTGAAGACTGCATCATAATTAAATAACCATTTTGGTCCGGTTTGTACGGCTGGAGTATAAGATGAAACTTGTATGTTATATACAATCTCAACTTTACCAGCTGTCTGATTAAAGACCCTTTTGTTTGGAGATCCGGCTTCATAACCCAGGAAAAATCCTTCGTCAGCCTTTTCACCAAATTTTGGTTGATTCTTGGTCTTTAGTAAAGTACAATGAACACCGAAGGGTTCAAGACCAGTAAGATTTGGTTTTCGACCATTTAAAAGCTCATAACATGTTTTGTTATGCTTCTTGACGGTTAAAACCCTATTAAGTACATGACAGGCTGTATTCACTGCTTCTCCCCAGAAAATGACGGGAAGCTTTGAATCAGCCAGCATTGTTCTCGCGGCCTCAATCAACGTTCTATTTTTCCTTTCAGCGACACCATTTTGTTGTGGCTCATAGGGAGCACTAAACTGATGTTGAATTCCTTTGCTTAAGCAAAAGACATTCATCACCGAGTTTTTGAACTCTAGCCCATTGTCGCTTCGAATCTTCGTGACACCTCGACTAAATTGATGTTCAATCTGGGTAAAGAATGTCATCAGCATTTCAGCTGTCTCATCCTTTGATCCCAAAAAGAATACCCAAGAGAAACGCGAGTAGTCATCAGTAACCACTAAGCAGTAATGTTTACCGCCTATACTCCTTGCATTCACAAGACCGAACAAATCCATGTGAAGAAGGTCAAACACTGAGACAATAGAATTTTGAGTTTTGGGTTTGTGAGGATTCTTGTGTTGTTTTCCTTTTAGACAAGGTAGACACTTGTCCTCTAACTCAAATCACAGCAACGGAACACCTTGCACTAGTCCATTTTTGACTATAAAGTTCATCTTTCTAAAGTGCAAGTGGGCCATTTTTCTATGTCACAACTGTGAATCAGTCTCAGAGGCTTTGGATATCAGACATGTTGATTCCTGAGACGCTTCATCAACACTCATATCCATGACATAAGTGTCATTCTTCCTAGGTGCCCTAATGAGAATCCACTCCTTTGGAATGACAAATCCAGGTTTCAGTATCAAAGCCTCTCTATCTGTGAAATGAACGGGATATCCTTTATCACAAATCTAAGAGACACTCATGAGATTATGTTTTAGCTCCTTAACATAGTTGACTTGCTCTAACACAATTTTCCCATTTGTGACATTACCTACTCCCGTGATCTGTCCACCTTTAGCACCCGCAAAGTTAACATACCCTCCTTTCTTGTGCATGAAATCCACAAGATTTTGCTTTTCCCCCGTCATGTGCCTTGAGCAACCGCTATCAACATACCACCAGTTAATAGCTCTTCTGGTTAACTCATGCACATTAAATGGCAACCATTAGTTATCAAGGGGGACCCAAGCCACAACGGTCTTGGGTCGGCCGTTCTCATCTACGAATGTGAACTCCTTCAAGTATCCATTACTCTTATCAGTGGAGCCGGATGCTTTAGGAATCTCACTCGTTTGAGTAGGGGAGGTACTACCACTATGCTTTCTTTCCGGAGACTTCTGAAAAAGTCTAGGATTTACTGGCCTTGGGTTTGATGTAGGTCTAACCCTAGTTGGATAGTTATAACTTGAATTTTGATAATTCTTATTATTACTATTAGGGTTGTTAAAACGGTTGTTGGGAGTTTGAAATCTCTATGGAGTCTTTGACCTTGAAGATTGTCCATAAGAGCTTCCTCCAGAAGAAGTAGTGCTCCTAGAACTATCATGTGACGAAAACTTCACATACAAATGGAACCTAACCATACATGGCCCCCGATTATATCTCGTCAGCTCGTGCCGTAAGGTGTTGGGTTAAGTCCCGCAACGAGCGCAACCCTCGTGTTTAGTTGCGACTTCACTCCATTCACTAGATCTTCTAGCTTCAATGCTTTATCATACCTAGGATTTGAATTAATTCACATTCGAGTTGTTTCTCCAATCGTATAGATAAACAATCTAAAGTAATTATCTTCCCATTTTGTAAGAACTTAAATTTGTACAATTTAAAATGAAAAATAACTAAATATAAACAAACAAATATGAAATTATTCATATTAAAAAGCACATTCTTTTTGGGAGAGTCACTGTTACGAAGATCATATTAGCCATGATGTAGACTGTACACAGTAGGAATTATTGTATTCCTTGGTTATTATGTATGTAATTTATAGTTCACAACGATTATTGGTATTGTTGTCCACTTAAGCAGTCAACACTCAGAATTTTCAAGTACACATTTAGTTATTGTTCACGATTAACTATGTATCTCACATTTGATATACCCTTAAAATCGAGAAAGTCCAAAATTCCATGTAATGGATGTTTTTAATTTAAATTCATCTCTAAAGTCAAGTCCTTTATATTAAGAGCAATGTACTTTTGTACATGTGAAGAGACTATACTAGGGTTAGAGCCTAACAAATCTAAAATCAAACCAGAGGTGATAGGTTTGCACTTTCGTACAACAAAGTGACATAGTTTGACTAGAGACCTTGAAAACGGTATTCTTGTTTCTTGGTCGAGTTTGCTCTATTTTTAGGATATACTGACTGAGTCTAGGTCAGCATGCTTCAAGATGTAGCAGAAGAAACAGTTAGTGAACCCCCCTAGATGAATTGTTTTATATTTATCCAATAACATGTATTCAGGTACAATCTATCTCCTAAGAATTAAGACTTAATGTCATACATCAAAATAGAGATTGCACAGAAGAATCGTATTATTTAATATATATATATTAGGTACTTGAAAACCATTGTGTCGTATGCCTACCAATACATCGTATGATGAAGCTATTAGTTACGTTTATATTTAATGTACTTTTGACTGCGTATGTACTACATCTAAAAGCCACACATATAATAATGTTCTAGGCATAGGTAATGTTTTCGTCATATCTTCGCGTCATTACAGTGACACTCATATTTTATAGTTTTTCCAAACTAACTAAAGATCCTAAGAAATAAAGATTGATAAAAGTTCTTAAGCGAGATATGTCACTCATGATTTGTCATTCCAGCAATGTGGACTAACAACTCAAAACTTGATTTATCAAAAGCCTTACTATAAAAATCAGCTAGATTATCATCCCATATTAGATTTTATCTCCCCCTCAGTCGCTATGTCTTCTGCTGAAATTGTAGCCTCTGAAGTATGTGATCCTGCACACTAGATAAAAATCATTAGTTATTAAGGGGGACCACCACGGACTTGGATCGACCATTCTCATCAACAAATGTAAATTCCTTCAGATATCCATCTCGCCTTTCAGGTGACTTGGATACTCTGGAATTCTCACTTGTTGGGGAATGGGAGGAGCTACCACTAGGCCTTCTATCCGGAGACTTTTGGAAAAGTCTTTGATTGACTGGCCTTTGGTTTGAAGAATATCTAACCCTAGATTTATAGCTATAATTGGAATTATGAAAATTCCTATTACTACTACCCTGGTTAGAAAAACTTTTGTTGGGGTTGTTAATACTTTTTGAAGGTTTCGACCGAATTGATTCTCTACTTGAGCTTCCTGTTTCAGGAGAACTGCTCCTTGGACTATCATTTGTCGAAACTCTTGATTTCTTATATGGACACACACTTGCTACATGTCCCTTTTGATGGCACGTGAAGCACGAACGCTTCTCACAGGCTTTCTTTTGAGCCTTGAGAATCGCTTGGTGTTCCAATTCTGTTTGTTTACCTTTTTCATTTTTATTCTTAACATCTTCTATTTTAGGTCTAACAAACTCAATTTTAGTTTTTGACTCATCATTGGTCCCCAACACAGCTCTCTCTGACTTGGTCGACTCGATGATGTCTACCATCTCAGAGACTGCTGGCCGTGTAGTAGAGTTAGCTTCTTGTACATTTAATAGACTATCTAAGGTTTCAACTGAAAATCTTTTAAGTTCAATTTTCTTATTAAGTTCAACAATTCTAACCTTAGCGTCTGCTAATTCTTTTTCTTTATTTGAAGACTGTTTAGTTAAATCCAAAACATGTTCACGAGTTAAGTCAATTACTTGACTCTGCTCGTTCACTTTGTCTTTTAAAACTTATAAATCATCTTTATCAGATTTAACTTTATTAACTAACTCAGAGTTTTTCAGTTTTAATATTGTGTTTTCTTCTTTTAAAGCATTTAACTAAGTTGTCATCGTTTGTGATGACTCTATTAAATTCTCAGCCTACTCTGCAAAGTTAGTACATAAAACACAAGCATTAACTACAGAGTCTAAGTTTAAAATAACCTTATGCTTCTCAGCATCCATGTTAGCCATATATGCAATGAAGTCATTTGAACTCATAGTATCAGTTGACTCCAATCTTATAACCCTGGTCTCTGAGGCAGGTAACTCTCTGTCAGTCTTCTTCTCACTAGCATCCTTTTGATCTGCCTCATCAATTGTGGTCACGAATTCCTGAGGCTCTTCAACAGGTGTACTCCAATCATATGAACCGTCACGTGTTTGAGTAACCAAGGCTCTGGAATATGTACTATTCCCTGAGTATTGATCACTAGTAGACGTCCCTTGATATGAGTCAGCTCTACTCTCTTTGATCTGTTCACTACCACCGAATCTTTTCTCCAAAGCTACCCAAAGCTCTCTAAAACAGTAGTAACGTTGTTTGAAGGTATGCTTGATTTCTTCAAGAAGACACTTGATGATAGCAGACAAAGCCTTTTTCTCTGCATCATACATCTTTTGTCTGCCTCCTTCATCATTGAATACGAATGAAACCTACGTTT
The DNA here is from genome assembly GCA_963921325.1 of Logfia minima. Lineage (NCBI taxonomy): Eukaryota > Viridiplantae > Streptophyta > Magnoliopsida > Asterales > Asteraceae > Logfia > Logfia minima. The sequence goes on from OY992766.1 coordinate 14,871,577, forward strand.
CCCTTCGAATTCATAAGTAGGTGCATCATACCCTTCATTTATACATATCCACATCTTGATGTCATTGAATTTTACAAATGATTCAAATCTATCTTTCCACCCGAACTAATCTTCAGCTAAAAGCTTTGGTGGTGAAGTAGCTTTATCCACTTTATGATCCATTTGTATCAGCTTGTTCACGTTTGACATCGTAAATAGAGAGTATACGAGTTCGAAGTTTCCCTCCAAAATTCGCGAAAATATTCCGAGTAAAATTTAAATTTTCTCAAACCAAAGGTAAGCTTAAATTCAAATTTTGGCCAAAGAAATTTTTTTCGAAATTTCCCGCCAAATTAAAAAAAAAATTTCATTTTTTTTGTTTTTATCGAACTTATGAAAGTTAAGTTCGTACGAAGTTAGGAATTTTCGAACTTGCAAGTTCGTACGAACTTAGTAAGTTCAAACAAAACCTAAGTTCGAAGGGGTAAGTTCGACTTACAACTAACTTATAGCTGTAATTTCGAATGATATTTCAAGTAAGTTCGTACGAACTTAGTTCGTACGAAAAGCTGTTGAAAAACTCATATATGAAATTTTCAGATCTGGGTTCGTTTCAACCTGCAACTTCGAATATCTTCAATACTAAGTGATAATATACCACTTTGGAAGCTAAAAACAACAATCTAACTTCCAAATCTTTCCTAATCACTCGTTTCTTTATCTTTTCTTTACCCCAAACCAAAAATGAATTGTTTAAAGACTTTGATACCACTTGTAACTCCGCTTAGGGTTCGGATCTACAAGGTAAACTTGTTTACACGAGTGCATAATCCTCACATAAACATAAACGATAACAAACGAGTAAACAAATGTGTAAATATCACTTTTATTGAATGTAAACAAAATTACATTCGAACATACAAAGAGCATTCGAACTTAGCCTCAAAAACTTAGTTCCTAACTCTTTAAAACTGATTTTCGGACTTGTGTATATATAGGCAGCCAAGTTCGTACGAACTTAGCTGCTTCTAAGTTCGTAAGAACTTACTAAGTTCGTACGTACTTCTAAGTTCGTACGAACTTCTAAGTTCGTACGAACTTCTAAGTTCGTACGAACCTACAAAATACACAGACAAAACTTAAGTTAACGATTACAACGATTAACAAAATGACTTCTAAACCTAACTATTACAAACTAGAAGTTGTTGTCACAAAACATGCACCAACAGACTCCCCTTGACAATAGCTCTAGTTTCGATGCACCAACAGTAAAGGAATAGAACTCCAAAGTCATATATTAGAAAAAATAATGGCTTCTCTAGACAAATTAAATGATAAAAAAAACAAGTTCAAAGTTTTCTTGAAATACTTAATTATGCTTATTTATCCAAAATCTAGCATTATTTAGGAAACCATTTCAAAATTTATTAAAGAAGGATAAAATTTTTAGTTTTGATAAACACCTAGAAAGTCAAGCAAAAAGATAAAGGATCATTGTAAGAATCTACCTAAACTACAATTAGCAAAAGAAGATAATAGTTTAATTCTTGAAACTGATGCTTTTGAAAACTATTAGAGTGGAGTTCTTAAAAGGATTGATTATAGTTCAGATCAAATTAAGAGAGGAGAAAGTATATATAGATACTGCTCTGGAACCTTTACAGATACCCAAACTAGATACTATATTAATGAAAAAAAACTATTAGTTATTGTAAAAAGTTGCTAAAATTCTATTACTTTTTATTACCAAAAAAGTTTTTGTTAAGAATTGATAATACACAAGTAAAAGCTTTATAACAAATAATCTTCCATCTAAACCAAAGTTTAAAAGATTAATGAGATACCAAAGTTTAAAAGATTAATGAGATGACAGACTCCTTTATATAATTTTGATATCGAGATTATTAAATCTAACAATAATCTTTAAGCAGATTTTTTAACCAAGATGGCAAAGATAATTCAGGAAGTTGACAGGATCACTTCATTTGATGACAGAACAAATAGAAACAATCAACGACGTTTTCAATATTATTGATATTTCCAAACTCTTGGAAAATTCAGCGCAAGTTAAAGATTTACTTATAACATGCTGCATGTTGATGAGAACTAAAATAGGAAAACATAATCACGGTATAATGAAAGCTTTGATAAAAGAAGAAACGGAAAAAATGGATGTTGGTTCTTCTTTAAGAGTAGATATATCTTTTACTTTATCAAAAGAAACAATGATAGATCAGCTCCTAGATAAAGATAATTCTAAAAAAGTTGTGAATCTTTTTCTTTCCCAATGTTGAAAGATAAAAAGATGAATTTCGAAAAACTTGTGGCACTAAATTTTATTAAAAGAAAAAGTTTTATGATGAAAGAATTATATAATCTTTGTGAAACTGATTATAGAAACATAGATTTTTTTGAAGTTTATCTCAAACTTAACTATCTACAAGATTCATCTCCCCAAGAAATTAGATACTTGTATGATTTTGTATCCATAAATTCGATGTACCTTACTTCTCCAAATTTTCTAGAAATTTCCCCAACTCCCATCTTGGATAGGAGAAGGAGATAAAGATTGTTATTTAAAAACTCTAACTATCACACCTAAAGATATTTTAGTTTTCAAATTCCTCTTGGTAGGACCAGATTTTCATGAAGAACAAACATATTATGCTCACCATTTTATACAATTGAAAAAATCCGAATGTTTTACTATTTCCTTCCCAACAAATAGAAAAGAATTTCAAAGATATTGTCAAAGTGAAATTCATTTTAGAAGAGCCATCGGTATTAGAACATTTCTCCAAGGAACGGAGGCCAGTTTTAAAAGAAAATTTTACACTTACATTGGAAAGAAAAGATTTTCTTCAATAATGATATCTCCTGCAAAAATTACACCTAATGCAACTTCAAACTTTATGAAAGGAAAATAATTTTGATAAATAAAGGAAATTTAAGATCAAGCCTACAGGCCCAGCCAAGGATTTGTTAACTCAGACAACATGAAAGGGGAACATGTCCATCATGTTCTCCACAAAAAGAAAAAGAAGAAGATACATGGGTTCTTTTAGCATCTTCTGAGGATGATGATTAAGCGGAGGAAATGATACGTGTGATCTATATTTAAAAAGATAGTGGTCATTGTGGAATCTATATGAGAATATTTTTAATACTACAAACAAAAGAGGATATCACCTCAGGTAAAGCCCATGTGCCATGTAAGCTTGAAGTCAACACTTACATAGAGGTCCAATAAGAAAAAGGAAAGTCTCGTGGAGGCAAAGCTATTGAGTAGGTTGTTTTGAAACTTGTAATGTAAAATATTAAGTCTTTGTATTAGATCAAGGATATAAATTAGGAGGTTGTCCGTAAGGGATCATCGATTCTTATTCTTTCTTTTTCATGTGCTTGTAATATAAACGTTATGCATCAATAAAACCTCCATCTTTCCTTATAATTTCACTGAGCATCTATCTTAGTTAACTTTATTTCTTCCTTACACAAATAAAATCTCCAACTATATCCATATCAACCGTCTGTATGCCTAACGTAAGAAACGAAACTAGATTGTATTGAGTGTTGTTGAAGGAGCCACAGGGAAGTTACATATTATTCTAAGATGCTCATTAAAAGTCTCCTAATCTAATCCGACTACACTTCGGTCAAAAAAGAAGACAAGTACATAAGCATGTTGGACACTTTATTTATGTAACCTTTAAATAATTTTAACTTGTGTGATTGTTCATGATAATTATTAGGAATATTTTAAATCAAAAATTTTAGTTTTAATAAAATAACCCAACGTTTAAATGCTCAGATAACCACATTTTTTTATTTTCTTTACTAGTATGTTATATTTCATATTATATATATGTATATTATATGTATGTACACGGGTAAATGGATGAGGTTCTTCTTCAGTAGTTTATCGGGGGTAGGCGAGTATTTTCACTCCGATGTACGCGGCCTAATCGATGTATCTCGTGAACATTTCCGACTCCTTCCCTGGCCACCCCAAGATGTGCAGCTAGTGAGGTTTGAATCTGAGACCTCTTGTGAGGATATCAAGACGTCAACCACTAGGCCCATTAGTGATAGCTATATGTATATATGTATGTATTAATATCAAAATTTTCTGTCAAAAATAAAGAGTGAGACTATCTGTATGTATGTAATAGTATAAACTCCCACCAAATATCCTTCTTAATATGAAGAGTACAATTTCAGCATAGGAAGGTGTAAGTGAGCTCTCTAATATTCGACTAACAGCTTCTAAAACCATCATATCAGTATACCAGCAGTTACCTGCATCAATGCATATGAAGCGGTTGCCCTCTCAATATAATAGAGGGCCCTGCCATTGTAAACTTCATAACTTGTCTTTCCACAAATTTTGCATAAATTGGTTTAACGGATAGTCATCATGCAAGTGTTGCTCTTTTCCCTTTTGCATTTCTCGACTGCAAAAAAGCAGGTGAAAAAACCAACTCAATTACGTGTATATATACACCAGAAACAATCCCGAACGTTGACTTTAAAGGTCAACCAGACTACTTTTGAACTTATTTTTTATTTTGATTTTGGCACTAATGTAACATCAAAAGGTATTTTTACGTGTAGCATACTTAATAAACATCGTGTAGACGTTCGACACTATGAATGGTTCAATTCCGGTTATTCTGTAGCTTGAATCAGTCACATCAACTAAACAAATAAAAAAGCTACAGAGAGCACAGGTCAAGAGTCTCCCAAAAAGTAGTTATAATGCATAAAACCTCATCATTTATTTCAAAACACTAGTTTATTATACTCCTAGTAGAACACATAAATTTTGTAGCCATATTTGACATACTAATTATTTATCAAAATTTTGAAAAATATGGAAAAAATGTGCAGGTCAACCCAACCAGATCCAGCTCTTTTAAATCCGTACCAAAATGACCTATCATCCAACCCGCGTATTTTCTACCCACCTCTGTTGATAGATATCAAACATTTTCCAACAATTTACAAGATCTTGATCATATCTTAAGTTGCAAGAAACTGATTGGACTAAAATACTCAAAAGGTGTGTAAGAAAGACCTGTGCAGCTGCAGATCTTTTAGCGTCCAAAAACTGGCCATATATGTTGTACAATCTCTGTTTCTCGGCTTCTGAAACTGAAGGTCTCGCATTGGCAGCAATCGAGTGTAAGGTGGCATTGGTGATGACCGGCATATATCCAGGCTCATGAACAAATTTACTGTTCAGATAATCGTGAACAGCTGCCAGCTGTGCATCTGATAAGAGAGCTTGAAGGTCTGCACCACTAAACCCTTCCGTCTTCCGAGCAATAACTTCCATATTGACATCATTGGCTAAAGGTAACTGATATTTGAAAGAAATACAATGATAACGTCCACCCATAAAATGACTATACACACATAGGAGGTCGCAAAGAGGACACGCCAAACGGTGGGTAACGAGCCAAAAAGGTAATTTTTGACTACGTCAGATTAGGTTTATCTTGAAACACTTTCTATCTGAACTGTTACAATTTGTTTTAACATTTTGGTGTAAATATGATATAAAAAAATATAGACTATCCTAGTACATAATTAAGTTCAAATGAGAATGAGATTTTTTGTAAGAATGGAGGAATCAATCTCAACCATCTATTTCATCAAAATAATAATACCCCCAACATTTTTAAAAATTGAATATCTCACAAACGGCTAGTCAAAAAAATATAAAAATTGCACTATAAAAATAAGCATTTTTTTCTCATCAATTAGACATCTCACAAGGTACACTTTCGACGAACTTTTTTTTTTTCATTTTTTGGTGGGTTTTGAAAACTAGTAACACATGTGTTAGTCGCTGGTAACACATGTGTTAGTCGCTAGTAACACATGTGTTATCAACCACTAACACATTTGTTACTGGTTTTTGACCCAAAAAAAAAATTATCCAAAGTATATAATGAGGGATATCTAATCGTAGAGAAAAGAACGCTGATTTTTATGCTACAATTTTTATAACTTTTTGATTAGCCGTTTGTGAGATATTTAACTTTAGGGGAAAATTGGGTTTTGCAAAATGGATGGCTAGGATTCATTCCTTCATTCTCACTAAAATTTCCATTCTCATTTGAACTCAACCCTACTAGTACAATATTCATCTAACTTCAAGTATAAAGTGACTTAAAAGGTTGTATGCATGTACAAATTTGCACGAATTTTCGACCCATTAATACAATGGGTTGAAACTGTCACCTCTAGATTTAACATAGCAGAAGGATCTAGAGGGAAGTAACTTTTTTGAGGGAAGCAACACTTTTTGGCTTAAATTTTCATTGATGAATATTACACTCAATGAATATTTGGTGTGAAGTAATCAGCGAAATATTCATCAACGAATATTTAAGTAAAAAAGTGTTACTTCCCTCCTTCCCTCAAAAAATTCACTTCCCTCTAGACCCTTTCCCATTAAACATATATGTACCTTTCTAGAAAGAACATTAAGAATATCCAGTCTCTCTTTTGGTGATGGAAAATCACAGAAGAGTAGGCGATCCAATCTACCAGGTCGCAGCAGGGCAGCATCGAGTAGATCAGGTCTACTGTAAATCCAATAATATGAAAATGACTTAGTATCCCTGAACAAAACTTTAAATTTTATCTAGCCAAGGAACAGAGTTGAATTGTGATAATATTCCCTCCCGCCCAAAACCAAAGTACATTTTCGATTTTAAAATTTTCGTTTTTAAAATCAAAACTAGTTTATTTACTGTGATTCAATTGCAACAGTATTTCATATTTATGTCACAGTATCTATAATTTTTCAATTCAAATCTTTTTGTGTTTAAAAGTCGATGTCAAATGCAAATTTGGGAGGTAGAGACCAAGGAAGCACACAATAATGTAAACATCAATCACATATGATCAAAAGCTCATAGAAATCAAAGTAAGAAGTGATTGATAGCCTAGAGTGACTTCACTCCTGATGCAAACCAGTCCAATAGGATATATATAACACGGGTAGGAAGTACAAGTCCAATACTATATAGATTTTTCAAATATTGCAATTTTTATTTTTTCTGAACTGCGAAGACACAATAAAATTATAGCAATTAATAGTCGCCACCGTGGACTTATAAACCAATCAAAGACTTGCAAAACAAAATACTGTCTCTTTATGACCAGTCCATCAATGATAAAGATGTTCACGGTAAGTCATTTTATATTAACTTGAAAGTCTTGATGTGTGTATGGCTTGTAAAAGGTCTCTTTATGACCAACTTAGACTATAGCCTAATGGCATGGTGATTATTACACATCCAAAATCACATGCTAAGCAACCAAATTGATCCTGTAAAATCAATTGCTAGTACGCACAAGGCTAGAAACGATCCAAGCTCGAGCTCTGTTGATATAAATAGGCAGATCTCGAGCTTCGTTAAGCTCGAGCTCGGCTCACTTACACCCCTACGAATGACATGATAATGATCTCATGGAAGTGTAAGAGTGGTAATCAATAGCCTGAGTTATATCATGTAAGGAAAAACAAATAACCGAAGAAGCACTAACCTTGTGGCAGCAAAAACAAATACTCCTGTTAACACTTCAACACCATCCAACTCTGTAAGAAACTGGAAGATTCAATGGAAACATCATTCAGTACAATAGTCAAAGAATAGCTTGAATTGTACTAGAATTACAAATTGAGTTATAAGAAAAACTAAACTAACTTGATTAACAACTCGGTCAGTCACACCGGTATTGTCATGACCTCTTTTTGGAGCAATAGAGTCAAATTCATCAAAAAAGAGGAGGCATGGTGCAGCAGCAGCTGCTTTTGAGAATATATCACGTACCTGGAGTTGAGTGTTAAGGTTAAACTACAATTTCAATCTGAAGAATCTTATCACATTGCACATGTTTCTGTGGGTGATTTAAATGGAACCTAGTATCCTACAGGCGTGTTTACACAATGGGGGATCATAAAACAACAAATTATAGTTTAGGTGGTAAATTAAGCGGATCTTAGGATGTGCATTTTGAAACTAATTACATGATATTGAATAGCAATCAGATAAACATCAGCTGTAATAAGACATGATGCATGAGACAGCGTTTTAACGTAAATCTGTTGTTTAAACTTAGAATATGCAGATTATCACTTGTTTGAATGTTTGGCATGTTATGATTATACGATAATAGACAATAGATAAACTGATAAAAATAGACATTTTATGTAATGTTGAAGCATTCACAGTTTAAAATATGTAATTTAACATTTTAGTTCAATGTTCTCAATTCCTTTCTAAAGGTATACTTTTCAATAGTATGATTAACATTGGAAATGTATGTCTTGTATGGGTCTATTGGAGTCCGGCCTGGAACACCTCTCTTACATAATGATTAGTTATGCCGCAGAATGCGATCGTAAATAATAAGATAATCATAGTAAAAATCACTCTATCCAAGCACTAAAAATTCTTTATTACAACTACAGATCACGATATCAGATAATGAATATTATAATGCACATTGAAACCTCCTAAAATCTTAAGCCATGAGCAGGCTCTCAATGTATCAATGAATAGGATTTCTATCAACTTATATTTGTAATTTATGGTTAGGCTATATGATGTGCTGATCGTTCATCTTATTATTTTCTCCGGACAATTGTGATAGCACATTAACAAAGATGTTAATACAAGAGTTTAATATAAATTAAATTATCTGAATTGCACATAAGACTTTCAACTAATGTATACTTACTGCTTGCTCAGAAGCACCGATGTATTTATTCAGCAATTCGGGCCCTTTCACAGAGATAAACCGTAGTGAGCATGCAGCAGCAGCAGCACCCACAATATGTGTTTTACCACATCCAGGAGGGCCATATAAAAGAACATTAGATCTCATTCGTAAAGGAGCTTGTGAAAAGATCGTAGGGAATTTTGAAGGCAATTCAATCATCTGAAATTGTACAGTAAAAACAGTATGAAGGCCTAAAGAAGAGCAAAAACTAAAGACTACATATTTGGATGAACTATACGCAAGTTACAAGCAGACAAGCACAAAGGATACCCGGAGTTGTATTTTAGATGTGACGCTTTAAGTCAACATAGACTTGCAAAAGTTTATATCCTTACTTGAGTTTTCATTAGAAGTGACAATTCGAGCCATTTACTAATGACTTATGAATGGGTCAAATTGGGTTTCACTTTATCTCGAACAAGTCATATTAGATAGAAAGGAAATAGGCATGGAATGAATTCAAAGTGTATTTCTAATGCATACAACCTTCTAACCGTTTATTCGACATTTAAGATTATTATTGTTCTAATAGCGTTTTGTAATCATATAAATTATAAAATGGACAAAAAAGAGTTTGGGGGTCAGTCCAACACAAAACAACCAAAACCAAAAGATGACATGTTTCAATTTGAATTTTGACACATTACCCAACCGCCCAGTCTACACATCTTGCCACTTCTATATCATCCCAGAAATCTATACCTCTTTGATAGAATTACGAATTTCAGTTAGACCACCTACATCCTGCCAGCCTCCGTGCCCTTCCTCAGAAGCAGATTTAGTAATATCACGCATAGCTATGGGCAAAAACCCTCTCATTGCTACTACAAAATCATCCTTTGTCAAAGTAGGTTTTTCATCAATCCCAGAAGAAAAGCATTGGGACACAAACCGACCAATGGCAGCATGAACTGCTCTATCGACCAATATTTCCTGCAAAAATACTATTAGAACTACAATTTCAAGAATGAAAATAGTTTAACTTTCTCAAAAAAACAAGTGGAACTTAAATAAAGTTCCCATTTACTTTCAAGCACAATATACCCACATGTCCATTTGTAAACACTAAACATACTCAAACTCTCAACTAATCCGAGTCTGCCTTAAGGAAAAATAATTTGCAGTAGTCTCATCAATTCTCTTGTTCTCCAGAAACTAATATCCACAAAAAAACATATACATGACAATGAAATTATGATGATATACGAAATACAAACTTTTTAACCACCCCACTCCCACCCTGAAACAAACTTTAATTAATGATGACAATGCACCTCCTTGTTGAACTGGACTGCCAGTTGTATGAAAAAGAAGACATGTACTTAAGTGCACTACTAATGGGTGAAGTATATTAGCTTAAAAACATAATTTGGCAATCATATATGTAGAAGACTTTAAAAAAACAAAAAACGACCACATACCAAATCATATGCATCATATCCATCACATGAGGATGCTATATCTATCAAAATATCATCAGAACATAGTAAAGAACGTTTCTCAATCTCATGTTTCAGTAAAGCACCACGTTCAGCTGCTGCAGGAGCAGCCAGTTGCACATGAAAGTCAAACCTGCCTGGAATCAAGTATTTTACATGAGAAAGAAGCTATTGAGATTGTGATTTTATGAACCGAAAGAAGAGTAAATCTTTCACAAGTAGCATAACTACCAGAGGAGCTCAAGGTCTGCGGAATACTAGTTAGGGTCTGCACACAAGCTATGAATGCAATGGGACCGATTCCACATGAACTCTTACGCTTTTCCTGATAACACAGTTATTTAATTTTTAGTTAGTAAATTATGCGAATTAACAGTATTGTTTTCATCTACAGTTCAATCAATGTGTTGGGTTATGGTCCATACTAATACAACTTAGCTGACCACAACAACATGAGACATATCAAAGTAAAATCATTTTAGCTCAAATGCATAAACACAAACCTTTGATGCATCATGGCACAACATAGAAGATAAGCATGCAACTGTGCCACTTCTATGGGTGAACATAAATTACAGAGGTGGCAATTTCAACCCTTTTGCCTATTTTAATGGGTAGGGTTGGCTTATGAATTATTTGTAACGGATCAAATAGGCCAAATTAAAAAAATATTATATATATATATATATGTATATATCAGTTAAAAAAAAAATGGTTGAGCATTTCCAACAGGTCAAAGTCATCGAAAAAGTTATGTGTAAACCTCCCTAATTGCTTTATGCAAAATTAAACTTAACATTGTAATCGGAATAACATAACATTGTAATCCCATTTACTAAAAACGTTTGGAAAAAAGTGTTTCTGGTCAGCCCTATATGCCAAAAACTATCTGAGTTGACCCAAAACCTGTATTTCCACCTCGAATAATTTACGAGGGTTCCGCATAACTGATAATCTAGATAGTCGCATGAGCAAAAAGTAATCTTAGATCAGAAGAGAGCAACAGTAAGAAAGCAACAAAACCTCGTATTCATCCAAGATGCTAGTGAGAAATTCCATAAGCAATGTAGAAGAAGATGAAGAGTGAAAGTCTTCAGAGTTATTAGGAGATACTATAATGCTATCAAGATCGTCAAGTACCACAAGAGAAGGAGCATGATCCAACGCTTCAGATATGTAACTAGAAAGTGCTTGATGGATAGTTTGGGACTTACTCGAAGCAAGTCTAGAACAGCCTACATAAACTCTGCAGAGATAACCCTCCATCAAAGCGATTTTCTTATAACAAAAGAAATCAATAACTGTGTTAATTTGGCAACGGAAGTAATATGGTACCCTACATGTGTGCCAAGACGTCTTCATGTTCTTCAATAGTTTTTGCAACAGTTGTAGCTAGTAATGTCTTTCCAGAACCCTGTTGACATAATAGAAATAATAGATTCAATGTAGATCCCTTTTCAAGAGATAGGAGTAGAATTCACGAGAACTCACTGGAGGTCCATAGATTAACACATGTCCTGGGAAAGGAAGATTGTAAGTAGTTAAGAAAATCCCAGATGAAGGTGATAACAACACCATCAATCCTGAAGAAAAGAAGCAATGCATGTCAAGATAAATTGAGGGTTATATCAGGAGAGCAAATAATAACAGCTCCATTCATGTTAACAGCCAAATATGTATAGTTAATTTACTAAACAAGAATTCCATGAGTATAAGCTGCTATACCTTCACCTTTTTATGTCAATAAACATTAACATATATCATCCCAGAAAAAAGAAACAAGAAGATAATAGTAAAGCCTCCAAATTACCCTAGTTTCAAAGGTCGCAATTTAAATTTCAATTTCAAGCCTTTAATATGGAAATGGGAGTCAATTTAGGTTGTGTATTAGTGATAACAGGCTGAAAGTTAGCTGAACAAGAAACAGCATTAGTCATGATATTAAGTGAGAAATCAAAGCTAAAGTGTACCTACTATTAGTTACATCAGTAGCTGTTGTCCCCATCCAGCTCAAGGAAGAAATTTTCATGTTAGAATTCTTGTCGGTAATTCTTTCTTTGACAGAATATAGAGGTAACTCTTCACCCAGATGCAACTTTTCAAGAAAGAATTCTAAGCTTCTCTGATTCTTGGACTTGCTGAGTCCGTCAGAAAACTCGAGCTCAAAAGCTATTCCACCTTGCATGGATTCCTCAGAAGCCGACAGAACATACATGATATCAACTAATGATTCTCCAGCTCTCTTTCTTATGTCATGTGCTTTTGAATGTTTTGCCAATTCATTACCTTTCACCTGAAAGTGAATCAACGTCTTATTTCCCAAAACCATTGAATTTAGTTCTGGCTTTGAAAAATTAATAGTGGCATCGAGTTGAGCCAAAATCCATGCACGCAAAAGTATTATCCCCTTTCTACTATCAGAGGTTGCTTCATCCTGATGACTTGACGATTCATCCGAAAGGAGTGCCATAATTCTCTCATGGGATGACCGATCAGCCAAGTCAAACTGTGTATCTGATTTAGTCTGGAGAAACATTTTATCCATGTGATGGCCATGAAGATTTTCAAAACCACCATTTTCAGATCCCTTCCTTCCAAACATCTTAAATTGACATGGGGAAAGAACAAATGAAGGAGCATCTTTTTGTAAAATAGGATTGCAATTCTTCACATGTATCCCTGGAAGCATAAAGAGACATTTGTTACATGGCTGCATCTAACTTGGGGTGAAGAATCACAACTGATGAGTTCAACAAAAAATCAACCCTTCTCTTTCAATAGTTAAAATCAAAAAGTCACATAAGAACTCATAAATCGTTACATCTCCAACACGATGAAGCAAGTTTGGCTCCCATTTGTCTTTAGTATTGATATAAATATGATACTGAACCAGATTCACCTTGAAATTTGTAAACAGATAAAGAACGAAACATTCTTTGCTAATTTATGTGGGATTAGTGTTTCAAAAAACAAACACAGTTGAATGTTAATTCTATCCTCAAACACAAGAATGCAGCTTAGCTTAGCATCATAGACACCAGAATCCTACGTTTAGTACTCATTAATCACTGTTGCAAACTTTTTATTAAGATGATATTCATTAGCTACCACAGTAACTTGATGCTCTTTCCATAATTGTATTACAATTTTAATATGAGCAACGATATTTAGGCCTAAATTGTACTAACAATAGGCCTAATCAAATTACCTTTTAACATATGTTAAATGTAATTTCTCTTTCCTCATCATATTCAAAAAAAAATTCATGTGGACCAATCATCTTGTTAGATCTATTATTAGACTCATTGAATTATAATCTATCATTTTCCTTTTAATATTATATCATGACGGAATAAACCAGAGGAACTAGAAGTTCATACTTCAACATACTGGGATGTAAAGGGAACTTTTTGCAATCTTAAAAGTACTTGAATATGAAAGTGACACGAAACATGTATGCAAGTCTTCCCTACTTTACAAATTACATATATCAATTAAGGTACTACCTCTCCCCGCTTGTTTAATTACAAAGATCCATTAAGCCCAAACATGAAGATATTAAAGTTTTCACCATCCGTTTCGAAATCTATGGGCTCTTATTGGACCGCGCATATTACGGGTGATGTGAATCTTCAGAAAGAAATAAATTAACAACGATGAAGCTTCATCTTGGGGCCAACAAATTGGTTAAAAGGAAAACTCTAATTTGACGCATGGGATGGATGTTTATACGCATACCAGTTTCACACTTGGTGGTTACAGCCACAGGATAAGTTGCATTAATATCGTTAGTTAGGTTTAGTTGCAGCTTTTGAGTTTTCTTTTGGGATAGGTATTCTCTCAATTGGGATTTTCATTACATTCGAGATCTATCCATTCTCCTTCTACTTGCAAGTTGCACTAAAACTTAATAAAAAATTCATATTTTTTGCCAAATAAAAAGAAAATAAGATACTAACCGAAAAAAAGTAATATATAGGGAAATAACAAGCAATAAAAATAAACTTACAGGAATGTAGGCCTGCTCTCAAATAATAACGTAAGGATCGAGAAAGCATGACATGTCCTTTAGCCACAGAATCTGATATTAGAAGACGAACAGCAGCATGTCTGATATCCTTGTTGTCATTTGGAATTCCATTTTCAACTTCCTTTGCAGTTGATTTTCCATTCTTGGAGGGGCTAGACGATTCAAGATTTACTTTTCTCTCCTTTATAACTAACTTTTGCTCTAAAACTACAGGTTGAAGAGAATCTAGTGAAAACATTTTAGCTGTTTCTGAATGAATAAAGACGACAGAAGTGAGAAGCACCCCCATCTCAGTGTCATTAACTCGACATTTGTGAAAAAATCTACTATCTCCATCTTGGATGCGCAGTAATGCCTTTACAACTGAGTTTTCAGTTCTCCTGCGTCTCTTGGGAGCAACAAAGACTTGAGTCTGATGCGCAAGTTGCACTAAACAACACATACTTTAGAAGTTACTAAATATAATTTCACACCAAAACAAAAAGGCTGAAGATATAGACAGTTCACATGGTCTTGTCAAGCATCCTATGACCACATAACAAAATTAACAACTTTTAAGTTCTTTATCTTCGCATATATGAGAGACTTATAAATAGAGGTGGCAAAATGGGCAAGCTGATCAGGTTGGATAACGGGTCAAACTAAGCTCAGGGTACAAAACCGGTACTATTTTATACAGGTCAGCCGAGTTGATATAAGATACAATTTAAGCATAACTTCTATATTTTATTTATTGATAATAAGGGTGTCAAATATGATAACAGACATTATATTATTTCAATAATGAGTTAATTTTTCTTAATAAAATGATTAAGAAGGTTCTATGCACTATAAATACACTCTGGGTGACTTTGACACGTTTGACCTGTTTCCATTTAAGCTAAGGGTTTTTTTTATTTTTTTTATTTATTTATTTATGCACTTTGACAAATTCATCATATCCAGCATAAATTCGAGCTTGATGCTTAAAAATTGTCTCTGATTATGTATTAGCATTATAAAATGCAGGCTTTAATTCATATACTAAGAAGTAATCCCGATTTAGCGAATAAGAAAAAATTATTGAGAGGAGAAACATTAGTTATCAGCTCACCTACTGGTTCCTTGGGATCAGTTGAGACTACCGAAAATGTAGCGGCCGTGTGCCCATGCAACCACAGAGGCAATCTCATGGCTTCATGGACAATTCCAGCCTGCACTCAGTAAGTAAGCAAATATATAAATGAGTAATTTTAAAAGCAAACATATATAGATTCCAGCCTGCACTCAGAGCCCTCAGAAATTTATTGAATTGAAATAACATTTTGCAGAAAATATTCACAAATGAAAGGCTGTTGAAGTGAGTGCATTTTTTCACTTCTACAAATAGTAAGTATACTACTCCCTCCGTACCAATATAATTGTCCATATTTCTATTTTTTGTTGTCCCAAAATAAGTGTCCATTTCCCATTTCAACTAATCAAAGAGATTTAGTGGGTA
Organism: Logfia minima; assembly: GCA_963921325.1. Taxonomy (NCBI): domain Eukaryota; kingdom Viridiplantae; phylum Streptophyta; class Magnoliopsida; order Asterales; family Asteraceae; genus Logfia; species Logfia minima. Next base: position 14,887,307 of record OY992766.1, read on the forward strand.
GAGATGATACTTTATTAGTGAAGAGTGTAGTTAATTGACATTCCAAAAACTGTGTGCATTTTCAAAGTGGATATAAGATCCTAGCAGCAAAGAGGCTCAATACTATAAGCAAGGAAAACAAAACCCATGGACAGAGTTGTTACTTCCACTTGTAGTTTGTTGTACATTATTTCAGAAAGTTTCCTTTTTTCACATGGTCCCTAAAGTAATGTTCAATTGTGATTCAAAATCTTGGTAAAATAGCATAGAAACTGTAGGGGTGTAAACAAATCAAACATGGTCAGAACATCAACTATCACTCTTGATTTTACAGCAACACCAAGTGGCCGCACGGCATGTGAGAGGTAAATCACGCTCACCCAGTGATAGTGTGATACACTAAGATAGTTGTCCCAGTCGTACCAGGAAAGTTTTCTAATAAATTGGGGATACTTCCAAATGCCCATATCTCCAAAACCAATTGGGCTACACGCTCGACATCTAACTTATTAGCACCGGTGATCTCTTGCATCTAAAATTTACTCCTAACACTATTAATAAACAAACAAAATATACCGATATATATAGGGGTTGATTTAAGTAAAACAATGTTCAGTGTTGAAACCGGAAGAGACACGTGACGGGTACGTGGATAAAAAAAGGTGATGCTCGGATGCACACTGCACAGAAACTGTCTTGTGTTGCCCTCTTATTCTTTCTTATATGTTTTACAATAATAAATCCCTATTTATAATATACATATACATATATATGTAGTAAACAAGCAGCACCTGTTTCAATATGGCGACTTCTGCATGCTCAGCATTTAACTCAAGAACTTCCCAATCATCCTCGGTATCCGGTTCAATTGTGACACTGATGGCTTTGGGAAGATTAGAAACGACTCGAACTCGAACAATTGTATGATCTGATAAATTAATACATTCTGCATATTTCTGAGCAATCTACATACACATAAAATTACATTTAACATGATGTATTCCCCAATCTCAATCTCATTTAACATGAATGGAACGGCGGCGTTTTGATTTTTATCATGTTACCTAATAATGAAATTGAGATTGAGATTGGGGAATACCTCAATTGCGGATGAGGAGGATGAGGCAGAACCAGACCAAGCAACAAACCAGAAGAGATGATTGTTGGCAATTGATCGAAGTTCAAGGGCTAGAAATGAAAACAGATTAGTTGTTGTTGATTGCAGTGTTTGAATGAGATGAAGTGGTAGTGAAACGTAACAGCCTTCAAGTCCTGGTACCGATTTTACTTCAAGCTCCATCTTCGCCTCCAAACAACAACAGTATAAGTTGCAGGATGTATATACAAGTTGTTGCGACAAAATGAAAAGAAATATAAAGGAGAATGTTTAAGAAATCGGAAAAATCAAGGTTATCGGTTTTCTGCCATTGTCGGATCGGGTCAAACCTGATAGTTCGCTGGTTGGACTGGTAGAAGTAGGAATTGGAACTGAAATTGAATCGATTTTTATTTTTCTATTTTCTTTAAATGTTAATATTCATATTCATTATTTTTTTATTATGTATAATTTTTTGAAACAAATTTGTTTAAGTGTTTGTACCATATATATTAAAAAAAAAAAAAACTAGTACAGTTCTTTCGACTTTTATATTCCTTAAAGTATGGATCGATGATGGAATGGCTTGTTTTGAATTAAAGTTAGGGTTTTGATATCATGGTTAGTCTTTTACTGTAGTTGGATAATATTACTATAGGCCGGATAATATTACTACAGGTTGTAGCTATAACTTTAGGTTTTGAACTTTTTATGAAAAGCTATTAAAAAGTAGGTTTGAGATTTTGAGCTTTTCATTGGATTATAAAGCTACAGATTTTACATGACAAACAAAACTTTTATTTTCATATAAACTTTTTGTTCAAAAACTAAAACCTAAAACTCCTAAAAGTTATACGCCAAACAGACCCATAAGCTAAAGTTTGTTGGTTCACAGCGGTGAAGTGATGGACTGAAAAATTGAATAAAGGGCTTAGGTATTACTAGAGATGAGGTCGGGTACGGGAATTTTATCAAGTCTCGACTTCAAATTACATATCATATAAAATAAATTATAAACACTATATAGTATTAGGTAGTGTTCTTATAAGATCGTTCTTAGTATAATGAGATGATAAGAGTACTTATTAGCCATCCACTTAACTAGTAAAACCAGTCTCACGAATCCCCTAACGACAGGAACCGGACTTGTAATCTGGATGATTTATTGTTTTTGCAATACATGAATTATAAACGGTTTTTAAAAATTGCACGCCCGATGATTGTTAGGCACAAAAATAGTATTGAATTTATATTGGTTTTAATTGTGCATTTGTTGTTGATTAAACACTGATAGACTTTATTTTATTATATACTAGTGATGATTGCCCGTTGCGATGCACAAATTTTATTATTTTACGTTATATTTGGTATAATAAGTTAAATGGTAGATGAAGTAATAAAAAGTATGATGTTTGAGTTAATCATAATTTATGATAAATTACAATTCCACTTAGATTAAAATTTAATTATTGTTATAAGATAAATTAACGTGTAAATCATGTAAATGTAAATGTCAATAAGTACTTATAAACTATCGAAAAACTACATTTATTCAGGTTCAGTTTTTACGAATTAGGGTTGATCAGTTCATTCGTACGAACCTATACAGTATCGTACGAACCTATTCAGTATCCTACGAACCTACATCTCTGTAAGTTCGTACGAACTTAGCCTACGAACTTACCTCAAGTTCATTTGACCAAGTTCGTTGACCAGTCCTACGAACTTACCTCAAGTTCGTATTGACCAGATTTGACTTTTGTTCGAACATAACTTCTGAGTTCGTATGAAGTTAAATTGATATTGTTTTCTACGAACTTACTTACAAGTTCGTATAACCTAATACAGGATGTCTAGCTTAAGCAAATGATTGAGATGGATCATGAAGTAGGAAAATCTGCTTCACCACCAAAGTTACTGAAATCCGAGGATTACTTCTGGTGGAAAGATCGGTTTGAGTCATTTGCTAGGTACAATGACGTTAAAATGTGGTTATGTATCAGCGACGGGTATGATCCTCCAACATACGAATTCGAAGGAAAATTAAGAGTCTATTCGTATTCGACTATGAAGGAAGAAGATTGTAAGATGTATGAGGCTGAAAATAAAGCTTTATCTGTATTCGACTATCAACAAGAACAGGTAACGGAATTACAACATTCTTCACAGGGGAAGTCGAACCTGATGATGCATTGAAAAGTTCGGGAAGCAAGGTCTGCTATATTTGCTTCATCTAGTGATTCGGGCAAGGACAGGAACTCATCTTCTAGTATATCCAATGGGTTAAAGTCTATGTCAATGAGTGTGAAACCAGCAGAGAAACAGGTGTCACTACTAGCATCATTCATTGCCACCCAAGAGAACTTTATCAAGGGCAGGATTGCAGATCCTGCTATGTTAACTGAAGATTTTGATCAAGTAGATCCCGATGATTTAGAAGAAATGGATCTACAATGACAAATGGCTATGATGGCTAGGAGGGTACAGAAGTTTGTAAATCGCACTGGTAGAAAATTTGTGGGCAATCAGGTTGGTTTTGATAAAACTAAAGTAAAGTGTTATAACTGTGATGGTTTTGGACAATTTGCAAAAGAATGTCAGAGACCAAAGAGAGAGCAAACGATAAACCAGGGGTGACCAAGTTATTCCTCTCAAAGAACCAACAATAGAGATTCAAACTCTGGAAATTTATCAACTTTCAGAGCTTTGGTCGTTCAATCTCATGATGGTTCATATGACTGTAATAGCTATGCTGATGAACCTCAAGCATTCATGGCTTCGATAGATGGTGACCAGATAGATGGATTGGTAGTCACTGATATAGAGGATGAGGAAGAGCTGAAAGTTGAGAAACTAGTACCTGCTTCAGAGACTAGAGTTGTGAGACTAGAAACAACTGACACGATGAGTACAAAGGACTTCATCGCGTATATGGCTAATCTGGATGCTGAAAAGCATAACGTACTATTGAATTTAGATATTGTGGTTAACGCATGCCTATTATGTACTAACATTGCAGGTGAAGCTGAGAAATTGATAGATTCATCTAACTTGATGACAGCTCACCTTAATCACTTAAAGGAAGAAAACAAGCTCCTAAGAAAGCTTTGGTAAAACGTTTGTGCTTCGTGTGTCACCAAAAGGGACACGTGGCAAGTATTTGTCCAAACGAAAGTACAGGAGTCAAACCAACGCAGGTGAAGAAAGACCAATCATCTGTTAAAGCTAGTAGTTCTCAGGCTAAAATTTTGAACATACCTGAGATAACTAGGGTAAACAAGAAAATGGCAAATCTTTTTCGTAATGAACTTAAAAATAATGAAAATGTTGAAAACGTGGTTAGAAATGGGGGAGATAAACAATTACCAAAATTTCAAAGGTTTTAACCTTGTTTCCAACCAGTGAAGTTCTCGATAGATGATAGTCCAACTAGTTCTGTCACAGGAAGTTCTATAGGAAAATCTATCAGGTCGAGAACTCCACAACGTTTTCATACTCCCAAAAGAAATAATTCTAATCAGGATAATACTAATAGGAATTTTAAAAATTCTAATTATATTTATCCAACTGAGGTTACATCATCATCTAACCCACTACCAGTCAATCAGAGATTATATCAAAAGTCTCCTGATAGAAGGCCCAGGGGAAAGATCCACCATTCACCTCTACGTGGAACTACTTCAGTATCCAAGTCTCAAGATAAAAGAGATGGTTATTTGAAAGAGTTCACATTTGAGGAAAATGGCCGACCCAAGACCGTCGTGGCTTGGGTCCCCCTCGATAACTAATGTTTATTTCTTGAGTATAGGAGTTGACTAGACGTGCCATTAACTGGTGGTATGTAGACAACGGTTGCTCAAGGCACATGACAGGGGAAAGGCAGATCATGGTGGATTTTGTGGAGAAGAAAGGGGGTCATGTAAACTTTGCTGGAGCAGAGGGAGGACAAATCACGGGATCAGGAAGTGTTACTAATGGGAAAATAACGCTAAAGCAAGTCAACTTTGTTGAGGAGCTTAAGCACAATCTCATAAGTGTTTCTCAGATTTGTGACAAGGGACATCTTGTCCATTTCACAGATAGAGAGGCGCTCATCCTGAAACCGGTGTTTGTTATCCAAGAAGAATGGATAGTTATGAGGGCACCGAGGAGGAATGACACTTATGTGATGTACATGAGTACTGCTAAGTCCTCAACGACGTCAACTTGCTTGTTATCCAAGGCTTCAGAGACGAAATCTTAGTTATATGCATAGGAGGATGGCACATCTGCACTTTCGGAAAATGAATTATATTGTCCGACATAAATTAGTGCAAGGTGTTCCAGTACAGAGTTTTAGGCTAGAGGACAAATGTGTGCCGTGTCAAAAAGGGAAACAGCACAAGAAACCTCACAAGTCTAAGACTCAGAACTCCATTGCTACGATTTTTGAACTTCTTCACTTGGACTTATTTGGTCCAGTGAGTGCGAGAAATATAGGCGGGAAACACTACTGTCTAGTGGTTACCGATGATTACTCAAGATTTTCATGGGTGTTCTTCTTAAGTTCCAAGGATGAGACAGCACAGACGCTGATAACATTCTTCACTCAAGTTCAACTTCAATATGGTCATAGTGTCAAAAGAATCCGTAGCGACAATGGTTCAGAGTTCAAGAATGCAGTGTTGAACATCTATTGTTTAGGCAAGGGAATTCAGCATCAGTTCAGTGCACCATATGAACCTCAAAAAAATGGAGTTGCAGAATGGAAAAACAGGACACTGATTGAAGCAGCACGGACCACGTTAGCTGATTCTAAGCTTCCAGTAATCTTCTGGGGTGAAGCTGTGAATACAGCGTGCCACGTATTGAATAGGGTTTTAACTGTTAAGAGACATAACAAAACATGTTATAAGCTTTTACATGGTCGGAAACCGAATCTCATAGGATTTGAACAGTTTGGCGTTCCTTGTACTTTACTCAAAACGAGGAATCAACCGAAATTTGGTGAAAGGGCAGACGATGGGTTTTTCCTAGGGTATGATGCAGGTTCACCAAATAAACGTGTTTAAAATAAGACTTCGGGAAGAGCGGAGATTGTTTTCAATATACAGGTCATCTCCTACACGCCAGCTGTTCAAACAGGCCCGGAGTGGTTGTTTAACTATGATGCTGTATTCAAAACCTTCAATATTCCTCTTCTGAGTGATACAGGCACTTCGGAGGAATCTTCAGGGTTAGAATATGCGATATTGGATGATGGTGTGAACCAAGATCTAATATTACAAGTTCAGAAATTTCAACAGGAAAAGGAAAAGAAATCGTTTTTGATCAGATAGAAGAAGTTGATTCAGGTTCATGTGAACAAATTCACTCTTCAGCGGCTACTACTTCTGAACAAGACATTGTTGAAGAAGGTGCAACAAATGAGGGGGAGATTTGATCAAATCTTGGGTCTGATATACCTGTTGACACTACGATCTCAACAGGAATTAACAAAGATCATCCGATTGACAACATAATTGGTGATCCTAGTTCCAGTGTGAAGACTCGTAGAGGAATCACTGAAAGCACTAGTCTTTATGTATCGATCCAAAATACAGGGATCATACATAATTGCTTATATAGCTGCTTTATCTCTCAAGTTGAGCCAAAGAATGTACGAATGGCTCTTAAGGACAATTCACGGGTTGAGGCGATGCAAGAAGAGCTCGCACAGTTCAAGAAGCTTCAAGTGTGGAAGCTAGTTGATCTACCCAAGGGAGAGTTTGCTATAGGCACCAAATGAGTGTTTAAGTGTAAACGAGATGATCGTGGAATTGTCACCCGAAATAAAGCCATACTTGTTGTAAAAGGATTCAATCAACATGAAGGGATAGACTACACAGAGGTTTTTGCACCTGCCGCAAGGCTGGAAGCAATCCGATTGTTTCTAGCATATGCTGCCTTCAAGAAATTAAAAGTCTATCAACTGGATGTCAAAAGTGCGTTTCTGTATGGGAAGGTTCAAGAACTGGTATATGTCGAACAACCGCCAGGGTTTACTGATCCAGACTTTCCAGACCGTGTCTACAAATTGGACAAGGCTTTGTATGGTTTGCATCAAGCACCCAAGGCTTGGTATGCGACACTGTCTACCTATCTCTTGGACAATGGGTTCAAGAGAGGTCAGATAGACAATACACTGTTTGTTAAGTGGCAGGGGAAGGATTTTCTACTAGTACAGATTTACGTGGATGACATTATCTTCAGGTCATCCGACGAGAGCATGTGCCGAGAATTTGAACAAGTTATGAAGCGGAAATTTGAGATGAGTGCTATGGGGGAGCTGACTTTCTTCTTAGGATTGCAGGTTGATCAAAAGAAGGATGGACTCTTTATCCATCAAACGAAATTCGTGCATGAAATGGTTGTGCGGTTCAGTATGGCTGATAGTTCATCATTTAGTACTCCTGTTCCCTTGAATCATAATCTTGGGCCAGATTCAGAGAGTACCGAAGATGTTGACCCAACACAATATCGGGCAATTATCGGCTCTTTGAGGTATCTAACCGCTTCTAGACCTGACATCATGTTTGCTGTTTGTTTATGTGCTAGGTTTCAGGCTAATCCAAAGGAATCTCATATGAAGGCCGTAAAGAGGATATTGCGTTATCTGAAGGGACAACCGAAGTTAGGTCTTTGGTATCCCTCCGAAGGCGACTTTAACCTCTTAGCCTATACAGATTCAGACTACGGAGGATGCAACCAGAACAGAAAATCAACCTCTGGAGGTTATCAGTTATTAGGAGGGCATATTGCCTCTTGGCAATGCAAGAAACATACCTCGGTTGCTATCTTAACCTGTGAGGCTGAGTATGTCGCAGCCGGTAGTTGTTATTCACAAATTTTGTGGATACAACAACAGCTGCGAGACTATGGTCTTAATATTACTACAACTCCTATGATGATAGACAACGAATCCACAATTTCTATAACTAATAATCCTGTTAAACATAGCAAAACGAAGCATATAGATATCCGACATCATTTTATTCGTGACTGTGCAGAAAAACAAATGATTAAATTAGTTAACGTTCCCACAGACGATAATCTAGCTGACTTATATACTAAGGCTTTTGATAGATCTCGTTTTGAATTGTTAGTACAACTAAATGGGATGATCAATCCCGAATAAAGACATCTCCTGCATGACCTTTTACCTATCTGCTTGTTTATTTCTATATTTAGTAACTTGCAATTTTTAGTAACTTTCTATCTTTAGTAAGTTTCTAATTTTAGTAAGTTTTAAATTTTATCAAAAAATATGCGAGTCACTGAGCTGATGTAAAGAAATGAAGAAAACATTACCCATACCTAGAACATTATTATATGTGTGGCTTTCAGATGCAGTACATACAGTCAAAAGTACCTTAACATATAACATGTCTAATACATTCATCATATGATGTATCGATAAGCATACAACATAACGATTCTCAAGTACGTAAAACACAACATTAATAATGAGATTACTCTATGTTAACTCTCATTTGATGTATTCTGAGGTGATAGATAGTACCCTAATACATAGTATTGGATTAAGTTATGCGTTTCATCTAGGAGATTTCCTGACTGTTTCTTCTGATACATCCAGACATATGTTAACCTAGTCTCAGTTAGTAGATCTTACACTAGAACAAACTGGAACGCGAAACAAGAATACCATCTTCATGGTCTCTAGTCAAACCATGTCGCTTTGTTGTACGTAAGTACAGACCTATCACCGCTAGTTTGGTTTTAGATTTGCTTGTTTCTAACCTTAGTCAAGTCCAGTTAACTCACATGTTAAGGAGATTCAATACCTGGAATTATGGACGTATCATTGATCCTAAGAGTATATCACACATGAGGGACATATAGATAATCATGAATAATAACTAAAACCATACTTGATCAACTCTGACTGCTCTATGTTTAAGTGGATCACAATATTGATAATCGTCTTGAAGTATTTTGACACATGAATAATAAACTAGGAATAATTCATTCCTAACTGTGTATTGTACGCGTTATGGCTACTATGATCTTTGCATCAGTGAATCCACCAAAAAGAATGTGAATTCAAATATGAATATGTTCATATTTAAGTCTAAACTTTATTTATTGTTTGTTACTTCATTTTTGTATAATTTTGGTCTATGCATGGAGATAGCATACCTTTTTGTTTACTAACAATTGATAAATCTTAAGCCTCGAGTATTTCCTTTGTGTCGTGCTAGCTTCTTATAAGTTCGAAAATTCTTATAAGGTTTAAAAAAGGCTTGAGTTCCCAAGTTCGTACGAACTTGAGACTCAAGTTCGCAGGCCCAAGTTCGTACGAACTTGGAGTGGATGAGTATAAATAACTTTGACCAAGTCAAAACTCTTACTCTTTTCCAAAACCTATGAACTTAAAACCCCTGCGAACTTACCAACTTCTACAAACTTACATCACTGTGGCATCCTAAACAATCAAAATCATTCGGTTTTGGTTTGAGTTTCACTTTTGAATCCGATAAATATCACCACATTACTAATACGCGTCTCAGTCAGTATTTCATTCATCAATCCATCCATAAAACATATCTAAAATGGATTTTAGTTTCAGTTTTCAAGAAAACAAGAGAAAAATCAAAATAATGATTGTGTTTGTGGATACAAATTGGAATTCCTTATTTATTTATTGAAACCGCATCTACGCGCATCTTTTACAGCCTCCTGATTATGTTTTAGTTCAACTAAATTTTGAATTCTGGAAACCTGGATCGTCGTTCGAACTTACAAGTTCGTACGAACCTAGGTAACTGTTACAAGTTCGTACCAACATAGCTCAACTTTGGTCAAGTTCGTAAAAACCTATGATATTAGTCAAGTAACGAATACAAACTAAATACTGAACTGCAAATTGAGAACTCAAGTCGCAAGTCAATAAGACTTGCGAGATGAGATCTCAATTCGCAAGCCCATCTCAAGTCGCAGGCCTAAACCTGCGAGATGAGAATCTGGATTCGCAGACTCTCTTCTGCGAGTTGAGATCTGGGCTCGCAACCCATCTGGACTCGCAACCCATCTGGACTCGCAAGGCCTATGGGCTGCGAGTTGAGTCAACTCGCAAAGCCCATGGCCTGCGAGTTGAAATGGATATAAATAGAAATGCTTAGGTCATTTCTTGGTATCCGTGCCTTACATCACTCTCAGCAATTATTATACACACACCTCGTTTTCTGCGCCTAGAAACTATTATTATATTAAAGGCTAGGTTTTGAAGGTTTAACAATAGTTAATATCAAAACAAAGCCCTTTAATTAATAGATAAGTTATATAAACTTTAATCAAACGTATTGAGGGATTCCGCACCTCAATACTTTAAGATAATGTTGTTATCGAACCAAGATCTAGTGACTTACAATTGGTATAAGAGCTTTCGGGCTAAGATATTGTGGTTTCAAGATTTTAGTTTATATAACTAGTGATTTTGGGTTGTTTTTAGTGCTCTAAGTACTCTTTACAGCCAAAAATTAATCTTTGGACACTTTTTGATTTTCACAGCCGTTTCGCGAGTTGAGATTAGGGTTTCAGCTTTTATCTGCGAACTGAGTTTCTCTGCGAACCGAGTTCATCTGCGAACTGAGTTCCTCTGCGAACCGAAATTCTCTGCGAACCGAGTTCTTCTGCGAACTGAGTTCTTTTGCGAACTGAGTTCTTTTGCGAACTGAGTTCATCTGCAAACTGAAAATACTTGCGAGCTGAGTTGTGTGGCGAGCTGAGATTAACTGAACTCGCAGTTTAATCTGAATTTCTGATTTTTACAATGTCTGACTTGAGTAGAATGATTGAGATGGACCATGAGATTGGAAAATCTAATGTTCCACCTAAATTGCTACGACTTGAGGATTACTATGGATGGAAGGACAGGTTTGAGTCATACTGTAGATTCCATGACTTAACAATCTGGCTATGTATCAAAAATGGATACGCTGCACCTACTGCTGTTGTTGAGAATGCTACTGTGGTTGTACCCTATCACAGGATGAATGATAACCAGAAAAAGGAGTTTACAATTGAAAATAAGGCTCATTCTTCAATTAAGATGAGTCTTCCTAAGGAAATCAATCATCAGCTGAAGTCTTTTCACACTGCTAAAGATCTCTGGGAAGCTCTTGAGAAAAGATGCGAGGGGAGTCCACAAGTAAAGGCAGGCAAGAAAAATCTTCTGAAAAAGCAGTTTACTGTGTTTAAAGGTTTTAGAGAAGAGGATCTTGAAGCCTATACCACTAGATACTACCACTAACTGAGTGAGCTAGATGACCATGAGATTTTCTATTCTGATGAGGAGAAAACTGATAAGTTTATTGAAGATTTACCTTCCAAATGGGAAATGTATGGAATTATGCTTAAAGACAATGATGAACGGTATGCTAAAATGTCTCTGGAGCAAGCTATAGATAAGCTCAGAGGTTATGATTTCTCTAAGAAAACAAGAGATACAGATTATGATCAACTACAGAATCCAGGGTTATATCATGGAAAGTCTGTTCTCTCGAATGTTTCATCCAGTTCGACCATTGCTCATTTTGTTGGTGAAACTGATGAACATGGTGAAATGGTAACCGAAGATTTGTGCTTTATCGCTTCACCTGGAAGCCAAACAAAAGGGAAAACTACTGAGAAGTCACCTCAAGAGCATCACAAGATGCCTATGAGTGTGAAATCTGCCAAACATCAACTATCTATTCTTGCTTCTTTTGTTGCTTCCTATGAGAATTATAGTCAGGGTAAGATCAATGATCCAGCTGCATTTGATGAAGATTATGATCAGATTGATCTTGATGACCTTGAAGAAATGGATCTTCAGTGGCAACTAGCAATGGTGTCAAGAAGAGTTAAGAATTTCTTAAAGCGTACTGGTAGACGGGTAGTAGGAAATCGACCAGGGTTTGACAAATCCAAGGTTAAGTGTTATAACTGTCAAGGTTACGAACACTTTGCTAGGGAATGTCAACAACCAAAGGTTGATAGTGGTAATGGAAGACAAGACTCGGGAAGTACTTTAACTTCCAAAGTCTTGGTGGTTCAACAAATGGACGGTTCCTATGATTGGTCTACTTAGTCTGAGCAAGCTCTTACTGAAGTTGATGATCAAGAGAAACCTGCTGAATCTACATCCTATATGCCAATAGCTGATGAATTTCAAGTTAAGGTGCCTGAGGTTGAAGTCAAAGAGAGTGATGAAGATGTGCTCTACATCAACTCAACTTAAGAGATGAGTCCTGATGAGTTTGTCGCATATATGGCTGATGTTCAGACAAACAAGAAAAGAGTATGTCTTGATCTTCTTACTCTTGCTGATGTTTGTTATTTAGTTACCGATTTACAAACCCAGGTTAGTGTATTTGCTGAATCTCATAAAACTTTGACATCTGAACTAGAAATAGTTAAAAGTGATGTAAAAAGGTTAAATGTAGATAAACTAGCTTTAAAAGAAAAGATTCAACTTGATGCTTCTGATAGAACTAGTCTAAGTGACATCATAAATGAACAATGTGTTAAAATAGATGGATTATATTTGAACTTGAATGAGTTAAACCAAAATATTGCTAGTAAGGATAAGGAGTTATCTGAGTCTAAGATGAAGTTAGTTGAGCTTAATCGTAAGTTTGAAAGCTATAAGACATCTTCCTTAACTTTAGATCATATTATTAGCTCACAACGTAGTGTAAAGGATTTGACTGGTCTAGGTTACACTGATGTACCCCCACCTTTTAATTCAAATTACTCTACTACTTCTATAGACTTAGAAATGCCTGATGTGAATACTGAGCCTGAGGAATTTTTAACCAAAGAGTCTGAGCTATCTAAAACCAAGAAGGATTTTGTTAAAGACCCATCATCTGACATTAGTAAGAACAAATCATTCCCTAAAGCACATTTTGTCTCGAATGGAATGATAGTTGATACTAATGTAAATGATGAGGTGATTAAGGAACAAAAGGATTCACCTTTAGTGGTTTCAGATCAAACCAAGAAGGTGAGTGGAAAAGTAGTTAAGTCACGTAAGTAGATGTCTTGCTTCAAGTGTCACCAAAAAGGGCACGTGTCTTCTTGCTGTCCTAAGAAGAAGTTGGAAGCACCACATAAGCAAGTGAATAACGATAAGACATCGAATATCTCTAGTGTGAATATAGACAGGTTAGGTACCAAACCAGGTATTGGTATTAAACCTGTAAATATTCTTAAAAGAGATGCCTCACACTGTGTCTCTCCACCTAAACCTAAACGGCCTGAACACTTTGTTAAAGATCAATTACCGTCGAGGTTTATGACTCCTAGTGGAAACCATGGTCATTATGAAAATGGTTCTACTTCACGAAACCATAGTCATTATGAGAATGGTTATACTTCTCGTACACATGGGATTAACTACGGGTATAACTATAATCGTAACCAAGGACAAAAATCCCAAGGTTATGTGTCAGGGAGGGTTGGAAATAATTCATCTCATAGACCCAAGACCACTAATCATCAACAAGCTCACACTACTTCAAAAGTGACCAAAGCTCCTAATGGGAAGGATGGTTACTTTAAAGAGTTAAAGTTTGTAGATGATAAGGGACAAACCAAGACCGTAATGGCTTGGGTCCCTCTTGAGAACTAATCGTGTACAACTTGTTTGTGCAGGAGCAGACTGTGAACAACGACAATTGGTGGTACGTTGACAGTGGCTGTTCTAGGCACATGACAGGAACTCGAAGTCTCCTGAAAGACTTTAAAGGAGGATTGAAACAAGGAGTGCACTTCGCTGGTGATAAAGGAGGAGTAATTACTGGGAAAGGAAAAGTTTCGAATGGAACTTTGACTCTAGAGGATGTGAATTATGTTGAAGAACTAACGCACAACCTAGTGAGTGTTTCCCAAGTCTGTGATAAAGGTCACCCTGTTCTTTTCAATGAGAAAGAGGTCTTAGTCCTGAAGCCAGGTTTTATTATTCCTGAAAAATGGATACTGATGAGGGCTCCAAGGAAGAAGGACATTTATGCTATCAACATGAGTGCTCCTATTACTTCAATGGAATCTACATGTCTCTTATCCAAGGCTTCAGAGTCAGACTCACTCCTATGGCATAGGAAAATGACACACCTAAACTTTCGAAAAATGAACTATATAACCAAAAATGGGTTAGTTCTGGGTGTACCACAGGAGAGTTTTGCATTTGAAGACAAGTGTGTACCTTGCATGAAAGGAAAGCAGCATAAATAACCACACAAATCTAAAACTGTAAATTCCATTTCCCCGCCTTTTGAGTTGCTACATATGGATCTCTTTGGCCCAATAAGCAAGAGAAGCATAGGTAGCAAATGGTACTGTTTGGTTGTCACAGACGATTTTTCTAGATTCTCTTAGGTGTTCTTTTTGGGATCTAAGGATGAAACTCCTGGTATTCTTATGGAGTTCTTAGATCTAATTGAGAATATCTATGGAACAAGAGTTAAGAAAATTCGTAGTGACAATGGAACAAAGTTCAAGAATTCAACGTTCAATATCTATTGCTTAAGCAAAGGGATACAACATCAATTCAGTGCACCTTATGAACCTCAACAGAATGGTGTTGCTGAAAGGAAGAACAGAACATTGATTGAAGGAGCTAGAACAATGCTTGCAGATTCAAAGCTTCCGGTCATCTTTTGGGCAGAAGCAGTGAATACTGCATGTCATGTTCTCAATAGAGTTCTTACAGTTAAAAAGCAGAACAAGACTTGTTATGAGCTTTTAAACAAAAGAAACGTAACTTAAAAGGGTTTGAACCCTTTGGAGTTTCATGCACTTTGTTGAAGACTAGCCATCAACCAAAATTTGGTGAGAAGGCTGACGAAGGATATTTCCTAGGTTATGTGCCTAACTCACCAAACAAACGTGTCTTCAATAAGTCTACGAGACGTGTAGAAATCGTTTATAACATTGAAGTTACGAGCTACACACATGACTTACATAAGGGATTAGATTGGCAATTTGATTATTCAGATCTCTTCAAGTCATTTAAAGTCCCTATCAGTGACTATGTCAGTAATTCAGAGATACCTGAGCATTTATTGTCTGGAGATGAAGATCTTACTCCTTCTTTAACATGGAATGTTCAAACATCTGGAATTAGGACTATGGTTGATTCTGATGAAGTTTCAACTATTGAGTCACAACAACCTCCTGTTGATATATCTCAAGAGAATGTAGACTCTGAAATTGTTGAGGATGATATTCTTCCTCCTCTGAGACAATTAAGGATATCTACTACTAATGATGTTATACCACAATTGGAGGAAATCGATACTAACTTAGGAGCTGATATACCAGTTGAACCTATATCTTCAACGAGATTGAATAGGAATCATCCGATTGATGATATCATCGGTGATCCAAATTCTCTTGTTCAAACTCGGAATCAATCGAAAGCTAGTACATCAACTCACTCAAGCTTGTATGCTGAAATGAAAGAGACAGGGATTACAAATCTATGTCTATATTCGTGCTTTATCTCACAAATTGAACCTAAGAATGTGCAAATAGCTTTGAAGGACAATTCGTGGGTCGAAGCAATGCAGGAAGAACTGTCTCAGTTCTCTAAGTTACAAGTATGGGAATTGGTTGATTTACCTGCTGGTGAATATCCAATTGGAACTAGATGGGTATTTAAGTGCAAGAAAGACGATCGGGGAATCGTGACTCGCAATAAAGCTCGTCTAGTTGTTCAAGGTTTCAATCAACAAGAGGGGATTGACTACAATGAAGTGTTTGCACCTGTGGCTAGGCTTGAAGCAATTAGGTTATTCTTAGCATTTGCAGCTTCAAAGAACATGAAAGTTTTTCAGCTGGATGTTAAGAGTGCCTTCTTGTATGGCAAAGTCAAAGAAACGGTGTATGTTTCTCAACCACCGGGATTTACTGATCCACAGTATCCAGATAGAGTATATCGTCTTGATAAGGCTCTATATGGATTACATCAAGCACCGAGAGCGTGGTATGAGACACTATCTACTTATCTTCTTGAGAATGGTTTTACTAGAGGAAGAATAGATTGTACACTCTTTGTCAAATGGAAAAAGAGAGACTTTCTACTTGTTCAAGTATATGTTGACGATATCATCTTTGGGTCATCTGACGAAAAGATGTGTAGTGAATTTGAACAAGTCATGAAGAATAAGTTTGAGATATCCGCTATGGGAGAACTGACATTTTTCTTAGGATTGCAAGTTGATCAAAAGAAAGATGGGTATTTCATTCATCAAACTAAGTATACAAATGAACTACTAGAACGATTCAAGATGGATGAAGCTAGAATTTATCACACTCCCATTCCGGAAGCTCATGGAATTGGTCCTGATACATCGAGTGATAAAGACGTGGATCCTACTCTTTATAGGGCCATGATTGGATCACTAATGTATCTTACTGCATCGAGGCCTGATATAATGTTTGCAGTATGTGTCTGCGCAAGATATCAAGCTACTCCTAAAGAGTCTCATATGCAAGCCGTTAAACGAATCCTACGTTACCTCAAAGGGAAGCCTAAGCTGGGACTTTGGTATCCAACTGATGGAGACTTAGATTTTGTCGCTTACACTGATTCTGATTATGGAGGATGCAATCCGAATAGAATGTCTACAACTGGTGGATGTCAATTCTTAAGAGGAAGACTAGTGTCTTGGCAGTGCAAGAAGCAAATCTCAGTCGCTATTTCTACATGTGAAGTTGAGTATGTTGCTGCTGGCAGCTGTTGTTCCCAAGTTCTGTGGATACAACAGCAACTACGAGAGTATGGGTTAAATTTGACCAATACTCCAATGATGATTGTTAACGAATCCACCATGTCAATTACCAACAACCCTGTAAAGCACAGCAAGACGAAGCACATTGATATTCGTCATCATTTTATCAGAGATTGTGCTGAGAAGAACCTGATAAAGTTAGCTAAGGTTCCATCTGTGGATAACTTAGCAGACTTATACACCAAAGCATTCGACAGAGCTCGATTTGAGAAATTGGTGCAATTGAATGGAATGAGAAATCAAGAGTGATTAGTCTTCCGTAGGGTTCTTATGTCTTTGTTAGTGGCTTCTTTTATTTTAAAAAATTAGGGGGAGGGTGATGGCGTATGACATTCATTTGCTTGTTACCTAAGGGGAATCGCCTCTGATAAAAATGTTAAGATTTTATCTGCTGGGAAATGATAGTACATTAGAAGAATCAGCTTAATAATAATAAGTAAAAATTCTAAGTTAGATGTGTTAGTAGGTTCCAGTTACTTACATTAACTTTGCATCTTTACAACCAGGCATTTACTTATATTTATTTTAGTATACACCCTTCTCCACACGTTATAATTTACTTCGAAAACTTTAGATCTAGATAGCTTCATTATATAATATACTAGTAGTCAAATTCTGCTATGATTTCTGAGCATATAATAAGCAATAATTCTTCTGTATGTTATCTAGTGTGATCTGCTATATGACGTATGACATAAGTCTTAATTGTTGAATAATAGTCTAACCATACACTGTTATCAAGAATCTATGTCAAGACAAATAATAAGAATTATGGCTATCTGCAAAACTACTGGTGACTTTGTTGTACTAAGTACAGATCTGAAACTTTTAGTTTTGCCAATGGTCTCAAACTTGTTTTGTTTATACTAAGGGATCTTCTGTTGTACTAAGTACAGATCTAGAACCACTAGTATCTTCAAAACAGGTTTGATGTTTGTCAATGTTAAAAATCACTCAAAGGTATGTTATATGCTTCGAAAAGAACATCATTTAGTGACCTCTACCTTGAATGTGAAAGATACAGTGTTATGTGTTCTACTTGATTTCTCTGTATGACGTATTTTGGATCACATTAAGTAACATGCATACCAACAATAAAGGTTTGCTTGGAAATCAGTGTAGACTTTGTTTATGTGGATCATAATACCGGTAATCGTCTTGAACTGTTTATGATAATTGATCATTTCATTTTGATGAATATGTTATATTCTGTGCAGATAGGCAACAAAGTTATACTTTTATAAATATAAGTTGATCAATGGTTAAGTTGTAAGTTTTCTGTAACTTATTGTGAATTTCATGAGGTATGTATACTAACAATCTTCTTAGACTTCTTAATCAACATTTTGTTCAGCTGTTTCTTTCTAAAAAGGTACTTGATGGCAATGTTTATCATTATATTTGTCATTTTTATATTTTAGGTTATTTTATTCTATGATGTTGTCGTTCGTGCTGATTTAAGGTTACAAAACAAGTGAAAAATAATTTTATTTTAGACTTGTTTATTTTGTGGGATTAAAATATGTTTTCTAGTCAATCTTGCGAATTGACTTTTTACTTTGCGAGTTGAGTTCTTTTGCGAGCCGAGTCCACATGGTATAAATACTTGCGAGTTCACTTGTCAAAACACACAGTCCTGCAATTGACATTTTATATCTTGCGAACCCAAAACCCGCGACTTGAGCCGAGTTTCATCTCGCTAATTTTCGTTATTTCTGAGTCCGCATACCGTATTTTTCATTTCATCCGTTGTAGCTACGTTTACTTTGCAAACATTTTAAGGTATAAAACACATGATTTCACCGTTTATTTAACCCAAAAAAATCGATGTATTTATTATACAAGGGTTTTGTTTTATAAGTTGGCTCAAATTCTACAATTTAGTGTGTTAAGTGACAAGAAACCTTAGGGTTTATGTTAATCGCACTACTTAGTACACAATGCCATACCTCGATTGTCTTAAAACTTGCTAAAATTGAATTTTGGATCTGACGTCATACTTGCAGTTCATCCTGCGAGTTGAGTTTAAAACTCAACTCGCAGCCCGGTCTTGCGAGTTGACCTGCGAGTTGAACTCTGCGAGTTGACTTGTTGACTTGCGAGTTGAACTTGCGAGTTGACTTGTTGACCTGCGAGTTGAACCTTGCGAGTTGACTTGTTGACCTGCGAGTTGAACTTGCGACTTGACTTGTTGACCTGCGAATTGACTTGTTGACCTGCGAGTTGAACTCTGTGAGTTGACTTGTTGACCTGCGAGTTGACCACTTAATTTTAATTTGCGAACTCTAGATTAATTATCCGATTAAGAGTTATAAGTTAAAATGTTCTATGGTTAGTCGTGTCGACTTAAATGTGAACACGTAAAACCATACACTCTTTATATAAGACTTACGACTTCTCGTAATAAGTTATATATATTTTTACAAACTTGAGACTTTTTGTAACAGGTTAAGCAAACGGTTAGGCCTATTGACTATATATATATAATTAATGACTATAATTGTTGATTAAGTTTTGATAACTTAATAGTTCAATTACGAGTCGTAGATTATATAAGTTTATCGATACATGTTAAACTAATTGTCTGACATTTGTGTGCTTTTACTATTACAAATATGGCTAGACAGTTTGCTGCTCATCACAACGTGCTCGTGGACTTGGACGTCACTACACGAGGTGCATCTCGTGTTGCTCGAGTTCTCTCATTTTTGGCACGGTCGAGGATTCGATATGCTATCACGGAGTCCCCAGCTCTATCACAGGATTTATTAACTCAATTCTGGGCTAATATTCAGTATGATACTGTTGTAAATCCACCGGTGATTCGCACACGGGTGAACGATCGACCTGTTGTTTTCTCGTCCTCTGATCTACGTGACATTTTACGGTTGGGAACCGTCGATCAGGAAACCGGACCTACAGTGTTTCCCTCGGACTTCATCGAATGAGCACTTGAACGTATGGGCTACGTCGGGCCAATGCGTGGACGCCAATTCTTAAAAACCCTGGTGTTCGGCGAATGGAGATTCTTATGGCACGTCTTGGTCACTATTTTTGGTCCCAAGAAGGGAGGATATGATGAGCTGAGCCCTTCCCTATTATCAGCAGTACTGTCACTGGTTTACAACAAACCATATAGTTTTTCAGATTATATTTTTGGGGAACTTGTTCGATAGATCTTGGGGGGTGTTAGATCACAGTTTATGATCTATCCGAGATTCTGTATGCTGATCATTCAGGCTAATCTCCCTGATTTGTTGGTTATTCAACCAGATATTCATGTGGATCCTATTGGGCTTCGAGGTTATAATGCAATGTTTATGCAGACCTCGCGACGTTTTGAGATGCAGCCCCAGTTGACTGAATTATTTGGTTTTCTGATCGATCCTCAGTATGTACCGCCACCGAATCACGATTGGCTTGATCTTGATGTGGCTGCAACTGTACCTGAGCCACAGGAACTGATTGAGGAGGTTTTGGATCAGGTAAACCAACCTGGGCCACAGGTGGATCCTGTAGTTGCTGCACAGCTGGTGCAAGATGTTTTGGTACAACATGATGATGCCACTGATCTGATCTTGAGAGATGTAGATCAATATTCGGCTGAGGGTTCGAGTACTTCTGGACCGACTCCACTTGCTGAGCCATCTGGTGATGCTGGTCCATCGGGAAGAGATGGAGAAGCTGCTTCTGCTTCTGATTCTGAATCTGATGATGATGAGACTCGACCATCTGGGTCTATCTCCGGGATTCCAGCCGGCATGATTCGTCAAGGGTCAAAGTTGATTATGGACCCAACACTAAAATTAAAAAGAAAAGCCACTGATCAGGATCATGACTTCATTCTTGTTGAAGAAGATGAATATGAAGATGAAGAGTAGGAGTCGCTTGTCCCTCGCCCTCGCAAGCTGTCTAAGCAAACAGCTTCAATCTCTACAGCTCCTACTCAATCAAGTTCTACGCCCTCTGAGGCTGAAATGATTGCTGCTTTGGTTCGCCCGTCTTCGCATCCAACCACCAAGTCCAGCAGGGTTGCCGCTCACCTTTTGACGGATGTAGCTACTGAGATAGCTAAGAAAATGCAACCACCTGCTCCCACGCCTCCATCAGTCACTGCTACTGCTCCGTCCTCCACGCCTACGACTGAGTCTGAACGCATTATCAACTTAGAGTCTAGGGTTCGAGAATTGGAGGCTCTCACCAACGCTTTGGCAACTCAAGTTCTGTCTTTGTCTGAAAATGTGACTGAACAGAATAAAGCTTACTCATTGCTGATCAAGACCAACTCTACGTTATTAGATGATATAGCTGATAAGCAACGACAACATGACAGACTTGAACGTCTTGTTATGAGCATATTTCAGGACAAGCAATCTCAGGGGGAGTTATTGGCTTATCAGGAGTCCTGCAAACAAGATGAACTGGCCAAGAAAAGCCGACATGATGAAGATCATGATCCCTCGGCTCAGAAAGATAGTGAGCTGGCTGGTCCCTCAACAACAAGTCAGCAAGCTAACATTCAGGGAGAGTCAGGTGTTGGTGGTGAAGCTGATAAAGAAACAACTGGTGCTGGTGAAGCTGCTGAAGAAGGTGAAGCAAGTTGAAACAACACTTTGTATTGTAATATAATTGTGTAATTAAGATTTTTGAACTTGAATGTGTAATACATTAATGTTTAAATTTTATAAATGTTTGTATATTATAAGACTTTTGTAATCTTAGATTGACTATGATCAATCAAAGATTTATAAGATTATATAATATATGATGTTTGTATATTATAAGACTTTTGAAATCTTAGATTGATTATGATAATCAATGAAAGATTTATAAGTATATATAATGTATTTTAAACACACAAAGGGATTAATAAGAAAATTCTTAGATTGATTCAGGGAAATCAATGAAAGGATTTATGATATTAATATACTTGTGTATGTATTTCTTTAGGTCTGGAAATGTTGAACTTATCTGATTATGAAGGCGATATGCCAGATGAAATAGATGAGGACATTGATTTTGATCTAGAGGAGGGAGAATTTGTACCTCCTGAAGATTGGACCTCCACTTCTGATGTTGGGCTTGACGAAGGTGTAGATCCCGATGCCAATATTGATGAACATATCGTGAGTCCATCCAAAACGAAAGTTGTTATTCAGGTCGAAGATGGAGAAAGAGTCGTTGATTTAGATGAAAATCTAGATGAATCAACTAGTTTTGAATCTGAAGATGAGCTTGTGACAACCCTCGTAAACCGGTAAATCCGTACACACTAAATCATGCATTCTTACGCTAATTCCCTCATAATCAAAACGAATTTGGTTTAAACTGAGATAAGTCTAGCACACGCCCACGTTGCACATTTTGGTGCACACTATTTTAATGCATGATGCATTACGTTTAAGTAATTA
This sequence comes from Logfia minima, assembly GCA_963921325.1. Classification (NCBI taxonomy): domain Eukaryota; kingdom Viridiplantae; phylum Streptophyta; class Magnoliopsida; order Asterales; family Asteraceae; genus Logfia; species Logfia minima. The sequence goes on from OY992766.1 coordinate 14,909,611, forward strand.
TTGAGAATTGCACAATATAAATCGGATGGTTTCTGATAAACACGAACGTTGGTGATAACTTTTTCCCGAACGGTGTAAAACTATTGAATGTAATTAGTAGTTAACTACTTATATTATTATGCTACTTAAACTAATCATTTAGAAGCTTAAACATGTCAAAATAATTCTAAGCAAGCTAACACATAGCTCTAATTTAACCAAGCAAGCTAGCACATAGCTTTAATTAAATCCAAGCAACCTAGCTAGCATGTCACTTAATTCAAATGCAGATTCCTTTTCTACGTGATCTCACTTCGCAAGCTCCTTTCTCAACCATATGTTTTCTCCTACTTGGTTACTTGCTTAATTTCACACTCACATGTTTACTTGCTTGCTTACAATCCAATGCCACTTGCTCCCTTGATTTGATTGAAAGACTAAGCACCTCCCATCACCACCTCCTCTTGCTTCACATTTAAGAAAGGCATTAAGCAAGAGAAAACATTACGTACACACACTTCACAATTTCATTTCAAAAATTCTGCACATTTCTCTCTCTCATTTTCCCTCTCATTTCACCACTTTCACCACCTCCTTCAAGAACAACCACCACAAACCACCATGAACCACCACCTTTTATACCGCATTTTTCACCTCCTTTCAAGCTCTTGATCATCATTAAGTATTTAAAAGGAGATTTGGGTTGAAGATTTCAAGTTCTCTTCTTTCTTACCATTTCATCCTAGAGAATTGTAAGGAAACTCTTCATTTTGATCTCTTCATTTCCTTCATTTAAAATACTTACATGCTAGATGTTCACTCATACGTTAAAATCGACTAATATATAAGTATATATGTGTGATTAATGGTGAAAACTCGTTAAAAAGAACTAAAGAAACTCAAAACTCAAAACTCAAAGAAACTTACTTGACAGAAACTTTGGACGAATTTAGAAGATCATAACTCGGTCATAAAATAACCAAATCTAATGATTCTTGAGCCTAAAATTAAGTTTAAGAAGTTAGGTTTCCAACCCAAGTGGTCTCATGTAATTTGGACAAGTTTTGATACCTCAAATCGATTTTATAAGAACATGTGTCTAATCTTTCTTCAGGAGATGAAATATGACTCTACTTTAAGAGACCATAACTTTTTATTCACAGATCCAAAAGAGATGAATCTTTTTCTTAAAGGTTACATTTTGTCTTATCTTTAAAAGTAGTATGATCACGTTTTGTGAAGATGAGTCTAGCTCTGTGAACAAGTGATTTTCCTATCAACTGTCCAGAAACGTAGCTGCTGTACCTTTGTGTACTAATAAATAGTTTTGAACCCCTTATACTTGTTCAAAAATTATGAATCTTACTTTTCTGTAAACCTAAGACATAGGGGAACATATGATAAAAATTTGATAAGAAAATAAGTTTGTTTGACCAGTCAAAACGATACCACAAGAAGGGTAAAAAAATGGGCAGAATCTGTTAAAAATGTAAACAGCATTAACTGAGGTCAAACAGTACAAACTATGGTCAAACAGCACTAACTGTGACTTAACAGCACTAACTGAGGTCAAACAGTACAAACTTTGGTCAAACAGCACTAACTATGACTTAACAGCACTAACGACACTAACAGCAGTTACTTAACAACACTAACGACACTAACTTTGGCTTAACAACACTAACAAGGAAAACAACATTAACGAAAAATAACACTAAACTTTGTGAAGCCAACAAATTCCAATCTTGAACAAATAGAGAAATGTATTCAAACGCTACATTTTGAACAAATGATAATGAAGATTTCTAATCGATTTAATAATCGCGTTTTCAGTAACGATATACATTGTAGGTTTAAAAACCTTAAATGTACACTGTAATAACAAAGTAATTATGTTTTCGATAAACATACAAGTATGCATACAAAACTATCACCAACGGGTCGTACACCTTTCGAAAAACGAAATACTCTTTCAACCTACTAATTGAGTGAACAACTAGCATAGATATGCGGGTAGCTATCTACTTATACAAACCTAGGTGTGCGGGTAGCCACCTACTATTACAAGCATAGATGTGCGGGTAGCCATCTACTTTTACAAACCTAGATACGCGGTTAGCTATCTACTTATACAAACGACCTCACGCGTATAGGGCGCTAGGAGGCTATTTTGAGCAAACTTATTTCTGTAAACGCTAGCTCTCACAAAGCTCACCAAATGAGTTCACAGCCCCTATTTTACTGCTTTTTACTGCTTTCTAAATTTGGGGTGAAAAACATATGTACTATTTACATACAAACTGATTTCATGCGATGATTGAAAACCTGACAACGAATCCTTGTGCGAACCTACGTTAAACTAGTTGTAGTGCATAGAAGTCCTCATGACTACAAACTGTAACCATTAGCTAGATGACGCTAGCCACAGAATATGCGAATAGTACTATTGGGATGACATCCCTCCCACTTTTGTTAGTCATGCTAACTGCCGACTGTATGTCGAGACGAGGAGCGTATATTTTATTGGTCCCAGGCAAAAGCAACTAAAAGTCGTGATTTGGTTATAGGCCTAGGTGTCGGCACTTTAACTCGTAAGGTCTTGCAAACCTTCGGGGGATCACCGTCAGCTACTTATTGTTTCAAACTATATATCATCGTACTATTTGCCATGGATGGCACGAAATGATTTGTGAAACGTTTACTAAACGCTTGGTTTAAATGATGGTGTCTTAAACCTGTGAATTTCACTCAACAATTTTGTTGATCCTTTTAACTATGTTTTTCAGGGAATTAGCAGCGACGTAAGATCATGCATGCATATTTTGGGACCCTTGCTCACCACGATGAATAGGATGCCATTCTTTGATAACATTGAAACTATGATTTTATGATTAAAATGTTAATCATATTGTTTTGCTAAACATCTATCGTCTTGTAAACACGATGAACATGTAACCGTGAAATTTAAACTATTTATGGCATTCTAAGTATATGTTTGCGATAATCATATGCTCTCGATTTAATTGTCAAATCGATCCCCGTCACGCCCCGTGCTTCCGCATTGCTTAACGTGACACGATTTTATTGGGGTGTGACAGAGCTTCCTGAAAGACTCAGAAACAATCCAATGTTTAGACCTTTGAAAAGGAAAAAGCAAAAGATTGGGATGTCTGAGGTTGATATTACTGGAAAGAAAGTACCAGGAAAAGGAATCATCGGATGGTACTACAACGTTGATCTGAAGCTTTTTGCTATAACAAGATATGACGGAGTTCAATACTTTGAAAAGAAGCTTGCAGTCTTCAGTTCTTTGCCTTGGTTTGAAATTCGCGACTTGGCTAGATTAGAGTTGAATAACCCTAGTAATGATCCTTTTGGAAGATATGTAGAAAGAATTATCAAGACTGAGGGTCGGTCAATGAAATTTCAAAGAATTAAGCCAAGAGTCGGAAAAACTATCAAACTTAACGAAAGAAGCGAAAGAACAGGAAGGCGTCGAAGAATGAAAACCTATCCAACTGTCAAATGTGTGCAACAAATACCATTGAAGACAATGCCACAAAATGTATTGGGAAATCTTAAGAATTGGCACGTGGATTCAGAAACTGGTGAATCTGTTATGGTTGAAGCTGATGATGAGGTTGAAGGAGGAGAACGAGAAATTTTGAAAGTCTACGACCATCGACACCTCATGAATCTGTCGAAGAAGGACCTGTTAAAGTTAAATGAAAACAGGATCTTAACGACTGAAGTATGGGGTGATCTTGCACGAGATTATCAAATGATGGTAAAGACTTGTGTTAGACTGAAGATACATATGGGAAGCAAAATTTACAAGTGAAGACCAAAGATAAAGATGAAGATAACGACGCTAGAGCTATTGTCAAGGGGGAGTCTGTTGGGACATGTTTTGTGACAACAGATCTAGCTTGTAATAGGACTGGTGTAATTATTATCAAGTTTGCACATTGGTTTAGATTTGTAAATATAAGATATTAGTTTGTTATTATTATTTGTTAAATATAATGATAGTAGTCAAGTAACGAATACAAACTAAAGACTGAACTGCAAATTGAGAACTCAAGTCGCAAGTCAATAAGACTTGCGAGATGAGATCTCAATTCGCAAGCCCATCTCAGGTCGCAGGCCTAAACCTGCGAGATGAGAATCTGGATTCACAGACTCTCTTCTGCGAGTTGAGATCTGAGCTCGCAACCCATCTGGACTCGCAAGGCCCATGGGCTGCGAGTTGAGTCAACTCGCAAAGCCCATGGCCAGCGAGTTGAAATGGATATAAATAGAAATGCTTAGGTCATTTCTTGGTATCCGTGCCTTACATCACTCTCAGCAATTATTATACACACACCTCGTTTTCTGTGCCCAGAAACTATTATTATATTAAAGGCTAGGTTTTGAAGGTTTAACAATAGTTAATATAAAAACAAAGCCCTTTAATTAATAGATAAGTTATATAAACTTTAATCAAGCGTATTGAGGGATTCCGCACCTCAATACTTTAAGATAACGTTGTTAGCGAACCAAGATCTAGTGACTTACATTCCCATTTGCCGACGCTAAGGATATCTTATCTCTATCAATTCTGGGCCTGTGAGCCGAATCCACCCGTCATTCGTACTCAGGTGGAAGATCGCACTATTGAATTTTCGGCTCTATATCTTCGACACATTCTCCAACTGGGTACTGAAGCCCAGGAAAACGGCTCAACTTCATACTCTTTAGATCTCAGGGCTGGAGCATTCCAGAGGATGGGATACGTTGGGGATGTCACACATAGTCAGTTTACAAAGAGTTATCTTTTCGGCCAATGGCGGTATCTTATGCACATACTGCTGGTTTCTTTTGGTCCGAAGAAGGCGGGTTTCGACACGATGAATCATAAAATGCAATCGGGCATAGTTTCACTTGTGTACAACAAACCATACTGCTTTTCCCAATACTTCTTTGATGAAATGGTTCAGCAGATCCATGGCAGTGTTAAACATCGGTTTTCTTCTCTACCCTCGCTTCGTAATGATGATCATTAATGGGTTAGCACCGAATCTGCCAGCTATCGTTCTCGTTGTGTATTTGTCAACGGTGGATAAGAAGATTTTTGTACATTGTCTCACCCACAGCAGTCGACGTCCGGCTGCTGAGCGACCTCCGGCTACTCCACTTTTAGGGGCTGTTATTGATGTTGATTATGCTCCAGCACTTAATGATGGATGGTTGGATGCGCCCCAGGCCGAGGAAGAAGCTCGGGTTCCTACACCACCACAAGATGTTGCTCCGCTAGAGCATGAAGTGGTTATGAAATTCTTCGCCAGCTAGAGCAACCTCAGGAGGGTCATCATATTGATCGCGATACTGTTGAAGCTGTTGTTAGAGATGTTCTTCAGGGGGAGCCCCGTTCAGATGTGTTGGCAGATGTGGATGCGTTTGTTACTGGTCCACAAGCTGATATCGAGACTGATATAGCCCTCATTGAGACTTATACTGCTGGGCTGATGAGGCGATGACTTCTGCTGTTAATGTGTCGAGAAGTCTGGAGCGCGACTCCGTGGCAAGTGAAAGTGATCCTGAGAGTGATGAACCGTCTGCATTGGTTTTTCTTGGATCCCATGTGGCTTTAGCTTCACATATCATTGCCCAAAACAATGGTAAACGCAAGCTGATTGAAGATGATGACTATATTCTTCAAGATGAAGCTGATGAGGATTCTGACACCCCACTGGTTCGGACTCCCAAAAGAAGGCGTCCGACTGGGGTGGTCATTCGTGAAGCTACTGATATTCCACCTCCTACCTCCACTATTTCTACACCACCGGTCGCCACCGCAACCACTACCCCTGCATCGACAACTATTCCATCAGCAACACCCACACCAACACCACCACCACAACCCTCAATTACCCAGGCTGCTGCCGCTACTCCTCCCACTTCCACTCCACCTCCCACTATGCCGCTAGTTTCCAACCCTGCTGCCAATCTATCTGATCCGGATAAATTTACTTATCTTGACGGACGGATCACGACTTTAATTGATATGGTAACGGCCCTTACTGCTGTTGTTACAAGCCAAGAGATTCGTGTCAATAACTTGACGGCGATTAACGAACGGTTGGTCGAGCGCAATGACAAATTGGAAGAAATAGTGAGGGATAATGAGATCCTCCTATAGCGTCTGAAACGCAAGACAGCTCAAGGGGAGATACCTAGTTGTAAGGGAGATGAACTCAGGAGGAAAAGGGATGAAGACCGAGACGATGATCCTAGTGCGCCAAAGGAAGGTGAGCTGCCTAGCTCTTCGACTAGAGCACTAGTAGCACAAGTTGAGGGGGAGTCTAGTCAACAAAAGGGAGTGAGTGGTACTAAAGAAACTCCAGTAAATCTGACGGAGACAGACATTATCGAAGCACTTCTTAATCTAGATGTGTATGATAGTAGTGAGTCTGAGTTGGAGGAAGGAGAATATTTGCCGAAAGAAGTTGCTGAATGGAGGTCCGACGATGAGGTTATCCTAGATACTAATAATGATATAGATGAACATGTCGTGACAAAGCAACCGGTAACTGAAGTTGTTAGAGATGAGACAGCGAGTGAAAATGTGGTAAATCGTCAGAGATTAGAGTCAGAAGATGATAATATTCTTGATGATGATTCAGAAGCTGATAGAGAACCATCTCGAGCAGAGTTAAGAAGTCTGTGGTTTAAAAAGATCGAAAAGAAACTTGAATTGAAATTTAAAGAGATTATCAAAGTCAAAGGATCTGGAGAGCTGAAGAGAGGCATCATAAGTTGGTTTTATGACAGCGAGCTGAAGCTGTTCATACTGAAGAGATATGATGGGATTCAATACTTGGAAAATAAATTGATGATTTTCAGTTCCTTGCCGAAGATTGAACTCAAAGAACTGGCTTTGCTAGATTTGATAAATCCGTGAGAAAATCCATACGCTAGAACGATGGAACGAATTGTTAAGCGTGAAGGTAGATCAAACAACTTTGTTGAGTTAAAGCCTAAGACAGGGAAGAGAGTTCTAGATCTGACAAAGATAGATCCGATTACAAACAAACCGTGGATGAAAATGATTTATAAAACGATTAAGTGTTTGAAGAAAGTTCCTTTGAAGAAGATGCCGCAGAATATCTTAACTGAGCTGAAATGGTGGTATGTGGACAATAAGACAGCAGAAGCTGTAATGGAAGATGTTGATGGGAATGAGCTGCTAAGGGTATATGATAGTTTACATCTGGTAAACTTGTCAAAAGATGATCTGATGAAGCTACATGTAAACAAGATTCTCATTAGAGATAGTTGGAGACATGAAGGCAGAAGATATCAGAAGGTGGTTAGAGTTTGTGTAGAAAGAAGATTGTGGGCTGGAAGTCAAATGAGCTGAATGAGGAATCAAGATCAAGACTCAAGAAACTAGAGCTATTGTCAAGGGGGAGTCTATTGGTACATATTTAGTGACAACAGCTTTCTAGTTTGTAATAGTTAGTTTGATAAGTCTTTTGTAATAAGTTTACTTTTAATGTTTTGTAATGCAAGTTCGTACGAACTTAGGTGGGTACGAACTTAGGTGGCTAAGTTCGTATGGGTCTGTGACCACACAAGTTCGTAGGGTCCAGAATGTACGAACTTGAGTCCTATATATAGATTACATGTTAGTTCGAATGTAATAAGTTGTTTATTGTATTTTCAGGGCTTAGCAAAGGCAAGTTCGAATACTTGTGATTGTTTTGTCTTACGTTGAATGTAATTGTTTCTTACGTTCAATAAAAGTGTTCTTAACCATATCCATATTGATTGATTGATTAGTGTTACGTTTGTTTAATGATTCCGCACTTAATATACGTAATAACCTCGTAGATCCAGATTTAGGGAACCTATAAGTCCATGATGAGGACATACCCAAAACTGCATTCCGAATCCGATATGGACATTACGAGTTCATGGTTATGCCATTCGGTCTGACAAACGCGCTTGCAGTGTTCATTAATTTAATGAACAAGGTATGTAGAGCATACTTAGATAAATTCGTGAAAGTATTCATCGACGATATACTCATCTTCTCCCCCTTAAAATATGATAGTATTTTGCATCTCGAGTTGAAAATGACAGATTATCGCTTAAGTGAAAGCATGCCTAACTGAGTCACCAAAAAATGAAATCGTTTGTCATCTAAAGGTTTGGTGAAAAAGTCTGCCAATTGATAATCTATTTTGACAAAAAATAGCTCGATATGCCCTTTTTCTATGTTATCTTTGATAAAATGATACCGAATATCTATGTGATTTGTTTTCGAATGTTGTACCGGATTGCAGGAAATAGCAATCGCACTTTGAGAATCACAATAAATAGGTATCTTTTCAAATTTAAAACCAAAATCCATGAGTTGAGACCTCATCCACAAAACTTGTGTACAACAAACAGCAGCTACAACATATTCTGCCTCAGCTGTGGATGTTGAAACACAGTTTTGCTTCTTGGAAGTCCAGCTAACTAGCTTATCACCAAGAAATTGAGCTCCACCAGATGTGCTTTTTCGATCTAACTTACAACCTGCATGATCTGCATCTGAATAGGCTGTTAGTTCAAAACCAGTATCCTTTGGATACCACAATCCCAAGTCAATTGAAAATTTTTAATATCGTAAAATTCGTTTGACCGCTTGGAGATGTGATTCCTTAGGAGCTGCATGGTATCGTGCACAAACACATGTAGAGAACATGATATTTGGACGGCTTGATGTCAAATACATCAAGGAGCCAATCATACTTCTATATAGTGTTTGATCAACTGATTTTCCCGTTGAGTCAACATGAAGTTGTGACCGAGCAGCCATGGGTGTAGATATAGGTTGATAGTCTACCATTTGAAACCTTTTCGATATATCCAAATTATATTTAGTAATTGTTTAACATGTAATCCAAGAAAAAAGTTCATTTCACCCATCATGCTCATTGCAATATTTGGCATTAGTAGATCCAAATATGATGTCATCAACATATATTTGAATTAGAATTGTATCTTCTTTTTGTTTCTTAATGAAAAGTGTAGTATCAATCGTTCCTTTTGAAAAACCTGATTGAACAAGAAACGTGGACAAGACATCATACCAAGCTCTCGGGGCTTGTTTTAGTCCGTATAAAGCTTTGTCCAGAATGTAGACATCGTTTGGTCTCTTCGGATCGACAAAACCTTCAGGTTGACCCACGTACACCTCTTCCTTAAGAATTCCATTTAAGAAAGCTGTCTTCACTTCCATTTGATAAACTATGAATGACTTGTGAGCAGCATATGCTAAGAAGATACGAATCGCTTCAATTCGAGCTACTGGAGCAAATGTTTCATTGTAGTCAATTCCCTCTTGCTGACTATAACCCTTTGCAACCAGTCTAGCTTTATTCCGAACCACAATTCCATGTTTATCCTTTTTGTTCTTAAAAATCCATTTAGTTCCAACTATGGACTTATCCTTTGGTCTTTGAACTAATCTCCAGACTTTGAGTCGATAAAACTGATTCAACTCATCTTGCATGGCAAGAATCCAATCTACATCGCTAAGAGCTTCCTTTACATTCACAGGTTCAAAGGAACTTAGAAAATTTGAATAAAGACACTAATTTTGAGTAGATTTCCTAGTTTATATCCCAGTTGTAGGATCACCAATGATTTGAGAAGATGGATGCGATTTAGTCCACTTACGTTCAAAAGGAAGATGTTTATACTCAAAACTTGAATTTGAAGAATCAACATATGGAGTAGGAGTAATAAGTTCTTCAGACACATTAGCGGGTTGGATTGGTGAAATAACTATAGCTGATTCGGTTTGTAGAATTTCAGGGATGGTTTCTGGTTGTACTTGAGGAAACTCAGTTATAGTTGACTGAGTTGGATTTGAAGTCGTTGAAGTACCAAAGTATACTGCATAGAAATCTGAGAATAAATCATCAAGATCATTCACAATTGACTGTGATGTTTCAGGTTTATCCTCTGTTGAGCTAGTTAAACCGGGTTTTGAACTGTTTTGTTCAAAAACCATTTTTGACATTTCATCAAACTTCACATTTGCACTTTCATTTACATTTCTTGTACGTTTGTTGTAAACTTGGTATGCAACTTTATCCTTTGAATATCCAATGAAAATTCCTTCATCACTCTTTGGAGAGAATTTTCCCAAATCTTCTCGATCATTCAAAATAAAGCATGGACATCCAAAAATGCGAAAGAATTTCACATTTGGAGGACGATGGTTAATCACTTCGTATGGTGTTTTGTTGAACCTCGTGTTGATGATAGACCGATTTTGAGTAAAACATGCAGTATTGATTGCTTTGGCCCATAAAAATATTGGTAGCTTTGAATAACACAACATAGTTCGAGCAACACCATTTTGTTGTGGAGTTCGTGCAGCGGAAAATTGATGAGTAAAACCAATTGATTCCAAATATGAAGATAAGGTCTTATTCTTGAATTCCGTGCCATTATCAGATCGGATTGAGCGCATAGGAAGTTGTAGATTTACTTGAGTAAGCTTGAGGAAGTTGATTAGAGTCGATGGGGTGTTGGATTTATCTTTTAAGAAATATACCCAAGTATATCGTGAGAAATCATCCACGATAACAAGAATATATCTCTTACCATTTATTGTTTGTACACGTATAGGTCCACATAAGTCCATATGTAGCAAATGGAGTACGGACTTTGAACTTTGTATTGACTTGGACTTATCTGATGTGTGTGTCATTTTACCCATTGCACATGATTCACAAAAATGATCAGAATCATATTTAACTTCTGGTAAGCCATGAACAATGTCGGAGCGTGTAAGATGATTGATTTGTTTAAGACTTAAATGAGATAGCCGACGGTGCCACAACCATGATTGTTGTGAAGATGCTTTGGAGAGTAAACAGACATCAGCCATTGGTTTTGCACTATCTAGGTCAATGGTGTAGAGGTTTGGTGAACGTGTGCCATTGAGTAATGGTTGACCGTCTTCAGTTCTAACACAACAACTACGTTTGCGAAATAGTACTTCTAAATCTTTATCTCAAAATTGACCAATGCCGAATAAGCCTTCAACATAGGCAACTCTTTTAATTGTGATTTTGCCTCAAACCAGATCGCCAATTCCCATGATACTAGCATAATGATTATTCCCAAAACGAACAGTCCCCATGAATTTTTCAATAAAGTTTATCAAGAGGGACCTATCTCCGGTTATGTGTTTGGAACATCCTGAATCAAGATACCAAACACATACCGAGATTTTCTGCAAAATCAAACCATTGGAAAATCCTTAGGAACCCATTTTTCAACGAGTTCGTCAGGGTTAGTGCAGTTTATGGTTGATTGATTCCTTTTAGGTACCCATTGTGATATAATTTTAGGTGGACTTTTAAGCTTAGGAACCTATTTCGAAATCATTTTGGGTGTGCTCTTTTGTTTAAGAATCCATTTGGAAACCCAACATTTTGATTTCCATGATCAAGATTGATATTGCATAGCAGGTTTATAGTAAGTATTATGCCTAGCTACAATGTTATCATGCAACTTAGATTCATTCACATTCACAAGATAATTTCTAGCATAACGCAAAGTATGATTACAACTGTTTGAATGCTGAAAATACAACGAATCATGTTTGTTGATATTATTGTAGTTACACGAATAAGAACTATTGAAAGTGCGATTAAGCTTTTGACTCTTTGGACTTCGGGATCTGTCATGAAGATTTTTCGTTTTTAGATCTGAAACATGAAAAGCACCAGTTTTAGAATTTGCAAAAATTGATCTAATGCTCTTGTTTGAAGAAATCTTAACATACTTTTTATTCTTTTGCAAATAATAATTAGTAAATTGAGATTTCTTTGGAGCATTTACTGAGTGTTATATACTCTTTTCTTTCAAAGATTGTTTAATAGTTGGTTCAACCTTCTTTGTAAACGTTGTTTCCAAAATTTCTTCAGATTCCATCAGTTTATCAAGTTCAAGTTCTTGAGAAGATTTTGATATCGATGCTAAACTAGATGTCAAAGAAGAATTTTTGAGTTGTTCAAGATTTTGTAAGAGAGTTGTTCATTCTTGATCAAAATTTAGTTGTAGAGTGGTTATTTGTTTTTCAAGATTAAAGATTTTATTTTCCAAAATAAAATTTGGAATATAAAGTTTTGTTTTAACCACTTGTTCCATAATCTCATCTTGATCAATAACAGGCGTTGAACAACTTGAAAAATAATCCTCAGAAAGTGGTATTTTCCTTGTGCCATAACTTTCATTTAATTTCTCATAATTAAATGAAAATTGTGCATTCTCAGTTTTTGCTCTATTGAAATTCTCAATAACTTCTTCTTCATTAGTTGTTTTTACAAAAAACATTATAAAAATACTTCCCATGTCACTGTAGTTATAGAAGGTAGGTACTTCAGAAATAGCCTTTTATAAATAGCAGGGATTTTCAAAACCTAATCCTTCTCTTGGATTATAAAATATGATATCCTTAGGTTTGTTCAAAGAGATTGTTTGGTCAGTTTAGCCAGGTTTACACAACTTATCTTGAAGTTCTTTGATCTTGTTTAACAAACTCATTTTTTTTGTAATTGCATGATCGTACCTTTGTTTAACACGATTTTCAACGTCTTTTGATGCTTCCCATCGAGATGAAATTTCAAAAATTTCAGTTATTAAAGATTTATTTTCTTTTTCAAGTTTCTCATTAGTAATGAGATACTCATCCCTATGAAATTTAAAAACATCCCTTTCCCGAGTCACAGTTTTTAATACATCAAGTTTACTTTCTAATTCTGTTTGCAGTTCACGCACATGTATTCTTTCATCTTTTAATTTAGCAGTCAGATTAGCATTCATAGTATGCAATACAGTATGTAAGATTTCAGAATCTTGTACCTCAAAATCTGAATCCGCATCTCCTTCAGTGGAGGTAGCCGATATTTTGGCCATGAATGGCATGTTAACTTCCAGTTCTTCTTCTTCTGAATCAGTCAAATTTAACCAAGCATTATTCTCAGCCAATAAAACTTTCCCAACTTCCTTCTATTTGGACATCAGCATCTTTGCCTTGTAGTACTCAGAATTATAAACTCTTGACTTCTTACAATCCCTAGCAAAGTGTCCAAATCCTCCACAGTTATAACACTTGTTATCTAGTTCTCCTCTTGAATTCCCATCAACCTTTTTCCCTTCATAACTGCCCTTGTATTTCCCATCATCATTGTTTTTGAACTCTGAGCGTTTGGTCGATGATGATGAAGTACGTAAGTGATTGTTTGTAGGTTTCTTCCAGTACTTCTTTGTCATGGCTTTGGTGATCAGTGTCATTTGCTTTACAATCTCCTTCATGTCCTCATCTGACTCGTTTTCTTCCTTATCTAAATTAGAGTCATACTTGATCTCCTTTTCAACTCTTCTTGATCTTATGTGTCCCCTTCTTTCAGTAATCAAATCAAGAGGATCATTTGTCTCTTTCTCCTCAATACCCTTAACCATCTCGTTTACCTCATCCTGGTTATGATTTAGAATTTCATATACATCATGTATATCAACTGAAGTCAAATCTCGGTTCTGGATGATGTTACTTCCATATTGTTTCCATTCGGGAAGCAGATTGTTCAAAAACTTAATATTTATCTCCAAATTCTGTTTCTGAAACTTATTCTTTCGAACTTCATTCAACAGTCATCTTTGTTTGTTGTCCTCGTTCAGACCCTTATTGTTGTCTGCCAATAGCATCACACATTTCCTTTGCAGTTTTGTAGTTATCAACTTGAACGTAGATGTCATTTGTCAAGCCTTGAAGGATATATGATTTCATTTCTTTATGTGCCTTCCATAACCGACTTAATTCACTTTCACCAAGTTGTACTCCTGAGGTATCACCAGCTTTATAAAATGGTTGTTCTCCTTTAGTCAATGATTCCTTCAACAATGAATAGTTGTCTTGTTGTTCAATCCAATCAATGAATCTGTCTTTCCATTGGGAATAGTATCCTCAGAACAAGACTGGAGGCTTATCCTTAGTTGTTGAGACATGTTTTGTGACAACAGATCTAGCTTGTAATAGGACTAGTGTAATTGTAATCAAGTTTGTACATTGGTTTTGATTTGAAATGAAAAATATTAGTTGGAAAACTTTTTAGAGTAAAAAATTGAAATGCTGAAAAATGTTGACCAAGTTTGACCGCGAACCGAGTCAGTTCTCAGGTCAAAATTGGACTGCGAACCGAGTCAGTTCGCTGACCAAGTTTGACCGCGAACCGAGTCAGTTCGCAAGTCAATATTGGACTGCGAACCGAGTCAGTTCGTTGGGCCAAATTGGGCTGCGAACTGAGGCAGTTCGCAGAAGCCCAAAGCCCGCGAACTGAGACGGTTATATATGAAAATTAGGGTTTAAACCTAATTAACTTTGGCCGAACTTTTGCCTAACTTTTGCCAATATACACATACGAACTTCCTGAGTTTTCCAGAGCATTTAAACCTTCTAAAGGCTAGGTATTGATCGTTTAACTGAGATTAATAATCAATACAAAGCAAATTAGATACCCGATTCACTATAATTGTGAAACAATTCGTTATAGATCCTATAACTAAGTATTGAGGGATTCCGCACCTTAATACGTTAGATAACCTCGTTATCGATCCGAATACGCACGGACTTACATTAGTTCCAATTGCTAGTGCTTCTCTTGACATTTTTCCTGAGTGCGACAGTAACAAACAAATTCGCAAAAGTGAAAGTCTCAGATAAAGTCTCAGATAAAGTCTCAGTTAAAGTCTCAGAAATAAAGTCTCAGCTAAAGTGTCAGATAAAGTCTCAGCTAAAGTCTCAGAAATAAAGTCTCAGATAAAGTCTCAGAAATAGATAGTGTCGCAGATCATCTTCTTCACTAAGAACACCAAATCTGAGATTTTATCAAAACTTGAAATAGAAACTTGTAGTTAATTCCAGAATGATCCTTAACACTAGTAGAACACTTTGATCGGTTGAATTGATCAGATTCAATCTCAAACACCTCCTATTTGAATTTAACCGCCATTTTCAACTTTTGAATCAATTTAAGAAATTGTATGATTTCACCGTGAATACTTGTTCCTCTTTGTTGTAGATCACTATTAGAAGCTTCGTTGATGCTTTAATTGTATAGAAACACACAATTTTGATGACTTTGATCACAAAACCGAAAATTCTTCTTCAAATACCCATTTTGCAATTTTCTTCGAATTTGAGCTTGATTCCTGCAATTGAACCGTGTAATCACTTCCAAATCCTTCAACCAATGCTCTGATACCAATTGTTGGATCGAATTTAGTGATATGGATGTGATATGCGTGAAATCCGTATTTATATACGCGTATATATATGTATGTATAAGAACAAGTAATCAAATGATTATGAATAGTTACTACAAATCTGTTACAAGCTCTCAAACTCTCTCAATATAAGATATACAAATTCTCTCTAGTTCAACTACTACTAGAAATGAAAACTAAGTCATGTATTTATACTAAAACATTTCTACGACTTTGTTCCATTATGAGACTTTAATTGTGACTGCGACACTATTCTTAGTGTCGCACTTTGTGTTATTGCGACACTACCTTAGTGTCGCACCTTGATAACGCGTAAAAAGTCACGTTTTTACCCACGTTATCTTACCTACATTGATTAAATAATTATCATTTAAACCCAAATATTACAATTATTTGCTTTATTGTGTTAATTAGGTGATTACGAAGACGGCGTTGCAAAACTCAACAAAAACGGGCGAAAAACGAAGAAAAGAGAACAAATTCAACACAAGACGTTTCGCTCGCGATCTAATCAACCATTTGATAATTTTATGGAAATTATCATCTATCAAGCTCAAACTGAAGATTAGAAGATTACGATCGTGTGGGTTCAAGAATCGCTAAAAACGGACAAGAAACGAAGAAGTTAGAGCGAAAACAAGCACGAACGAATTACGATCCCGCGCACAAGAGCCACGACCTCGCAAATACGGGCCGCGCGAACCGTATACGGCTCAGTTTGAACCGTATAAGGCTCAAACCAACCGTATACGGGTGGGATTGAACCGTATACGGTTCAAACGAACCGTATCATGGCTCGCGTGACCCGTATATGCTTAAATCTTGCATCTTGATACGGTTCGCGCAATACGGGTCGATTTTGTGAAGGTCAAATACGGTTCGGATGGTCAAAATACGGTTCGGGAACTTGCCTATAAATACCAACCTCCTCAATCAACCAAATCATCCCAATCCACTCAATAATACTTTAAACTTAGTTGTTTCTCTCTCTAAGCTTCCTCTCTCTAGATTAGGGATTAATTATTATTAGTTTAGTAATTAATTAGAGAGGGTACGTGAAGAAGAATTGTAATACGTTTGGAATACGCTAGGAGTCAATCTCTTGTAATTTCAAGCCTCTTATGAACTCGTTATAACCTACAGTTAATTTTATCCTTTATCTATCTTAGTTACAATGTTTAATATTATTGTTATTGTGCTAGATCTAGGATTTACCATGATTAGCGAGTAGTTACTTAGCGTGTTTGTTATGATGTAGTTAGTTAATTAATTATGGGATAATGTTACATTGTTTAATCGGAAACGTAGTGTTTTAATTATGCTTTCTATTTATGATTTTAAAACCTAAATACGCATATCGCCTTTCCACCAACGAACGTGATTACAACCTTGATATTAAGGCTTCGCGAACCTTAATACAAGGTAATTAATTATCTGTGTTCTGGTTTAATTACAACGCTATGTAATCATCGTAGAAGTACATCGTGGTTACTATGGAAACACTATAAGTGTAGTACATCGTAATTACTATGAAAAATACTATGAAAGGCATCGTGAAGTACTTAAGCTATAAAAAACTACGGTTTAGATTACGACATGATGTGTTCACCGAAATAGTACATCGTAAAGATTGCTATGGAACCGTCAATAGTACATAGTAACTGCTATGGAATATACTGTGAACCAACATCGTGAAGTACTCAAAGCAATGGAACAACTAATCAATAGTTGATTCACATTGTAAACAACCCTAGGGCGTTTTCTAAACATGGTCTGAACTTGAATCTACGGAATTACCGACAATATAGTATTTAGCCAAAAGTTTAGGGATTCATTGGTATATTTTGGAAAGACTGTTTTAAAACATAAATATAGCTGTTATATGTGCTAAAATACAAACTCAGTTTATAAATCTAAACCAAAAGATTAAAGAATCGACAAGCATTCTACTTATATTGTCTTTCACACTTAGATTTTACAAAGGCTAGGAAAGCAAATTAAACACCGGATCCTAAGGTTATATTGATTGTTATGCGGTGTAAGAACGATCGGATTATAGAATGGGTTATTGCTACTTTATTCATTCACCCAGGAATGATCATATTCCAAGAAGGGTCATTGTTCCCGTAACTGGGCAATGTTGAGAGTCGAGCAATGCCCCTCCGATCAGAATCATTACGGCCGAATTCCTGGTGACATGCTAATCGATTAGTAGGGAATTTCGTGTCTACACTAGCAACACTCAATATAACCAAATAAATAGTATCTGATAAACGTTTATGATAAACACAACTCTAAATGCATTATCCCATAATATAGCTAATGAAATCATAACAAACACCGCTCCTTTATTATCTACATTTACATTTATTTTATTCGCTTTGCTTTAGTTTAATTAAAAACCAAAACTTTCCCCTCTTTTGATAAACCCCTCACTAGTTAGAATATATTCGCCTGAAACACCTTAGTTTCAATTCAGTTAGTCTATTAGAACGACACCTAGATCATACTCACCACTTACTAGCCCCTAGTACGTAGTTAGTAGTTTAGGCTTCCCAGCACTATAAAATTTAAAACTTTACCCCACATCTGATTCGCACTCAGCGATCGGTCAATCGTTTCGGCGACGACGACAACGCCGCGACGACTGAATAAAAACCGACCGTTCGAGCTGCAATCACACCTTGTGTCGCAAGATCAGTTTACACTTAAAATGCAAATCCTATTTTCTATATCTAACATCAATAAATTCAAAAAAAATTGTTTTTAGACTCCTAACAAGTGTATCTCATTAGAAAAAAGATAGTAATTTATCTTGTTGATCTCATATTTTTAGAAAATGCATGAACATCATGCATTGTTGTAAGCATGTAAATTTCGAATACTTGTGTTGTGATGAATCAAAAATACATAAGTGCTAGATAAAACGTGTTAAAATTTTGGAGATTATTTTTCTTAGTAACTAGTTCATAAAAGGAGTCTTGAAAATAAAAATGGGAATTTTTGGTGAAACATAAGTATTTTTCATAAATTAATGCAAATAAAGCCTATGAAAGGTGAAATAATCATGAAAAAATACTTTTGAACACCAAATAATTATGGGAAAATTCTTCAGAAAATGACACTATCCTCAAAATTTCATACTCTTTGGATGTGTTTGATATGTTTTTCCGATTTACATCTCGTTAAAACGCATAATGTTGGGAACCAAAGTTCGAGTACTCCAAACGACTTGAAAATTTTACACAAACCTAAAAATGGGTTAAAATTGATCTGGTAAAAGTTCCAGAATTTTTCGTGAATAATTACTATTTTTCCCATATTTATCCATCTTTTTAGACATAAAATGATTATAAATAATGGATAAGTCTAAAAATCCTCAAATTTTCACAGAAAATTTGTGAACTATATTTCAAATTTCATACCAAGTTTGGTAATTTTTAGGTGTTGTATTCATATATTTTCATTATTTTGTTCACAACTCGAACAATTACTGACAACGTCAATTAAATGGAAATTCAAACTTTAACGGCACTTTGTAATTTAATTAACTAGCTAAGCAATCCTAGAAAACCACATTAGTTGAGAAACTAATTAGAAACCTTGTATTCTTAGGACGTGGATAGAAGTCATACTCGGTCAACACGCGCATTACATCCATCTGTACGCTCACGCTCAAACTGTGAGTACACAACCCCTCTTTTAAACGCTTTACTTAAATGTTTTGGGGTGAAAAGCATGTTTATATTATTTAAATACTACGCTTATACTATACTTGATGCTATGCTTATGCTTTGCTCATTTTACAAATGCTATGCTCGATTTACAAATGTTATGCTACGCTATGCTTAATTTCAAAATAATGTCGTGAATGTTTACTGTTTATACGAACATGATTATATGCTTGTTTTTCTGTCGTATCTAAAGTCCCCGGTATATCTACATGAACATTAACTCTATATGAGCCAAATGATGCATATGAATAGTATTATTTGGGAGCGAGACCACCTCCCCACTCACGCGGACACGTGAGTGCATCCCATCATCCTAAATGCCAACGATTGGCCATCTCTCTTTGGGGCAAGGGTTTATCGGTTGTAGGTTTGGTTGTGGACTCAAGCATAGTAAATCATCGATTTTATAAACAAAAATGTGATAGCATAGAAATTCATAAACGACTATGAACGTGTGACGTTTTGACATTTGAAATGACATATCTTTGAAACTATAAGCTTCCGACCCGAGCTTTACAACGACTTTGTCATTTGAAATGATATTTCTTTAAAACCATAAATTTTAGGGTTAATTGTTTCGTTATGTATCTAAGTTTACATTGTTTACTATTGTGTGTAATCACCTTTAAAACTTGCTATTGTATGTATCAAACTTTACAATTTCGTCTATTGTATGTAACGGGTGACTGGATGACCGGAACTACCGGTTTCGATACATACAATATACATTTTTACAAAGTTCGATACATACAATATATATTTTTTTACAAAGTTTGATACATACAATAGACATTTTTACAAAGTTCGATACATACAATAGACATTTTTTCTAGAGGAAAAACCGGATACCTGCTTATCCGTTCACCCGTTACATACAATATACGAAGTTGTAAAGTTCGATACACACAATAGCACTTTTAAAAGGTGGTTACATACAATAGTAAAAAATGTAAAGTTGAATACATAACGAAACAATTAACCCTAAATTTTATAACCTGTGTTTTATACTAAAATCATTGTGGTTTTGGACAATGATAAACGTGGTTATATAATAACGCCTCGCATTCTTATGAACTTCGACATAATAAACCGTTGAGATTATAAACGTTTGATATTGAATTGATGATCTTTTGACTTTATACATGTAACCTGAACTTATTAAACACTATATCTTGAGTTTTTTAAACGTAAATCGAATATTCCTTTAAAAATATGAGCTTGGCGTTATAAATGAAACATGACTCTTTAATTGAGTACAAAAGGGAATCGCTCCTACACGAATCTCGTACTTAAATAGACTACTTTTGCGAACTAATCACGTAGCAACGTGGAACTTTTAAACAAGACTTTGTAAACACTTGAAAAGGGTCTTTCAGTACACAAAACCTGTGTACTCACCAACTATGTTTCATAGTTGACCAACTATGTTTCATAGTTGACCTGTTTACTTTTACATGCTTTTCAGGAATTAGTCACAACTTGTCTATTGAAGCTAAACCCGTTATATGATCTATGCTGCTGTAGTGTTACGGGATTTTCTCTTTTGGATGTAATCGCATGTTTAGATTATTTACTTTTGTGCTGTAAACGCTTGTAAGACTTTATTTAATGTATGAATTTGTGACAACCGTCAAAATCTCAGGTCATTTCCGCGCTTAAATATCTAGAATCTCAGGTTTCATTTATAGCATTTTAAAAATCCTAACGGAAAGTCTAGGTTACGACTCCTTAAGTACCGAAAGCGTAAGTTACCGAAATCGCATATCATTTTAGAAGATTGCTTAGCAGACTTTAAGACCGTGAACAACATTAAATTAGGTTACAAAGTGGCAAAGAAAACAATTGAAATCTAATTTCATTCATCAACACAAAATACTTATCATATCTCGAAAATCGGAATTAACCGAAATTCCGTAACTCGGTAAACGCGACTCGAATCGAATAAATGAAACTCGAATCCGACAAACTAATACTTGAAAACCCATTATAAACAATCTAAATACAATTTGAAGTATTTTAGAAATTTAGAACATCAATTTTTATAACCCTAATATTAATCATAAAAACAACACAATTTAAAGCCTTGAAATGTACAAGACTTGTGCATTTTTGTTACAAATAGATAACACAATTAATATAAATTATATTTTGACAAAAAAATGAAAATTGGAACTCATTTTAATCCCTAAAAACCGGACCCCCCTTCCCCTCTCTCATTTTTCCACTCAAAACTCCACTAACTACATTAGATTCCATGCAAAAGTCTTATACCACTTACACACTCTTCCTCTCATCATTTCTCTCATTTTCTCTCAAGAAAACACACACAAAACCTATCTTTTCACACACTAAACTCCAAAAATTATTCATCCAAAGATCATCATCTCAAAGGTGTTCTTCCATTAAAACACATCTCTTAAGGTATAATCACCATTCCTAGCTTCCATTTCATACTTTCTTTATGTTTATTTCATGTAAATACATGGATTTTATGCCTATTTCATGGCTAAAATTCTCATTCAAGGGTTTTTGGTTTGTAGGTTCCCTTACACTTGTTTAAGTGTTAAAACGAAAGGGCAACCCATGATCAAACCGAAATCAAACCGAAAAATCGTCTTTTTAGTGTTTAAATGCTTATTTACTTGTTCTTGCTAGATTAAATGGTTTAAATTGTTAAAAATCATTCCTAACAAATCTTGGATGTATTTTAACACCAAAAATGTTTTAGAACAAAGATTCAAAGGATTCAATGATCAAAATCTTGGTT
This sequence comes from Logfia minima, assembly GCA_963921325.1. Lineage (NCBI taxonomy): Eukaryota > Viridiplantae > Streptophyta > Magnoliopsida > Asterales > Asteraceae > Logfia > Logfia minima. The sequence continues at coordinate 14,931,430 of OY992766.1, forward strand.
GCAAGGTTGTGTTCTTCTTGAAGAACCAAAAACCCAATTATTGGACTTGCATGCACGAAAATTCGTAGCTAGATCTTAATCCTTGTAAAAATATGTTTATGTTTATGAAAAACACATGTTCATGCATAAAAGACAAGGCCTCAATCATTGGATGAGGTCTAAAAATCGTTTGGTAGTGAAAACACACCAAAAAGATCACTTTTGTCTTCTATGTAATCTGTTCAGATTTTGACCCCACTTTGATCAACCATAACTCAGTCAATAATGGTCCAAAAATCTTGATTTTTCTTCTGGAATTTATCTTAATGTCTTACCTTTAAAAGCCCACTGGTCTCACTCAAATCCATGGAGTATTCGACCTCCAAATGTATCACACAAAACTGATGCGCAAACAGCTACCTTCCTGTGAGCAATCTTGTTGTGATACATGTTCATAGGGCTTAAGGTGTTCAATAAATTCAAAAAAATTATTTTTAAACTCCTAACAAGTGTATCTCATTAGAAAAAAGATAGTAATTTATCTTGTTGATCTCATATTTTTAGAAAATGCATGAACATCATGCATTGTTGTAAGCATGTAAATTTCGAATACTTGTGTTGTGATGAATCAAAAATACATAAGTGCTAGATAAAACGTGTTAAAATTTTGGAGATTATTTTTCTTAGTAACTAGTTCATAAAAGGAGTCTTGAAAATAAAAATGGGAATTTTTGGTGAAACATAAGTATTTTTCATAAATTAATGCAAATAAAGCCTATGAAAGGTGAAATAATCATGAAAAAATACTTTTGAACACCAAATAATTATGGGAAAATTCTTCAGAAAATGACACTATCCTCAAAATTTCATACTCTTTGGATGTGTTTGATATGTTTTTCCGATTTACATCTCGTTAAAACACATAATGTTGGGAACCAAAGTTCGAGTACTCCAAACGACTTGAAAATTTTACACAAACCTAAAAATGGGTTAAAATTGATCTGGTAAAAGTTCCAGAATTTTTCGTGAATAATTACTATTTTTCCCATATTTATCCAACTTTTTAGACATAAAATGATTATAAATAATGGATAAGTCTAAAAATCCTCAAATTTTCACAGAAAATTTGTGAACTATATTTCAAATTTCATACCAAGTTTGGTAATTTTTAGGTGTTGTATTCATATATTTTCATTATTTTGTTCACAACTCGAACAATTACTGACAACGTCAATTAAATGGAAATTCAAACTATATCGGCACTTTGTAATTTAATTAGCTAGCTAAGCAATCCCAACAAACCGTATTAGTCGAGAAACTAATTAGAACCCTCGTGTTCGTAGGACGCGGATAGGAGTTGTACTTGTTTAGCACGCGGAAGACATCCGAACTAAAATGCTCAAACCCGATTGTGAGTTTCATAGCCCCTAATTTTAAATGCTTTGATATGTTTTGGGGTGAGATTACATGCTTTTTGTTTATGGTTACAAGTATATATAAACTGTTACGTATTGCATAAGTTTCCACTATTCAAATTATATGGGTCTCTATCATGAATTGTTAGTTATAGACTTAAACGCGAATATTGTGAATAGATCTATTGGGTTGACACCCCCGTCCGGGTTGGTCACGCCAACTCAAAAAACGGACGCATGATTATTTGACCCACTACGAGTGTTGTGAATAGAACACTTGCGAGGCAACTAAATTGTTAAGGTTTCAATTCATGAGCTTATGGTAATAATAATACACTTTGATATTATGGTAAGGCAATATAACTTGAAATCTCGTAACCACGGGTGTATTTTACAAACTCTTACACCTATGAACTCACCAACTTTATGTTGACGTATGTTAACATGTATTCTCAGGTAACCATGACGCTACTTAGTTGTGCCGTTGTATTGGACTTTTGACGTAGGAGTTGCATCCACTTGGAAGGACTTAGCATAAACTTTGTCATTTTGAATTAAGCTTGTTATTCGATAAAGTTTGTAACCATATTGTTAAGACTTCAAACTTGGATGTCTTACTTTTGATGACTATGTAATTCAACAGTGTTTGTTCTATTAGAAGTCGTTCATTATAATCTTTGTTTATGATTCACGTACGTAGCGCCTCCACCCGAGATGGGGTTGTGACAGAATTGTAGACCGTCGAACGGTGATCTTTTGTAATTTTCGATTATGAAATCATTGTACTGTTACATCTTGTGTTTCCGCTTTAATGGGGTGTGACAACATACATTCAGACTTAACTACTATCAATACATAAAATGAAGACTTACGATCCTATTTATACTTGGACCTACTGATCTCTGCGATAGTTCCTGCGACAATCCAGGATTGTCGCAACTACACTAATCGCGACAATCATGAATTGTCGCATGTTCACTTACTGAGACAATCTTTGATTGTCGCATTCCTTTGTATTTTCTCATTTCTATTTTAGACTATACACATGCAAATCCTATTTTATAGTTAACAATCTCCCCCTACGATTTAGCATCTTGCATCTTGAATATATTCTTTGAAATAAGTAATCTTTTGTAGCCTTTGATGATCTTTCTTGAATAATCTTGCAAACTCTACTTTTTCTTGAGTCAGCTTTTGTCTTGAAATCTTGTACTATGATATCTTTGACAAAGATATCATAGTACTTTCTTTAGAGTTCTAAGATTCTGTTTTCTTTGATCTTTCTTCAAATATGATTTGTTGATGTTCCTTTGATCTTTCTTCGTATATAATTTGTTGACGTTGATCTTCTTTTATCTAATCCTCTTTTCTGTTAAACTGCTTTGATGTAGATAGTTTGACAGTGATATTCTCTTATTATGAACCTTCTTTTGAATTAATTCCTTGTCTTTCATCTCTAGCTCCTTGTAAATAGATATCAAATCTTCTGGAGCTTTTAATATTTTATCTTTGACTAAATCTCTTATTTGCTTCTTTTCTTTCCTGTGCATCTGAGCTTGTAACATCAGACGCTCCCCCTTGATAATGATTGTGATATATCATGAATATCGTGAATATGAGATTTTGGAGAGTGTTTTTCACATTTGCATTGTACACAAAGGTAAACAACAATTCATTTGATGTAATCTTAGAAAAGTTGATTGTATGATTAGAAAACATATTTCTGAAGATACTCTAACTCCTGGATCACATAGATTACCAGTTTAACACATCAAGTGAATTATTTAAATAATTCAATCGAGTGACCTACGTTCAATGTTGGCTTTGATGTTAGCATTGGTAAGATTTTCATTCAATCATCGTGGAATACCATTTTAGATATCACTATGAATATTCCGGCATTGTCACATAGACATGCATAATGTCACGTAGACATGGAGTGTAAAAGTACACTTTGTGTCCTAAAACTATTTTTATATTATCTGGCTCTAGACTCGATTTGTGCATTCATTGAAGTCAGGGACTCGAGCCACTTGTCCTCTTGTTTCAATATTAACAAAATCCAAAAGAGTTGTCGATATAGTATGTGTAAAATCTCCGTGAAAATAATTAAACAAGAATTTGTTTAAAAAATTCTTTAGTGGTTTGGAGGGTATATGTGAATTGCATCACTGAGTCTATGATGTCTTCTTCAATACCAGAAATCAACAAATGATTTCCGATAGTAGGTGTGGCTACCCGGCGATTACTTGTTTAGTGAAGGTTTTCTTTTTCTTTTAACCCTATCACACACTCCTCACTCAACCTTACTCAATTTTTCTACTCCTCCCTCAGTTTGGCATTTAATTTTAAAATTATGTTGTTGTGTACTTGTATTCTTCTTCCTCCCTCATACTATGACCTAACTTTTCATCCTAATTTTGGAAAGTGACTCATTTGGTAAATCTAACCGGCTTTGGAGGATTACAGGAGTAGTTTGTAAACTAACGCACTTAGTACATAAATCAGTATTTTGCCAAACAATTTTGATTGAAACTGGTGATCTGATTATCCATCAATCGTTGGAGTCTCAAAACGTTTTTGAGAATCTGTCAAAGTGTTGTGCAATTTGCAAATAAGTTTGAACACTTGAAAGTTTTGGATTTTGAAATATTCTCCCCTTCGCATATGTATAATATTAAAAAAATATCACATATGAAGGTGAGTTATAAAAACAAAATCTCATTTTTCTTTTGAAGACCGGGTTTTACTCTGAGTTTAAGTAAAAACCATCATGCATCAATATGCAAAATATTGCAAACTATTTCAACTCTTGATTCTCCCCCTCAAAATATGATAGTATTTTGCATTTCGAGTTGAAATTGACAGATTATTGCTTAAGAGAAAGCATGCCTAACTGAGACACCAAAAAATGAAATCGTTTTTCATCTAAAGGTTTGGTGAATAATTCGGCCAATTGATAATCTATATTGACAAAAAATAACTCGATATGCCCTTTTTCAATGTGATCTTTTATAAAAATGGTACCGAATATCTATGTGTTTTGTTTTTTAGTGTTGGACCGGATTGCATGAAATGGCAATCGCACTCTGAGAATCACAATAGATAGGTATCTTTTCAAAGTTAAAACCATAGTCCATGAGTTGTGACCTCATCCACAAAACTTGTGAACAACAAACAGCAGCTGCAACATATTCTGCCTTAGTTGTGGATGTTGAAACATAGTTTTGCTTCTTGGAAGTCCTACTTACTAGTTTATCACCAAGAAATTGTACACCACCAGAAGTACTTTTTCGATCCAGTTTACAAGCTGCATGATCTGCCTCTGAATAGGCTGTTAGTTCAAAACTAGTGTCATTAGGATACCACAACCCCAAGTCAATTGAATATCAAAGATATCTTAAAATTCGTTTGACATCTTGGAGATCTGAGTCCTTTGGAGCTGCCTGATATCTAGCACATACACATGTAGAATACATGATATCAGGACGGATCGAGGTTAAATACATTAATGAGCCGATCATGCTTCGATATAATGTTTGATCAACTGGTTTACCAGTGGTATCTTCATTTAATCGTGATCGAGCTTCCATGGGTGTTGATATGGGTTGAGAATCTAGTTGCTGGATCTCCAATTATTTGAGTATTGGGATGAGACTTTGTCCATTTTCGCTCAAATGGTAGGTGTTGATATTCAAACTGAGTATTTGAGGTATCAACGTAGGGTATAGGATTTGATAATTCAACATGAGAAACATTAGGCAGGACCGGTGTAATGTCTGGCATTGATTCAGTAGATGATGAACTTGCTGGAGATAATGGTTCTGGTGATTCGTTTGGTATGTTCGGGGAAAACTCTGGACTTGGTAGATCGATGAAACTTTCAGAAGTTGAAGTATTCGGAGGAGAATTCTGAGAAGAATCAGTAGTAGCTTGTGAATCAGCAAACGACGATGATGTTCCAAAGTATTCGTCATAAAAATCTGAAAATAATTCATCAATGTCATTCATAATTAGTGAGACACTAATAATATTGTCGCAGGTCTTGATGTTTCAGATGTGTCTGTGTTAGATATAAAATATGATTTGCACTTGTACATCTGAGACACTATTAGTGAGACACTAGCTGAGACACTAAGCTGAGACACTAATAATAGTGTCGCAGGTCTTGTTCATGAGACACTAAAAATAGTGTCGCAGTACCTGTTAAAGTGACTATAAATACACTATTGCTATCTCATTTGTAAGTGCTTGAAAATGGTTGGAACTTAAGCGATTTGTATGTGAGATTAACAGATAGTATTCAGAGCTTGTATTCATTCAGTTATCATTCAATATAAGCATTCGACTATTATTCGTTCATATTCACATATTCATACATACGGTTCATACTCATATCACGTCCAAATCACTAAATTCGATCCAACAATTGGTATCAGAGCTTGAGTGATTAAAGATTTGAAGGAAAATCAGATTGAAACAACAAGAATTCTTCAAAGAAAAAGTCAACAAAAAGTCAAATTCGTGATTTTAAAGATCAAATTCGCAGATTTGATTGTGTTATGGTGAAAGTAATCCGTTAGAATTGAAGACTACTGATCAAGGAACAAGTATCGAGTATCAATTTCATCAAATTATAGCTAAAGATCATCTAATTTGAAGAAAAGTCAAAATGGGTATTCTAAGTGTTAGATTCGGATTAGTGATCAAATTCGATTAAATCGTGTGTTTCTGATCAAGTTAAGGATCAACGAAGGTTCAGGAAATGATATACAACAAATAGATTGAAGAATTCACGGTCAATTCATTCAAATTCTCAAGTTTGATTCAAACTTTATGATTTGAAGAATTTGAGTTCGATTCAATCAAATTTAACCGATCAATTTGTTTCATAAGTGTTTAGGATCGAATAGAAATTATGTCCAGTCATCAATTTCAAAGTTTGATCAGAATCTGGGTTTTTGTTCTTGGATGTTCGTGGATCAGGAAGAAGCTGTTACAGTGCGACACTATTCCTTCTACGACCTTATTTCTGCGAACTTATCAGTCGTGTCGCATTCAGGATTAATTTCACTTTTGTGAACTTATTAGTAGTGTCGCATATCAGCTTCTGAGACTTTATCTATGCGAACTTATTAGTAGTGTCGCATATCAGCATCTGAGACTTTATCTATGCAAACTTATTAGTAGTGTCGCATATCAATTTCGGAGACTTTATCTCTGCGAACTTATCAGTATTATTAAAAAAAATTTGAATTTAAGCATACCATTGAGTAATTTTGGTTTGAGAAAATTTTTAGTTTACTCGAGCAAAATTGGACAAATTTTGGAGGGAAAATTCTTACGGATAAAATTTGAAATTTTCGATCAACATTTTCTTAAAGAAAAGGATTCTTTAAACACTTCAAAATCTTTAATCTTTAAAAGATCCATTCAATCAACGTTTTTATGATGACGAGAGACAAAACAACGAATGTATATGATGAGTACTTCAAAGTGTTAAAGGATGAGCTAGATAGATATGCTACTGAATCAACCATAATGACATATTTCGAAGACATGGAATTTATTACTGTACGAACAGTAGTTTAAACACATGTAACCTCTTTGAAGAAATAACTAGCAGAGTTTCAAGACAAACTGAAAGATGATGTGGCCAATAACGTCAAAAATCAAGCAGACAAGAAACTAACATCTGAGTCACATTCTTCTTCTGTGACACAATTAGAGGTACACTCTAAAATTCTAATTGAGTGTCAAAACAAATTAAGCTAAGAAATCGTAAAGGTTGATAACCTGAAAAAGGAGCTTGCAAATAATCTTAATGTGTTAAAAACTATGACTCGGGAAAGGGATGTTTTTAAATTTCACAGGGATGAGTATCTCATTACTAATGAGAAACTTGAAAAAGAAAATATTACTTTAATAACTGAAATTCTTTAAATTTCATCTCGATGTAAAGCATCAAAAGACGTTGAAAATCGTGCTAAACAAAGGTACGATCATGCAATTACAGAAAAACTGAGTTTGTTAAACAAGGTCAAAGAACTTCAGATAAGTTGTTTAAACGTGACCAAACTGACCAAACAATATTTTTGGACAAACATAAGGATATCAAATTCTATAATCCAAGAGAAGGATTAGGTTTTGAAAATCCCTGCTATTTTACAAAAGGTTATTTCTAAAGTATTTTAAAAATGTCTTTTGTAAAAACAACTAAAGCTGAAAATGGGAAGTCATTGAGAACTTTAATAGAGCTAAAGCTAAAAATGCACAATTTTAGTTCAATTATAGAGAGTTAAATGCGAGTTATGGCACAAGGAAAATTTCTATTTTTGAGGATTATTTTCCAAGTTGTTCAACAGCTGTTATTGATCAAGATGAGGTTATGGAATAAGTGGTTAAAACAAAAATTTATATTCCAAATTTAATTTTGGAAAATAAAATTTTTGATCTTGAAAAACAAATAACCACTCTACAACTAAATTTTGATCAAGAACGAACAACTCTCTTACAAACTATTGAACAACTCTAAAGTCCTTCATCTTCATCTAGTTCAGCATCATTATCAAAATCTACCCATGAACTTGAATTTGAGAACAACTTAGGAAAAGAGTTTGACAAAAAGAAAGCTTTCAATGTCAAGAATAGTTTGAAACATCAAGTGAATGTTCCAGTGAAGACTTACACGGATAAGTCTTTCAAACCACTTTCAAAAAGGATTTCTCAGTTTACAAATTATTCTTTGCAAAAGAATAAGGGTTATTCTAAGAAATCACATTCACCTGGAACATTTACTGAAATGAATTTTCATCATTCTGATAGTTTTAAATTTTCATCCAAATCGGTTTATCAATTGCCAAAGAAAACCTAAGTTTGGAAACCGAAACAAAGTGATTCTAAAAAACTTCTAAAAGAAAATTATTCAACTATTCAAGATCAAAAATGTTTTCACTTGCACCTCAAACTGTTTCTTATACGGTGCAAAGAATGAATGATTTTGTAACCCCCATTCCCAAAAGATTTCACTTACCGTTGATTCCACGAAACTTATTTCGAAGTGAAACACCGAGTTTCAATTCCAAATGGAATTCAACGTCTTTAACCAAATAGACACAACTTATAAATGGTTTTCTAAGTTTTCAAAACCCATTGGTATTAAGCTTAAATAGGTTCCAAAATTTGTTGTCTAAATTTCAAAATTGACTTATGAACAAATCGGTTCATAACTCGTTATAATTGAAAAAGCTCAAAAATAACATTCATTTCGTTTGAAAGTGAAAGTCCCTTTGAACGGATCCAATACGGGATTGCAACGTGTATTAGTTTGCGGAATGATATAATACACAAAACAACAATAAAACAAGTTAATTGCAAGTGTTTAAGGTGTAAGTTCGTAGGTATTCGAAGATAACTCTGTATATTCGAATATCACTGACTAAAAAGCTCTTTAATAAAATATTACAACTTAGTATTTATACCCAGTAAGTTCGTACGAACTTACTGGTCCTAGGTTCGTACGAACTTACATGTTCGTACGAACTTCCTAGGTTTGTGACTCGAACTTCTTGGCTTGTAACCACAGCAGTCAAGGCAGTCACCATATCCATCAAGCTAGTGATCCGGCCCTCAAGATAGGTAAACTTGTCCGGATCTGAGAGAAGAGCAGCCGGGTTGGGAACAGATCGGGTGGGTTGAGTCGTAGGTGGAGCAGTAGAAGGTGTGGGTGAGATGCAATTGGTGGTTGTTGTACTGTTGATGGAGCAACGGGTGGTGGTGTAGGTGTGATAATCGTAGGAGCAGAACCACCCGCTCCAATAACCACACCAGTTGGACGCTGGCGCTTGCGTTCCTGCAACCGGAACTGTTCCGGTTCAGATTCATCATCGGAATCCTCGGGAACATATTCATCATCAACCTGAACCTTTCGCTTGCCCTTTTCCTTCTCCCGGGCGGCCTTAGGGTCAATCAACACCCCCTTGGACCCATGAAATCCAATCATAGGGCGGTCCTCGTCATCATCATCATCATTACCATCATCATCATCATCATCATCATCTGCATCAGATTCTGTAGCCTCAGAATCAAGAGCTGCATCCTTATCAGCTTCAGCAGCAGGTGGAGACCACATGTCTCGGGCTACAGAGTAGTCATCAATGTCCTTGAAGAGATCATCAAAAGTGGGCTCAGAACTGGGCCCTGCTTCGCCCTAAAAAACTTCCCTAACCAACTCAGCAGCAACATTTGCGTCAACACGCTCTCCCTCGGCAGGGTGCTCTATCTGCTGGAAGATTTCTTCAACAACTTCCTGCTGTGGCTCAACAGCAGCCACTTCTTCCTGAACTTGTGCCTGCTCGGGTTCTTGAGCTTGAACCTCAGCAGCTGCCTGGGGCATAGGCGCATCCAACCAACCATGATCTGGTGGAGCCTGATAGTTGGCATCAATGATTGCCCCAAACAGAGGCACATCCTGTGGCCTATCTGCAACTGCAAGTCTCTTGTTGTGGCTGAGACAGTGCCCAAATATCTTCTTGTCGACCGGCATCAAATGAACCACCGGGTCGATAGCTGGAAGATTTGGAAGAAGGGCGTTTATCACCATCATGACAAACCGGGGGTATAGAATAAAGTGCTCCTTCACACTCCCCTTAATCTGCTGAACCATTTCATCGAAAAAATACTGCGAGAAGCTGTAGGGTTTGTTGTAGACAAGGGAAATCATCCCAGACTGCAGCTTATGGTTCATGGTATCAAATCCCGCCTTCTTTGCCCCGAATGACACCAGCAGGATGTGCATGAGATAGCGCCACTGGCCGTACACCAGACTCTTGGTGTATTGGGTGGGGACAACATCTCCCACATAGCCCATGCGTTGAAACGCGCCAGCACGCATATCAAGAGAAAAAGAAGTTGGGCCATTTTCCTGTTCTTCAGTTCCCAGATGCAGAACCTGCCTCAGAAAGTCGGCAGAAAACTCGATATCGACCCCATTGACGGTAGCCCTTATGACCGGAGGCTGAGGCTCACAATCATGAATCGCCGTAGCCCAGAATTGGCTAAGATATGGAAAATATAGCGTTGGCGAGTGAGTAAGAGCATAAAACACACGCGACCACATGAGAAACTCCAGCATGCCTCGAAATGATACGGTCGCTGGATTTGCGAGATCAAACGAAACAGCCACATTATGTTTGTTGAAGAACTCACGTACTTGATCAGCCATTTCTGCAAAACCAAAAGCAAGCACACCAGAAATAAAAAATAACAATGTTAGTTGAAAGACAAAATTAATTGTGAACCCTGCAAACAAGATTCCACGATTAAAACAAGTCCTAAAAAAAATGCAAAGTTCAAACCATAGTAGGTTCGTACGAACATATAAGTTCGTACGAAGTTATAACCTTTGTGGGTTCGTACGAACTAACTGTTTGACCAAGTCAAACTTAAGTTCGTACGAACTTACTGCCCTTGTAGGTTCGTACGAACTTACTGTTTGACCAAGTCAAACTTAAGTTCGTACGAACTTACATTGGCTAAGTTCGTACGAACCTATAGGTTCGTACGAACATGTAAGTTCGAACATATGAACTGATAAAAACAACTTCAAAAATTTTATCAATTAAAATGCAATCAATCCATGGAATAAGTGGCGCCTAGGTTCGTGTATGCATTTTCAACCTTAACAATCCACTTTTAACCGATTAAACTTACACATTTTTGATTTTTAAGTTTGTTTTATTTAAAACCTAACTTAATTCGAATAAATACATGTTTACTGGTGTAAAATCGTCATAAATTACTTACAAAGATGCGCAATAAGATAGTGAAGAAGATTAATGGGTTAAAAATGAGATTAATTTGAAAAAGTAGGTTCGCAGACCGTAGGTTCGAATGGTTGGGTATGTTCGTACGAAGATGATATTCGAAGGGGTGAAAGTGAGAAAAAGTTGACTGAGTTGACCCTTTTATACCACCAGTAGGTTCGTACGAACCTATATGTTCGTACGAACATATCCTTCGAACATACCTTCTAAGTTCGTACGAACTTAGAATTTTAAAATTAAAAAGTTTAACTTTTTCTATTTTAAAAACGAAAAGCAATGACCTAAATACTTAGGCATTCAATTGAGCAAGGTTTGAACAATTAAACAAACAAAATGTAAACATTTCCCAAAGACAAAGAACTTTTATTCATTTATTTATTTAAAACACTTAAAAAATAACATAGAATGAAAATTGCAAATATGAAATTGTTCATATTTTGAAAAGTACAATATTTTTTAGAGAGTCACTGAAACAAAGATCGAATTAGCCATGATGAGAGCAATACACAATTAGGAATAGCATTTATTCCTTTGATTATTATTGTTGTAATTAATAGAACACAACGATTATTGGTATTGTTATCCACTTAAACATTCGTCATTTAGAATTCTCAAGTACATATAAGATTATTGTTCAAGATCTCTTGTGAATCTTACATTTGATATACCCTTAAGATCTAGACAGTCATGAAGAGCATGTAACGGATATTTTTTTTTTTTCATTTTTATTTCATCTTTAAAGTCAAGTCTGTTTGCTTTATCAGCAATGTACATAGGTACATGTTTCAATTTAAAGATAAGACTATGGTTAGAAACAAACAAATCTAAAATCAAACCAGAGGTGACAGGTCTGTACTTTCGTACAACAAAGCGACATAGTTTGACTAGAGACCTTGAAACGGTATTCTTGTTTCGCGGTCGAGTTTGTTCTAGTTTTTAGGATACACTGGCTGAATCTAGGTCAACATAGTTCTAGATGAAGCAAAAGAACCAGTCAGTGAACCCCCCAGATGATTTAATGTTGTTTTATATCCGGTAACAAGCATTCATGAACGGTCCATCTCCTAAGAATTAAGACTTAAGCCGTACATCAAAATAAAGATAGCACAAAAATAGTATTATTTATTATAGATTAAGTACTTGAAAACCGTTATGTCACATGCCTACCAATACATCGTAAGTGAAGCTATCAAATACGTTTGCAATTTTAGGTAAATTTACTGTGAATGTTCTGCATCTTAGAGCCACACATATAAAATGTTCTAGGCATGGGTAAAAGATTCATCATTTCTTTGCAATTAGTACAGTGACCCTCAGAATTTTTATTGGTTTTGCAAAGATAAAAGGTAAAATAAACTAAGAAATAGAAATAGAAACATATTAAGTTCTTTGTGGAAATATTTACTCAGGATTTCTTATCCCATTAAGTTGGAGTAAGAGCTCAAACCGAGACGGATCAAATGCCTTTGTATAAAGGTCAGCCAGATTGTCATCAGTTATGACCTTAACTAATTTAATCAAATGTTTTTGTGCACAGTCACGAATGAAATGGTGTCTTATTTCAATGTGTTTCGTCTTACTATGCTTCACAGGATTATTAGTTAGAGACATGGTTGACTGATTGTCAATCATAATAGGAGTGTTAGTGAAATTCAAACCATAGTCGCGCAGCTGTTGTTGTATCCACAATACTTGTGAACAACAACTACCGGCTGCCACATACTCAGCCTCACAGGTTGAGATTGCGATCGAGGTTTGTTTCTTACATTGCCATGAAACAATGCGACCCCTTAATAACTGACAACCTCCCGTGGTAGATTTCTTATTCAGGTTACAACCTCCATAATCTGAGTCAGTATAAGCAACAAAGTCAAAATTGCCTCCCGAGGGATATCAAAGACCTAACTTAGGTTTTCCCTTAAGGTAACGCAAAATTCTCTTTGCTGCTTTCATGTGCGATTCCTTAGGAGTAGATTGAAAGCGCGCACACAAACAGACTGCAAATGTTATATCTGGTCTAGAAGCTATTAGATACATGAGAGAACCAATAATGGCCCGATATAGAGTCGGATCCACATCTTCAGTACTTTCAGAATCTGGTCCAAGATTGTGATTCAATTGATTCGGAGTACCATATGACGAGCTTTCAGTCATCTTAAAACGCGTGAGCATTTCATGAACATACTTCGTCTGATGGATGAAGAATCCATCCTTCTTTTGATCAACTTGTAATCCTAAGAAGAAATTCAATTCCCCCATCGCACTCATTTCAAATCTTCGCTTCATGACTTGTTCAAAGTCTCTGCACATTTTCTCATCAGATGATCCAAAAATGATATCATCGACATACACTTGAACAAGTAGGAAATCCTCCTTTTGCCATTTGATGAACAGTGTACAATCTATCTGCCCTCTCTTGAAACCATTTTCCAAGAGATAAGTAGATAGTGTCTCATACCATGCTCTAGGTGCTTGATGTAGCCCATACAGAGCCTTGTCTAATTTATAGACTCGGTCTGGATAGTCTGGATCGCTGAACCCCGGAGCTTGTTGAACAAACACAAGTTCCTGAACTTTACCATATAGGAAGGCACTCTTTACATCAAGTTGATAGACTTTGATTCTTTTATGTGCAGCATATGCCAGGAACAATCGAATTGCTTCCAGCCTTGCGAAAGGTGCAAACACGTCTGTATAGTCTATCCCTTCCTGCTGATTAAATCCTTGAACTACCAATCTGGCTTTGTTGCGAGTTACAACACCCTTGTCATCACGTTTGCACTTAAACACCCATTTGGTGCCTATTGCATATTCCCTTTTTGGTAGATCAACTAGCTCCCATACTTTGAGCTTCTTGAACTGATCAAGCTCCTCTTGCATAACCTCTACCCAAGAATTATCCTTAAGAGCCATTTGTACATTTTTTGGCTCAATTTGAGATATGAAACAACTGAACATACACTTATGCATGATTCCAGTGTCTTGTATTGATGCATATAGACTGTTGCAATCCAATATCTCTCTACGAGTTTTCACTCTAGAACTCGGATCACCAATGATATTATCAATCGGATGATACTTGTTCACACGAGTTGAGACCGTAGAGTCAACAATTAAGTTAGATCCTAGATTTGATCCTATCTCCCCCTGAGGTGGTACATTATTCTCTGCAATTTCTTGCACAGGATTTGTATCCTTTGAAGAAGATGGAATGTCATTCAGATTTGAATCACTATCCGCAATAGGATCGACAGTAGTTTCTTTCCCTTTATCATTTGCATCTTCCGAACTTGGAATACTAGATCTTGGTGCAAACGCATTGATTTCACCATCATCTAGCACAACATGTTCTAGCCCCAAGGTGTCAGCTTCGCTTAAGAACGGAAGATTGAATGATTTGAAGACAACATTATAGTCAAATAACCATTCTGGTCCAGTTTGTACAGCTGGAGTATAGGATGTGACTTGTATATTATATACAATCTCAACTCTGCCAGTTGTCTTATTATAGACCCTTTTGTTTGGAGATCCAACTTCATAACCTAGGAATAATCCTTCATCAGCTTTCTCACCAAATTTTGATTGATGTTTGGTCTTTAATAAAGTACATTGAACACCGAAGGGTTCAAGACCAGTCAGGTTTGGTTTTCGACCATTTAGGAGCTCATAACACGTTTTGTTATGCTTCTTAACGGTTAAAACTCTATTGAGTACATGACAAGCTGTATTCACTGCTTCTCCCCAGAAAATGACAGGAAGCTTTGAATCAGCCAGCATTGTTCTTGCTGCTTCAATCAAGGTACAGTTTTTCCTTTCAGCGACACCATTTTGTTGTGGCTCATAAGGTGCACTAAACTGGTGTTGAATTCCTTTACTTAAGAAAAAGACATTTAATACCGAGTTCTTGAACTCTAAGCCATTGTCGCTTCGTATCTTCTTGACTCCTCGACCAAATTGATGTCCAATCTGGGTAAAGAATGTCATCAACATTTCTGCTGTCTCATCCTTTGATGCTAGAAAGAATACCCATGAAAAACGTGAAAAGTCATCAGTGATAACTAGACAGTAATGTTTACCACCTATACTCCTTGCGTTCACAGAACCAAATAGATCCATATGAAGAAGATCAAAGGTTAAGGCAATGGAATTTTGAGGTTTTGACTGATGAGGCTTCTTGTGTTGTTTGCCTTTTTGACAAGGCACACATTTATCCTCTAGAACAAATCTTTGTACTGGAACACCTAGCACTAGTCCATTCTTGACTATATAGTTCATCTTTCTAAAGTGTAAGTGTGCCATTTTCCGGTGCCACAATTGTGAATCGGACTCAGATGCTGTGGATATAAGGCATGTCGACTCCGGGAAGGATTCAGTAACACTCATGTCCAACACATAAGTATCATTCCTTCTGGGAGCCCTCATGATTATCCATACATCTGGAATGACAAAACCAGGTTTCAAAATGAGTGCTTCTCTATCCGTAAAATGGACAGGATGTCCTTTGTCACAGATCTGAGATACACTCATCAGGTTGTGCTTCAGCTCTTCAACATATTTGACTTGCTCTAGCTTAAATTTTCCATTTGTTATTGTACCAAATCCCGTGATTTGTCCACCTTTTTCACCAGCGAAGCTCACATATCCTCCCTTCTTGTGTATGAAATCCACAAGAAGCTGCCTTTCCCCCGTCATGTGCCTGGAGCAACCGCTATCCACATACCACCAGTTGGTAGCACGTCTGATTAACTCCTGCACACAAAATAGAAAAGTTAGTCATCAAGGGGGACCCAAGCCGTGACGGTCTTGGGTCTGCCATTCTCATCCACGAATGTAAATTCCTTTAAGTATCCATTACTCTTTGGCTTAGAGGTAGATGCTTTGAGAGTCGCATTCGTTTGAGTATGGGAGGAACTACTACTAGACTTTCTTTTCGGAGACTTCTGAAAAAGTCTCGGATTTACTGGTCTGGGGTTGGACGTAGATCTAAACACGTTGGGGTAGTTATAATTCGAATTGTGATAATTCCTATTATTACTATTTGTGTTAGAAAAACGATTATTTGGAGTATGAAATCTCTGTGGAGTTCTCGACCTGGATGACTGTCCATGGAACCTTCCTCTTGAAGGAGTATTGTTCCTAGACATATCATTTGTCGTGAACTTAACAGATTTCTGAACAGGTCGAGTTTTCTGAGTACTTAATGTTCTCTTATAACCCAAACCAATTCTCCCAGAGGAGCTAGCTTCATGTGTGTTCAATGTTTTAGAGAACCAGCTAGCCACTCTATCACTTACACAACTCATCTCGGGAACAAGAGTTTTTTTCTCCGGAGACGAAACAGATTTTACAGGTGATTGGTCCTTTTTCACCTGTATCTTTCCACTTTTGCCCTTTGTTGGACAAATACTTGCAACGTGTCCCTTTTCATGGCACACGAAGCAAGAACGCTTCACTAAGGCCTTTTTCGGGGCCTTCTGAACTGTTGATTTATCCAACCTTGGCAAACATGGAAGTATGATAGTTTCCACCTGTTTACCCTTTTCTTTTTCAGATCTGGGTAAAACAGATTCAGTTGTGGTCTGTACCTTCTCTGTGACACTTTCCTTTTCACATTCATCCACTGGTATTGTATTTAATTTTAGTTTAGAGATGGACGACATTAAAGTGTCAAAAGATGTTGATTCAGTCACGGTAGTAACCTCAGCTTCCTCAGATCTCACAAATTGAATGAAACCAGGAATGGTTGAGTAAACTACAGAATCACTAGCAGGTAACTGCTCAGATTCATCAGGTGAAGAAGTATAGTTATGATTAAAAGGAAGAGGGGACTCAGTATACCCCATTCCTCGAAGGTCTCTTGGCTGTTTTTGTGAGCTTAACATATTATCCAAAGTTTCGATTGAGAATTTTCTTAATTCAAGTTTTTTATTTAATTCTACAATCCTAACTTTTGCATCAGCAAGCTCCTTTTCCTTTTCAGAGGACTGTTTTGTTATATCAAGAACATGTTCATGAGCCAAGTCAATAATCTGACTTTGCTCATTAACCCTTTCTTTCAACACCCTTAAGTCCTCTTTGTCAGCCTTGACCTTATTCAAAAGCTCAGCATTTCTTTGTTTTAGAATAGCATTTTCCTCTTTTACAGAGTTTAGCTGAGCTGATATCGAGTTAGATGACTCGATTAATTCCTCAGCTTGTACCTGAAAATTAGTACATAATACACAGGCTTTAACAACTAAGTCTAAATTAAGAAATACCTTTTGCTTTTCAGCATCCAGATTGGCCATGTAGGCGATAAAGTCTTCTGAGCTCATGTTTTCAGTGGCCTTCAACTTTACCTCTCTGGTCTCTTGAGCAGGTGCATCTATATCCATCTCTGTAGCTACTTCCTTTTCTTCAGTAATGGAGGCCATGAATGCTTGTGATTCCTCAGACTTTGAACTCCAATCATATGCTCCATCTTGAGTTTGAACCACCAGAGCTCTTGAAGTATGAATACTTCCTGAGGTCTGATTGTTCTCAGAGGAACCATAACTGTGGTATCTTGATCCGTTCTGACCTAAATTTTGATCTCTCTTCGGTCTCTGACATTCTCTAGCAAAGTGCCCAAAACCATCACAGTTATAGCACTTCACTTTAGACTTGTCGAATCCCACTTTGCTACTCATGAATTTTCTCCCGGTTTTGTTCATAAACCGTTGGGCTCTTCTTGCAATCATGGCCATTTGCCACTGCAAGTCCATTTCTTCTAGGTCATCTTGATCCAATTGGTCGTAATCTTCGTTGATTAGTTCAGGATCAGTGATTTTTCCCTTAATGAAGTTCTCACGGGATGCAATGAAAGAGGCAAGCATGGCTATTTCCTCTTCTGCAGACTTCATGCTCATGGGCATTGATTTAAAACCGCTTGAGGTTCCAGATTTCGGTTTTCTATCGACCCCTTGATCATCTGACGAAGTAATATGACAGACATTGCTATCAGAACTTCTGATAACCGAGTCTGTTTCATCCTCGACAGTGTAAAAAGCTGCAACACCACTACTTGTAGATGCAGTGGAATCAGTTTGTTTACCATGGTAAACGCTGGGATCCTTAACCTGATCAGATCCCGTCTCTTTCCTCAGCATGTTTAAGTCATACACACGCAGCTTTCCAATCACATCATCGAGAGTCAGAGCGTCATACCCTGTACTCTCCTTGATCATCAGAGTATAAATGTCCCATTTTGGTGGGAGAGATTCAAGGAGCTTATTGCTCTTGACAGTGTCGGTGAAGAATAGACCATTGTTGTCTAGTTCAGTCATAAGATGGTAGTATCTGGTGATAATTTCCTCTAATGACTCTCCCTTCATATGTTTGAAGACATAGAACTGTTTGGTCAGTAAATCAGCTCTACTCTCTTTGATCTTATCGTTTCCATCAAACCGCTTTTCTAATGCTTCCCAAAGCTCTTTCGAGAATTGGTAGCGTTTAAAAGTATGCTTGATCTCCTGAGGGAGACACATAGTAATTGCTGACAAAGCTTTATTCTCAGCCTCGTACATCTTTTTGTCTTCATCTTTCATGACAGAATATGTACAGAACTTAGTCTTTCCCTCAAATTCGTAAGTGGGTAAGTCATACCCATCTTTAATGCATATCCACATACGGATATCGTGAAATCTCGCAAACGATTCAAATCGATCTCTCCACCAAAAGTAGTCCTCTCCTTTGAGGAGCTTAGGTGGTGAGGCTGACTTACCAACCTCGTGATCCATTTCTAACAGTTTATTGAGATTTGTCATCACAAGAAACAGTCAAACCAAGTCAAAAGTGTAACACATAAAAGTCAACAGAAGTCAACAGCCCTAGGTTCGTACGAACTTAGATTACTTCGAACTTATAGGTTCGAAAACTATCTAGGTTCGTATGGTCAACCTTCTGGTCAAACTTGACAGTAAATTCAAACGTTCGAACTTATAGGTTCGTACGAACTTATAGGTTCGAATAATATTTTGGGTAAGTTCGTACGTAACTTTCTGACTTGGACGAACTTGTTGTTCAACACCCAAAATCGAACAAAAACTTAGATCTACAGAGATTCAACCGATGAATTCGAATGAAACTTGATAGATAAGAACCACAAGAGCTTAAGGAATCCAAAAGTACAACTTTTATCAACTTAAACACTCAAAATCTTGTTTTCTTTGTGATTAAAGCAATCCCGAACCCAATAATGACTTGTTGCAGCTCTGATACCAATTGAAAGTCCCTTTGCACGGATCCAAACGGGATTACAATGTGTATTAGATTGCGGAATGGTATAATACACAATAACCAACAACAAAACAAGTAAATGCAAGTGTTAAGTGTATAAGTTCATAGGTATTCGAAGATAGCACTGTATGTTCGAATATAACTGATTTCAAAAGCTCTTTAATAAAATATTACAACTTAGTATTTATACCCAGTAAGTTCGTACGAACTTACTGGTCCTAGGTTCGTACGAACTTACTGGTCCTAGGTTCGTACGAACTTACATGTTCGTACGAACTTCCTAGGTTCGTACAAACATACAAACTAAATACTAAAAAGGCTAAGTTAATAAACAAATTACATTATTAACTACAAAACTAATAACAAAACTAACTATTACAAAATAAGAGCTGTTGTCACCAAACGTGCACCAACAGAAAGCAAGTCTCAATGATTTTTGAAAAGTTTTTATTGCTTGAGATCGAGCTCCCCATACTTCTTTTTGAGAAATGTATACTGTATTTGAGGGGGAGCTCGTACAATATCAAAAGATAACTCACCTTCATATGTTGCTTTTTCACAACAATTATGCATATGTTAAGGGGGAGTATGTTTCAAAATCTAAAATTTTCATGTGTTCAAATCTTTGTCATTATCAAACACTTTGAAAGCTTTTCAAATGATTTTGGTTCTTATACTCTTGGAGGGAAATCATACCGAAGACATCTAAATCGATGTAATTCCAAAATCACAAACTCATGGTGTGATGATCAATTAATAATCAACGTTTTGGCATATGCTGACATTGGCACTGAGTGTTATAGAATAAAATTACTCCTACGATCCACCAGAGCCGGATGGATCTACCACAGGAGACACCTTCCAAATTTTAGGATGTAAGGGTCTATTAGGTCTAAGTGAGAGGGTTGGTAGAGATTAAAAGTGCAGATCATCATACTTTCAATCATGCCAAATGCAAAAGAGGGAGGATTTGAAAAATGTGAGAGGTTGAGTGAGGAGTGTGTGATGGGGTTAAAAGAAAAAGAAAACCCTCACTAAACAGAAAATCGTCGGGTAGCCACATCTACTATCGGATTTCATTCGTTGATTTCTGGTATTGAAAAAGATATCATGGACCCAGTGATGCAATGCACATTACCCTCCTAGCCACTCAAGTACTTCTTAAAAAGTCCTTGTTTCACTTTCTCACGGAGATTTAGCACATAATCTATTGACATCTCGTTTGGAGATTGTTAATATTGACTCTCGAAGATAAACTTGAAGACAAATTCCTTTCTTGATCTTCAACGACAACTTCTAATCTTGAATGTGTTGTTGGAATATTTTTCTTGAAATCTCACTTTTTGAAAGCGCCTTTTCTTTATCTAAATCCTGAAAGTATATTCCACTTGGTTGTTGCCGATTAAATCCTCTTTTGTGTATTTGATTTTAATGTATGAAAGATTTATGGTTTTGAAAGTAATTTTGATCCTTCATTAATACTTTTGAAGCTTCTCTGCTATTGCTCCCCCTCAATTGAATATTGATCTTCTGGAGCTTTCACTTTTTAATTGAACCATTTTTGAATCCTAACTTGCTCCCCCTCAAATTAATAATCTACTTGCTCCCTCTTAAATCAATAAGCTTTTCATCTTCTGAAGACTTTTCAACTTCTAATTCAAACCTTTCATTGAAGCTTTATCTTTCATTAAACATATTATCTTCAAAATACAAACTCTTTTCTTCACTTATTCTCAAACACTAATTCTTTTCTTTACTATCTTCAAACAATAATTCTTTTCTCCCCTTTCATGATGATTATGATAAATCGTGAGCATCATGAATATGGTGTAGCACAAGGTGTTTGAAGAATAGTAGAATGCACAAACTCTTACGAACATTCCTTTGAATGTTGAATAGTCAATAAGCACCTTTAGTAACCAAGGGCAATCAACAATTCATTACACGGTTCAATTGCAGGAATCAAGCTCAAATTGGAAGAAAATTGTAAAAATGGGTATTTGAAGAAGAACTTTCGGTTTTGTGATCAAAGTCATCAAAATTGTGTGTTTCTGTACAATTAAAGCATCAACGACGCTTCTAATAGTGATCTACAACAAAGAGGAACAAGAATTCACGGTGAAATCATACAATTTCTTAAATTTGATTCAAAAGTTGAAAATGGCGTTTAAATTCAAATAGGAGGTGTTTGAGATTGAATTTGATCAATTCAACCGATCAAAGTGTTCTACTAGTGTTAAGGATCATACTGGAATTAACTACAGGTTTCTATTTCAAGTTTTGATAAATCTCAGATTTGGTGTTCTTAGTGAAGAAGATGAGACTTTATCTTGAGACTTTGTCTCCGAGACTTTATTTCTGAGACTTTATCTTGTGACAACCGTCAAAAATCTCAGGTCAATAACACACTTAAATTCCTAGTCTATCTAATTACGTTTACAGCACTCTAAAATCCTAGTGAAAAGTCTAGGTTACAACTCCTTAAGTACCGAAACCGTGAACTACCGAAATCACGTAACGTTTTAGGAGATTGCTTAGCGGACCTTAAGACCTTAAAAGACATTAAATTAGGTTACAAAGTGTCAAAGAAAACAAATGAAATTAAATTTCATAAGTCATCACAAAATATTTATCATATCAAAAAAAAAAAAAAAAAATCAGAATTTAACTGGAAATTCCGTAACTCGGTAACACGATTGAAAATCGGTTTGTTAACTCGCGAATGTCAATCGTGATCGAATCAAATACATTTTGAAGAATGTTATAAACTTATAAAATAAAGTTTCATGACTCACACTTTAACCACAAAAACATCACAAAAATCGGAAATTAACCGAAACTTCCTAACTCGGCAAATGCGACCCGAATCGAATAAACGAAACTCGAATCCGACAAACTAATACTTGAATACCCATTATAAACAATCTAAAATACAATTTGAAGTATTTTAGAAATTTAGAACATCAATTTTTATTACCCAAATATTAAGCATTAAAACCACACAATTTAAAGTCTTGAAAATGTACAAGACTTGTGCAATTTTATTACAAATAAATACTATAACTAAAACACATTTTATATTGACAAAAAAATAAGTTAAAAACCCCATTTTATTGTTCAAAAACCGGACCTCAACCTCCCCCACTCATATCTCTTCCTTTTCTTACAAAACTCCACTCACTCTACATGCAAAAAGCCTTCTACACTTACACACTCCTTCACTTTCATCATTTCTCTCATTTCCACTTTCAAAAATACACACAATTCTCTCTAAACACACACTAAACTCCAGCAACTTATCATCCTTAAATCATCTCTTTGAAGGTGTTCATACACCTAAACCAACATTCCAAGGTATGAACACCATCTTTAACTTCCATTCTTGCATTTTCATACTTTGAATCTTGTAAAAACATGATTTTTATGCCTTTTTCCATGGCTAAAAATCTCATACAAGGTTTGATGGTTTTTAGGTTCCCTTACACTTGTTTAAGTGCTAAAAAAAAAGGGCAACCTATGATCATACCGAAAATCAAACCGAAAAGTCGACTTTTTGATGTTATAGAGTTTATTTACATGTTCTTGCTAGAATAAATGATTAAAATGTTAAAATATGTTTATGTTTCTGTAAAACACATGTTCATGCATAAAAGTCAAGACTTCAATCTTTGGATGAGGTCTAAAAATCGTTTGGTAGTGAAATCACACCAAAAAGATCACTTTGTCATGCATGTAATCTGTTCAGATTTTGACCTCACTTGAAACGACCATAACTCAGTGAATAATGGTCCAAAAATCTTTATTTTTCTTCTAGGATTAGCTTAATGTCTTACCTTTAAAACCTCACTGGTCTCACTCAAGTCCATTGAGTTTAAGACCTCCAAATGTATCACACAAAACTGATGCACCAACAGTAACTTTTCTGTGAACACCTTGTTGTGATACCTGTTCATGGGTCTTAAGGTGTCCTATAAATCTAAGAAAAATTAATTTAGACTCTTAACATGTATATCTCAGTAGTATAAAAAGATAAGAATTTATTGTGTTGATTATGTATTTTTAGAAAATGCATGAACACCTTGCATAATCTTAGACTTGTAAAAGTGTGAAAAATTGTGTTGTGATGAATGTAAAATACAAAAATAATAGATAAAACGTGTTAAAAATTTGAGGGTGATTTTTCTCAGTATATATACCTTGAAAAGAACCTTGACAATAAAAATGAGAATTTTTGGGAAAACTTAAGTAATTTTCTTGGTTTAATACCAATAAAGACTCTAAAAAGGGAAAATATTCGTGAAAAATACTTTTTGACATCAGAAAAATATGGGAAAATTACTGTGTCATTTTCCACATAAAGTGACACTATCCTAAAAATTTAACACTCATTGGAATTGTTTTGTTATGTTTTCCGATGTACAATTTGTTAAAACAAATACGATTGGGAACCAATGTTCCAGTGCCCAAAATGGCATGAAATTTTTACACACACTTAGAAATGAATTAAAACTGATCTAGTAAAAATTTCAGAATTTTCCAAGAAAAGTTACTATTTTTCTCATATTTATCCCACTCTTTTGGTCAAGAAAAGATTAAAAATAATCTGTAAATCTAAAAATTCCCAAATTTTCACAGAAAATTTGTGAATCATATATCATGTTGTATACCAAGTTAGGTAATTTTTGGAATCTTTTTTCAAGTGTTTCCATTATATTAATCACAACCCGAGTAATTACCGGCAACAACCAATCAAACTCTAACGGCACTTTGTAACACGAGCGACTAGCTAAGCAATCTTAAAAAAAGAAAACCATATTAGTCAAAAATCTAATTAGGAACCTTGTATTCGTAGGTCTTGGATAGGAGTCACTCTTGGTCGAATCGCGCTTTACATCCATTTTCGTACGCTTACTAACGATTGTGAGTACTCAGCCCCTATTTTTAACGCTTTATTTAAATGTTTTGGGGTGAAAAGCATGCATGAATGACTTGAATGATTTATTTACTTGCAAATGATATGCTTATGATGTACATGATTTACGAATACCGTGATATGATTATTGTGATATGCTATGCTAAATTTCAAAACAATGCCGTGAATGCTTATCGATGTTACATGATTATATGCTTGTTTTCTATCGTATCTAAAGTCCCCGGTATATTCACACGACCATTAACTCTATATGAGCCAAATGATGCATATGAATAGTACTATTTGGGAGCGAGACCACCTCCCCACTCACGCGGCCACGTGAGTGCATTCCATCATCCTAAATGCCAACGATAGGGCATCACTATTTTGGGGCAAGGGTTTATCGGTTGTAGGTTTGGTTGTGGACTCAAGCATAATTAAATCATCGATTTTATAAACAAAAATGTAACGGTATAGTGATTTCACAAACATCTATTATTGTATGACGCTTTGACATGAAAATGACGTCTCTTTTAAACGATAAACTTGTGACCCAAATTTTATAATGACGTAGTCATTTGAATTGAGGTTTCTTTATAAACTATAAACTTATGGCCGAGCTCTACAATGACATTGTTATTGAAGTAAACTTTCTTTAAAATTTTAAACGTCACCACTTAGATGTTATTATGATAGGTAATTTGAAACGTTACTTCTTTAACCATACATATATAACCGGAGTTATTAAATTGTAAATCATTGTGATTTTGACAATTAAAAGCGCAGTTTTAAATAACGCCTTGTTTTCTCATGAAACTAGATATAATAATCAGTCTAAATGACGAACGGTTTGATTGAAATATGACAAACCATTAACTTTATAAAACATAACTTGAATTTATTAAATAAGTTTTACATACTAAATTTGTATTTATCAAACACTATATCGTGAGTTTTATAAACCTTGAATGTTTCTTTTAAAATATGAGTATGGGGTTATAAATGAATTATGACTTTTAATGGAGTTTCTAAAGTATCGCTTCTAAATGAGTCTTTCTTTAAACTTCTTTTGCAATTAAGATACCGATTCACAAAGAAATCTAACATGCAAATAAATATCACACTTAAATGAGCTTTGGGTCAACGAATCCCTTTTATAATTACCGTGCAATAGCAATTGACTATTATTAAAGGTTTATCTTAACCAGGTTTCGGATAATTATCTTAGTCATATGAGCTCGGCACTAAACAAATAACTTTGCAAATTAATCACGTAGTACGTGTAACATTAAAAACTAAACCTCATGAATCTTTAAAAAGGGTCTATCATTACACAAAACCTGGGTACTCACCAACTATGTTTCATAGTTGACCTGTATTTTACATGCTTTTCAGGAATTAGTCACAATCTATCAATTGAAGCCAAACCGGCTATTTGATCTATGTTGCATTAGCGTACGGAATTCGTATGTTTTGGGATGTAATAGCATGTTTAGGATATTTACTTTTGTGCTGTAAACGCTTGTAAGACATTATGTAATGTATTAATTGTAGACCGTTGAACGGTGATGTTTTGTAATTTTCGATTATGAAATCATTGTACTGTTACATCTCGTGTTTCCGCTTTAGCGGGGTGTGACATATCTCTAAGACTTTATCTCTGAGACTTTATCCCTTAGAATTTATCTCTGCGACTTTATCTCTGAGGCTTTATCTTGAGACTTTATCTCTGAGACTTTATTTTTAGACTTTATTTCGAGACTTTATCTTGAGACTTTATCTCTGCGATTTTATCAATAGTGTCGCATTCATATACTTTTGGGAACTTATCAATAGTTTAAACACTACAAAATCTTTAATCTTCAAAAGATCCATTCAAGCAACGATTTTTATGATGTCAAGAGACGAATTTGAGAATGACTCGGATGAAGAATACAAAGCACTTATGAGAGAGATGAAACGTATTACAAGAATTATGCATTTAGATAAGGGGCATTCTAAATCAAGATCATCTTTGCAAAAGCAAGAGAGTGCAACAACAAGTATTCATAAAACATCTGAATATTATGAGAAAAATATGCTCATTGCACATAAAAAGGAAGCTGAGAAAGCAGTTATGGTAAATTGGGAAGAAAAATATAGGGAAGAACATGCTCAAGTCATTAAGCTGTCAGCTGAAAAGTCAAATGCTTTGCAACAAGTCAAGCTTCTTGAAACTCAAATTGAGGCACACTCTGAGGTACATTCTAAAGTTCTAACTGAGTGTCAACAACAATTAAACTCAGAAAAGGAAAATGCTAATAAACTGCAAAATGATCTAGCAAATAACCTTGATGTGATAAAAACTTTGATCGGGATAAATTGGTTTTACGAAATCACATGGAAGGTTATAAATCTAGTTCTGAGAAATATGAAAAAGAAAATACTTCTTTGAATCAAGAAGTTCTTGATTTTTATAAACAATGCAAGTTGTTAAGAGAACAAGCAAACTTTGTTCAACAAAGATATCATTTTTCAATTAATGAAAAGAAATCATTGTTAAGCAAAATCAAAGAATTTCAAGATACTTTGTTGAAACGCGGTCAAATTGTTCAACCCATTTTTTTAAATAAACCAAAGGATATGAAGTTTCATAATCCAAGGGAAGGGATAGGTTTTGATAATCCATGTTATTTGAAGAAAACAATTTCTAAAGTGCCAACCTTGTATAACTACGGTAACATGGGTAGCATTTTAAAAATGAGTTTTCTACAAACAACTAATGAGGAGGAAGAAATTGAGAAGTTCAATAGAGCAAGAGAAGAGAATTGCTCAATTTTCATTTGATTATCAAAAATTAAATGAAAGTTATGGGTCGCAGAAAATACCTCTTTCCGAGGATTATTTCCCTAGTTATTCAAAACCAGTTGATGATCAAATGATGATTGTGACAAACCTAAAAATACGGCAAATTCCGTACATTATCATTACGTGCATATTAGGCTAATTTCCTATTAAATAAAAGTGAATTCGTTTTTATCAAATAAAGTCTAGCACAATATTTTAATGCGAGATGCATTGGTGATTTCTAAGAATTAATCGAAACAATCGGTAGAAACCTAAATACCAGAACGTTGGTGATCTATTTTCGAAAATAATATAAAACTAATCAATTATATAGTAGTTATTATTATTGTGATAATTATGCCAAGAAATAAGCATATCAACTTTTAGAAAACAATAAACGTCCACGTGAACTAGAAAACGTGCAATGACGAGTTAAGTCGTGAAATTAATCAAACAAAGTATCGGAAAATCAATCGAAAATTATTTCAATCAATTAACAACATTATCACAACCTAATAACCTTAATCTATCCTAATTAACCTTAAACTACCTTGATTAACCCTAATTAAACCTAATTGTACAATTAACGCCTAACTAATCGAGATTAGCACCTAATGACTAAAATATCTAACCTAATTGTGATTTCAACCCACAAAAGGGGCCTCCCCTCCTCTTGGAAAATCTGGTCAAAAAGGGCCCTAGGGACCCCCCCTTTGGCATTCCTTTGTGATCCAGGAATCAAGGGAACAACCTCCCATACCTCCCCTCTCCTTCACCTTTGACTTGCACTTCATTTCCTCATATTCCAAGCAAGAAACACACCCTTTTCTCTCCCTCTTTTATGCTCTCTTTTCACGACAGCAGCAGCAACATCCCTCCAACACCCTTCTTTGTCCCAAACAACCACCGCAACACCACCCTTCAACCACCCTGGAACCACCCTCAACCACCATGAACCACCACTCCTAAAACCCTCATTTTACACTCAATTTACTCATAATCAATTGCACAATTCGTTTTCATTTCATTCCAAGGGTAAAACAACTTTAAACTTTCGGATTTGGAGCTAGGAGGCTAACCACACCAAGTTCAAACCTTTACCTTGCTCAAATCCTCTCTTTAGTGCAATGTAAGGAAACTCTCACCATAAACTCTTTGATTCTTTCATTTAATTACTTATATGTTAGTCAAAATGTGTTAGATGTTCACTCATTCTAGAAATCGACTTATGAACGTGTGTTATTGTTGATTATAACCAAACTTTGCTAAAAAGAACCAACACAAACACTAAAACATAAAGTATAATTTTGGACAGAAACTTTGGTCGACTTTGGAGTTAAAAAACTCGGTTAAAACTTAACCAAACCTAGTGTTTCTTGAGTCTAAAATCAATTTTAAAGAGTTATCTTTCCAACCCACCCGTTTTTATGAATTCTGGACAAGTATAAGTACTTTAAAACGAATTTATAAGAACAAGTGTACAAACTTTCCTCTAGAGACAGAATCTGACCTAACTTTGGAAGACTATAACTTCCAAACTACATATCTAAACGATGTGATTCTTTTTCCTAAAGATCACATATTATCTTAGCTTTAAAATTAGTATAATTTCACTTCATGAATGTAAGTATAACTCCGTGTACAAACAGATCTTTAACCAACTGTCCAGGAAGGTACCTGTTGGACCTTTGTGTAGAAATAAATATGTTTGAACCCCTTAAACGTGACCAAAAATTATGAACCTTACATTTCTGTAAACCTAAGACATAGGAGAACATATGGTAAAAATTTCAGAACAAACTAAGTACGGTTGATTAGTCAAAATAAGAGCAAAATAAGGACTAAAAAGTGGACATAATCTGTGGAAAAGTGACAAACGGAAACTAAAACGGACAAAGTATATAAGAACCATATTTTATGGACTATGACTATGAAGATCAGTAAATTTAAGTATAATAAAGGCTAATCTGTAAATTATAATCACGAGATCAAGAATTGTTTGGCTAAAAGTCGATAACCGAAGAGTTAGACTAAAAACGAGATAAATGAAACTATAACGACTAAAACTATGAAATAGACAAAATATGGGCTGAGGTAAATAAGTAAATAATTCAAAACATATGAAAGTGTAATTTATGACTTAAAGTGTTAAGAACAAGTCTCGTGTTGTTAAAAAGCCGATAAAACCAAACGTTAGATTAAAAACGGAGTTTAAAACAAGTTAAACGACATTATAACGGCAAAGGTTATAAAATTGAATTATAAGGACTTATAACAATGTTGATATATATATATACATATATGAGTATATATATATAAATTGACAAAGTGTTATAATGATATGATATATATATACATACATATTATATATGAGTATATATATATAAATCGGATAAGTATCATAACGATGTATTATTAATATATGATTCCCAATCTAAAAAGTTATGGAATCACAAATCTTGATTTAATTACGTTCAAGACATTTTATATATATAAAAAGAGATATATATAGATATAACAAGACAACAACTAATGTTATGGATATGCTATTTATAAAAATACATTATAACGTTGACTTAGACACATTTTAATGTTTTTGAAAAACTATTAAAGATCACAACGTGTCGTTTTTGCCTATAATGGCCTTACATGATATTCAAGCCCGTCGATGGCACATTTAAACCTAGTTCAGTGAACAACTAGCATAGACGAACTAGTTAAAGTCGTCTACATATATTAATTCAAACTCTTGCGTTTAGGGCGCTAAGAGACGTTATTTGGGCATTTTTATAAATACATTTTGCTAGCACGCTCGGACTCAGGAGAGTTCACAGCCCCACTTGTACTGTTTTACTGCTTTTAAACTGAGGTGAAAAACATATGAATAATTTTCATACGATGCTTGAAAACTTGACAACGAATCTTTGTGCGAACCTATGTTAAACTAATTGTAATTGCAAAGGTTTATGCTTGCAACGAATGCTTTACAAAATGGTTTAATGATGGAGTTTTACACCTGTGGATTCACTCAACATTTTTGTTGACGATTTATAAATATGTTTTTCAGGGAATTAGCTATGTTGTAAGTCACATGCATGTTGGCACCGTACCTGCCATGATGAATTAGGATGCCACTTTTGAAAGCAATGGGATTTTATTAATAATACTTGTTGGTGCACGTTTTGTGGCAACAACTTCTAGTTTGTAATAGTTAGGTTTAGAAGTCATTTTGTTAATCATTGTAATCGTTAACGTTAGTTTTGTCTGTGTATTTTGTAGGTTCGTACGTGTTGATACATCTTAGTGTGTCTGTCAGTTGGTCGAGTCTGTAATGTGTTTGTAAATGTAATTGACTTAGTTAAATTTACATTTTCTGTGTTCTCCGACACAAGGCCTGTGTCGCATTAGTTGTAGTTGCGACATAGTGCTTGTGTCGCAATAGTGATATCTGCGACATAAGGCTTGTGTCGCATAAGTCGGCTAGATTAGTATAAATATGTCTAATTACTTTGTAATTAGGTTAGACTTTTTGGTATTATTTCTCTGCATTTTTATCAGCTGTAACTTTGATCAGAGAATTGTGAAAAGCAAATATAAAGTGGTTCTTGATTTGTTAGTAATTGTTTAAGCTTTATATTTGATTCAATCCATTATATTCCGCACGTGGATTGATTGTTATTGACGATTTGATTATAAGATCAGACTAGGGATCTACAATTGGTATAAGAGCCATTAAATCTAAGGATTTTAGTGGTATCAAATCGTTTAGGTACGTTTTTAATACATATTTTGATTATTTAACATTTTTTTTGGTGTTTGATCTTCATTATAGGTATTTTGGAGCTGAAATTTGGAGTTATTGAGGCTAAAAATCTAAGCTTTTACGAAATTTTTTGTTAAAAAGGTTTTAGGTTTCGAAAATTTTCGTTTTTGAGGTTTTTGACATCTGACAGCGCCGTTTTGCGACACAAGGCTGCGACATAACATTTGTGTCGCTTTAGGGTTTTTGCGACATTAACCTTGCGACATAGCTTGCGACATACGGTGCGACATAGTAGTACGACATACCTGTTTTGCGACATTAAGTTGCGACATAATCTTTGCGACATACTGTTGCGACACAGGATTTGCGACACAGATTCTCTTGCGACACAACTGTAGTGTCGCTATCTGTACTTTTGCGACACAACTCTGCGACACAACCTTAGTGTCGCATATTCCAGTTTCCAAAAAATTTTGAAAAGTCTCTCGAATCAGTTATAATGACTGCTTCTACATCATCATCTCTTCAACAAGTAGGAGCTATGTTAAAGCATAATAGTGAGGTGGGCTCAACAAATAAACCACCCATGTATACCAACGGTATGAATTATTCGGACTGGCGTCAAAGATTTGAAGCATTCGTATCATTCAATGATCTTGAAATGCTTATATACTTAGAGGAAAGATATGAACGTCCGTTAAAAACCGGTGTTCATAATGGACCTATACCTGAAAAGTCCATTAAGTCTATGACTCCTGAGGAACGTAAGGCCTTTGACACTGAGAGAAAGACATATTCTGCTATTACCATGGCCTTACCTCAACAATTATTGAGACAATTATGACACCATAAAACTGCATATGATTTATGGACTGGTTTTGAAAAGAAGTGTGGTGGAAGTACTCAATATAAAAAGAACAAACTGGATCTAGTCAAGAAACAGTTTGAAGTCTTTGATATGCTGCCTACTAAATCTCTTGAAGAAATGTGCAGTCGATACTCACAGCTTGTGAGTGAATTAGTTGAGGGAGGCGTTACTCTCGACAAAACTGATGTGAACAAGAAACTTTTGGGTCCCTTACCCAAAAAGTGGAATACTAGAGTACTGTTGATGGAAAAAGACGAAGACATCATGGATATGGAACTTGATGATTTGGTAGGACAGATTGCTACTGATCTTCTTGATATGCAGAAAAAGGAAACCAAAGCTACAGCACACCTTCAAAATCCAAAACTATATGGTGTGGATGTTCCTGCTGCAGCACCTCAAGCTGCTAGTTCTGCATTTTTCTCTGGGGGTTCTGGTGCTCCAAGTACTTCTGGTAGTTTTGGATATACTACCACCTCAGGTGGAGGTAGTACCTATTCAAATTTCCAAGGCGCATCTCCTGCAGTTGCTGAAGAACATGCAGTTGTCTTCACTGCTTTCTTGTCTGCTTATGATGACTTTCTGTCAAACAAGAACAGTACTGTGAATCTAACTGAAGAAGACTTCAGTCAGATTGATTAAGAAGAACTTGAGCGTATGGATCTGAAATGGAGTATGGCTATGCTCACAAGACGCGTCAAAAACTTCTTGAAGAAAACTGGAAGGAAGAACGTTACTGATCCAGAATAGAAGGGTCTTGGTTTTAATAAGAGCAAGGTGAAATGCTACCAATGTCATAACTATGGTCACTTTGCTCGTGAATGTGACCGTAAGAAGAACCCACCTTCTGGTTTATCTAAACCTTCGTAGTATAATTCATCTGATAAGGCCAAGAATGATGAGAAAGCGATGGTTTCCGTTGCTTTGCTGCTTTCTAACAATGCTTGGGAGTGGTCTGATCCAGATGAAGAAGATACAGAACGAGCACTAATGGCTGAAGTGCATGAGGTAGATTATGAACCTTTATCCTGTGTATCATGCATTAAATTAACTAACCAGTTAAACAGGTATAGAGAGGACACCAAACGTCTTAACACTGTTGTAGGACCGCTAAGTGACAGATCTTAAGCAAATCAATATTCAATAGCAAGTGAGCGGAAATCAAAAGCTAAACACAATTACGTTTAATCACAAACACAAGCAATATTGTATTATGAATAATAATCAAAGATTGAATACAATACTGACCACAATAGGAGAAACACACCCAAAAGTTCTCTGGAATTCGGATTGGCAAAAGTCACACGAACTAAAACCCTGATTAGGTATTTATACTCTTACCTAATCAGCTAGGCGATGTTGCTAATATCGCCTAGGCGATATGACTAATATCGCACATGCGATATTAATGATATCGCAGGTTACATAAGGAACTACACTAAACAATTTACAACTCAAAACCTAGACCAAGTGACAGACACACTAATGTACCAAAAACTGTTATCGAAAATTTAAATGAAACAAATGACATGTTGAGAAACAGTGATAAGGCAAGTGGTGAAAAGTTAAAAGCTATTTTAGAAGAGAAAAAGGAACTTAAGGCTAAAATCTTTGAACAACAAGATGAGATTGGTAGCTATGTAGATATGCTATCATTTGTAAAGAAAGAACTTGTTGAATCTCAAACTGAGGTTCTAAATTTAAAGAAAAAGCTTTCTAACTTTTCTGCCTCATCTCTAGTTTTTGATGAAATCCTCCAAAAGCAAGGCAGGACTTGGTTATCATCAAGTCCCACCTCCTAAGGACTATCTTCCCATGCCTGTCAGGGAAAACATTAATGACTTGACACATATCTATCCAAAGATAGATGTCAAACCTGTTAAACCTGCAGCTAGTATTAAAATAAGTAAGCCTGAGCTAGCTAAGGCTGAAAATGTCATCACTGCATCTCCACAACCTGAAACTAGTAGGCCCGAGCCAGTTAGGGCTAATACTAGTGAGTCTAACTCAAGTAAGACTCAAACGGTTGAGAACGTTAAGCCTGTTAAGGCTGAGATTCATCAGACTGAGCCTATTAAGTCTGAAAATGTTGTTGAACCTAAGATAGGAAAGGCTCTGCCTATTCTTCCTCGTATCATAGAAGAGGAAATTGAAATTGAGGACATAACTGAGCAAGAGTATAAGCCAATAAAGAAAACTGTTAAGCCTGAAAATCACATAATTACTATTGAAAGAAATGAACAGGCTAAGTCAAAAGGAAAAGGTAAAGCTATGGCTGAACCTCAAAAGAATATTATTTCTAAATCGATTATTCAAAATAAATCTTCTAAACATATTCCTAAAGCATCTCCTGTTGAATATTCACGTCAATGTGAATGTTCAACAAGTGCTTCTTTTGGTCATGCTCATCGGTTTATTCCTCAATCTCGATCTAGTGTTGAGCATCGATCTTGCTTCTACTGCAAGAAGCAAGGTCATATGATAAATATGTGTCCTGTGCTTGCAAAGAAACAGTTTGGAAAGCAAGTTTCACGAGTTTCTAAATCTAAAATTCTTTCAAAAAAACATATTTCTATGAGAGGCTCAAAGACTCCCTTCCCAACTGTCAAAGTCAATACAGTTGAGCAAAATAAATTGCAAAACTTAAATCTCAAAGTTGTTGACTCGCAAGCATCCAAACCAAAGCAGGTTTGGAAGATTAAAGAATCTTGCAAAGATTCTACATCCAACAATAGTCCATCAGTCAAATATTCTAAAATGTTTAAAAATAAAATTTTGACTGATGTGGTTGTTGTTGATGATGTCACTGGAGTACCCAAGACTATCAAGGCTTGGGTCTCCATTTCTAACTAATTTACCTTATTTGTGGTGCCGCAGCAACCTGAATCTGTAAGGAATAGTAAATGGTACATCGACAGTGGTTGCTCTAGGCACATGACCGGTGATGTCTCTCTGCTCTCTAAAGTTCATGCTTACAACGGAGGTTATGTGGCTTTCGCTGGTGATAAGGGGGGAGTTATTTCTGGTCAGGGAACGCTTACCAATGGAATGGTAAGCTTTGAGAAGGTAAATTTTTTGGAACAATTGCAACACAACCTTCTCAGTGTCTCTCAAGTGTGCGATAAAAAGTACACTACTGCTTTCACAGACACTGAGAAGGAATCGTTATTATGTCACATGTCTTCTATCTAAAGCTCCCGAGAAGGAATCGTTATTATGGCACAGGCGTATGGGACACTTGCACTTTCGCAAGATGAATTATCTGATCAAAAATGATCTAGTGCGAGGTGTCCCCAAGCAATCCTTTGGGCTGAATGATCACTGCGTCCCTTGTCAGAAAGGCAAGCAACACAAGAAGTCTCACAGACCGAAGTTGGCCAATTCAACTGAGAAGCCCTTGGAGCTGTTTCACATGGATCTTTTCGGGCCAGTCAGAAAGAAGAGTTTGGGAGGAGCTTCTTATTGCCTGGTTGTGATGGGTGACTACTCGCGGTTTTCCTGGGTTTATTTTCTGAAGACCAAGGATGAAGTGCCTGAGATTCTCATTTATCTATTCGATAAGTTGCAAAATCTTTGTGAATTGAGAATCAAGAAGATAAGGAGTGATAACGGTACAGAGTTTAAGAACTCAATTATGGAACTGTACTGTTTGAGCAATGGTATTGAACACCAATTCACTGCCACAAGGACTCCACAACAGAATGGGGTTGCAGAACGTAAGAATAGGACTTTGATTGAGGCTGCACGTACAATGTTATCTGACTCTAAGCTTTAAATCACCTTTTGGGCTGAAGCTGTGAATACGGCCTGCTATGTTCTGAATCGGGTGTTAACGGTTAAGAAGAAGAACAAGACATCCTATGAGTTGTTCAACAACAGAAAGCCTAATCTACAGTTTCTTGAACCGTTCGGCTGCTTATGCACGATTATGCACACCAAGGAACGTATTGCTAAGTTCGGTGAAAAATCCTGTGAAGGCGTCTTCCTAGGGTTCTCTAACAACTCACCGAATAAACGTGTTTATAACCTTGTAACCAAGCGTGTGGAAGAACACTTTGAGGTCACTTTCTTTCACTACACTGACAACCCTCAAGGAAACGGACCCGAATACTTGTTTGATTATCAAACATTGTTTGATTCCTTCAATTTTCCTGAGGAACATGAAGAAGAGGAAATGGTGACACTGCTTCATGGGTTAGATATTGTATCCAACACTTCACCTATTTATGTGTCTCCACCACCTCCAGCCACACCCGCCTCTGATCCTGTTATCACCAATGACTCTCCGCCTCCACCTGTTACCGAGGTTATTCCTGATTCTCCCAATGATAAGGAACCAATGTTTGAGGCTTCCGACCTGTCCCCTATATCTGAACATGAACCGTTATCGGCATCTGATCTTGCTGACCTACCTGATCTTGAGCTCGAACTTGAGGCTGATTCTACGAACCTTGATTCTGTCATCGTTCCAGCTGAAATTCCGAGTTCTCGTATCAATGTGTCACATCCTGTTGATGCCATACTTGGTGACTTGCAAAAGGGAGTGTTAACCAGACGCCAACTTGCTGCTATTGAATCTGCTTCAACGTCTTCATCTGCTGCAGATATTGATCCTGTCTGTCTTGCTTCGCAAATTGAAGAATGTTATCTATCACAAGTTGAGCCGAAGAAGACTGCTGATGCGTTGAAGGATCCATACTGGGTTGAGGCGATGCAGGAAGAGCTTCAACAGTTTAAAAAGCTGCAAGTATGGACATTAGTGCCATTACCCAAAGGTGTTCATCCAATTGGCACTCGTTGGGTGTATCGTGTGAAGAAGGAGGATCGAGGCGTTGTCATTCGCAACAAAGCACGACTATTGGTCCAGGGTTTCACTCAAATTGAAGGCTTGGACTATGATGAAGTGTTTGCCCCAGTTGCTCGTTTGGAATTGATTCGCATCTTCCTGGCGTGCGCTTCCTTCAAAGGTTTTCGGGTATATCAGCTTGACGTGAAGATGTAGGTTCCTGGGGTTTGGATCTACGAGATATTCAAGTATAAACAAGTGCGGAATCCTTGAATATACCTAACGATAATCAACGATTATACACGAATACGTAAAGAACACTAATAAACACATCTTTATTGAATATAACCAATCTTTACATTCAATCAAGACTAAACCCTCAATACAAACGTTTTCTCTCTCTCTCAAGACAACTTAAAATCTGCTCTCAAAACTTCTTCTCAAATTCGTACGAACATGGACGTATATTGAGCTCAAGTTCGTATGGGCTGGGCCCTACGAACTTAGCCCATGTCCAGGCCCCTACGAACTTAGGTAAGTTCATACGAACTTAGACAAGTTCGTATGTCTAAGTTCGTATGTCCTAAGTTCGTATGTATCTAAGTTCGTACCTACTTTAAGTTCGTACGAACTTACATACCTACTTAGACAAACTTAAACATTTACAATTACAAAGATAAACAAAATGACTAATTACAAAACTAGAAGCTGTTGTCACACAAGATGTACCAACAGAAGAGCGCTTTTCTGTATGGTCAAGTGGTCGAGGAGGTCTACGTCAAACAGCCGCCTGGTTTTGAAGACTCTGTTCATCCGAACTACGTATGCAAGCTGGACAAGGCGTAGTATGGTCTTCATCAAGCTCCTAGAGCTTGGTATGAGAGACTTGCTACTCATCTGCTGAAGAACGGTTTCGTACGAGGAACGATCGACAGTACCCTCTTCATCAAGCATGACGGGGATGATCTTTTGTTAGTGCAGGTATATGTGGATGACATCATCTTTGGTTCTACCAAGGATGATATGTGTCGTGACTTCGAGAGGATCATGAAGTCGGAGTTTGAAATGAGCGCTATGGGGGAGCTAAAATTTTTCTTGGGTGTACAAGTTGAGCAGTCTGCCAAAGGGATTTACATTCATCAGTCCAAGTATGTCAACGATATGTTGACTCGGTATAACTTGACTGATTGTAAATCCTATGGGACGCCTTTGGAGCTGAATCATCACCTTGGTCCAGCAGAGGATGAAGAGGACTGTCCGGAAAAAGATTACCGATCTATGATTGGTTCTCTGATGTATCTCACTGCATCACGTCCGGACATTGTCTTTGCCGTCTCTCTCTGTTCCAGGTATCAGTCTAAACCGAAGGTGTCTCACATGAAGGCAGTTACGCGAATCTTTGGGTATCTCAAATATAGACCAACACTTGGTCTATGGTATTCTAATGAGAAAACCTTCACGCTCACTGCTTACTCGGACTCGGACTATGGTGGATGCAATATGGATAAGAAGTCTACTTTTGGTGGATGTTAGTTTCTTGGACCTCCAAAAAGCAACCAACCGTCTCTACCTCAACCGCAGAGGCTGAATATATTGCTGCTGCCAGTTGTTGTTCCCAGGTTTTTTGGATACAACACCAGTTGCGCGATTACGGTTTACTCTTAACTATGACTCCTATTCATATAGATAATACTGCTGCTATATCAATTACACGTAATCCAGTCCAACATTCTAAGACCAAACACATAGAAATTAGGTTTCATTTCATTCGTGATTGCTATGAAAAACACCTAATTGATCTGGTACAAATAGACACACTTAATGTAGGACCGAATAAGGACAGACCTTTAACAAGAAATCAATATTCAATAGCTAAAGCGCGGAAATCAATAGCTATTCATTGTACGTTATAAACCAAAACATAACACACAATCACAAATATTTTGTATTAATCAAAGCACAGATTGTGACTAACAAATACTGACCAGAGAATACCACAGGCTGCACACAAATTCGTAGGTGTTGAACAACCACAAAACTGAAACCCTAACCAAGTATTTATAGGTAACTAATCAGTGATGTAGGCGATATTGGTGATATCGCCTATGAGATATTGTCAATATCGCCTAAGCGATATTATCAATATCGCCTAAGCGATATTACCAATATCGCCTAATACAGAATCTAACTAATTAATTACAACTCAAAACCTAGACCAAGTGACAGACATACTAATGTATCAACAAACTCCCCCGTGTCTTCAGCTTGGTCTTCAAAAATAATTTTCAGACAAATCTTCAATTAAACCCATCCAGCAGGAAACTTACCACCTGCATGGATTCCATGGGTGACACAGATATCCACAATTCTTTGAAATTGTTGAGCAAGCTTTTCATTTATCGGATTGCCCCGATAGTATCTTATACGGTTATCGAACAACTTCCTCATATCTTCCTTTGATAGATTGATCAAACTCATAGGATCAAATATCCTATACTGAGCCTTTTTCAATCCATAAAGAGAAGTCTTCTCAGGTTCCACATGTCCAGGTACAAACACCAACACAGCTTCTCCAGTCTGACTGTCAAATTCCCAGTAGTGGAATCTCTTTAGAAAATCCAGAGGAACAACTTCCAGAGGAATCTTCTTCAAGCAATCAGCTGGTGGATAATGTACTTTGTAGATATGCTGCTTGGTTACTGGATCCAACTTCTTCTTGAATTTGTATCTTTTTCCCAATGTTGGTTTAATAAAACTGTATCGCTTTATCTGTACTTCCTTGCGCAAAGTTCTCTGAATGTAATCTGCATTCCCATCTTAAAACGGATTTATCAGTTGTAACTGAGCAAGCCTATTAATTTCACATTTAGGCAGCGTACTCAATTTGTTGAACGAATGCTTGAAATATTGAACCCCATCTGTTCTTTTGATCATAAAATTAGCTTTATATGCTTTCCAGCTCTTGATCAATCCAGAATAATCTCCCCTAACCCTGTATGTTTTGCAGGTAACAGGCACAACTTTCTCTTTGCCATGAGGCTACCATGATGCTAGGCGAGCTGCCCTTTCTTCTACAGTTTCCAGAACCTTAGGTGATTTGGGCATTTCAGCTTCAGGTTCAGTCGAATCTTCAGGAGTAACAGTGGTAGGTTCAGGTTCATCTTCATCCTCAGATGAGTCCGACTCGATTATCGGAGCATCATGATAGAATTCATCGTTTTCAAATTCTTCATCTTCAACCTCAACATCTAAGTTTTCTTCTGGTGTATCTTCTCTCACATTATCAGATTGGTTAACCATTCTTGCTAAATATGTCAAATCGGCACAGGAATAGTCAACCGCCAACGGTCTTGGCTGACCGGGTATATCTTCAATCGAGAAATAATCCAAATGTAAAGTTTCATTACTAGCTTCAACATTTACATTTTATGTTTCAGGGGGAGTTACATTTGGTCTTTCACTACTTCCTATCTCCCCCGAAATGACCAATTGGGACTCCAAGGTCATAACCCTAGACCTAAGCTCCTCATTCTCTTTTTCCACAGCTGCAAGTCTTGTATCTTGAACTTCTATTACAGCAGCTTGGGAGTCCAATGTATGTTGCATCACATCCAGCCTCTTGATCAGTTCTTGTATGACCGAGGGATGAGGTTGAACAGGAATATCAACCTGCGGTGCAACCTGAGGCCTGGAAGATGTAGAAACCTCACGAGCAACCTTGGACTTCTTTGGAGGAGGAGGCACATACTCATCATCAGCAGAATCCCTAACCCGTTTGTCTTTCTGCGGAACATGCTGCTTGCCTGCAGCAATCCTCCTCTGAATCCTCAAATATCTCTGAGGATTGATCCGCCTAAGATACTCAATCTCTTGTGGATGCGGGACCGAACCTTCAAAGTCACTTTCAGTAGCACCACCAGCTGGCTCAGAAGACTCAGAGTCAGTTGACCCCTCAGAAGTGTCATGATGAACATGCAAAGTGTGCAAAGCACCCTGCGAAGTGACACTCATGAAAACATCCTCTAAAGGATCTTCCGTAGCTTGTACAGGAACATCTGCAAGATTTTCTTCTTCCAGTTCAGGCTGTTGAGCGACCGGATCGAGATATTCGTCATTTGCTGGTGGCTGGTAGTTTGGGTCAAGAATATGACCAAACAAAGGTGTATCTGCAGGGATAGGAACCCCCTTTCCATTTGAGCTCATAACCCCAAATATCCGATTGGACATAGGAGTTTGCCTATACACACGGGTGGCATCAGTCGCCAAACCCGGTAGCTCCCGGTTGATCATCAGTTACAAAAACCGTGGATACATGTACCATCGGTTATCCCCAAGCTGGGCATTATCAACCATCGATCGAAAGATGTAGCCCGAATAATTGTACGGTTTGTTGTAGACCAGGGCTAACATCGCACAGATGGTCCTATGACTAGTACCGTCATACCCAGCTTTTCGGTTTGAAATGCACAAAATGAATATGTGCATCAACCATCTCCAGACCCGCGTAAGATGACCTTTTCGGTATTGGTCTGAGTGGCTCCCAACATAACCCATCCGGTTCATTGCCCCAACGATGAATTCATTTGAAAATAAAATAGGCATGTCAGGATCATCTTCAAAGCGAAGAACCTCGTGAAT
Organism: Logfia minima; assembly: GCA_963921325.1. Lineage (NCBI taxonomy): Eukaryota > Viridiplantae > Streptophyta > Magnoliopsida > Asterales > Asteraceae > Logfia > Logfia minima. The sequence goes on from OY992766.1 coordinate 14,972,697, forward strand.
CAACTGCTCAGAAATAATAATCTGGCGTCCGTGCACGGTTGAGATCAACCGCGTATAGTCAAGATCCGAGTTGACAGTAGCATTTCTCCAGAATTGGCCAATGTGATCTCGATAGATAGTAGTCGAAGCAGTAATAGCCGTGAAAATACGCGAGCGGCGTAAAAATGCAATCAACGGCCTGAAAGGCTCAGCAGAGTCCTTTGTACCATCCAGAAATGCTGTAATATTGTGACGGGCATCACATTTAACATCAAACTGAGCAAAATCTTCCATTTCTGCAAAACAAGTCAATAAAAGCACAAGACTCGAAAACAGTGAGTGAAATAATCGATATTGAAAACAGCCTAATTAACAAAATTCAGATTTAGGCGATATTGAAAATGATATCGCATAAATTGACTTAGGCGATATTGAGTTCAATATCGCTTAAATTTGAACAAATTGAAGAGGTCTGATTGATATTGGCGATATTGGAAATTAATCCAAGTTAAGCGACATAAGCAATATCGCTTAAATTAAAACAATTTGATTAATATCGCTTAGATTTAACAATTTTGGAAATTAATCCAATTTAAGCGACATAAGCAATATCGCTCACAGTATCCACACGGTATCGCTAAAATCAAAAACATATTTGGGCGATATCACAATATCGCCCCACAATGTCGCTGTGACATCAGCGCAGAAACCTAAGGTCGAATTTTCACAAATAAAAGGGTTCTAAACCCTTACAAATATATCACAAGCATCTGGGATATGCAGGGAACAAGATACTCTATTTTTTATAACCTATTTAGACATTTCGAACGTAAAATAAAAACTTAACCAAAACTAAATATTAAATATATAAATGCGGTATAAAAAGTAACTAAATAGGCAGTGGGAACATACCAATCGATATAGTGGATATAGGTGAGCAAGGAGATGTGGTTTGATTGAAGTAAGGATCAAAACCGAGAGAGAATTTGAAGAAAAAATGCAATATCGCAGAAATCGTTTTGCAATATCGCAGGTAATATCGCTTGAGTGTTTTTGAAAACGTATTGAATTCTGAAACAGACATTGGTATATATACAAGTATACGTTTGGGCAATATTACTAATGTCGCCTGCAATATCGCCAAAATTTCAAAACAAACAGTAACTTGTGACAGAAAATAAAAATAAACTAAAAAGAAAATTAAAAAATAAAAAATTAATGAAGATGAAAATAGAAAGAAACCAGTTACTCTTTAACACCTTTTTTTTTTTTTTTTTTTTTTTGACGAAATAAATGGTGTCGCATTTAGGGATCATATTAGAAAGACAGATTCGCAAGACAATATGAAATTTTAATTTGATTATCAGTATAGTTGTCCAAATTTAAATTTAGCACGCAAAGTTAACTAGCCAAAGAGACAATGAGGAACAAGACGATTATAGGTATTGTTTGTCCACTTAAACATGTAACATATTCAACTTCAAGCTTAGCAGTTATTGTGAGAGTGAATAGGTCTCCGTGAATCCCACATAGATATACTCCTAGTATCATTACATGCCCAAGACTTCGATTAGTTGAGAAAGCATTTGAATTCAACATTTTTAAGAATCAAGCCAGCGGTGACAGGTCTGTACATACGTACAACAAAGCGACATAAACTTGATTCAGGTGTAAGCAAAAACAGACTTGGTCAAACCATTTGGCGACCTTGTAAGTAATCTTTGATTTTATAAGATTTAAAAGTACTTTTGACTTATATTTGCTTAGTTTTTGAAAGTATACTAACTGAGACCAGGTCTGTACAGACGTACAACAAAGGAAACAGACAGCATAAATCCCCAAATGTTGTCATATACAAGCTCAAGTTAATAGAAGCATGGCAAGCTGATACATAAGAATTAAGACACATTGTCATACATCATATGATGGTCAACACAAAAGATTAAACACAGATTAAGATATTTCTTAGTTGCTCAAAGAGGAGTATGAGAATGCCTACTAATACATCGTGCAAGTAATCAGATGTCAAGAAGGTCAAGTATAACAAATACGCGATAAACCTACTGATATATCAAGGATAAAACTTAAGATTGTCGTTTGAAGAGTGTCTCCTAATGTACTATCATCTACCTAGTTGTTTACAGACACAACTAAACGTCTTTTACAAATGTTGCAACTTTGCTTTTCTTTAATGCTAGAAAGCATAAAGAATGGCTATTGCCTAACATATTTATGTAAAAACGATCAAATAAGCAAAAGAAATAATTGTCACAATTTACTATTTTTCTTGAAAGAAGCGCAACCCTATCATATCAATAAGCTGGTTAAACCTAGTTCTGGAGAAGGCCTTGGTAAACAAATCAACATTTTGCTTATCAGTTTCTATTTGGACAAGGTTAATCAGATGTTTCTCACAGCAATCCCGTATAAAATGAAACCTTATCTCTATGTGTTTGGTTTTAGAGTGTTGTACGGGATTTTTAGTTATACAGATAGCAGCAGTATTATCAATATATAAAGGAGTCATAGTTAAGAGTAAACCGTAGTCACGAAGTTGGTGCTGAATCCACAAGATTTGTGAACAGCAACTGGCAGCAGCAATATATTCAGCTTCAGCAAATACTATATCAGGTCGAGAGGCTGTAAGATACATTAAAGATCCAATCATCGACCGATATAGCTTTTCTTCACAGTTCGCTTCATCTTCAGCTGGTCCTAGATTGTGGTTTGTTTGAATGGGAGTGCCATACTCTCTACAATCATGCAACTTATAGCGTGTTAACATATCATTAACATACTTTGATTGATGAATGTAGGTGCCCTTCGTTGATTGATCGACTTGAACACCCAAAAAGAACTTTAGCTCCCCCATCGCACTTATTTCAAATTCAGACTTCATAATTTTCTCAAAGTCTCTACACAGAGATTCATTGGTTGAACCAAAAATGATATCATCTACGTAGACTTGAACAAGCAGTTGACTGTGTTCAGTACGTTTGATAAAAAGAGTGTTGTCGATGTGACCATGTTCATAACCATTTTTAATCAAGTGCATTGCCAACCTTTCATACCATGCACGCGGAGCTTGATGAAGACCATAAAGGGCCTTATCCAACTTGCACACATAGTCTGGGTTGTCTGAATCTTCAAAACCAGGAGGTTGCCTGACATATATTTCTTCAGCAACCTTACCGTATAAAAACGCACTTTTGACATCCAGCTGATAGACACGAAACCCCTTAAATGTCGCATACGCTAAGAAGATGCGAATAGATTCCATTCTTGCAACAGGCGCAAAGACTTCATCATAATCCAAACCTTCTTGTTGTGTATACCCTTGAACCACTAGCCTAGCCTTATTACGAATCACCACTCCCCTATCATCACGTTTAACCCGAAACACCCAACGAGTTCCAATTGGGTGTACACCTTTTGGAAGTGGAACTAAATTCCAGACTTTCAGCTTCTCAAATTGTTGCAACTCTTCTTGCATTGCAGAAACCCAATGTGAATCCTTTAGAGCCTCATCAATCTTTGTTGGCTCAACTTGGGATAAAAAGCATTCCTCAATTGTAGCCTTTAGACACGTAAGATCATCAGAATTAGATGGACTTTCAGAAGGATCTTCTGAAGTTTCATCCGTATGATCATTCGTTGGAGAAGGTTTAACTGCTTTGCTTCTAGTTAGAACACCTGCATTCACATCTCCAATAATATTCTCAATTGAATGATCCTTATGAATACGAGAGACAGGTATTGAATCAGGTGTGAGGTTTGTTTCCAAATTGTTTAGCTCAACCTCTTGAGCGAAGGAATCATTTTCATTCTCAGAAAGGATGTCATCAACAGTAGCAGGAGAAGATTCTGGCTGTTGATCTGCAGAAGAACTTTCGGGAACATCAATAGACGAAGATGGTTGAAGATAAGTAGCATCAGAAGTAGATGATGGTGAGGATGAAGAGTTATTTGGATTAAGATGCAAGCCATGAAGAAGCGTAACAACTTGATCCACTTCATTGAATATCGGAAGATTGAATGAGTTAACAAGATTGTCATACTCAAACAACCAATCAGGACCTTTTCCTTTAGGAGACTCCGTGTACTTTAAACATTTTACCTCAAAATGCTCTTCAATCTTTCCCGTTTCCTTGTTGAAAACCCTCTTGTTAGGAGAATTAACCGAATACCCAAGAAATAGCCCATCAAAAGCTTTTTCACCGAATTTTGAAACTTTGTCTTTTGTAATTAAAATGATGCATGGACATTCAAAGGGCTCCAAAAACTTTAAATTTGGCTTTCGGTTATTCAACAATTCATAACACGTTTTGTTCTTCTTCTTGTTCATCAGAACACGGTTTAATACATAGCATGCCGTGTTAACTGCCTCTGCCCAAAACGTAATCGGCAAGTGAAAATCAGACAGCATAGTACGTGCAGTTTCAATGATTGTTCTATTCTTTCTCTCCGCTACACCATTCTGTTGAGGAGTTCTCGCTGCACTGAACTGATGAACAATTCCTTTGCGTAGACCATATAATTCAAGAATTTTGTTCTTGAATTCCGTTCCATTATCACTACGTATCTTCTTTATCTTCAAGTTGCACAGATTCTCAAGTCTATCGAACAGATAGGTCAGTATATCTGATGTTTCATCCTTTGTACGCAAGAAGTAAACCCATGAAAAGCGAGAGTAGTCATCAGTTACTACCAAACAGTAAGATTTACCTCCAATACTCTTCGTGCTTATAGGTCCGAACAAGTCCATATGAAGTAATTCCAATGGAGATTCAATGGAATTAACTTACTTAGACTTGTGAAACTTCTTGTGTTGTTTTCCTTTCAAACACGAAACACAATCGTCTTCCAAAGCAAAGGATTGCTTAGGAATCCCCTCCACTAAATCATGTTTGACCAAATAATTCATTTTCCGGAAATGAATATGACCCATCTTTCTATGCCACAACAATGAATCCTTAGTAGACGCTTTGGTTAGAAGACAGGTATGTTCTTCAGTTTCCACTGTCCTCATGTCCAAAATATAAGAGTTCTTCACTCTAGGAGCTCTAATCAGAATCCATTCCTTGGGAATTACAAATCCCGGCTTCAATATCAAACACTCCAAGTCTGTAAACGCAGCAGTGAACTTCTTATCGCAAACTTGAGAGACGCTTATCAAGTTGTGATTTAGCTCCTCCACAAAGTTAACATTTTCAAAGCTCACCTGACCATTTGTGAGTGTACCTTTACCAGTTATCTTACCACCATTATCACCAGCAAAAGCAACATATCCCCCATTGTATGGTTTAACATCAGAAAGAAGGGAGATATTGCCCGTCATGTGTCGTGAGCAGCCACTATCAACATACCACTTGCTATTCATCACCCTTGACTATCACAACACAAAGGGACAAATGGTTAGTTTGAAATGGAGACCCAAGCCTTGACAAACTTGGGTACTCCTGAGACTTCATCGATTATTACCACATCAGTTAAAACCTTGTTTTTCAATAAATCATTTTCTTTTACTGATGTGATAACTTCAGACGACACATTATTTCCTATACCTTTCTTTTTCCAAACTTTCTGAGGAATAATCGGTTGCTTATTAATAACATCAACCTTTCGAAACATTGGTTGAGTAGGTGTAATGTTATTAACTCTAGAAATTGGAACATTTCGAGATAATCCATGTTGTTTTGTCTTTTGAAAATTTTTATTTTTGGAATAACGTGGATCATTTCTTGATGCCCATTTTTTAGCAAGCACTGGACACTGATTAATGAGATGACCTTGCTTCTTACAGTAGAAGCATGATCGTCTCTCTCGGAAAGTTTGATCATTACTCAATAGTGGTTTTGGCGAAAGAGGAACCCTACGAGGCTTAATTTCAGGTACATTTACTGCACATGAACACTTATGCGAACATGATGGAGTAAACATATTTACAGTTGAGGTAATCTTTGAAGAAGGATTTTTAATTGAAACTTTACTATTTTGAATATTCTCCAGTTTCATCTTTAAATCCTTGATTACTGGTTTCTTTTTAGAAAACATTCCACCTCTACCCTCGTTAGTAAAGATGAAATTTTCAGGTTTGAGGTTATTCTTCTCAACTTTCTGTGTAACCTCGTGAGTTACATCCTCCACCTCTACCACCTCTTCAACATTTGTTGAAAGTGCAAACATGATTGGTTCAAATTTAGGCTTAATTGGCTCAGCCTTCTTGTTATTTGAACTCAGAGCTTTAAGCAACTCAGGTCGCTTGTCATCAACAGCCTTAACAAGCTTAGGTTTTTTAACATCTTCAATCTTGACAATCTTAGGCTGATCGGGATTTTCAACAATAACTGGTTTCACCACAGGACTTGTATCCTTCTTGAGAATAGAAGGTACATAGTTTTTAATTTCGTCCTGCGAAAGACTGGGCTGATTCAAATTTGAGGGAGGAGGTTGGTTGTGATAACCAATTCCTGCCTTACTCTTCGTATCAGTCCGTTGATTTTGCAGAATGTCGGAAAAGACCATAGTAGATGTGGAGATATTTGCAAGTCTTTGTTTTAAATCAACATTTTCAGATTGAGTTTCAGCAAGTTCCTTTTTAAGATGTGAAATGAGTTTTAAATAACTGTCAATCTCATCTTGTTTGTTAAAAATCATTGCCTTTAACTCTTTCTTTTCATCAATAAGGGTTTTCTGATTTACAGTAAAGACTTTTTCGTTATCTTTTAAAACTTTGTTCGCTTCAATAAGATTGGTTAGATCTGTATTCAAGCGATCATTATCTACTATGAACCTGTTGATTTTACCAGTTAGTGTGATACAGGAATTACAATTAAACAAATCAAAGTCTACCTCATTTTGAACATCCGCCATAAGAGCTACGTTATCTTGATCGTCCATAGCAGAAAAATCATAGGCTTCTTCATCCATCAGAAGAGCTGCCTTGGCGACTTCATTCTCTTTGTTGAAAGTAGAAAGTTTTGTAAATCCAGTAGACGGTTGTCTACCTTTCTCACATTCTCTAGCAAAATGTCCCAGATTTTGACACTTGTAGCATCTAATCTTGGACTTATCGAAACCCATGCTAGTTTTATCAGTGACGTCTTCAAGAGATTTCTTTCCTGTTCTCTTCAAATAGGTTTTCGTTCTTCTGGTAAGCATAGCCATGTTCCAACGAAGATCCACTCTCTCTAGTTCATCAGGATCAACTTGAGCAAAATCTTCATCGGTAAGATCTACCGAGCTAATCCTCTTAGATAAAAAATCATCATAAGATGATAAAAATGCATTGAAGATTACTGCATGCTCGTTGTGTGATGCAGTAGCAGAGGAAGATGGTTGAGCAGAAAAGGAGGAAAATGTTCCACTTGAATTATTACCAGCTGAGTGATTCGTTTTAGATACAGCAGTAACAGGTCCAGATAACAGAGCTTTACTTCCATATCCAAAACTACTAGCATCAGGAAGCAATGAACTGGATCTTGTGCTTTTCTTTTGAATATCCAAAGCACATGTTTCTAATTTGCCAATAAGTTGATCCAAAGTCATTGCCAATACGTCTGGATCATTCTCCATCATTAGCACTCGAGTTTCCCCGTGAGGAGGTAGAGCATTTAACAGTTTCTGGTTGACCTCTATAGAACTGAATTTATATCCACCCTCAGTCAGTTCATTCACAAGACGTGAATATCTACAGAACAAGTCCTTAACCGTCTCGTTCTTCTGAATATCAAACAGATCATACTGTTTCTTTACTAATTCCAGCTTACTTTGCTTGTATTCAGTAGTCCCTCCACATCTTTCAGCTATACCATTCCACAGATCATAAGCTATGTCATGTTGTTTGAACATTTTCATAGCATCGGTAGGTAGAGACATGGTTATAGCAGAGTGAGTTTTTCGTTCACATTCCCATGCCTTGCGTTCCTCAGCCGTCATTGAACGAATAGGTTTTGGAGGAGGTATACCCACATTTTCTCCACTTGCAACCGGTCAAACATATCGCTCAATCAAAGGTATCTCCATTTCAGGATCAGTAAAAGCAACAAAAGATAAAAATCTACCACGCCATTCAGAATACTCCATTCCAGGTGCAAATGATGGAGGTTTGTTTGCGCTACCAACCTCAGCATTGTGTTTTAACATAACATTAACAGCTTGTAAAGTAGACATTTTAATATGTATTAAGTAGGATAAAACTTTGTTTTATTTTAAAATTCTGATTTAAAACAGTTAAGCGATATTTATGATATCGCTAAGATGCTGATGATTGAGCGATATTGATGATATCGCTAGTTAAAGCGCAAATCAAAATTAGAATAATAAAGGCGATATCACAGGCAATATTGATGCTAATATCGCTAAAATTAATTAGGCGATATCGCTAGGTAATATCTCTAGTAATATCGCTAGAGATATCGCTCAAATTAATGAGTTCAGATCAGGTAATATCGCTAAAACCCTAAAGGCGATATTATGGTAATATCGCTTCTAATATCGCTAAAACGGCTGTAAACCCTAAAAATACGAATATTAACGATTTAATCAAATTTTAAGGCTGCAAATGACGAACACAAATCCAGAGAACACAGAAAAACACTAGTTAAACAGATTTAAGACTATTAATCAATTAATCTATATGAAAACTAGTTATTTAGCGTTTTTAACGTACTAATTATTGATTCAATAACCACTAATCCAATGGATAAATAGCTCTGATACCAATTGTAGGACCGAATAAGGACAGACCTTTAACAAGAAATCAATATTCAATAGCTAAAGCGCGGAAATCAATAGCTATTCAATGTACGTTATAAACCAAAACATAACACACAATTACAAATATTTTGTATTAATCAAAGCACAGATTGTGACTAACAAATACTTACCAGAGAATACCACAGGCTGCACACAAATTCGTAGGTGTTGAACAACCACAAAACTGAAACCCTAACCAAGTATTTATAGGTAACTAATCAGTGATGTAGGCGATATTGGTGATATTGCCTATGCGATATTGTCAATATCGCCTAAGCAAGCGTAATTATCAATATCGCCTAAGCGATATTACCAATATCGCCTAATACAGAATCTAACTAATTAATTACAACTCAAAACCTAGACCAAGTGACAGACATACTAATGTATCAACACTTAAGCAGAATGCAGACTTGTTCACCAAAGCTTTTTCCCGTGCTCGTTTTGATGAGCTTGTCAACATGATAGGGTTACGTTTCTTTCAAATAAAAAATTAATATTTGTGACCTTATACTGTTCTAAGTGTTATGTTATTGATTAAAAAAACAAAAAAAAAAAAAAAAAAAGCAATAGCCATTCTTTATGCTTACCAGCATTAAAGAAAAGCAACGTTGCAACATTTGCAAAAGACGTTTAGTTGTGTCTGTAAACAACTAGGGATATGATAATACATTAGGAGACACTCCTCAAACGACAATCTTAAATTTTATCCTTGACATATCAGTAGGTTTATCTCGTATTTGTTATACATGTCCTTATAGACATCTGATTACTTGCACGATGTATTGGTAGGCATTTTCATATTCCTCTTTGAGCAACTAAGAAATACCTTAATCTGTGTTTAATCTTTTGTGATGACCAACATATGATGTATTACCATGTGTCTCAATTCTTATGTATCAGCTTGCCATGCTTCTATTAACTTGAGCCTGTATATGACAACATTTGGGGATTTATGCTGTATGTTTCCTTTGTTGTACGTCTGTACATACCTGGTTTCAGTCGGTATACTTTCAAAACCTAAGCAAACTAAAGTCAAAGTACTTTAAAATTCTTATAAAATCAAAGATTCCTTACCAGGTCGCCAAATGGTTTGACCAAGTTTGATTTTGCTTACACCTGAATCAAGTTTAAGTCGCTTTGTTGTACGTCTGTACAGACCTGTCACCGCTGGCTTGATTCTTAAAAATGTTGAATTCAAATGCTTTCTCTAACTAATCGAAGTCTTGGGCATGTCTTGATACTAGGAGTATATCTATGTGGGATTCCCAGAGACATATTCACTCTCACAATAACTGGTAAGCTTGACGTTGAGTGTTACATGTTTAAGTGGACAAACAATACCTATAATCGTCTTGTTCCTGATTGTCTCTCAAGCTTGTTAACTTTGCGTGCTAAATTTAAAATGGACATCAATACTGATAATCGAATTAACATTTGACCTTGTCACGCGAGCATGTCTCTCTAATATGATCCCTAGATCGACGCCTCTAAATAAGTTCTTTTATTTATTTATTTATTCTATTATTATTTGTTTCCTTTAAATTTTTTTTTCTAAATGTCACAAATATAAATTTAAAAAATGTGAACCCTTGATTGACTCTTGCGACACAAGTCTTGTGTCGCATATTCGTGTAGCCAAACCTGCGACACAACACTTGTGTCGCATCCCTGGGTCGCATATTGTCTTATTATCCCTGCGACACAAGTCTTATGTCGCAATCAGTGTTTAAGGGTATAAATACCCTCGTGTCGCTGTAATTAGTTTTAATTTCTGCGACACAAGCCTGCGACACAATCTTATCCTGCGACACAACCCTCGACTCAAATTTTTCAAACTTTTGCACTTTTTCTGTGGATTTCCAGTCGGATTATCACTTGTTTTGTGTTCTCCTTACTCAAACGCATCTATAGGTACCGATTTTAACATTTATTATTACGTATTCATGTTAGCATTTGCATTTTATGTTTCGGTTTTAGGTTTTACATATTTTGGCCAAATTAAATGCTTTAAACTGTTTCAATACGTGTAATAATTATTGATTTATGCTCCTGACATGTTTGTGCACCTTCGCGCACCGATTAAACTCAAAAACCCCAAATTTTGTTCATCAGAAAATCTGGGTTTCATCGTGTTCTTCATTGCGACACAAGCTGTGACACAACTGTTGTGTCGCAGACTGTGCACCTTTATGTCGCTTAATGTGTGCGACACAACTGATATGTCGCTGACATGTGTGCGACACAACTGATATGTCGCTAATAAATCATTAAATTGATTTAATTGCTACACTGCGACATAACTCGTTATGTCGCACTAAAATCTTGCGACACAAGCCATGTGTCGCAGTACATTTTTAATTAAAAAAAGTCATTGTTTTAAAAAAAGGTATGTTATTACTAATGGCTTCCGAGTTTCCTGTGTTTTTACAGATATGGCTCACGTACATGCTTTTTTCTGGGAACCGCGACATAACGTCACGGCTTTCCTCGATGACGAGAAAGAATCGGCGGCCCCGTACCGCCCGATGATTGCGTTTCTTCGTCGATCGAGAATTTATACAGCGATCACAGCCACCACCACCATCTATCGTGATCATGTTTCTGATTTCTGGGCTAATGCCCATGTTAACTTGGATCTCGAGTTTACCCGGATCATCTCTCGGGTTCAAGATCGCGAGATTATATTTTCTGAGCAGCTCATTCGGGATTTCTTTCAGTTTCCGGATGACTCTGACATGCCAGTGGCTTATGCTCATGATTTTATAGCTGGGGGTATGGCTCGTCTGGGCTATTCGGGTATTCCCCGTGACCAATATCGCAAGGCCTATCTAACCAGGGTCTGGCGTTATTTGATGCATATTATGATTGTTTGCCTCTCTGGCAGGAAGGCTGGCTTTTATGGTATGAGCTTGTCTAGAGCCTCTGCTATGCTAGCATTGGTCTACAACAAACCCTACAACTTCTCGGGTTACATTGTGACAACCGTCAAAAATCTCAGGTCATTAACGCATTTAAATTCCTAGTCTATCTAATTAAGTTTACAGCACTCTAAAATCCTAGTGAAAAGTCTAGGTTACGACTCCTTAAGTACCGAAATCGTAAGTTACCGAAATCGCGCAACGTTCTAGGAGATTGCTTAGCGAACTTTAAGACTGTGAGGAACACAAAATTAGGTTACAAAGTGCCAAAGAAAACAAGTGAAATTAAATTTCATAAGTCATCACAAAATAGTTATCATATCGCAAAAATCGGAATTTAACCGGAAATTCCGTAACTCAGTGAACGCAACCGAAAATCGGTTAATTGACTCGCGAATGTCAATCGTGATAGAATCAAATACATTTTGATGAATGTTATAAACTTATAAGATAAAGTTTCATGACTCAACTTTAATCACAAAGACATCACAAAAATCGGAATTAACCGAAATTCCGTAACTCGGCAAACGCGACCCGAATCGAATAAACGAAACTCGAATCCGACAAACTAATACTTGAATATCCATTATAAACAATATAAAATACAATTTGAAGTATTTTATAAATTTAGAACATCAATTTTTACAACCCTAATATTAAGCACAAAAACAACACAATTTAAAGCCTTTAAATGTATAAGACTTGTGCAATTTTAATACAAATAAATACTAAAACTAATATACATTTTATTTTGACAAAAAAATAAGTTAAAAACCTCATTTTAATGACCCAAAACCGGACCCCCCTTTCCCTCTCTCTTTTTTTCCACTCAACCTCTCCACTAACCACTTATATTCCATGCAAAAGTCTTCTACCACTTACACACTCTTCCTCTCATCATTTCTCTCATTTTCTCTCAAGAAAACACACACAAAACCTCTCTTTTCACACACTAAACTCCAGAGAATATCCATCCTTAAATCATATCTTTGAAGGTGTTCATACACCTAAACCAACTTTCTAAGGTATGCACACCATCTCTAGCTTCCATTCTTGCAATTTCCTACTTTGATTCTTGTAAAAACATGGATTTTATGCCTTTTTCATGGCAAAAATTCTCATACAAGGATTGATGGTTTGTAGGTTCCCTTACACTTGTTTAAGTGTTAAAACAAAAGGGCAACCCATGATCAAACCGAAATCAAACCGAAAAAGTCGACTTTTTGATGTTATAGAGTTTATTTACATGTTCTTGCTAGAATAAATGGTTAAAATGTTAAAATATGTTTATGTTTCTGTAAAACACATGTTCATGCATAAAAGACAAGACTTCAATCTTTGGATGAGGTCTAAAAATCGTTTGGTAGTGAAATCACACCAAAAAGATCACTTTGTCATGCATGCAATCTGTCCAGATTTTGACCCTACTTGAAACAACCATAACTCAGTGAATAATGGTCCAAAAATCTTGATTTTTCTTCTAGAATTTAGCTTAATGTCTTACCTTTAAAACCCCACTGGTATCACTCAAATCCATTGAGTTTACGACCTCCAAATGTATCACACAAAACTGATGCGCAAACAGTAACTTTTCTGTGAGCACCTTGTTGTGATACTTGTTCATGGGTCTTAAGGTGTTCTATAAATCTAAGAAAAATTATTTTAGACTCCTAACATGTATATCTCAGTATTATAAAAAGATAGGAATTTATCTTGATGATTAAGTATTTTTAGAAAATGCATGAACATCATGCATTGTTGTAATCTTGTAAATTGCAAATACTTGTGTTGTGATGATTCAAAAATATATAAGTGCTAGATAAAACGTCTTAAAATTTTGAGGATTATTTTTCTCAGTAACTATATCATGAAAAGAGTCTTGAAAATAAAAATGGGAATTTTTGGAAAAACATAAGTATTTTTCCTAAATTAATGCAAATAAAGCCTACAAAAGGTGAAATAATCATGAAAAATACTTTTGGACATAAAATAATTATGGGAAAATTCCAGTGTCATTTTCCTCAGAAAATGACACCATCCTCAAAATTTCACACTCTTTGGAAGTGTTTTGATATGTTTTCCGATTTACGTTTCGTTAAAACGCATAATGTTGGGAACCAAAGTTTCAGTGCTCAAAACGTCTTGAAAATTTTACACAAACTTAAAAATTGGTAGAAAATGATCTGGTAAAAATTCCAGAATTTTAAGTGAATAATTACTATTTTTCCCATAATTATCCCACTTTTTAGACATAAAATGATTATAAATAATCCATAAGTCTAAAAATCCCCAAATTTTCACAGAAAATTTGTGAACTATATTTCATATTTCATACCAAGTTTGGTCATTTTTAGATGTTGTATTCATATATTTCCATTATTTTGTTCCCAACTCGAACAATTACCGACATCGTAAATTAAATGGAAATTCAAACTTTTACGGCACTTTGTAATTTAATTAGCTAGCTAAGCAATCCTAACAAACCGTATTAGTCGAGAAACTAATTAGAAACCTTGTGTTCTTAGGACTTGGATAGGAGTCAAACCCAGTCGGCACGCGCATTACATCCATCCTTCCGCTCACGCTCAATAGTGAGTTTACACAGCCCCTCTTTTTAACGTTTTACTTAAATTTTTGGGGTGAAAAGCATGCTATATGATCTAACTAATATATTTGGATTACAAATATTATTCTTATGCTATCCTTGATTTACGAATGCTATGCTTATACTATGAGCGTTTTACAAATGCTATCCTTGATTTACAAATGCTATGCTATGCTATATGCTATGCTTACTTTCGAATACTTCACATGGTTAAAATGTCGTATTGATTACACATAATGTCGTGAATGTTTTCCGTTTATACGAACATGATTATATGCTTGTTTTCTATCGTATCTAAAGTCCCCGGTATATCTACACGACCATTAACTCTATATGAGCCAAATGATGCATATGAATAGTACTATTTGGGAGCGAGACCACCTCCCCACTCACGCGGCCACGTGAGTGCATCCCATCATCCTAAATGCCAACGATAGGGCATCTCTCTTTGGGGCAAAGGTTTATCGGTTGTAGGTTTGGTTGTGGACTCAAGCATAATAACTCATTGTGACTATATACATTATAACGTGATAGCATAGAAATTTCATAAACGACTATAAACGTATGACGTTTTGACATTTGAAATGACATTTCTTTGAAACTATGAACTTACGACCCGAGCTTTACAATGACTTTGTCGTTTGAAACGACATTTCTTTGAAACTATAAACCTTACGACCCGAACTTGAAAATGACTTTGTCATTAGAAACCATATTTCTTTAAAACCATAGATTTTATAACCTGAGTTTTATACTATAAATCAATGTGGTCTTGGACAATGATAAACGTGGTTTCATAATAACGTCGCGCATTCGTATGAACTTCGACATAATAATCCGTTGAGACTTTAAACGTTTTGATATTGATTTGATGATCCATTGGCTTTATACACGTAACGTGAACTTATTAAATACTACAATATGAGTTTTATAAACATAACTTGAACTTATTAAACACTATATCTTGAGTTTTATAATCGTGATTTAAATATTCCTTTGAAAATATGAGCGGGCGTTATAAATGAATCACGACTTTTAATTGAGTACAAAAAGGGAATCGCTCCTAAATGAGCCTCGTTCTTAAATAAACCTCCTTTGCAAACAAAACATCGATTAACAAATGAATCTAGCTATCAAATGAATATCGCTCTTAAATGAGCCTTGTTTTAACGAATTACTTTTATAATTATCCGCGCAATAGCGTTTGACTATCCTAAAAATTGATTTCAAGAACTTATCGGATGATTATCGTCTTTGTATGAGCCCCGACACTAAACATACTACTTTTGCGAACTAATCACTTAGTAACGTGGAACTTTTAAACTAGACTTTGTAAACACTGGAAAAGGGTCTTTCATTACACAAAACCTGTGTACTCACCAACTATGTTTCATAGTTGACCTGTTTACTTTTACATGCTTTTCAGGAATTAGTCACCACTTGTTTATTGAAGCTAAACCCGTTATATGATCTATGCTGCTGTAGCGTTACGGGATTTTCTCTTTTGGATGTAATCGCATGTTTAGATTATTTACTTTTGTGTTGTAAACGCTTGTAAGACCTTATGTAATGTATTAATTGTAGACCGTTGAACGGTGATCTTTTGTAATTTTCGATTGTGAAATCATTGTACTGTTACATCTCGTGTTTCCGCTTTAGCGGGGTGTGACATACATATTGAACAAAGTAATGAAATGCCCACTTTAGAGTATTTCCCTATGCACTACACTCCAGGCCAGCCGAGACCTTTGGCTATTGATTACTCTTGTGCAGATCTTTCATTCATTCAACGTATGATAAACGAAGTTAATTCTGATAATGAAAGTGAAAATTTTGAAGAAGATGATGATGTTGACGAGGAAGAGGAAGGATTGAATGATGATGAGTTCTATGATGATGCTCCGATAATTGAATCAGATTCCTCTGAAGATGAAACTGAAAATGCATCTGAGACTCAAGATGAAGAAACATCTGAGGCTCCTGCTCCTGAATCTGAAGTTATCGAAACTAGAGCTGAGAGACTCGCAAAATGGTGGCCGCACGGAAAAGATGGAAAGCAAGTACCGGTTACCTGCAAATCGTACAAAGTCAGTGGAGCGTATACTGGATTAATCAAAAGTTGGAAGATATCGAACGGGTTGTTTATGATCAAGAGCTAGATGGTATCCAATATTTCAAAAGATCATTCACCAAGCTGAGCACACTGCCAAAAGGAGAAGTTAATAGTCTTGCTCAGCTCTCTTTGATTAACCCGTCAAATGATGATCGTGCCAACTTCATTCTGACTACTCTACAAAGAGAGATTCGTACCAAAAGGTACAAGTTTATCAAACCGACGCTGGGAACCAGAATTATCTATAAGAAACGGTTAGATCCAGTCACCAATCAGCCTTTGATCAAAATGCGTTATCCTCCGGCTGATTGTTTGAAGAAGATTCCTCTGGAAACAGTTCCCCTGGACTTTCTAAGAAGATTTCACTACTGGGAATTGGATGCTCACACCGGTGAGGCAGTTCTTGTATTTGTGCCTGAGACAGAGCAACCAGAGAAGAGCTCGTTGTATAATTTGAAGAAACTCAATTTCGAGTATTTGATCCAATGAGCTTGATAAATTTCTCAGAGAAAGATTTGAGAAAGCTGTTTGACAATCCGATTCGCTTTAATGAGAGAAATGCAGTGAATAAGAAGATCGCATTTCAATTTCAAAGGATTGTCAACGTCTGTGTAACACATGGAATACACACTGGCGGTGTATTTCCAGCAGGCTGGGTTTGATTGAAGATTTTGAAGACCAAGCTGAAGACACGGGGGAGTTTGTTGATACATCTTAGTGTGTCTATCAGTTGGTCGAGTCTGTAATGTGTTTGTAATGTAATTGACTTAGTTAAATTTACATTTTCTGTGTTCTGCGATACAAGGCCTGTGTCGCATTAGTTGTAGTTGCGACACAGTGCTCGTGTCGCAATAGTGATATCTGCGACACAAGGCTTGTGTCGCATAAGTCGGCCAGATTAGTATAAATATGTCTAATTACTTTGTAATTAGGTTAGACTTTTTGGTATTATTTCTCTGCATTTTTATCAGCTGTAACTTTGATCAGAGAATTGTGAAAAGCAAATATAAAGTGGTTCTTGATTTGTTAGTAATTGTTTAAGCTTTATATTTGATTCAATCCATTATATTCCGCACGTGGATTGATTGTTATTGACGATTTGATTATAAGATCAGACTAGGGATCTACAGTACGAACTTAGAGTAGGTACGAACTTGTAGGTTCGTACGAACTTAGAAGCAACTAAGTTCGTACGAACTTGGCTGCCTATAAATACACAAGTCCGAAAATCAGTTTTGAAGGTTTTAGAAACTGAGTTTTTGAGTGCAGGTTCGTATACTCTTTGTATGTTCGAATGTAACCTTGTTTAAGTTCGAATATAAGTGATATTTACATTTGTATACTCGTTTGTTATCGTTTTTGTTTATGTGAGGATTCCGCACTCGTATAAACAAGTTTACCCCGTAGATCCGAGCCCCAAGGGGACTTTCAATACTAATTTATTGTAGTTTTATTTATGAAATCTCGAAACTTATCTTTTGCTAAAACAATGTATTTTATAACATTGATATTTGACGCCCTGATAAGCCATAATGTCTGTAAAACAACTATTGGCATCTTAATATATTATTATCTGCGATAATCATAAGCTTTCGATGTGTTGTTATTCGATCGCCGTCACGCCCCGAAAGCTTCCGCATGATTTTTATAAATTCCTAAATTTGGGGGTGTGACAATGATGTTCTTGAACAAGTGGTTAAAACTAAGATTTATATTCCAAATTTAATTTTGGAAAATAAAATCTTCGATTTAGAAAAACAAATAACCACTCAACAAAATATGTTTGAACAAGAACGAGCTACTCTCTTGCAATCTATTAAGACATAAGAAAGTATTACAGCCTCACCAGTATCGATTCCATTGATAAAACCCATGCCTTTTACTGGTGTTTCAAGTAAACAAGCTGAGAAAAATTGTCTTTCTGAACACAACAGAGTTAAACCTCAAATGTCAAAAGCGACAAAAACTCAAATGAATGTTCTAGTGAAGACTTGCATAGATAAGTCTTCCAAATCCCTTTCGGAAAAGATATCACAGTTTACCAAATGTTGATACATCTTTGTGTGTCTGTCAGTTGGTCGAGTCTGTAATATGTTAGTAAATGTAATTGACTTAGTTAGAATTTACATTTTCTGTGTTATGCGACACAAGCCCTGTGTCGCATTAGTTGTAGTTGCGACTCAAGGATTATGTCGCAATAGTGATCTCTGCGACACAAGACTTGTGTCGCATAAGTCGGCCAGTTTGTTTAGTATAAATACCCAAATTATAGAGATTTAGGGTAAGACTTTTCACACACTATTTCTCTGTGTTTGGCTGCTGTAATCCTTTTTAGAGAGAGAAATATAAAGTTTTATTATTGCGTTGTTCTACATTGTTTGAGCTTTATACTCTTGTGATTATCTCCAGCCTACGATTTGATTAAAAGATCAACATCGGGATCTACAACCAATTATTCTTTGCAAAAGGATAAGAGGGACTCTAAGATATCTCAATCACCTGGAACATTTACTCAAAAGAGGCTTCATCATTCAAAATTAAATCATTTCAAAACTTCATGTAAATCGGTTTCCCAATTTCCAAAGAAGATCAAAGTTTCGAAACCAAAACACAGCTTTTATGAACAATCTTCCCAAACAAAGTCATTTAACTATTCCAGATCTAAAATGTTTGCACTTGCACCACAAAACGTTTCTTATTCGGTGCAAAGAATGAATGATTTTGTATCATCTATTCCCAAAAGATTTCACTCACCGTCGATTCCACGAAACTTATTTCAAAGTGAAACATCGAGTTTCAATTCTAAATGGAATTTAACGTCTTTAAACCAAATAGACACAACTTATAAATGGTTTTCTAAGTTTTCAAAACCCATTGGTGCTATGCTTAAATGGGTTCCAAAAGTTGTTGTCTGCATTTCAAAAAGGACTTGTGAACAAATCATTTTGTAACTCATTCTTCAAATGAAAATGGTTTCTGAACATTTCAGTTCAAACCCGTTTTCTTTGAAAAAAAGTCTAAATGATTTTGGAAAAGGTTTTCATTGTTTCAGATCAAGGTCTCGTCATACTTCTTTTTGAGAAATGTATACTATATTTGAGGAAGAGCTCGCACAATATCCAAAGATAACTCACCTTCATATGTTGCTTTTTCACAACCATTATGCATATGTTAAGGGGGAGTATGTTTCAAAATCAAAAACTTTCAAGTGTTAAAATCTGTGTCATTATCGAACACTTTGAAGGCTTTTCAAATGATTTTGGTTCTTATACTCTTTGAGGGAAATCATACCGAAGACATCTAAATCGATGTAATTCCAAAATCACAAACTCATGATGTGATGATTAATTAATGATCAACGTTTTGGCATATGCTGACATTCGCATTGAGTGTTATAGAATAAAATTACTCCTACGATCCACCAGAGCTGGATGGATTTACCATAAGAGCCACCTTCCATAATTTAGGATGTAAGGGTATCTTAGGTCTAAGGGAGAGGGTTAGTGGAGATTAAAGTGCAGATCAACATACTTTCAATAATGTCAAATGAAAATGAGGGAGGATTTGAAAAATGTGAGAGGTTGAGTGAGAAGTGTGTGAAAGGGTTAAAAGAAAAAGAAAACCCTCTCTAAACAAGAAATCGTCGGGTTGCCATATCTACTATCGGATTTCATTCGTTGATTTCTGGTATTGAAGAAGACATCATGGACCCAGTGATGCAATGCACATTACCCTCCTAGCCACTCAAGTACTTCTTAAAAAGTCGTTGTTTCACTTTCTCACGGAGATTTATCACATAATCTATTGACATCTCGTTTGGAGATTGTTAATATTGAAACAAGAGGACAATTTGCTCCAGTCCCTGAGTTCACTTAATGCATAAATCGAGTCTAGAGCCAAAAGATATAAAAATATTTTTAGGACACAAAGTGTATTTTTACACACCATGTCTAGGTGACATTATGCATATCTATGTGATATTGCTGGAACATTCATAGTGATACCTAAAATGTATTCCATAATGATTGAATGTAAATCCTACCAATGCTAACATCAAAGCCAACATTGAAAGTAAGTCACTTAAATTGATTCATTTTTTGTTTCAATTGGTGTGTTAACTGGTAATCTATGTGATCCAGGAGTTATAGTGTTTTCAGTAATTTGTTTTCTGAAAATACAAATAACTTTTTCTTGATTTATTCAAGTAAAATAGTTGTCTTACCCAAATTGTTAAAAATTGATGTTTATTTGAAGTTTACTATCATTTTCCGCATCACTATCCCGAGATAATTGATTTGATAGTATTTTCAGCAAGTATCAGTTTTGTAACATATGACGCTTATTTGAAGATACAACACAACGGAATTCATGATGTTCACGATGTATCATAATCATCATGAAGGGGGAGAAAATAATGATTGAAGTTACAAGCTCAAGTGCATTGAAAAGAAAAGAAAAGAAATAAAGAAGAGATTCTGTCAAAGTTAAAAGCTCGAGAAGTTCAGATATACATTTAAGGGGGAGCTAGAGCTAGAGTTGAGAGTCAAGAAATAAATTCAAAATAAAGTTCAAAATAGAGAGAAGTCTGCTGACAATCTATCTTAAAGAATTTTAAAAGGAAAGAGTACACAAGAGAAGAAGTTTATATTATATCCAGGGGGAGCCATCAAGAAATTCATAATTGTGAGGAAAGATCTAAGGAAAGAGAATGCTAGAACTCAAAAGAAAGTTCTAATTCTCCATGTCAAAGACATACAAGTACAAGAGCCAGAAGACAAAAGACTTCTCAAATAAAAAGGCGGAGATTACAAGATTCTCAAGACTACAAAAGAATTCAAGATCAAAGAACATACTCAAAGATACAAGATGCTAAATCCTAGGGGGAGATTGTTAGATATAAAATAGGATTTGCACTTGTACATCTAAGACACTATTAGTGAGACACTAGCTGAGATACTAAGCTGAGACACTATCTGAGACACTAATAATAGTGTCGCAGGTTATATGTTGATGCATCTTAGTGTGTCTGTCAGTTAGTCGAGTCTGTATTGTGTTTGTTAAATGTAATTGAGTTAGTTAGAATTACATTTTCTGTGTTATGCGACACAAGCATTGTGTCGCATTAGTTGTAATAGCGACATAGCCTTATGTTGCATTAGTAATCTTAGCGACATAGTGCTTATGTCACATAAGTCGGCCAGATTTGTATAAATACCCTAATTACAGATTTAATTAGGGTTAGACTTTTCACATATTATTCTCTGCGATTTTAGCTGCTGTATTTCTCTCTGAGAATTTGATAAAGGCAAATATAAAGTGATTATTGATTTGTTAGTGATTATTTGTACTTTATATTTGTTTCAATCCATTAAATTTCGCACGTGGGTTGATTGTTAGTGACGATTTGATTAAAAGATCATCATAGGGATCTACAATTGGTATCAGAGCCATTAATCTAAGGATTTTGGTGGTATCAAATCGTTTGGGTACGTTTTTAATACTTATTTTGATTATTTAACGTCTCTTTTGGTGTTTGATTATCATTATAGGTGTTTTGGAGCTGAAAATTGGAATTTTTAAGCCTAAAAATCTAAGCTTTTACGAAGTTTTTCGTTAAAGAATTTTTAGGTTTCGAAATTTTTTTCGTTTTTGAGGTATTTGGGATCTGACAGCGCCGTTTTGCGTCACAAGCTTGCGACCTTAACTCTTGCGACATAACTGTTTTGCGACATTAAGTTGCGACATAAACCTGCAACATACTGTTGCGACACAGGTTCTGCGCCACAGATACCTTTGCGACACAACCTTTGTGTCGTTGTTAGACCTTTTGCGACACAATCTTAGTGTCGCATACTCCAGTTTCTAGCAATTTTTGAAAAGTCTCTCGAGCCTGTTACAATGACTGCTTCTACTTCAACATCTCTTCAACAAGTCGGGGCTATGTTAAAGCATAATAGTGAGGTGGGTTCAACAAATAAACCACCTATGTATACAAATGGTATGAACTATTTGGACTGGCGTCAAAGGTTTGAAGCGTTTGTATCGTTCAACGATCCTGAAATGCTTATTTATTTGGAGGAACGATATGAACGCCCTGGTAGAACCGGTATCTTTAATGGACCTATACCTGACAAGTCCATTAAATCTATGACTCCTGAGGAACGTAAGGCCTTTGACACTAAAAAGAAAACTTATTCTGCCATTACCATGGCCTTACCTCAACAGATATTAAGACAACTACGCCATCACAAAACTGCATATGACTTATGGACTGCTTTTGAAAAGAAATGTGGTGGCAGTGATAAGTACAAACGGAACAAACTGGATCTAGTCAAGAAACAGTTTGAAGTCTTTGACATGCTGCCTACTGAGTCTCTTGAAGATATGTGCAGTAGATATTCACAATTAGTTAGTGAATTAGTCGAGGGAGGTGTCACTCTCGACAAAACTGATGTAAACAAGAAACTTTTGGGTTCCTTACCCAAAAAGTGGAATACAAGAGTACTGCTGATGGAAAAAGACGAAGACATCATGGATATGGAGCTTGATGATTTGGTTGGACAGATTGCTGCTGATCTTTTAAACATGTAGAAAAAGGAAACCAAGGCTACTGCACACCTTCAGAATCTGAAGTTATATGGTGTGGATGTTCCTGCTGCAGCGACTCAAGCTGTTGGTTCTCCATTCTTTTCTGGGGGTTCTGGTAGTTCTGGTGCTCCAAGTACATCTGGTGGATTTGGATATACAACCACCAACTCTTCAAGTGGAGGTGGTACTTATTCAAACTTCAAAGGTGCATCTCCTGTAGTTGCTGAAGAACATGCAACTGTCTTTACAGCTTCCTTGTCGGCTTATGATGACTTTCTGTCCAACAAAAATAGTACTGTGGATCTGACTGAAGAAGATTTCAGTCAAAATTGATCAAGAAGAGCTTGAGCGTATGGAATTGAAGTGGAGTATGGCTATGCTCACAAGACGAGTCAAGAACTTCTTGAAGAAAACTGGAAGGTGTAAGTCCTGTGATCTTGGTCGATAATGATTATATCAATTATCTAGTCGCATAAAGGTGCGGAATTCCTTTATACGTTTGAGTTTTTAGTTAATCAAACGAATCACTAATCGCTTTGTTTTGATATTAACTAATTGTTAATCTTCAAAACCTAAGCCGTTAGTGATTAGGGTTTTTCTTGATTAAAAATGCTCGCCGTAGTTTCTCTGTTGATGTTTTTCTTAATTACCTCTCTTTTTCACACACACAGAAAATAATTAATTAAACCTAATTAAATATCTCGTTTCATTTCGTCAGATCATATTGGGCTTTTGGTTATTGGGCTTGGGCTTTTGGGTTTTGCGAATCCAACTGGCCGGATCCACTGGTCCTGGCCGAACCCAGTGTAGCCGAAGCCAACTGGTCCTGGCCGAACCCAGTGGCCGAACCCAGTTTGGCCGAAGCCAACTGATCCTGGCCGAACCCAGTGGTATTTGTGAGTCTAGTTCTTCATTTCACATGTTTAATAAATTGTGACTTGATAACTCTCCTCACAAACTTAGACTTTAGTTTGTTTATATTATTTATACAATACTTTAAATGTATTTAACATTTAATATTAACAAACTAATATCATAGACATTTACAAATTAAAACCAATACACAAAGTTTGATTATAATTGTGCTAGTCCTATTACAAGCTAGATCTGTTGTCACAAACCATGTCTCAACAGACTCCCCCTTGACAATAGCTCTAGCGTTATTATCTTCAATTTTCATCTTTGGTTTTCAATTGTAAATTTTACTGCCCATATGTATCTTCATTTTAATGCAAGTCTTAACCATCATTTGATAATCTCGTGCAAGATCACCCCATGCTTCAGTCGTTAAGATTCTGTTTTCATTTAACTTTAACAGATCTCTCCTCGACAGATTCATCAAGTGTCGATGGTCATAGACTCTCAAAATTTCCTTTTCTCCTCCTTCGACCTCATCATCTGCTTCAACCATGACAGCTTCACCAGTTGCTGAATCCACATGCCAAATCTTTAGATTTTCTAATAAATTCTGTGGCATTGTTTTCAGAGGTATTTGCTGTACACATTTGACTGCTGGATAAGTCTTTTTCCTTAATCGTCGCCCAGTACGTTGACTGCGCTCTTTCAATTTAATCGTTTTCCCGACCCTTGGCTTAATCTTTTCGAATTTCATTGATCTCCCCTCAGTTCTAATTATTCTTTCAACATAGTTTGCATAAGGATCATTACTAGGGTTTATCAACTCCAATCTAGCCAGGTCACGGATCTCAAATCGAGGAAGAGAACTGAATACTTTAAGCTTCTTATCAAAGTATTGAACTCCGTCAAAACGTTTGATAGCAAAAAGTTTTAACTCAGAATCATAATACCAACCGATGATTCCTTTACGGGGTACACGTTTTCCCGTTATGTCAACTTCTGACATCCCAATCTTCTTTTTCTTTTTCTTTAACGGCTGAAACATCGAATTTCCCTTAAGCTTATCTGGAAGATCATCTTCAAACTCAGAATCCGATGATTCACTTAGATTTGCATCCAAGTCTATCACCTGTTCTCCGTTTTCATTCTGTATGACAACTTTTGTAGTTGAAGGGCTTACGATGTGTTCATCAATATTAACATCAAGATCTACACCTTCGTCTGCCTCAACTTCATGAACAGAAGTCCAATCTTCAGGAGGTAAAAATTCACCCTCCTCTAGATCATAGTCGACTTCTTCATCTATTTCATCTAGTATGTCACTCTCAGAATCAGATAAGTTCAGCATTTCCAGACCTATATGAAAACACACACAAGTATAATAAATCCTTTTATTGATTTCTCTGAATCAATCTAAGGAATCTCTTATTAATCTTTTTGTGCATTATATATTATATATACTTCTAACTCTTTAATTGATCATAAGCAATCTAAGAGTTCAAAAAGTCTTATAACATACTGACATTATATAATCTTATTAATCTTTTATTGATCTCTGTCAATCTAAGATTCAAAAGATCTTATAATATGCTAAAATTATATATATTATATACTCTTCTCAATCTTTTATTGATCTCGGTCAATCTAAGATTCAAAAGATCTTATAATATGCTAAAATTATATATATTATATACTCTTATCAATCTTTTATTGATCTCGGTCAATCTAAGATTCAAAAGATCTTATAATATACACACATTATATATATTATATAATCTTATTAATCTTTAATTGATCTCAGTCAATCTAAGATTCAAGAGATCTTATAATATATATAAACATTACTGTCAATTATCAAATTATAACATTAACGCATAATGCATTCAAGTTTAAAATCTTAATTAAACAGTAATATTACATTACAAATTGTTTAAATATTACGAAACATGACACAATTTATAAATAAAAATTACATTAACTACTTAATCAAAATAGTTTTAACCTTCTTCAGTTCCGGCTCCAGCTCCACCTGAAGTACCAGCTTCACCACCTGCAGACTCCCCCTGAACTTGAGTCTGCTGACTAGTCGTTGACGGATCAGCCAGCTCACTTCTTTTTGGAGCGTTGGGATCTTTGTCTGAATCATCCCTCCTCTTCTTCTCTGCTAGCTCATCCTCTTTGCAAGACTCTCTATATATAAGTATCTCCCCCTGAGATGGCTTGTCCGCAATAAGGGAATGAACCAGGTATTCAAGGCTATCAATCTGCCTTTGCTGTCGAGCAATATCATCAACCATATTGGTCTTGGTCTTGATCAGTAGCAAGTAGGCATTATTTTGGTTAGTCAGATTCTTAGCCATATCCAGTAGTTGAGAGGATTGAATATCGGTGAGAGCCTCTAATTCCTCAACCCTTGACTCTAGACGAATGATCTTTTCAGCATCAGTCATCGGTTGAGAAGAAGATGTGGTAGAAGGAGCTTTGGACTTTTTGGAAGGCGGGACAACCGGTGGCTGTAGCTTCTTGGCTATTTCAGTAATGACATCGTCTAATAATCGGGCTGCCTGCCTGCTAGACTTAGCAGTAGGATGCGTTTCCGGACGCACAAGAGTTCGAATCATCTCTTGTTCAGTAGGTTCAGCGATTAATTGCGGCCCAGAAGAATCACCTCCTCGAGGTCGCTTACTGCGTCGAGGAATTAGTGGTTCAGCATCGTCCTCGTCAGCCTCATCAATCAACACATAATCAGGATCCTTATCATCAACTTTTCGTTTCCCTTTCAATACTGGATCCATAACTAACTTCGACCCCTGTCGGATCATCCCATCGGGAATACTCGTGACAGAATCAGATGGTGGAAGCTGATCATCCTCAGAATCAGAAGCAGTAGCACCATCCTTCTCTAGATTATCGGAACCACCAGAAGGCCCAGCAACTAGCGGGTCAGAAGGTCCAGTTGCTAGTGGGTCAGAAGGTCCAACTGTATCCTGTGGAATATCAGGAACAACCTCTGGTTCTTGAACCTCTTGTACCACTGGTACAATAGCAAGATCTTCTAGTAGCTCAGGCTGATTAACCGGAACATCGAGCATCGCTTGTGGCTCAGGTTGGTGGACATCCTCAATCTGCGCTTGTTGTACAGGTACATCTGCAACAACATCAATATCGAGCCAACCATTGTTTGGTGGTGGCATATACTGAGGATTTACCAAAAACCCAAATAAGGCAGTCGGCTGAGGCTGCATATCATATCGACGCGAAGTGTGCATGAACATAGCATTGTATGCTCTAAGTCTCAGAGTATCAACCTGAATATCAGCAACAACTTCTGGCAAGTCAGGGATACTATGGCGTATAATCAGCATGCAAAATCGTGGATACAATAGAAACGGGATTCGAACACCGCCCGTGATCTGTCGCACAAACTCTCCAAATAGAAAATCTGAAAAGCTGAATGGTTTATTGTAAACCAGAGACAGAACAGCAGAAAGTATTGAAGCGCTCAGCTCATCATAACCAGCCTTCTTAGCACCAAAAACTGTAACCATTACATGCCAAAGAAATCTCCATTCCCCAAATACAAGAGCCTTCAGATACTGACGGCCTCTTATAGGACCTGTATATCCCATACGTGGAAGTGCTCCTTCAATAAAGTCAGAAGGAAACACTGTGGGACCATCCTCTTGCTCAATAGTACCCAAACGCAAGATTTGGCGAAGATCTGTGGAAGAAAAGACTACAGCACGATTGTTCACAGTCGTCTGAATCACTGGAGGGTTTACCACCGTATTGTACTGAATATTATTCCAGAATTGGGTTAATATGTCCGTTGAGAGAGCTGGAGATGCAGTAATAGCATACTCAATCCTCGATCTTGCCAGAAAAGTGAGAATTCTAGCCACACGAGTAGCTCCCTTAGCAGTGACATCAAGGTCGATCAGTACATTGTGATTAGCAGCAAATGGGCGAGCCATATCTGTAACAGAAATAAGACAGAACATGAAAGATTATTAGTTTAACAGAAATTGAATAACGTATATAATCTACGAATCGTAATTGAACTATTAGGTTATTAATCCTAATTATCAATTATATTCGTTAATTATATATATAAACAGGAAATCTAACTATTTCATGAATCAGTCTCATAACGTTTCAGATTTAATATATCACTTATTACTATAAAGTCATAAGTCGTATATAAATAAATATAAGATTTTACATGTTCACAGTAAAGTCTACATGTCTAATCTTATAACATATTTACTTATATCCTTTTATTAAACAGGTTAATCGAAAGGTCGTAAGTCGATATGGACAAATCTAGTAACACGTCAAAACGAAACATAAAATTTTAGAGTAAATTATAACTCTTTATTAAACAAACTCTTTATTAAACAAGTTAATCAGTCACTCACATAAACAAAACTTAATTCATTTTCCAAAGTCAAACGAGTCAACAAAGACAAACGGGTCAACAAAGTCAAATGAACTCAATTCGTTTAAACTTGTCAAAAGTCAAATGGGTCAAATAGTCAACCGAACCGAATCCAAAAATTCGATTCGGCCAACATGCCCACCGAATTCACAAGTTTGACTTGGTTTGGCCGTTTGACTTGTCAAACAGGCTCAACGAATCCAGCTCAATTCGGTTCGTCCATTTGACTCGGTTCGGCTCACTTGCTCACCGAAAACAGTTGTCAACTCGGTTCGGCCAAACGTTTGACTAGTCAAACTATCAAGTCTAAAACTGAACTCGATTCGGCCGTTGACGAAACCAAATGTTGGAACTCGGTTCGTCCGGTTGACTAGTCAATCAGCCGAATCCAAATGAGATCTCAGTTCGGCCGAAGAACAGCGCAGGAAACCCCGAACCAAATAAAAGCAACACAATAATTTTAAACAAAATCGAAGGATTCTCGTGTGTTCTCAATAGTTTAGACAAGAGAAACCCAATGAACTCAAGTGAAATAAACCCCTAAATCGTGATATTTAGTTAAACCAAAAACCAAAACCCTAATATCACGAAAACTTTGATTTCAAACAATTTATACGGTGAAAGTGGTTGAATCATACCTCAAATCGTTTGTAATGAAAAGTTGAATAAGTTGTACGGATTCAAAAATTCGTTTCGTGAACTTGGATTCGTGAAAATAAATCTGGGTTCGGTTCGTACGGGGAGGGTTATTTTCGGTTTGGGGGTTTTGAGTTCGTGGAAATGAGTGAGTTCGTGGGTTGGACTTGGTCAAATCATTGGAGTCGGCCAAGTCAAACTAGTCAAACTGACTTTTTGCCAAATGAAACCAGATTTTTTTTTTTTTTTTTTTTTTTTTTTTTTTTTTTTTAAATTCACAAACATATATAATAAGAAAAACATAACTAACAGTAAACATATAATTAAAGTCATTAATATTAATTTTAATTTTTTTAATAATTTTTTTTTTTTTTTTTTTTTTTTTTTTTTTTTTTTTTTTTTTTTTTTAATTTGTAACATTTTGTATATTTAAAACATACAAAATATAACAAATCTAAAAATAATAAAAATAACATAAGTAACACTTAACAATTACTTTTCACTTGTAATTTTTGTATAAATACAAAAATAATGCAAGTCCAAAATAATTGAACATTAATTTTCACTTATAATTTTTAGAAAAGAATTCAAAAATCATACAAGTCTAAATTAAAGAAGGTAACAAGTAAAAAATATTTATTACTTGTAAGATACAAGTCCAAAATAATTTGTCACTTGTGTTAACACCAATTATAAAATGATAAACAGAAAGAACGAAAAGAAATAAAATGCAAAATTAGAACAATGCAAACTAAAGTAATCATGTAAAACAAAAGATTGGTACCTTGTACCTTATTATTAAATAAACGTATAAAACGAAGTAAACAATACATATTTTTGTTGTTAAACGTTTATCTGATACGGGATCATATTAGGAAGAATAAGATATATGAATTATTGAATTTAATAAGTCTAAGAAGATTGTTAGTATACATACCTTATGAAATTTACAATAAGTAACAAAGAAATTACAACTCTAGCCACTTACTAACTCATATTTATAAAATTATAACTTTGTTACCTCAATCCACACAGTATAACCCATTTGATATTAATTTAGAACAAATTAATCACCAAAGTGAGTTGTTCAATTCTTATAAACATTTCAAGACGATTACTGATATTATGATCCACATAAACAAATAAAGCAATGAATTCCAAGCAGATTGTTATTATTAGTATGTATATTAAACAGTGTTGATCTAAAATATGATATAATGAGAATTCAAGCAAAACACATACCACTGCATCTTTTATTTATAGGGTAGAGGTTACTAAATGATGTTCTTTTCGAAACATATAACATACCCTTCATTTTTATAGATTTTGACAAACATCAAACATATCTTGAAGATACTAGTGGTTCTAGATCTGTACTTAGTACAACATAAGATCCCTTAGTATGAACAAAATAAGTTTGAGACTTTTTGCAAAACTAATGGTGTCAGTTCTGTACTTAGTACAACAGAGTCCCAGTAGTTTCACTAAAAGCCATGTGTTAAACTATTTGTCAGATCATCGAGTAACATATTTCTTTTGATATCAGTGTATGGTCATACTGTTATTCATCATTTAAGACATTTATCATACATCATATAGCAGATCACACTAAGTAACATACATGAGAGTTATTGCTTCTTAAGTGCTCAGAAAACATAGCAGAATTTGCCTATCAGTACATCATATAATGAAGCTGTCTATACTTAGATTTATTGCTTGATGAGTTATAACTTGTGGAGAAAGGTGTATAATAAGATAAACATAAGCAAGGTCATGGTTGTAAAGATGTAACCCTAATGTAACTTAAAGGAATCTACTAACACATCAACCTTAGTACTTATTTTAATGTTATTATTAACCTTATTCTCCTAATGTACTATCATTTCCCAACAGATAACCACTTAACTTTTATCGGAGGCGATTCCCCTTAGGTAACAAGCAAATAAATGCCATACGCCAATACCCCCTTTTTTTATGAAAAATAAAAGAAATAAACGAAATAAAAGGATGCTAATTATTACAAAATCTTATGGAAGACTAATCACTCAGGATTTCTCATTCCATTCAGTTGCACCAAAGTTTCAAATCGAGCCCGGTCGAATGCCTTGGTGTATAAATCTGCTAGGTTATCCAGTGAGGGAACCTTAGCTAACTTGATCAGCTGTTTCTCTGCACAATCTCGAATAAAATGATGACGTATATCAATGTGCTTAGTTTTGCTGTGTTTTACAGGATTATTGGTTATCGAGATCGTTGACTCATTGTCAATCATCATTGGAGTATTCGTTATGTTCAACCCATAATCCCGTAATTGTTGTTGAATCCATAATACTTGGGAGCAGCAGCTGCCAGCAGCAACATACTCAGCTTCACATGTAGAAATGGCTACTGAGGTCTGCTTTTTGCACTGCCAAGATACAAGTCTTCCACCTAGGAATTGACATCCTCCGGTAGTAGACTTTCTATTTTGATTACATCCTCCATAATCCGAATCAGTATAAGCTATGAAATCAAAATTACCATCAATCGGATACCATAGTCCCAGCTTTGGTTTCCCTTTGAGGTAACGAAATATTCTTTTCACAGCTTGCATATGTGACTCTTTCGGATTAGCCTGATATCTTGCACAGATACACACTGCAAACATAATGTCAGGCCTGGATGCAGTCAAATACATTAGTGATCCGATCATGGCCCTATATAAGGTAGGATCCACATCCAGATCACTCGATGTATCGGGACCTAGTCCATGATTTTCTGGTATAGGAGTCTTGAATACTTTAGAATCTTCCATTTTGAAACGTTCTAATAATTCTTGCGTATACTTAGATTGATGAATAAAGAATCCATCCTTCTTTTGGTCAACTTGTAACCCTAAGAAAAAGTTCATTTCTCCCATAGCAGACATCTCGAACTTGCTCTTCATAACTTGTTCAAAGTCACGACATAACTTTTCATCAGATGATCCAAAGATAATGTCATCGACATATACTTGAACAAGTAAGAAGTCCTTCTTCTTCCATTTTACAAAGAGTGTACTATCGATAGCACCTCTTGTAAATCCATTCTCAAGAAGATGTGTAGACAATGTCTCATACCAAGCCCTTGGAGCTTGATGTAATCCATATAAAGCCTTATCTAAACGATATACTTTATCAGGATACTCAGGATTAGTAAATCCTGGTGGTTGAGACACATACACCAGCTCTTTGACTTTGCCATACAAAAAGGCACTTTTAACATCTAATTGGAATACTTTTATTCCTTTATGAGATGCAAAAGCTAGAAATAGCCTTATTGCTTCAAGCCGAGCCACTGGTGCAAACACCTCGGTATAATCAATACCTTCTTCTTGATTAAAGCCTTGTACAACTAAACGGGCTTTATTGCGAGTCACGATTCCCCGATCGTCTCTCTTACACTTAAATACCCATCTAGTGCCAATTGGATATTCACCAGTCGGTAAATCAACCAATTCCCAGACTTGTAATTTAGTGAACTGACTCAGTTCATCTTGCATTGCTTCAACCCATGAGCTTTCTTTTAGTGCCATTTGCACATTTTTAGGCTCAACTTGTGAGATGAAACATGAATATAGACATTGATTTGTAATCCCTGTCTCGTTCATTTCAGCATACAAATTTTCGTGAGTTGAAGTAGTGGCTTTAGATTGATTTCTAGTTTGAACCACAGTAGTTGGATCACCAATGATGTTTTCAATTGGATGATTCTTATGAACTTTTGATGTTGTTACTGGTTCAACTAAAATATCAGTCTCTAAGTTAGAATCAACTTCCACCACTGATGGTAAGTCTTCATTAACATCAGAATTGTTCTCACAATCCTCTTGCTCTTGAGAGATACCATCCACAGGTTGTTGGAGTTGACTTGTAGATGCGTCATCAGTGGATACAGTAGAGTTATTCTCAGATGGCTGAATATTCGATGCTGGAGACTGAGTACAAATCTCATCTCCCGACAATAAATGTTCAGGCATCTCTGAATTCCTCACATATTCACTGATGGGGACTTTAAATGACTTAAAGAGATCAGAATAGTCAAATTGCCAATCCAATCCTTTATGTACATCATGTGTATAGCTCGTAACTTCAATGTTATAAACTATTTCCACACGTCCCGTTGCTTTATTGAAGACTCTCTTATTTGGTGAGTTAGGAACATAACCTAGGAAGTATCCTTCGTCAGCCTTTTCACCAAATTTTGGTTGTTTACTTGTCTTCAATAGAGTGCATGAAACTCCAAAGGGTTCAAACCCTTTTAAGTTAGGTTTCTTATTGTTTAGAAGTTCATAACAAGTCTTGTTATGTTTCTTAACCGTAAGAACTCTGTTCAGAACATAACAAGCAGTATTCACCGCTTCTGCCCAAAAGATGACAGGAAGCCTTGAATCTGACAGCATAGTTCTAGCACTCTCAATCAGTGTTCTATTCTTCCTTTCAGCCACACCATTCTGTTGAGGTTCATATGGTGCACTGAATTGATGAATTATCCCTTTGCTTAAGCAATAGACATTAAACACCGAGTTCTTGAACTCTGTCCCGTTATCACTACGAATTCTCTTAATCCTTGTTCTATAGATATTCTCAATTAGATCTAGAAACTCCATAAGAATAGTAGAAGTTTCATCTTTAGACCCCAAAAAGAATACCCATGAGAATCTAGAGAAATCATCGGTGATAACTAAACAGTACCACTTGCCACCTATGCTTCTCTTGCTTATAGGGCCAAAGAGATCCATATGTAGCAAGTCAAATGGCAATGAAATTGAGTTTTCAGTTTTGGATTTGTGTGGTTTCTTATGTTGCTTTCCTTTCAAACAAGAAACACACCTATCCTCAAACTCGAAACGTTTCAATGGTACACCTAGAACTAAACCATTCTTGGTTATATAGTTCATCTTTCGGAAGTTCAGGTGAGCCATCTTTCTATGCCATAGAATAGAATCTGCTTCTGAAGCCTTGGATAGAAGACATGTCGACTCCATTGAAGAGATAGGAACATCCATGTTGATTGCATAGATGTCCTTCTTCCTTGGAGCCCTCATTAGTATCCATTTCTCAGGTACAATGAAACCTGGCTTCAGGACTAAGGCCTCTGTCTCATTAAAAAGAACAGGGTGACCTTTATCACAGATTTGAGAAACACTCACTAAATTGTGAGTCAATTCCTCAACATAGTTAACATTTTCAAGTGTTAACGCGCCATTGGAAACAGTTCCTCTCCCTGTGATTACTCCTCCTTTATCACCAGCGAAATTAACCCGCTGCTTCAACCCGCTTTTGAAGTCCTTCAGTAGACTCCGGGTCCCTGTCATGTGCCGAGAACAGCCACTGTCTACATACCACCAATTGTCTCTATTCACAGTCTGTTCCTGCACATACAAGTTGTAAAGGATTAGTCTTCAAGGGGGACCCAAGCCATTACGGTCTTGGTCTGTCCCTTATCATCTACAAACTTAAGTTCTTTGAAGTAACCATTCTTCCCATTAGGAGCTTTGGTTATTTCCGAAGAAGTTTGAGTTTGTGGATGATTGTTGGTCTTAGGAGGTGAATTGATTGTGAACCTCTTAGACGCCGAGCTATGAGTTCTATAATTATGTGAATCATTAAACTCATTAGCACGTGATGTAGAACCATACTCATATTGACTCTTGGTTCTACTTGGTGTTCTAAACCTTGAAGGTGTTTGATCTTTGGGTTTATAATTAAGTTCAGGCCTTTTAGGTTTAGGTGGTGAGGGAAAGTGTGAGCTATTTCTTTTAAGAATATTCATAGGTCTAGAGCCTAATCCCGGTTTGACACTTGGCCTATCTATATTCATACTAGAAACATTCAGTGGAGGAACACAATGAAAACTATCTCTCTTGGAAATATTCACAGATTTAGTACCAAAACCCGGTTTGATACTCGATTTGTCGACATTTCCACTAGAGATAGAAGTTGTCTTATCTTTAAGTAAAGGTTTAGATGATACATCTAACTTCTTGTTAGGACAACAAGAAGCTACATGTCCTTTTTGAAAACATTTAAAACATGACAACTTCTTTTGTGATTTAGCCACCTTTTTACCCTCACATTTGGCTTGGTCTGAAAACACTGAAGGTTGATCTTGTTTAATATCCTCATCATTTAAATTAGTATCAGCAATCACTTCTCTCGAGACAAATTGTACTTTAGAGAGTGATGTAGTCTTACTAATTTCACATGATGGATCTTTAACAATATCCTTCATTGTATCAGACAATTCAGACTGTTTAATTACTATATCATCAGGTTTAGTGTCTGCATCAGGCATTTCTAAGTCCACAGAAGTTGTAGAGTAATTTGAATTGAATGGTGGAGGAACCTCATTGTAACCTACACCAGTCTTATCCTTTACACTACGTTGTGAGCTAATTATATTATTTAAGGTCAAAGAGGAAGTTCTATAACCTTCAATCTTACGATTCTGCTCAACTAACTTCATTTTAGTCTCAGAAAGTTCCTTATCTTTACTAGCAATGTTCCGATTTAACTCATTTAAGTTAAGATATAAACCATCTATCTTGACACTTTGTTCATTTATAATGTCACTTAGAGATTTCCTATCTTCACTTTCAAGTTTTATCTTATCGTTTAATGCTAGTTTATCTTCACTTAACCTCCTAACATCACTTTTAGCTAAGTCTAGTTCAGAAGTTAAGGTTCTATTCGATTCAGCAAATACACTAACCTGTGTTTGTAAGTCAGTAACTAAGTAACAAACATCAGTAAGAGTAAGAATATTAAGACATACCCTTTTCTTGTCAGTCTGAATATCTGCCATGTGTGCTACAAACTCATCAGGACTCATTTCGTCAGTTGAGTCAAGATATAGCACATCTTCATCTTCAGCGACTCTTACTTCATTCTGAACCTGCCCTGTAGGTTGAGAATCCATGTCTTCAGGAAGGTATGATATAGATTCAGCAGGTTTCTCTTGATCAACTACATCAGCCATAAGCGCTTGCTCAGACTGAGTAGTCCAATCATAAGAACCATCGACCTGCTGAACGACTAAGACTTTGGAATTTAGATTACTTCCCGAGTCTTGTCTATTAACATCAACCTTTGGTCGTTGACATTCTCTAGCAAAGTGTCCGTAACCCTGACAGTTATAACACTTAACTTTAGACTTGTCAAAACCAGGTCGATTCCCTACAACTCTACGTCCAGTTCTCTTTAAGAAACTTTTCACCCTTCTAGATATCATAGCTAGTTGCCATTGAAGGTCCATTTCTTCAAGATCCTCAGGGTCAACCTGATCATAATCCTCATCAAACATTGCTGGATCATTAATCTTTCCCTGGATGTAGTTCTCATATGATGCCACAAAGGAAGCAAGAACAGATAGTTGCTGTTCAGCAGATTTCACACTCATGGGCATTTTGTGATGCTCAGGAGATGACTTCTCTATCGGCTTTCCTTTAGTGTTGCTTCCAGATGAAGCAATAAAGCACATATCCTCAGTAACTATTTCACTATGTTCATCAGTATTACCAACTAATAAAGCAGTGGTCGTACTAGATGAAACATTCGAGAGAACAGATTTTCCATGATATAATCCAGGATTCTGTAACTGTTCAGAATCGGTGTCTCTAGTTCTCTTGGTGAAATCATATCCTCTGAGTTTATCAATGACCTTCTCAAGAGTCATGGCAGCATATCTCTCATCGTTGTCTTTGAGCATGATACCATACATTTCCCACTTTGATGGTAAACCTTCAATAAATTTGTCGGTTTTCTCCTTATCCGAGTAGTAAATGTCATGGTCGTCAAGCTCACTTAGCAAGTGATAGAATCTTGTAGTAAATGCTTCAAGATCCTCTTCTCTAAAAGCTTTAAATACAGTGAATTGCTTTTTCAGAAGATTCTTCTTGCTTTCTTTCACTTGTGGGCTACCCTCACATCTTTTCTCAAGAGCATCCCAGAGCTCTTTAGCAGTGTGAAAAGATTTGAGTTGGTGGTTAAGTTCTCTAGGAAGGCTCATCTTGATTGAAGAATGAGCTCTGTTTTCAATCTCATAGCTTTTCTTTTGATTATCACTCATTCTCTGATAATCCAAAACCATAACAGCATTTTCCACAGACGACGTAGGTGCCACATAGCCATTCTTGATACTCAGCCAGATCGACAGATCATGATATCTACAATAAGATTCAAATCTGTCCTTCCAGCCATAATAGTCTTCAAGACGTAGCAACTTAGGCGGAACGTTAGATTTACCAACTTCATGGTCCATCTCAATCATTTTACTTAAGTCAGACATTTTTAGAAAATTTTCAATTCGGTTGACTTTTTCAATTCGGTTGACTTTTTCAATTCGGTTGACTTTTTCAATTTGGTTGACTTTTTCAATTCGGTTGACTTTTTCAATTCGGTTGACTTTTTCAATTCGGTTGACTTTTTCAATTCACTTAATCTCAATTCGGCAGAAAAAGAAAATCTCAATTCGGCAAATCTCAATTCGTCAAATCTCAATTCGGCAACGTTGACTTTTAGGTTCGGTTCAGTTGACTTTTTAATTCGGCAATAATGTGGATTCGCAGGCTGAACTGTAATCCAGATCTCAATTCGTCAAGCGACTGTAAAACCCAAAAACTTAACAATTTTAGATATTTTCACAATTAAATCAGTAGATTTCGATTGTGAACAAACCCAAAACGTTTCAGAGATTAATTTTGATTGTTTTTAACACGTAAAGTATTACAAACAACCCGAATCAAATGAAAATCAATTAAAAACTCAAAAACCACAATCAAGGCTCTGATACCAATTGTAAGTCCTGTGATCTTGGTCGATAATGATTATATCAATTATCTAGTCGTATAAAGGTGCGGAATTCCTTTATACGTTTGAGTTTTTAGTTAATCAAACGAATCACTAATCGCTTTGTTTTGATATTAACTAATTGTTAATCTTCAAAACCTAAGCCGTTAGTGATTAGGGTTTTTCTTGATTAAAAATGCTCGCCGTAGTTTCTCTGTTGATGTTTTTCTTAATTACCTCTCTTTTTCACACACACAGAAAATAATTAATTAAACCTAATTAAATATCTCGTTTCATTTCGTCAGATCATATTGGGCTTTTGGTTATTGGGCTTGGGCTTTTGGGTTTTGCGAATCCAACTGGCCGGATCCACTGGTCCTGGCCGAACCCAGTGTAGCCGAAGCCAACTGGTCCTGGCCGAACCCAGTGGCCGAACCCAGTTTGGCCGAAGCCAACTGATCCTGGCCGAACCCAGTGGTATTTGTGAGTCTAGTTCTTCATTTCACATGTTTAATAAATTGTGACTTGATAACTCTCCTCACAAACTTAGACTTTAGTTTGTTTATATTATTTATACAATACTTTAAATGTATTTAACATTTAATATTAACAAACTAATATCATAGACATTTACAAATTAAAACCAATACACAAAGTTTGATTATAATTGTGCTAGTCCTATTACAAGCTAGATCTGTTGTCACAAACCATGTCTCAACAGAAGGAAGAACATAACTGATCCGGAAGAAAAAGGTCTGGGCTTTAATAAGAGCAAGGTGAAATGCTATCAGTGTCATAACTATGGACACTTTGCTCGTGAATGTGATCGCAAGAAAACCCACCTTTCGGTTTTTCTAAACCTTCTCAGTACAACTCATCTGATAAGACCAAATCTGATGAAAAGGTGATGGTTTCCGCCGCGATGCTGCTTTCCAACAATGCTTGGGAATGGTCTGATCCAGATGAGGATGATGCAGAAAAGGCACTGATGGCTGAAGTGCATGAGGTAGATGATGAACCATTATCATGTGTTTCTTGTATAAAATTAACTAACTAGATAAATAGGTATAGAGAGGACACCACACGCCTTAACACTGTGATTGAAAATTTAAATGAAACAAATACAATGTTAAGAGACAGTGATTAGGCAAGTGGTCAAAAGTTAAAAGCTATTTTGGAAGAGAAAAAGGAATTGAAAGCTAAAATTTTTTAACAACAAGATGAAATTGGTAGCTATGTTGATATGCTATCATCTGTTAAAAAGGAACTTGTTGAATCTCAAACTAAGGTTCTAAATTTAAAGAAAAATCTTTCTAACTTTTCCGCCTCCTCTCTAGTCTTTGATGAAATCCTACAGGCACAGAGGACTGATACTAAAAGTAAGGCAGGACTTGGGTATCATTTAGTCCCACCTCCAAAGGATTATCTTCCCATGCCTGTCATGGATAATATCAATGACTTGACGCCTATCTTTACAAAAATAGATGTCAAACCTGTTAAACCTGCAGTTAGTATCAAAATAAGTAAGCCTGAGCTAGTTAAGGCTGCAACTGTCATCACTGCATCCTCACAACCTGAAACTAGTAGGTCCGAGCCAGTTAGGGCTAATACTAGTGAGTCTGAAACTAGTAAGACTCAAAAGGTTGAGAAAGTTAAGTTAGGAAAGGCTGAGATTAACCAGACTGAGTTAATTAAGTCTGAGACTGTAGTTGAGCCTAAGTTAGGAAAGGCTCTTTCTGTGCTTCCTAAAATTATTGAAGAGGAAATTGAAATTGAGGATATAACTGAGAAGGAATTTAGACCAATAAAGAAAAATGTTAAGCCTGAAAATCATATAATTACTATTAAAAGAAATGAACAGGTTATATCAAAAGGAAAAAGTAAAGCTATGGCTGAACCTCCAAAGAAGATTGTTTCTAAAATGAATATTCAACATAAATCTTCTAAACATATTTCCAAAGCATCCCCTGTTGAATGTTCACGTCAATGTGAGTGTTCAACAAGTGCTTCTTTTGGTCGATCTCATCGGTTTATTCCTCAATATCAATCTTGTGTTGAGTATCGATTTTGCTTCTACTGCAAGAAGCAAGGTCATTTAATAAATGACTATCCTGTGCTTGCAAAGAAACAGTTTAGGAAGCAAGTTTTGCGAGTCTCTAGATGCAAAAATCTTTCAAAGCAACCTAATTCTATGAGAGGCTCAAAGACTTCTGTCCCAGCTGTCAAAATCAACAAAGTTGAGCAAACTAAATTGCCAAACTTAAAGCTCAAAGTTGTTGATTCGCAAGCATCCAAACCAAAACAGGTTTGGAAGATTAAAGGATCTTGCAAAGGTTCTACATCCGACAATACCTCATCAGTCAAACATTCTAAATTGTTTGAAAATAAAATCTTGACTAATGTGGTCGTTGTTGATGATGTCACTGGAGTACCCAAGACTATAAAGGCTTGGGTCTCCATTTCTAACTAATTTACCTTGTTTGTGATGGTATATCGACAGCGGTTGTTCTCGGCACATGACCGGTGATGTTTCTCTGTTATCTAAAGTTCATGCTTACAATGGAGGTTATGTGGCCTTCGCTGGTGATAAGGGGGGAGTCATTTCTGGTCAGGGTACGCTTACCAATGGAATGGTAAGCTTTGAAAAGGTGAATTTTGTGGAGCAATTACAACACAATCTTCTCAGTGTCTCTCA
This sequence comes from Logfia minima, assembly GCA_963921325.1. Taxonomy (NCBI): domain Eukaryota; kingdom Viridiplantae; phylum Streptophyta; class Magnoliopsida; order Asterales; family Asteraceae; genus Logfia; species Logfia minima. Next base: position 15,013,094 of record OY992766.1, read on the forward strand.
AGTGTGCGACAAAAAGTACACCACTGCTTTCACAGACACTGAGTGTTGTATATTGAAGCCGGGATTTGTGATTCCTGAAGAATGGGTGTTACTGAGGGCACCTAGGGAGAGAGACACTTATATTCTTGACATGAGTACTGTAGAAACCAAACAGCTCACATGTCTTTTATCAAAAGCTCCCGAAAAAGAATCGTTACTTTGGCACAGGCGTATGGGACATTTGCACTTTCGCAAGATAAACTATCTGATCAAGAATGATCTAGCGCGAGGTGTTCCTAAGCAATCCTTTGGGCTGAATGATCATTGCGTTCCTTGTCAGAAAGGAAAGCAACACAAGAAGTCTCACAGACCGAAGCTGGGAAATTCAACTGAGAAGCCATTGGAGCTTTTCCACATGGACTTATTTGGGCCAGTCAGAAAGAAGAGTTTGGGAGGAGCTTCCTATTGCCTTGTGGTTACCGATGATTATTCACGGTTTTCTTGGGTATATTTTATGAAGACTAAGGATGAGGTGCCTGAGATTCTCATTTACTTGTTTGACAAATTGCAAAATCTATGTGACTTGAGAATCAAAAAGATAAGAAGTGATAAAGGTACAGAGTTCAAGAACTCGATTATGGAGTTGTACTGTTTGAGTAATGGCATTGAACATCAATTCAATGCTGCAAGGACTCCACAGCAGAATAGGGTTGCGGAGCTTAAAAATAGGACATTGATTGAGGCTGCTCGAACCATGTTATCCGACTCTAAGCTTCCAATCACCTTTTGGGCCGAAGCTGTAAATACGGCCTGCTATGTCCTTAATCGGGTGTTAATGGTTAAGAAAAAGAACAAGACATCTTATGAATTGTTCAACAATAGAAAGCCAAATCTACAATTTCTTGAACCGTTCGGCTGTTTATGTACTATTATGCACACCAAGGACAGAATTGCTAAGTTTGGTGAAAAATCCTGTGAAGGTGTCTTCCTGGGATTCTCTAATAACTCACCGAACAAACAAGTGTATAATCTGGTGACAAAGCGTGTGGAAGAGCATTTTGAGGTCACCTTCTTCCATTACACTGACAACCCTCAGGGAAAGGGACCCGAACACTTGTTTGATTATCAAACCCTGTTTGAATCCTTCAACCTTCTTGAGGAGCATGAAGAAGAAGAAATGGTGACACTACTTCACGGGTTGGATATCGTTTCTGGTACTTCACCTATATCTGTTCCTCCACCTACTACAGCTACACCCACCACTGATCCCGCTGCCACTTGTGAATCTCCGCCTCTACCCATTACTGATGATGTTCCTGATCCTGTAAATGATGAGGAACATATGTTTGAGGCTTCTGACCAATCACCCGTATCTGAATTTGAACCATTACCTGCATCTGACCTTGAAGATCTACCTGCACTTGAACTCGAACTTGAAGCTGACTCTACAAACCTTGATTCTATCATTGTTCCCGCTGCAATTCCGAGTTCTCGTATCAATGTGTCACATCCAGTTGATGCTATTCTTGGTGATTTACAAAAAGGAGTGTTAACCAGACGACAGATTGCTGCTGCTGAACAATCTGCTTCGACGTCGTCACCTGCTGCAGACACTGATCCTGTTTGTCTTGCTTCGGAAATTGAAGAATGCTTTCTATCACAAGTTGAACCGAAGAAGACAGCCGATGCGTTAAAGGATCCATACTGGGTTGAGGCTATGTAGGAAGAGCTTCAACAATTCAAAAAGCTGCAAGTGTAGACCTTGGTGCCTTTACCCAAGGGTGTTCATCCAATTGGCACTCGTTGGGTATATCGTGTGAAGAAGGATGATCGGGGCGTGGTAATTCGCAACAAGGCACGTCTAGTGGTCTAGGGCTTCACTCAAATTGAAGGTTTGGACTATGATGAAGTATTCGCCCCGGTTGCTCGTTAGGAATCCATCCGAATTTTTCTTGCGTACGCTTCATTCAAAGGATTTCGGGTCTATCAACTTGACGTTAAGAGTGCATTTCTGTATGGTCAAGTGCTTGAAGAGGTTTATGTCAAACAGCCTCCTGGTTTTGAAGATTCCGTAAATCCAAATTACGTATGCAAACTGGACAAGGAGTTGTATGGTCTTCATCAAGCTCCTAGAGCTTGGTATGAGTGGCTTGCGACTCATCTGCTGAAGAATGGATTTGTACGAGGAACGATCGACAATACTCTCGTCATCAAGCATGACGGAAATGACTTACTATTAGTACATGTTTATGTGGATGACATCATCTTTGGTTCTACCAAGGATGAAATGTGTTGCGACTTCGAGCGGATTATGAAGTCGGAATTTGAAATGAGTGCAATGGGGGAGCTGAAATTCTTCTTGGGCGTACAAGTCGAACAGTCTGCTAAAGGGATTTACATTCATCAGTCCAAGTATGTCACTGATATGTTGGCTCAGTATAACTTGGTTGACTGTAAATCCTATGGGACGCCTTTAGAGCTGAATCATAATCTTGGTCCAGCAGAGGATGAAGAGGACTGTCCGGAGAAGATTACCGATCTATGATTGGTTCTCTGATGTATCTCACTGCATCACGTCCGGACATTGTCTTTGTCGTCTCTCTCTATTCCAGGTATCAGGCTAAACCGAAGGTATCTCACATGAAGGCGGTTACGCGGATCTTCGGTTATCTCAAATATAGACCAACTCTTGGTCTATGGTATTCTAATGAGAAAACTTTTGTGCTCACTACTTACTCGGACTCGGATTATGGTGGTTGCAATATGGATTAGAAGTCTACTTCTGGTGGCTGTCAATTTCTTGGACCTAGGCTTGTTTCATGGCAGTGCAAAAAGCGAACGACAGTCTCTACCTCAACAGCAGAGGTGGAGTGCATTGCTGCTGCCAGTTGCTGCTCCTAGGTTCTTTGGATACAACATCATTTGCGCGATTACGGTTTTCTCTTAACTATGACTCCTATTCATATAGATAATACTGCTGCTATATCTATTACACGTAATCCTGTCCAATATTCTAAGACCAAACACATAGAAATTAGGTTTCATTTCATTCGTGACTGCTATGAAAAACACCTAATTGATCTGGTCCAAATAGATACCCTTAAGCAGAATGCCGACCTGTTCACAAAAGCCTTCTCCCATGCTCGTTTCGATGAACTTGTCAACATGATAGGGTTACGTTTCTTTCAAATCAAACAGTAATATTTGTGACCTTTATTATGTTATGGTTAAAAAAAAAAGAATTAACGCAATAGCCATTCTTTGTGCTTACTAGCATTAAAGAAAAGCAAGGTTGCAACATTTGCAAAAGACGTTTAAGTTGTGTCTGTAAACAACTAGGGATATGACAATCTTAAGTATTATCCTTGATATATCAGTAGCTTTATCTTGCATATGTTATACATGTCCTTACAGACACTCGTATCATTGCACGATGTATTGGTAGGCATTTTCATATTCGTCTTTGAGCTACTAAGAAACCTCTAATCCGTGTTTATTATCTTGTGATGACCAACATATGATGTATGACAATGTGTCTTAATTCCTATGTATCAGCTTGCCATGCTTCTATTACCCTGAGCTTTTATATGACAACATTTGGGGATTTATGCTGCCTGTTTCCTTTGTTGTACGTCTGTACAGACCTGGTCTCAGTCAGTATACTTTCAAAAACTAAGCAAACAAAAGTCAAAGCACTTTAAAAGTCTTATAAAATCAAAGATACCTACCACGGTTGCCAAACGGTTTGACCAAGTATGGTTTTGCTTAAACCTGGATCAAGTTTAAGTCGATTTATTGTACGTATGTACAGACCTGTCACCGTTGGCTTGATTCTTAAAAATGTTGAATTCATATAATTTCTCTAAACAATCGAAGTTTTGGGCATGTCTTGATACTAGGAGTATATCTATGTGGGATTTACGGAGACATCCTCACTCTCATAATAATTAACTATGCTTGAAGTTGAGTGTGTAACATGTTTAAGTGGACAAACAATTATGATAATCGTCTTGTTACAGATTGTTTCTCAGGTCTGTTAACTTTGTTTGATAAATTTAAATTTGGACATCTATACTGATAATCGAATTCCATTTTAATATTGTCATGCGAGCCTGTCTTTCTAATATGATCCCTAAATTGACAATCCTCAAAACGTTCTTTTATTCCTTTATATCTGTTTCTTTTGAATTTTTTCTGTTATAAGTGTCACAAATAAAAATCAAATATTTTTAACCTTTGATTGACTTCTGCGACACAACCCTTGTGTCGCATACTTGTGTTGCCCTATCCGCGACACAACACTTGTGTCGCATACTTGTGTCGCATAGTGTCCGGGTGTATATATACCCTCATGTCGCTGTAATTAGTTTTAATTACCTGCGACATAAAATTCAAATATGTGCGACACAATTGGATCCTGCGACACAACTCACGGTCTTCATCATTTCGATTCTTTTGTGCATTTCTGTGGATTTCCGCTTGATTCTTCGTTGATTTCTTGTTCTCCTTCATAAACCACATCTAAAGGTACCAACTTCACTCGTTATCATCTCGATTTCACGCTTACATTTGAGATTTTCGTTTCGTTTTTTAGGTTTTCTTTATTTTGGCGAAATTGCATGTCTTAGCATGTTTAAATCCGTGTATAAATTGTTGAACACTGCTCCTGGCATGTATGCATAACCCCTGGATGGGTTAGATCACGAAAACGCTAAAATTTTTAACTCGAAAAATCTGGGTTTCATCGTGTTCATCTTTGCGACATAACCTGCGACACAACTGTTGTGTCGCAGGATGTGTTCAGTTTTATGTCGCTGCATTTCTGCGACATAACTATTTATGTCGCTACCTTATGTCGCTCATATATGTTGCGACACAATCCTTATGTCGCTACAAATCATTTAATTGATTTAATTGCTAAACTGCGACACAACTCGTTATGTCGCTCTTCTTCTCTGCGACACAAGTCTTGTGTCGCATTACATTTTTATTTCAAAAATGTCACCTTTTTAAAAGTGTTTCTGTCTAATGGCTTCCAAGTTTGTTATGCTCTTATAGATATGGCTGCTCTAAATGTGAACGCTTACTTTTGGGAACCGCGACATAATGTCACGGCTTTTCTCGACGATGAAAAAGAATCGGCGGCGCCGTATCGCCCGATGATTGCTTTTCTCCGTCGCTCAAGGATTTATACTGCGATCACGGCCACAACCACCATCTACCGTGATCATGTCTCGGATTTCTAGACTAATGCACTTATCAACTCAGATCTTCCGTTTACCCGGCTCATCTCTCGGGTTCATGATCGCGAAATCATCATCTCCGAGCAAGTCATTAGGGATTTCTTTCAATTTCCTGACGATCCCGAGATGCCAGTTGCCTTTGCAAATTCCTTTATTGCGGGTGTTATAGCTCGAATGGGTTATCCGGGCGTCCCGCGTGATCAATATCGCAAGGCCTTTCTCACCAAGGTCTGGCGATATTTGATGCACATAATGATCGTCTGCCTGTCTGGCAGGAAGGCCGGTTTAGATGGCATGAGCTATTCTACAGCGTCAGCTATGCTTGCTCTTGTCTACAACAAACCGTACAACTTTTCGGGTTATATTTTTCTCATTTTGGTAGACAACGCCCAGGCAGGGGATGGACAGTGGACCTTATACCCACGTTTTGTTCAGCTTTTGATCAATCACTTGCTCCCGGGTTTACCGGTGGTTCCGCACCACCAATTTCGCCAGACGCCGATGAATACCCGTATTTTTGTGGTTTCCGGTCAGTATGCACGGGGCGCACCGGTGCTGCCCGATGTGCCGTTGTTTGGTCATGTTATCAATGTGGCCTATGTGCCTCCGGAGGGTGATGAGTTTCAGGATCCGGCTCCAGTTCAAAGGCCGCTTTCACCACCTCCTCAGGCACCTCTCCAAGAACCACCAACTCAAGCACCGCAACAATCTCTACATCCCGATCCTTCATCTGATGATATATTTAGGGATATTGATGAGTTCTGCCCCTCTCCTCCTAGGTCGACGAGCAAAAGGCCCCGTGAGGATGTCACTTATATTGTTTCTAACGATGTTCCGACATCCAGTCGTCCTCGCACCTCTACTTCTGCAGGGCCTTCCGACATACAGACTCCAGTGCAACCTCATCCGGATATTATCAAGGAATTGTTAGCGCGGATGGAGGCGATGCAAAAGACTGTGGACGATCAAGCTTCACTCATTCAGTCTCAAGCTGCACAGATAGAGACTCAAACCTCCCGGATTACTGACCTAGAAGATAGATTTAGGGGGTTTGAGACCCGATCAATTGGTCCGGGGGAGTCTGTTCCCTCTGGTCTAACTATAGAACCAATAGAACCGGGGTCTGAGTCTGTAAATGAAGATGTAAATATTAATCAAGATAATGAAATGCCCAGTTTAGATTACTTCCCTGTGCACAACATACCAGGCCAGCCGAGACCATTGGATGTTGATTATTCATGTGCAGACCTCTCATTTATACAACGTATGGTAAACCAAGTCAGTTCGGATTCTGAGGATGAAGAATTTGAGGTAAATGATGATGTTGATATTGAAAAGGAAGGGTTAAGTGAAAATGAGGTATATGATGATGCTCCTACTATTGAAACTGATCCTTCTGAAGATGAAACTGAAGAGGCATTTGAGACATCTGCTGAAGGAACGTCAGAGACTCAGGCTCCAGAAACTGAAACTACTGAAACAAGAGCTAAGAAAATTGCTAAATGGTGGCCTCATGGTAAAACTGGAGTTCATGTACCCGTAACTTGTAAATCATACAAGGTTAGTGGGGTGTATACTGGGTTGATAAAGAGTTGGAAGGTATCCAATGGTGTGTTTATGATCAAGAGACTAGATGGTATCCAGTATTTCAAGAGATCATTCACCAAGCTGAGCACTCTGCCAAAAGGAGAAGTCAATCGTCTTGCTCAGCTCTCTTTGATTAATTCGTCTGGAGATGACGTGCCAATTTTATCCAAACCACTTTGCAGCGAGAAATACGTACAAAGAAATACAATTTCATCAAACCGACTTTGGGAACTAGGTATATCTATAAGAAAAGGATAGACCCAGTGACCAAGCAGCCGATATGCAGAATGCACTATCCTCCGGCTGACTGTTTGAAGATTATTCCTCTGGAAGCGGTTCCCATTGACTTTTTAAGAAGATTTCATTACTGGGAACTTGATGCTCACACCGGTGAGGCAGTTTTGGTTTTTGTTCCTGATACGGAGCAACCTGAGAGGAACTCGCTGTACGGTTTGAAGAAAACTCAATTTCGAGTGTTTGATCCTATGAGCTTGATAAACTTGTCATCAAAAGACTTGAGGAAACTATTTGATAATCCGATTCGCTTCAATGAAAGGAATGATGTGAATAAGAAGATCACATTTCAATTTCAGCGGATTGTTAATGTTTGTGTAACACATGGAATACATGCTGGCGGTGTATTTCCAACAGGCTGGGTTTAAATGAAGATTTTGAAGTCCAAGCTAAAGACACGGGGGAGTTTGTTGATGCATCTTAGTGTGTCTGTCAGTTAGTCGAGTCTGTATTGTGTTTGTTGAATGTAATTGAGTTAGTTAGAATTACATTTTCTGTGTTATACGACACAAGCCTTGTGTCGCATTAGTTATAATAGTGACATAGCCTTATGTCGCATTAGTAATCTTAGCGACATAGTGCCTATGTCGCATAAGTCGGCCAGATTTGTATAAATACCCTAATTACAGATTTATTTAGGGTTAGACTTTTCACATATTATTCTCTGCGATTTTAGCTGTTGTATTTCTCTCTGAGAATTTGATAAAGGCAAATATAAAGTGATTCTTGATTTGTTAGTGATTATTTGTACTTTATATTTGTTTCAATCCATTAAATTCCGCACGTGGGTTGATTGTTAGTGACGATTTGATTAAAAGATCATCATAGGGATCTACATTATAGGTTCCTGGGGTCTGGATCTACGAGATATTCAAGTATAAACAAGTGCGGAATCCTTGAATATACCTAACAATAATCAACGATTAAACACAAATATGTACTGAACACTAATAACACATCTTTATTGAATATAATCTCGGTTACATTCAAACTAAGACTAAAACCTCTCAAACAAACGTTCTCTCTCTCACAGTAAACAACTGAAAACTGATGTAAAAACTGATTCCAAATTCGTACGGACTTAGGATATTTATAGAGCTCAAGTTCGTATGGGCTGGGCCCTACGAACTTAGCTCGGTCCAGGCCCATACGAACTTAGATAAGTTCGTACGAACTTAGGTAAGTTCGTACGAACTTAGGTAAGTTCGTACGAACTTAGACAAGTTCCTATGTCTAAGTTCGTACATATCTAAGTTCGTACCTACCTTAAGTTCGTACGAACTTATATACCTACTTAGACAAACTTAAACATTTACAATTACAAAGATAAACAAAATGACTAACTACAAAACTAGAAGCTGTTGTCACACAAGATGTACCAACAAACTCCCCCTTGACAATAACTCTAGTGGTCTTCAGTCTTAATCTTTGTAATCTCATTGACGACCAACATACATACCCTTTTCAACACAAATCTTTCACAATCTTCTGATATCTTCAGCCTTCATGTATCCAACTATCTCTGTAGTTTCATAAAGCTTTATCAGATTTTGACTAGACTCCCCCTTAACCTGTTCAAGCGTACCAAACCTTCCAGTTGAAGAGTTAGGCAGCTCACATTCCATTTGTTACTGCTGTGTACTAAGTCTTCCAGTTGAAGAGTTAAGCAGCTCACATTCCATTTCCTTTGGTGATCATTTGATGACCATCATTTGGTGCATTGGGATCATCGTCTCTGTCAAGTCTTCCTATTTCTTTTCAGCTCCATCTCTTTACAACCAAACCAGTCTTCTTCAGCTATTTTTCAGTTGAAGTAACCAGTCTTATCCCCCTGAGGATCATTCTTCTCCCCCTGAGCTGCCGCGCGCTTCAACAAGGGATGTTTTTCCCCCTAAGTGATGGCGAGGTCATATGGTGAGATAGTTGCAATAGGCGCAGTTGAAACTGTTGGGGAAGTTGTGGATGTGGCGGAGGTTGTGGGTTGAATAGCGTGCTCACTAATAATAACCCGACTAGATCGTCTTCTTGTGGACCTTCTAGGTAGTAACGAGTTATCATCAGCAAAATCATATACATTGCTTGCTTCAAAGTTGTCGTCGCATGAAACTGACGAACAATAGTATGCAGATCTACAAGACAAACAAGAACAAACCAAATACAGGTGCAAAGAAAGGGAAGTATACTAGTTAGTCAAGATATAAACCTGCAATAAGGTAATACAATGAAAAACTCGGTATATTTTACTTTATGTCATGAACTTGTAGTAGGGTCGGCAATTTAATGAATCAAGTAGCTACACACAGTAATACTTAGGCAGTTGAATGAATCACAAGGTTATGACCAATCAAAAATAAAGATCTCCCGAACAAAAAGAACTAAAATTTTGAAAATGCTAACGAATAGAAAACTAATAAAAACAAATATGAAGTTATTCATATTGAAATGCACATTCTTTTTGTGAGAGTCACTGAGACAAAGATCGTATTAGCCATAATGTAGACTGTACACAGTAGGAATTATTGTATTCCTTGGTTATTATGTATGTAAATTATAGTTCACGACGATTATTGGTATTGTTGTCCACTTAAGCAGTTAACACTTAGAATTTTCAAGTACATTGTTTAGTTATTGTTCACGATTAACTATGTATCCCACATTTGATATACCCTTAGAATCAAGAAAGTCCATAATTCCATGTATCAGAGGTTTTAAGTTTGTGTCATCTTTAAAGTCAAGTCCTTTTACATTCTTTTTAAGCAATGTACAATTGTACATGTTTTATCTATAGGACAAGACAAGACTAGGGTTAGAGACAAACAAATCAAAAATCAAACCAGAGGTGACAGGTTTATACTTTCGTACAACAAAGTGACATAGTTTGACAAGAGACCTTGAAAGGGGTATTCTTGTTTCTTGGTCGAGTTTGCTCTATTTTTAGGATACACTGACTAAGTCTAGGTCAGCATGTTTCAAGATGTAGCAGAAGAAATAGTCAGTGAACCCCCCAGATGAATTGTTTTATATTGATCCGATAACATGTATTTAGGTACAATCTATCTCCGAAGAATTAAGACTTAATGTCATACATCAAAATAGAGATTGCACAGAATAATCGTATTATTTAATATTGATTAGGCACTTGAAAACCGTTATGTCGTATGCCTACCGATACATCGTATGATGAAGCTATTAGTTACTTTTATATTTGAAGTACTTTTGACTACGTATGTACTACATCTAAAAGCCACACATATAATAATGTTCTAGGCATGGATAATGTTTTCGTCATTTCTTTGTGTGTAGTTCAGTGATACTCAAGTTTTTTATATTTTTCATAACTTACTAAAAATAGAAACTAAACTATTGATAATGTTCGTAAGGGAGATACATTATTCAGGATTTATCATACCATTGAGTTGAACTAACAACTCAAATCGTGATCTATCAAAAGCCTTAGTATACAAGTCAGCAAGATTATCAGTAGTGGGAATTTGAACTAATTTAATCATCTGTTTTTCAGCACAGTCACGAATAAAATGATGTATAATGTTTATATGTTTCGTTTTACTATGCTTAACAGAATTATTAGTGATGGAAATGGTGGATTGATTGTCTATCATCATAGGGGTATTAGTTAGATTTAAAGCATAGTCGCGCAGCTGTTGTTGTATCCACAAAATCTGTGAACAACAACTATCGCTTGCGACATACTCAGCCTCGCAGGTTGAGATGGCGACTGAGGTTTGTTTCTTGCATTGCCAAGAGACAATGCGACCTCCTAAAAGTTGACATCCTCCACTGGTGGATTTCCTGTTCTGATTACACCTTCCAGTCTTCGGTGAAGCAGTTAAATACATGAGCGAGCTGATAATCGCCCGATACTGAGTCAGATCCATGTCTTCGGAACTCTCTGTATCTGGTCTAAGGTTGTGGTTTACGGGAATTGGGGTACTGAAGGACGAGCAGTCTTCCATAGCAAACCGTGCAAGCATTTCATGCACATACTTGGTCTGATGAATGAAAAACCCGTATTTCTTTTGATCCACTTGTAATCCTAAGAAAATTTCAGCTCCCCCATAGCACTCATCTGGAACTTCCGCTTCATTACCTGCTCAAACTCTCTACACATGTTCTCGTCGGATGACCCAAAGATGATGTCATCGACGTAGACCTGTACAAGTAAGAAATCCGCCTGTTTCCATTGAATGAATAGTGTACTGTCTATCTTGCCTCTCTTGAACCCATTTTCCAAGAGATAGGTAGAAAGTGTCTCATACCAAGCCCGAGGTGCTTGATGCAATCCATACAGAGCCTTGTCCAATTTATAGACTCGGTCTGGATGGTTTGGATCCGAGAACCCTGGCGGTTGTTCGACATACACTAATTCTTGTACTTTCCCATACAAGAAGGCGCTCTTTACGTCCAGTTGATAGACTTTCAACATTTTGTACGCAGCATATGCCAGAAATAGTCGAATAGCTTCCAGCCTTGCTACCGGTGCAAAAACCTCTGTATAATCTATCACTTCCTGCTGATTAAATCCCTTGACCACCAATCTGGCCTTGTTCCTTGTGACAATCCCGCAATCATCACGTTTGCACTTAAACACCCATTTGGTGCCTATAGCAAACTCTCCCTTAGGTAGATCAACTAACTCCCATACCTTGAGCTTTTTGAACTGTGTAAGCTCCTCTTGCATTGCCTCTACCCATGAGTTGTCTTTTAGAGCCATCTGAACATTTTTCGGCTCCACTTGAGAGATAAAGCAACTATACAGACATTTATGTATTATCCCAGAGTCTTGGATCGATATATAAAGACTAATGCTTTCAATAATACCTCTACGTGTCTTTACACATGAACTCGGATCACCAATGATGTTTTCGATTGGATGATCTTTGTTAACCCGTGTCGAGACAGTAGTGTCAACAGGAATATCAGATTCAAGGTTTGATCCTATCTCCCCCTCATCGGTTACATCTTCTTCGAAGTGTACTTGGTCAGAACTTGTAGCTTCTGAAGTTGGATATTGTTCATTCGAAATCGGATCAACATCTTCTATCTGATCTTGAATAACTTTTTTTCCTTTACCTGTTGAAGTGTCGGAACATGATATACTGGATCTTGGTGCTGACCCGTCAGCCTCATCATCTAGAATAGCATATTCCAATCCCGAAGTTCCCATATCACTTAGGAGAGGAACATTGAATGACTTGAAGACAACATCATAGTTAAATAACCATTCAGGTCCTGTGTGATCTGCTGGTGTATGTGTTGTGACTTGAATGTTAAAGACAATCTCAACACGACCAAAGGTCTTGTTGAAAACCCGTTTGTTAGGTGAACCAGTAACGTAACCTAGGAAGAATCCTTCGTCAATCCTTTCACCAAATTTCGGTTGATTCCTAGTTTTCAACAAGGTACATGGAACTCCGAACGGTTCATAACTGATTAGATTCGGTTTTCGACTGTGTAAAAGTTCATAACATGTTTTGTTAAGTCTTTTAACAGTTAAAACCCTATTTAATACGTGACAAGCTGTATTCACGGCTTCCCCCCAGAAAATGACGGGAAGCTTTGAATCAGCTAACATTGTTCGTGCCGCTTCAATCAATGTTCGATTTTTCCTTTCTGCGACTCCATTATGCTGTGGCTCTTATGGAGCACTGAACTGATGTTGAATTCCCTTGCTTAAGCAATAGACGTTCAGCAGTGTGTTCTTAAATCCGGTGCCATTGTCGCTCCTTATCTTCTTTACTTCACGATTATACTGGTGCTCTACCTGGGTGAAGAAGTGCATCAGCGTCTGTGCTGTCTCATCCTTGGTATCCAAGAAAATCGTGAGTAGTCATCGGTCACAACTAAACAGTAATGTTTCCCACCGATACTCCTTGCATTCACCGGTCCAAAAAGATCCATGTGAAGGAGCTCAAATGGTGTGGCAATGGAGTTATGAGTTTTAGACTTGTGAGACTTCTTATGCTGTTTCCCTTTCAGACACGGCACACATTTGTCCTCTAGCCCGAAACTCTGCAACGGAACACCCTGTACTAATCCATGTCGGACTAAATAATTCATCTTCCGAAAATGCAGATGTGCCATTCTCCGATGCCATAATTGTGACTCAATCTCCGAAGCTTTGGATAATAAGCATGTTGACGCCGTAGAAGGTTCTGCGACACTCATGTCCATCACATAAGTATCATTTTTTCTTGGTGCCCTAATGATAATCCACTATTCGGGTATCACAAATCCGGGTTTCAGGATCAATGCTTCTCTATCTGTGAAATGAACAGAATGTTCTTTGTCACAGATCTGAGAAACACTCATGAGTATATGCTTCAGCTCCTCAACATAGTTGACTTGCTTGAGCATTATTTTCCCATTAGTGACAGATCCTGATCCCGTGATTTGTCCTCCTTTTGCTCCTGCAAAGTTTACATTTCCTCCCTTTTTAGTTACAAAGTCCACCAAAATCTGCCTTTTCCCCGTCATGTGCCTGGAGCAACCACTATCAACATACCACCAGTTCATAGCGCGTCTTGTCAACTCCTGCACAAAAGATGAAAATCTTTAGCAATTAAGGGGGACCCAAGCCACCACGGTCTTGGGTCGGCCATCCTCATCAACAAAAGAAAATTCCTTTAGATATCCATCTCTCTTTTCAAGAGACTTGGAATCTTTAGGACCTTTATTTGTTGAGGAATAGGAGGAACTACCACAAGGCATTCGATCCGGTGACTTTTGGAAAAGTCTCGGATTTACTTGCCTTGGGTTTGAAGTTGATCTAACCTTAGTATGAAAGTTCAATTTTCAATTCTGAGAATTCCTATTATTATCACTTTGGTTAGAAAAACTTTTACTTGTTGTTTGAAAACGTTGTGGAGTTTTCGATCAAATGGATTTTCCTGAAGAACTTCCTTTAATAGGAATAGTGCTCCTAGGACTATCATTTAAAGAAAATTTCACTGGAGTAAAACGTGGTTGAGATCTCTGAAAACGAGGAGTTTTCTGATAACCTATTCCAGTTTTACTCGATGTTTCAGCATTTTCCTTAATTTTAATTTTAATTTCATCCTGGAAAACACTTGCCATTTTCTTGTTTACGCTAGTCTTCTCAGGTGGTTGATTTAACTTAGCTTGAGAAGTGCTAGCTTTAACAGGTGATTGGTCTTTCTTCACCTGTGGTTTTGTATTCCTTTACCTTTATTTGGACATATACTTGTTACATGTCCATTTTGGTGACACACAAAGCAAGAATGTTTCACCTGAAGAACTTCCTTTTATTTGAGACTCGTTTGATAGTCCAAATTAGGTAAATTAAGAGATGAGTTGTGTTCTGTTTGTCTACCTAGTTCGTTATTAATTGTAACATTTTTAGATGTAGGCTTCACAAACTTAACATTGGGTTTAGGTTCTTGATTTGCTTCCAACACACCCTTACTCTCAAAAGAAACTATCTTTTTAAATTTGGGCTTGGGTGTCATGGAAGGTTCAGATTTTAAAGTCTCATTATCAGAACCAGACTCAACTCTCTATGTTTCAGTCGACTCAGGAATGTTAAACTTTTCAAAGACTGCTGATAGATTAACAGAGTCAGTTTCTAGTGTCAGCTCAGGTTTATTAATGAAAGAATAGTTATGATTAAATGGTGGGGGTACTTCACGGTATCCCACTCCACTATGATCATATTGTCTAGAGTATCAATTGAAAAACGTCTCATCTCAAGTTTCTAATGAAGTTCAACAATTTTTACTTTAGCATCTGCTAATTCTTTTTCTTTATCAGAAAACTGTTTGGTTAATTCTGATACCTATTCATGGGCCAAGTTAATTATTTGACTCTGCTCATTAACTGTATCTTTTAAAATTTTCAAATCATTTTCATCAGAATTTGATTTATTAACCAACTCAGTATTTCTATGTTTTAAGATTGTGTTTTCTTCTTTCAATAAGTTTAACTGAGCAGTCACAGAATTTGATGACTCCATTAAATTTTCAGCCTGCTCTGCAAAGTTAGTACATAATACACATGTATTTACAACAGAGTCTAAGTTTAATAGTACCTTATGTTTCTCAGCATCCAAGTTTGCCATATAGGCTATAAAGTCTCTCGTACTCATTGTATCAGTTGACTCCAGCTTGATAATCCTGGTATCTGAATCAGATACTTCATCCTCATCACTCTGCTCTTCAGCGTTTTCTGAATCAGCTTTAACCGTGCTCTCATCCTTTTCCCCATCCAATGATGCCATAAATGCCTGAGGTTCTGTAACTTGAGTACTCCAATCATAAGAACCTTCTTGATTTTGAACTACCAAAGCTTTGGAGTTTGAAACATTGCCAGAGTTTGGAGTCCCTCCAGATGTCCCTTGAAACGAGTATCCCTGTCGTCCCTGGTTTGAAGCCTGTGCTCTCCTTGGTCTTTGACATTCCCGTGCAAAGTGCCCGAAACCATCACAGTTATAGCACTTGATTTGGTCTTATCAAAACCAACCTTTCCTCCTACAAACTTTCTGCTAGTGCGGTCCATGAATCTCTGTGCTCTCCTTGCTATCATGGCCATTTTCCATTGTAGGTCCATCTCTTCCAAATCATCAAGGTCAATCTTGTCATAGTCCTTAGTAATCATTGCAGGATCCGTGACTTTCCCCTGTATAAAGTTTTCGTGAGATGCCACAAATGATGCAAGCATGGTAATGTGATTCTCAGCTGACTTCATGCTCATAGACATTGATTTAAACCCTTGAGTAATTCCTAATGTTGGGTTCCTATCTTTGCCTGAAACTCTAGATGAAGCAATATAACAACCACTGCCTTCAGAATTTCTGATAACATTATCTGTTTCGGATTCTCCAGTATAGAAAGCTGCTACTCCATTACTAGAATCAGACTTGGTCCCGTGATACACACTAGGATCTTGAACCTGATCAGATCCAGTCTCTTTCTTCTTCATATTCAAGTCATAAATCCGCAACTTTCCGACAACATCATCAAGCTTTAATGACTTGTAGTCTCTGCTCTCTTTAATCATCAAAGAGTAGATGTCCCACTTTGTAGGTAACGCCTCCAGAAGTTTATTATTCTTAACAATGTCAGTGAATTGGAGTCCAATACTGTTCATCTCAGTCATTAAGTGATAATATCTAGTGATAAGATCTTCTAAAGACTCGCCTTTTAGATGCTTAAAAACATAAAACTGTTTTGTAAGCAAATCTGTTCTGCTCTCCGTAATCTGTTCGTTTCCTTCAAACCGCTGCTCTAAAGCTAACCAGAGCTCCTGAGAAGTATTGTATTTAGGAAAAGTATGCTTGATCTCTTGCGGTAAGCACATAGTAAGAGCAGATAGCGCTTTATTCTCTGCCTCATACATACGTTTATCTGCATCTTTCATCGTTGAATAAGAATACACTTCGATTTTCCGTTAAAATCATAAGTGGGTGCATCATATCCGTCACTTATGCAGATCCACATCTTAACATCATTGTATTTAGCAAATGATTCAAAGCGCTCTTTCCACCAAAAATAATCTTCAGCCTTTAGCAGTTTTAGTGGAGAAGTAGATTTACCAACCTCATGGTCCATCTCTAGAAGCTTGTTTAGATTAGACATCGTATTTAGACAATATATTGAATTTCCCTCCAAAATTCTCAAAAATTTTCCGAGTAAAATTTAAATTTTTTCAAACCAAATTTAGTCAATGGTAAGCCTAAATTCAAACTGTCACACCCCGCTAAAGCGGAAACACGAGATGTAACAGTACAATGATTTCACAATCGAAAATTACAAAAGATCACCGTTCAACGGTCTACAATTAATACATTACATAAGGTCTTACAAGCGTTTACAGCACAAAAGTAAATAATCTAAACATGCGATTACATCCAAAAGAGAAAATCCCGTAATGCTACAGCAGCATAGATCATATAACGGGTTTAGCTTCAATAAACAAGTAGTGACTAATTCCTGAAAAGCATGTAAAAGTAAACAGGTCAACTATGAAACATAGTTGGTGAGTACACAGGTTTTGTGTAATGAAAGACCATTTTCCAGTATTTACAAAGTCTAGTTTAAAAGTTCCACGTTACTACGTGATTAGTTCGCAAAAGTAGTATGCTTAGTGTCGAGGCTCATACAAAGACGATAATCATCCGATAAGTTCTTGAAATCAATTTTTAGGATAGTCAAACGCTATTGCGCTGATAATTATAAAAGTAATTTATTAAATCAAGACTCATTTAAGAGCGATATTCATTTGATAGCTAGATTCATTTGTTAATCGATGTTTTGTTTGCAAAGGAGGTATGAAACATGAAATATAGTTCACAAATTTTCTGTGAAAATTTGAGGATTTTTAGACTTATGGATTATTTATAATTATTTTATGTCTAAAAAGTGGGATAAATAGGGGAAAAATAGTAATTATCCACGAAAAATTCTGGAATTTTTACCATATCAGATTCTACCAATTTTGAGGTTGGTGTAAAATTTTCAAGCCGTTTTGAGCATTGGAACTTTGGTTCCTAACATTATGCGTTTTAACGAGACGTTATTTGGAAAACATATCAAAACACATCCAAAGAGTGTGAAATTTTGAGGATAGTGTCATTTTATGAGGAAAATGACACTAAAATTTTCCCATAATTATTTTGTGTCCAAAATTATTTTTCATGATTATTTCACCTTTTGTAGGCTTTATTTGCATTAATTTAGGAAAAATACTTATGTTTTTCCAAAAATTCCCATTTTTATTTTCAAGACTCTTTTCATGATCTATATACTGAAAAAAATAATTCCCAAAATTTTAAGACGTTTTATCTAGAAATTATGTATTTTTGAATCATCACAACACAAGTATTTGTAATTTACAAGATTACAACAATGCATGATGTTCATGCATTTTCTAAAAATATGAGATCAACAAGATAAATTACTATCTTTTTATTCTACTGAGATACACTTGTTAGGAGTCTAAAAACAATTTTTTTTGAATTTATTGAACACTTTAACCCCCATGAACATGTATCACAACAAGATTGCTCACAAAAAGGTAGCTGTTTGCGCATCAGTTTTGTGTGAAACATTTGGAGGTCGAATACTCAATGGATTTAAGTGAGACCATCGGGGTTTTAAACGTAAGACATTAAGCTAAATTCTAGAAGAAAAATCAAGATTTTTGGACCATTATTCACTGAGTTATGGTCGTTTCAAGTAGGGTCAAAATCTGGACAGATTACATGTATGACAAAGTGATCTTTTTGGTGTGTTTTTCACTACCAACGATTTTTAGACCTCATCCAATGATTGAAGCCTTGTATTTTATGCATGTACATGTGTTTTACATAAACATAAACATATTTTAACATTTTAAACCATTTATTCTAGCAAGAACATGTAAATAAAGTCTATAACATCAAAAAGTCGACTTTTCGGTTTGATTTCGGTTTGATCATGGGTTGCCCTTTTGTTTTAACACTTAAACAAGTGTAAGGGAACCTACAAACCATCAAGCCTTGTGTGAGAATTTTAGCCATGAAAAAGGCATAAAATCCATGTTTTTACAAGAATCAAAGTAGGAAATTGCAAGAATGGAAGCTAGAGATGGTGTTCATACCTTAGAAAGTTGGTTTAGGTGTATAAACACCTTCAAAGATATGATTTAAGGATGGATATTCTCTGGAGTTTAGTGTGTGAAAAGAGAGGTTTTGTGTGTGTTTTCTTGAGAGAAAATGAGAGAAATGATGAGAGGAAGAGTGTGTAAGTGGTAGAAGACTTTTGCATGGAATATAAGTGGTTAGTGGAGAGGTTGAGTGGAAAAAGAGAGAGGGGAAGGGGGGGGGGTCCGATTTTGGGTCATTAAAATGAGGTTTTTAACTTATTTTTTTGTCAAAATAAAATGTATATTAGTTATAGTATTTATTTGTATTAAAATTGCACAAGTCTTGTACATTTCAAGGCTTTAAATTGTGTTGTTTTCATGCCTAATATTTGGGTTATAAAAATTGATGTTCTAAATTTCTAAAATACTTCAAATTGTATTTTAGATTGTTTATAATGGATATTCAAGTATTAGTTTGTCGGATTCGAGTTTCGTTTATTCGATTCGGGTCGCGTTCGCCGAGTTACGAAATTTCGGTTAATTCCGATTTTTGTGATGTTTTTGTGGTTAAAGTTTGAGTCATGAAACTTTATTTTATAAGTTTATAACATTCATCAAAATGTATTTGATTCGATCACGATTGACATTCGCGAGTTAATTAACCGATTTCCGGTTGCGTTTACCGAGTTACGGAATTTCCGGTTAATTCTGATTTTTGCGATATGATAATGACTTATGAAATTTAATTTCATTTGTTTTCTTTGGCACTTTGTAACCTGATTTTTGTGTTTATCACGGTCTAAAAGTCCGCTAAGCAATCTCCTAGAACGTTACGCGATTTCGGTAACTTACGGTTTCGGTACTTAAGGAGTCGTAACCTAGACTTTTCACTAGGATCTTAGAGTGCTGTAAACGTAAACAAATGTACTAGGAATTTAAGTGCGGTGTTGACCTGAGATTTTTGACGGTTGTCACACAAACTTACTTTTTTTTTTTTTTTTTTTTTTAACAAAAGTCTACGAACTTGAGTAAGTTCGAATCTGTTCAACGAACTTGGGTAAGTTTGAATCTGGTCAATGAATTCTAAGTTCGTACGAACTTACAAAGTTAAGTTCGTAAGAAACCCTAAGTTCGTACGAATACAGTAGGTTCGTACGACGAACTGTCAAAACCCTAATTCGCAAATTATCTAATTTGGGCTATCCTATTGCGC
Organism: Logfia minima; assembly: GCA_963921325.1. Classification (NCBI taxonomy): domain Eukaryota; kingdom Viridiplantae; phylum Streptophyta; class Magnoliopsida; order Asterales; family Asteraceae; genus Logfia; species Logfia minima. The sequence continues at coordinate 15,033,008 of OY992766.1, forward strand.
CGTTTTTGAATCAAATCACCTAATTAGTGATCTTTAACACTTTTGAACGTAAAAATCAGAGATTCCAACGTCAAAAATCGTTCGTGGTCGATCGTTCTTTATCGTTTTAATATCCCGAACCCTAAACGAATTGTTTAAATGCTCTGATACCACTTGTAGGTTCCTGGGGTCTGGATCTACGAGATATTCAAGTATAAACAAGTGCGAAATCCTTGAATATACCTAACAATAATCAACGATTAAACACAAATATGTACTGAACTAATAACACGTCTTTATTGAATATAATCTCGGTTACATTCAAACTAAGACTAAAACCTCTCAAACAAACGTTCTCTCTCTCTTACTAGACAACTGAAAACTAATGTAAAAACTGATTCCAAATTCGTACGGACTTAGGACATTTATAGAGCTCAAGTTCATATGGGATGGGCCCTACGAACTTAGCTCAGTCCAGGCCCATACAAACTTAGGTAAGTTCGTACGAACTTAGACAAGTTCGTATGTCTAAGTTCGTATGTCCTAAGTTCGTACATATCTAAGTTCGTACCTACCTTAAGTTCGTAAGAACTTATATACCTACTTAGACAAACTTAAACATTTACAATTACAAAGATAAACAAAATGACTAACTACAAAACTAGAAGCTGTTGTGACACAAGATGTACCAACACAGGTACTGTTCATGAGACACTAAAAATAGTGCTTGAAAACGGTTGGAACCTGAGCGATTTGTATGTGAGATTAACAGAGAGTATTCAGAGCTTGTATTCATTCAGTTATCATTCAATATAAGCATTCGACTATTATTTGTTCATATTCACATATTCATACATACGGTTCATACTCATATCACGTCCAAATCACTAAACTCGATCCAACAGTCTGCTTATGAACAGGTTAAATCGGGTTTTGAACTGCTTTGTTCGAAAACCATTTATGACATTTCACCAAATTTTACATTTACGCTTTCATTTACAATCCACATGCGTTTATTGTAGACACGATAAGCAACTTTATCTTTGGAATAGTTGATAAAAATTCCTTCATCGCTCTTTGGGGAAAACTTTCCTAAACCTTCACGATCGTTCAAAATATAGCATGGAAATCCAAATATACGAAAGAACTTAACATTTGGAGGACGATGGTTGATAACTTCATATGGTGTCTTTTCGAATCTCTAGTTGATAATGGACCGATTCTGAGTAATACCAACCGATTCATACCAGAGCTAATTATAACGTGGTACAACTAACTATGACGTAGGTCCGCCTTTGGTATAAGTTGCAAGACATGTCTCGTGACTTCTCTATACTAATCGTAACCACTTTTCAATATTAACGATTTTATAGGAAAGAAAAATATCATACTGTTGTAATATAATGACAATTAAGACTCTACTAGCAATATAATTTAAGAATCTTTTAGTGAAGATGAAAGAACAAGAATATAGATAAAGAACTTTGAGGAAGAAGTATAAACACTTTGAGTGTATTAGAATGTGCATTTTACTTCATTACATGAGGCTTGTATTTACCAAAATACACTATTAGTTTCACAAGCTTGGGTAATTAGGGGACAAGTAGGTTGTATATGAAGCATACATAGAGTAGCAAATGTGTACATCCAAAAGTCTTGAATCAATAATTCATAAGAATTATAATTTATAACACTCTCCCCTGGATGATACTTTTTCAATAAATAGTCAACTTTGAATTACTGCCTCGTTAAAAACCTTGCTAAAGAAAATCTAGTGGGAAAAAACTATTGTTAAGGGAAAAAGAGTGCAGTGTAGAGTTGACTCCCCCTCAAGTTAACAACCATAATACATTACATGTTTTGAACATGTCGCATTCCAATACTATGAACGTGTTTTCTGAAAATTATAGTAGGAAGTGTCTTCGTGAAAAGATCTGCTAAGTTATTTCTAGATTGAACATATTGCATCTTGTGACAACCCTCAAATTAGGGTAAATTTCGTACATTTTAATTACGTGCATTTAGGCTAATTCCCTACTTAATTAACGTGAATTCGTTTTCATCAAAATAAGTCTAGCACAAAGCCCACAGTTGCATATGAGAAGCACACTATTTTAATGCGGGATGCATTCGTAATCATTGAGAATTACACAAACAATCGGTAGAGACCGACATCCACGAACGTTGGTGATCATTTTTCATAAATAACGTAAAACTATTTGATAATTAAATAGTAGTTATTTACTGTTAATATGCTAAGTTATGGCATAACGTTTCAAATAATAGAATCAACGAATATACAAATTCAATTAACGCAAAAACGTAGAGATTTCGCGAATTGTAATAAACGAATTATCGAAAACATACGTATGATATCGAAAGGACTTATAATTAATTAAGTCGCTAGGAACTACTCTAACTAACCTTAATCTACCTTAATTACTCCTAATTAACTTTAATCGCGGAATTAAAACCTAACTAATCAAGATTAGCACCTAATGACTAAAATATCTAGACTTAATTTGATTTGGGAAATCACAAGTGGGTCCTCCCCTTGACCAAAAATCTGCCCAAACACCCTCCCTAGGACCCCCCTCTTGGTCAACTTAAACCCATACTTGCACCCATACCTTGCCTCCCCTTACTCCCCATAACTTGGCCATTCTTGCATCACATTTCACACACACAAACATCTTTTCTCTCCCTCTAAATCTGCTGATTTCCAGCAGCCCTCCCCTCTCTCTTTTGTTCAAGAAAGTCCACCATACAACCACCAAACATCCACCACTCAACCACCCTTGAACCACCCTCAACCACCATGAACCACCACTCCTAAAAACCTCATTTTACACTCATTTTACTCACAATCAATTGCAAAGTTTTCATTTCATTCCAAGGGTAAAACAACTTTAAACTTTCGGATTTGGAACTAAGAGGCCAACCACACCAAGTTCAAACCGTTATTTTGCTCAAAAATCGCCTTTTAGTGCATTGTAAGGAAGTTTCCACAATAAACTCTTTAGATCTTTCATTTAAATGTTTATATGATAGTTAAATATGTTTAGGTGTTCATTCATACTAGAAATCAACTTGAAATCACGTATTTGTATGATCTATAACTAAGTTATGCTAAAAATAACCAAAACAGTCCCTTAAACAACAATTTGAAATCCGGACAGAAAGTTGTGTCAACTTTGGAGGTTAATAACTCGATCGAAACTTAACCAAATTTCGTGTTTCTTGAGTCTAAAGTTAAGTTCAAAGAGTTATCTTTCCAACCCAACTGGTTTCATAATTTTTAGACAAGTATTGGTGCCTAAAAACGAATTTCTAAGAAGATAAGTACAATCTGTTCTTTTGTGACAGAAAATGACCTAACTTTGGAAGGTCATAACTTTCAAACTATAGATCTAAATGAGTTGATTCTTTTTCCTACAAGTCAAAAATTGTGTTAGCTTTCAAAGTTGTATGATTACATTTTGTGAAAGTTAGTATAACTCATTAAACTCACGGATCGATGACCAACTGTCCAGCAAGGTACCTAATGGACCTTTGTGTAGTATTAAATATATTTGGACCCCTTAAACTTAACCAAAAATTATGAATCTTATATTTCTGGAAATCTAAGACATAGGGGAATATATGGTAAAAATTTCATAATAATCTAAGCTCGTTTGACTAGTCAAAATCGTGGCCAAAGAAGGACAAAAATCTGGACAAAACTGTTAAATGATAACAAACAACTAAAAGTTAGGCTATAAAGACTAGAAGTTAAAAATCAATAGTTTTGGGGACTAATGTGTTGAAATCAAAGAAAAAAAGTGATATTTTAATATGATCTATAGTTTAAAGTATAAAAATCTAGACTTGTGTGATTAAACATTGAAAAACCGAAGCGTTGAACTTAAATGACGGGAAAGTATAAACTATAAGGATTTAAAAGGGTAAAAATTGTAAGTAGTAGACTTAGGATAGTGAAATTTGTAAATTAAAATATACTAAAGTTAAACCTAGATCTTAAAGTGTTAAAAACGAGACATATAGGATTTAAAACCGATAAACCCAAAATCTAGGTTAAAGACAGAATTTAAAACAAGTTAAATGGTATTATAGCGACGAAAGTTATAGAAATGAATTATAAAAGATATAACGATATTGAATATATATATATATATATACATATATAAGTATATATATAAATATATATATTGGTGAGAAATCAAGATGGTAACATATTACCAAATGATTCCCAAATTAAAATTATAAACTAATGAATTATAGAAGCTATAACGATATTGATATATATATATATATATAAACGTGTATAAGTATATTCATATTTGTTAAAGTATCATGACGAGATTTTATGAACATAGGATTCCTAAATTAAAAGCCGATTTAACGAAATCCTAAACCTCGATTCAAACCCTACCGACACAATTATATATATATAGCTTATGAGAGTTATAACGCTATTAAAGGCTATATATATATTGAAATATGTATATGTATATTGTTAAGTATCACTATTACGTTATAGTAACGTACGACTAACGACTTAAAAGTCAATATAACGAGGTCGAGAACTTGAGACAATATACGATCGAGACAACCTATAAATAACGAATCGAAATCAATAATCTATATATTATGACTTATAATATGTTAAAGGCTTGACGTAAATGATTTTACTATTTTGAAAACTATAAAAGATCACACGTTTTCGCCTATAATGGCCTTTCGTGATATTCAAGCCCGTCGATGGCATATTTAAACCTAGTTGAGTGAACAACTGTCATAGACTGGCTATTGAGTCGTCTACATATATTGATTTAAACTCTTGCGTTTAGGGCGCTAAGAGACTTTGATTGGGCATTTTATATAAACTATTTTGCTAGCACGCTCGGACTCAGGTGAGTTCACAGCCCCACTTTTACCGTTTTACTGCTTTCAAATTTGGGGTGAAAAACATATAACTGATTTATGCGATTATTAAAACCTGACAACGTATCTTTATGGGCGACTAAATTCTTCATGTTGTAGCATAGAAGTCCTCTTGCTGACACTCACTATAACCATTAGTTAGATGACGCTAACCACTGAATATACAGATAGTACTATCGGGGCTGACATCCCCATCCCACGTTTATTTTAGTTAGTCGCGCTAACTAGCGACGTTGTTTCGCACTTTGGGGACGAGTATACTTAACCGGTCCAAGGCAAACGAATTATATGTGAGTTGTGGTTTGGTTATAGGTTTAGTTCGACATATTAACTCGCAGGACCTAGCTAGTCTGCGGGGGATCACAGTCAGTGTTTGCTTTTATTGTTTTAAATTGAGAATAATCGCACAATAGGCCGTTGATGCCACTTTTGATCTATTGATGAAATGTTTATAAATAATGGTTTATGATAGAGTCATTAAACCTGTGAATTCACTCAACGATATGTTGACCTTTTATAAATATGTTTTTCAGGGGAATTAGCTATGCCGTAAGACACATGCATATTTGGACCGTACCTGCCACGATGATTAGGATGCCATATTTAAACTAACGGGATTTATTTATAATATTGACTTGATGTATTTTTATTGAATCCCGGAACTTGCATTTTATTTAAAATGATGTATTTGATAACCTTGACATGTTGACGGCTCGATGAGCCGAAATGTTTGTAAAACTATTTTGGCATCCTAATAATATCGATGTTCTGCGATAATCATACGCTCGAGGTATTGTTATTCGATCCTCGTCACGCCCCAAAAGCTTCCGCATAATTATCATACTTGTTAAATTTGGGGGTGTGACACATCTCAATCTGATTATTCTTTATAAGGTCTTGAGTGTATGAAAAGAATCATGGAGGTATATGTTTAGTTCTGTCACTCTTGATATATCCTTCTTTCATTTGTGCAATACAAGTTGCATTGTCTTTGTAAATCACAGTAGGCATTTTTTATTTCTCTAGTCCGCATGAAGTCAAAATGAGTTGCGTCATTGACCTTAACCATACAAACTCTCTACTAGCTTCATGCAATGCAATATCCTCAGCATGATTTGAAGATGTTGCAACAAGTGTCGGCTTTTGAGAACGCCATGAAATTGCAGTGCCTCCATTCATGAATACGTATCCAGTTTGAGATGTAGCTTTATGAGGATCAGACAAATAACCTACATCCGCATAACCAACCAATTGTTAGAATAAAATAGACCGAAGTCAGTACTTCCACGTAGGTTTCGAAATACGTGTTTGATCCCATTCCAATGCCTTTTTTTTGGTACTGAACTAAACCTTGCTAGTAAGTTAACTGCAAAAGAAATATCAGGTCTAGTACAATTTGTTAGATATATAAGGGCTCCAATGGCACTAAGGTATGGTACCTCTTGTCCGAGGATCTCTACATATTCCTCACGAGGACGAGATTGATCATTGTCAACGTTAAGTGATCTAACAACCATCAGAGTGCTTAAAGGATTGGCCTTGTCCACATTAAAACGTTTTAAAACCTTTTGTGTATAATTTGACCAATGAACAAGTATTCCATTGTGCATGTGCTCAATCTGTAAACCAAGACAATATTTGATTTTTCCAAGGTCTTTCATTTCAAATTCTTTCTTTAAATGAGCAGTGACTTCATTGATTTCTTTATTTGTTCCAATAATATTTAGATCATCAACATAGATAGCAATGATCACAAATCCAAACACTGTTTTCTTAATAAAGACACATGAACAAATAAGATTATTATATACCTTTTTACTTATCAAGTAATCGCTTAAATGTATATACCACATGCGTCTTGATTGTTTCAACCCATATAAAGATATTTGTAGTTTGGTGGAATACATTTCCTTGGGTTTTGTACTTAGGGATTTAGGCATTGTAAATCCATATGGGATTTTCATATAGATAACACTATCTAATGATCCATATAGGTAGGCTGTCACATCCACAAGACACATTTTAAGACTTTTAGATACTGCTAGACTTAGCAAATATCTAAACGTAATTGCATCCATGACAAGAGAATACGTTTCCTCATAATCAATTCCAAGTCTTTGAGAAAATATTTGAGCTACAAGCCTTGCTTTGTATCTTATGATTTCATCCTTCTCATTTCGTTTTCTTATGAAAACCCATTTGCACCCTACAAGTTTTAGGGTTTTGGAAGTGAGGACAATACGACCAAAAAAATTTCGTTTATTGAGTGAATTTAATTCCGTTTGTATTGCCTCTTTCCATTTATCCCAATCTTGTCTGCTTTGACAATCCATGACGGATGTGGGTTCAGGATCATCATTTCCACCATTAATGTATATGCAATAGCATAAGTAAATATCTCATCAACATTTTCCATTTCAAATCGATTTCATAATATTCTTGGGTGACCATAATTGATAGCAATCTCTTTATTGATGTCATTAATTTCCTCTCTTGAGAAAGTATCTAAATTTTGTGTTTCTTCAAACACATCATCTGTATGGTCAACTGAATGTTCTAACCCTTTTCTTTTTCTATGATTTTTATCCTTTGAACCAATCGGTGTCTCACATTTCAAACCTGCTTTAGACTCTTGAGTGACTTTATCATTTGATTGTTCATTTGGAATTTCTACTATAGCTGGAGCATTAATAGCTGGTATATATGATTTAGTCAATCTCTTGGTATCAACAAATGCATCAAGTATCCGATTTGCAATTTCTTACAAGTGCATTATCCTTTGAACCTCAACATCACTTTGTTTAGTGCGAGGATCAAGATATTGTAGTGAAGGTTCACACCATGACACATCATTTTCTTGGGTTCTCTTTTCCCTTCCTAATGAGGGAAAATTTGCCTCATTAAAATGGTAATCAGCAAAACGAGCTGTAAAAAGATCACCTCTTGTAGGTTCAAGGTATCTTATGATGGATGATGTGTTATACCCAACATATACTCCTAATCTCCTTTGAGGACTCATTTTTGTACGTTGTGGTGGTGCAATGAGAACATACACTGCACAACCAAATATTTTCAGGTGGGAAATATTTTGTTCTTGTCTAAAGGCAAGTTGTAGAGGAGAATGTTTATCATATGCACTTGGTCTTATATGAAACAATGATGCACCATGTAAAATTGCATGTCTCCAAATAGACACGGGAAGTTTTGTTCTCATTATCAAAGGTCCAGCTATCAATTGGAGACGTTTAATCAATGATTCAACTAGACCATTTTGCATGTGAACATGAGCAACTAGATGTTCAACAACAATCCCTACAGACATGCAATAGTCATTGAATTCTTGAGATGTAAATTCACCCGCATTATCAAGTCTTACTTTCTTAAGGGCATGATTTGGAAAATGTGCTCGTAATTAAATAATTTGAGTAAGAAATTTTGCAAATGCCATGTTGCGGGTTGATAATGTACACATCAGACCATTTGCTTGATGCGTCTATTAATACCATAAAGTATCTGAATGGTCCAAATGGTGGATGAATAGGTCCACATATATCACCCTGAATTCTTTCAAGAAACTATGGTCATTCATTTTCCACTTTAAGTGGTGAAGGTCTCACAATGAGTTTTCCAAGAGAACAAGATGTACATGGAATAATTTTTATCATAGAGAATCTTATGATCCTTACATGGATGCCCATGTGTACTTCCAATTATTCTTTTCATCATTGTAGATAATAGATGACCTAATCGGTAATGCCATAAACTAAACATACTAGGATCACAATTTTTTCTATAAATATCAAATGATATTCTGCTACATTTATATGTGTATAATGTAAGCCATAATTAAGCATGGGAAATTTTTCCAACACATGATTCTTATGAGTAATGTCCAAATAATTTCCAATTTTTGTAGTCACAGATTGATGATCATATCCGTTAAGGTATATGTCATTGAAACTCAACAGATTTCTCATTGATTTTGGAGAGAATAAAGCATTCTCTATTAAAAACTTTGTACCATTTGGCAATGTAAATCTGGCTTTTCCAACTCCTTCAATCAAGTACGCAGGACCTGATATTGTATGTATTATTGCCTTTGTTGGTTTCAATTCAGAGAAGTATTTCTTAGCTTTTAAAATAGTATATATGGTACTACTGTCTGATATACATAGATCTCCACCATTTGCCTTATGTTCTGGCCCGTTGAAATTCATATCAAACTTCAAATATGAAAAATATATAACGAGTGTATATAAGTAATAATGAGAAATAATAGATGTTGGTACATGTTTGTGACAACAGCTTTTATTATGTAATAGATTAGTTCTTGTAATAGTATTTGATATTAATAAATGAATATTTTGTTATTGTTGTTTATTAATGTGTTAGAAATTATATTTGTGTTATGTGTAAGTTCGTACGAACCTATAGGTTCGTAAGAACCTAGTCTGGTACGAGCTTCGGCAGGTAAGTTCGTACGAACCTAGCTGCCTATAAATACAAAGTTCGAAAATATTATTTTAAAAGCGTTTTATGAACTGAGTTCAGTAGACTAAGTTCGTACGATTCATCCTAGTTCGAATACATACGAAGTAAGGGTTTGTAAGTGAGATAGACGTGTTTTAGACACTCGTATCGTTTCTTAGAGTATTCCGCACTCTAATAAGCGTTGTTACCCCGTTGGATCCGTTCAAGGGTGACCTACAATTGGTATAAGAGCATTAGAACTTAGCGTTTAGGTTCAGGGTAAAGATATCGAGTGTTACGTAAGTTTGGACCATTAAAAGTGTGATTTTTTGCTTCCAAACTTGTTTATTATCACTTTGGGTGTTGTAGTTCAAATTTGGTCGGTTGAAAGTCACTCAAAATCACAGATCTGAGATTTTGAGTTTGTTCAACAGCCAACGTTCGAACTTGTACGGAATTTACTTTTTATTCGAACTTGTACGGCAGCATCGTACGAACTTACTTGAATCTAAGTTCTTACGAACCTACATTCGAACTTGTAAGTTCGAACAATTTGAATTTTCTTGTCAGTTAGTTCGTTTGACTTGTTCGTTGACCATTTGAACTTTAGGTGATCTAAGTTCGTACGAACCTGTCCTGTTTGACTTTTATTGACTTTGTTTTAACATGTCGAATCTCAACAAAATGATGGAAATGGATCACGATGTTGGGAAGTTGGCCTCACCTCCTAAACTCCTAAGGGGAGAAGATTACTTTTGGTGGAAAGATCGTTTTGAATCTTTCGCGAAGTACAATAATGTAAGGATGTGGATCTGCATCAAAGACGGATATGAAGCCCCAACTTATATGTTCGAAGGAAAACCAAGATTTGTTTCATATTCGTCGTTGAAGGAGGAAGAGAGAAAGATGTACGAAGCAGAGAACAAAGCGTTATCTGCTCTGACTATGTGTCTTCCTCAAGACATCAAGCACACATTCAAGAAATACGACCTCTCTAGAGAGCTTTGGCTGGCTTTAAAGAAGAGGTTTGAGGGAAATGAGCAAATAAAGGAGGGTAGAACTTATTTGCTTACTAAACAATTCTATGTTTTTAAGCATCTAAAATCTAAGTCATTACACGATATTATCATCTGATGACAGAGATAAAAAATGTTGGACTTAACTATACTGATATAGTTAAAAATAACAAACTTCTTGAGGCGTTACCGTCAAAGTGGGACATTTACACTTTGATGATAAAGAAGAGTAGCAATTATAAGACTCTCACACTTGATGAAGTGATAGGAAAACTGCGTGTTTATGACTTGAACATGCAGAGGAAAGAGACTGGATCCGATCAGGTTCAGGATTCAAGCGTTTACCACGGTAAACGGTCTGATTCCGTTGTGTCTACTAGTAATGGTGTCGCGGCTTTTTATACTGGTGAGGCTGAGACAGACTCGGCTATCAGAAATTCTGGTAGCAATGTCTGTTACATTGCCTCATCTGAAGATTCAGGGATTGATAGGAAACCAAAAACTGGGACAACAAGTGGTATCAAATCAATGCCCATGAGCATCAAGTCAGCGGAAGAGGAAGTTGCCTTACTTGCCTCTTTCATAGCCTCACGAGAAAACTTCATCAAGGGTAAGATCACGGATCCCGAATTAATAAACGAGGATGATGATCAATTGGACCAAGATGATTTAGAGGAGATCGACTTGCAGTGGCAAATGGCCATGATTGCAAGAAGAGCTCAACGATTCATGAACAGGGCTGGGAGAAACTTTGTGAGTAGCAAACTAGGTTTTGACAAGTCCAAAGTTAAATGCTATAACTGTGATGGTTTTGGGCATTTTGCTAGAGAATGTCAAAGACCTAAGAGGGAACAAACTCCTAGTCATAACGAACAGAGACACTTCAGTCAAGGTTCCTCTACTAACAAACAGAGCTCAGGAAGTAATCAGACTTCAAGAGCTCTGGTGGTTCAGTCTCAAGAAGAAGCGTATGACTGGAGTTCTATGTCTGAAAAGCCACAAGCATTCATGGCCTTCATTAGTGAATATAAGGAGGAAAGCAATGCAGGATCTGATTCAGAGAAGGACACTACAACCGAAATGGAGATTGAGATGCCAGCAGATGAAACAAGAGTCAAGCAATTGAAGTCAACTGAGAACATGAGCTCACAGGACTTCATCGCATACATGGAAAATTTGGATGCCGAAAAGCAAAAGGTATTACTTAATCTAGATTTGGTTGTTAAAGCGTGTGTTCTTTGTACTAACTTTCAGGAACAAGCTGAGAAGTTGGTAGAATCATCTGATGTGATAACATCTCAGCTCAAATCTTTAAAAGAAGATAACACTATTTTGAACATCAGAAACTCAGAACTAATAAGTAAATCAAAATCTGATAAAGCGGACATGAAATATTTGAAAGATAAGTTAAATGAGCAAAGTGTAATAAATGACTTAGCTCATGAACATATTTTAGAATTAACTAAACTGTCTACAGATAAAGAAAAGGAGTTGGCTGATGCTAAGGTTAGGATATCAGACCTTAATAAAAAATTAGAATTAAGAAAATTTTCTATCGAAACGTTAGATAGCATGCTTAGTGTTCAGAAACAACCTGGTGATCATAGGGGAATGGGTTACACTGAAAGCCCACCTCCCTTTAATCACAACTATACTTTTATTTCTGATGATATTGAGATGTCAACATTAGATGATTCTATCAATCACTCAGTAGTTCCAGGTCTAATGCAATTTGTTAGACCTGCGAAAGCTGAGATTATAAATGAACCGGAATCTACCTCGGCTGACACTTCCAAGACACCCATTTCTGAAATAAAAATAAATTTTGTAAAAGAGGTTATAATGGAAAAAGAGAGTGTCAAGGAGACCTTAAATAAAACTACTAAATTTGTTTCACCGCAATCGGTAATTGAAAATGTAAATACTAAAATCGATAAGGGTAAACAAACTGAAACTGTCTCCTCTCCTAGTTTGCCTAACTTGGACAACCAAACGGATCAAAAGGCATTGAATAGGGCTTTGTGAAATGTTCTAGCTTCGTATGCCATCAAAAGGGGCATCTTGCAAGTATTTGTCCAACCAAGGGCAAAAGTGGAAAGTCACAGGTGAAGAAAGACTAATCGCCTGTGAAATATGTTTCGTCTCCTAAAAGGAAAAAGTCTCTTGAGACGACTTATATAAAATAGAGATTGTCCAACAACAATGCAGGGACATCTGGGAGGAATGGGTTGGGAGTTAAGAGAACTTCAAGTTCTCAAAGAACACAACCTTCACAAAAATCTGTGAAGTTCACGACCAATGACAGTACTAGGAGCACTACTCCTGCTGCAGGAAGCTCTCATGGACAGTCATCCAGGTCAAAGACTCCACAGAGATTTCAAACTCCCAATAGTAGATTTACTAACCCGAATAGTAATAATAGGATTTATAATAATCTAGGGCTAAGTCTACTTCAAACCCTAGACCTGTTAATCCGAGACTTTTCCAAAAGTCTCCCGAGCGAAAGCCTAGTGGCAGTTCCTCCCATGCTCCAACGAGTGCGATTCCTAAAGCATCTAGCTCTATTAATAAGAGTAATGGATACTTGAAGGAGCTTACATTCGTTGATGAGGATGGCCGACCCAAGACCGTAGTGGCTTGGGTCCCCCTGAATGACTAATTGTTTTAAATCTACATGCAGGAGTTAACCAAAAGAGCTATTAACTGGTGGTATGTTGATAGCGTTGCTCACGGCATATGACGAGGGAAAGCAAAATCCTGTGGATTTCGTGCACAAGAAAGGAGTATATGTTAACTTTGCTGGAGCAAAAGGTGGACAAATCACGGGAGTAGGTAATGTCACAAATGGGAAAATAATGTTAGAGCAAGTCAACTATGTTAAGGAGCTGAAACATAATCTCATGAGTGTATCTCAGATTTGTGATAAAGGACATCCCGTCCATTTCACAGATAGAGAGGCATTAATACTGAAACCAGGATTTGTCATTCCAGAGGAATGGATTGTCATGAGGGCATGTAGGAAGAATGATACTTATGTGATGGATATGAGTGTTGCTGAATCTTCTCAGGAGTCGACTTGTCTAATATCAAAATCCTCACAAATCTGAGTGGTGGTATGTTGATAGTGTTGCTCACGGCATATGACGAGGGAAAGCAAAATCCTGTGGATTTCGTGCACAAGAAAGGAGTATATGTTAACTTTGCTGGAGCAAAAGGTGGACAAATCACGGGAGTAGGTAATGTCACAAATGGGAAAATAATTTTAGAGCAAGTCAACTATGTTAAGGAGCTGAAACATAATCTCATGAGTGTATCTCAGATTTGTGATAAAGGACATCCCGTCCATTTCACAGATAGAGAGGCATTAATACTGAAACCAGGATTTGTCATTCCAGAGGAATGGATTGTCATGAGGGCATGTAGGAAGAATGATACTTATGTGATGGATATTAGTGTTGCTGAATCTTCTCAGGAGTCGGCTTGTCTAATATCCAAATCCTCTGAAACTGATTCACAGTTGTGGCATAGGAAAATGGCCCACTTGCACTTCAGAAAGATGAACTTTATAGTCAAAAATGGACTAGTGCAAGGTGTTCCATTGCTGAGATTTGGGTTAGAGGACAAGTGTCTACCTTGTCTAAAAGGAAAACAACACAAGAAACCTCATAAGTCCAAAACTCAAAATTCCATTGCCTCAGCTTTTGACCTTCTTCACATGGATTTATTCGGTCCTGTGAATGCAAGGAGTATAGGTGGTAAACATTACTGCTTAGTTGTTACTGATGATTTCTCGCGTTTTTCATGGGTATTCTTTTTGGGATCAAAGGATGAGACAGCTGAAATGCTGATGACATTCTTTACCCAGATTGAATATCAATATGGTCAAGGAGTCAAGAAAATTAGAAGCGACAATGGCCTAAAGTTCAAAAACTCGGTGATGAACGTCTTTTGCTTAACAAAGGAATTTAGCATCAGTTTAGTGCACCCTATGAGCCACAGCAAAACGGAGTCACAAAAAGAAAGAATAGAACCTTAATTGAAGCAACAAGGACAATGCTGGCTAATTCAAAGCTCCCTGTCATTTTCTGGGGAAAAGCAGTGAATACAGCTTGTCATGTACTTAACAGGATTTTAACCGTCAAAAGACATAACAAAACGTGTTATGAACTTTTAAACGGTAGAAAACCAAACCTTAATGGTCTTAAACCCTTTGGTGTTCTCTGTACATTATTGAAGACCAAAAATCAACCAAAATTTGGTGAAAAGGCTGACGAAGGATTTTTCCTAGGTTATGAGGCCGGCTCTCCAAACAAAAGGGTCTTCAATAAAACATCTGGTAGAGTTGAGATTGTATACAACATACAAGTCACATCTTATACCCCAGCAGTACAAACTGGACCAGAATGGTTATTCAATTATGATGCTGTCTTCAAATCTTTTAATCTTCCTATCCTAAGTGACATTGACACGTTAGGATTAGAACATGTAGTACTGGATGACGGTGAAAACAATGGTTTTGCACCTAGATCTAGTGTTCCTTGTTCAGAAGATTCCGTTGATAAAGGGAAAGATATTAGTGTCGATCCTATTGCGGATAGCAATCCAAGTCTGAATGACATTCCATCCTCTTGAGAGGTTACAGATTCTGTGCAAGAAATTGCTGAGGATGAAGTACCACCTCCGGGGGAGATTGGATCAAATCTAGGATCTGACCTACCGGTTGATACTACGATTTCGACTCGTGTGAACAAATATCATCCAATTGATAACATAATTGGTGATCCAAGTTCTCAAGTGAAAACTCGTAGAGAAATATCTGACAGCACGAGCGTCTATGTGTCGATCCAAGATACTGGAATAATTCATAAATGCTTGTACAGCTGTTTTATTTCTCAATTAGAACCGAAAAATATCCAAATGGCTCTTAAAGAGAACTCCTAGGTAGAAGCAATGCAAGACGAGCTTGCACAATTCAAGAAGCTCAAAGATTGGAGCTAGTTGATCTACCAAAAGGAGAATTTGCAATAGGCACCAGATGGGTGTTTAAGTGCAAACGAGATGATAGAGGTGTTGGGACATGTTATTGTGACAACAGATCTAGCTTGTAATAGGACTAGTGTATTTATAGTCAAATTTGTATAATTGGTTTAGACTCGTAAATATATGATATTAACTTGTTATTATTATTTGTTAAATGTTATTAGACAAATATCAAATTCAAGTTAAAGTCAAATTCGCGAAATGAGAAGTCAACTCGCAGGTTTGACCTACGAGTTGAGATCTCACCTCGCAGATGATCTGGATTCGCAGCCTTGCGAATTGAGATCTGGGCTCGCAGCCATCTGGGCTCGCAGACCATCTGGGCTCGCAGACCCATGGCCTGCGAGATGAGTCAACTCGCAAAGCCCATGGCCTGCGAGTTGAACCAGATATATATATTTAAATGCTGCTCAAATGTTAAGATATCTTAGTATCCGTGCCATTATTACACACAACAAAATATTATTATATTCTCCTCGTTTTTCGTGCAGATATAAAGGCTATTATTATATATGCTCGGTTTTGATTGTTTAACACTAGTTAATATCAAAACGAAGCTTGTTAATTAATAACAAAGTTATATAAGCCATAAACCTAAAGTATTGAGGGATTCCGCACCTCAATACCTTAAAGATAATCCGTTATCGAACCAAGATCTAGCGACCTTACAATTGGTATCAGAGCTTTCGGGCTTAGAAACGTTGTGATTACAAAGTTTTTGGTTATATAAGAACTTTGGGGTTGTTTTACGAACGAAATTTACTGATTTATTCGTAAAAATACCAAAAAGTTTCAGTTCCCAGATTTCGAGGCGCCGTTTTGCGAGTTGAGATTCAGCTGCTAACTGAGTTCCTCTGCGAGTTGAGATTCAGCTGCGAACCGAGTTCCCTTGCGAATTGAGTTCCACTGCGAGCTGAGTTTCCTGGGAGCTGAGATTTCTGCGAGCTGATTTTTCTGCGAGTTGACTTTACTTGCGAACTGAGTTTAGTTGCGAGTTGAGATTACTGAATTCGCAAGATAACTTGATTTTTGACTTTAAAATGTCTGATTTGAGTCGAATGATCGAGATGGAACACGAGGTTGACAAATCTAATGTTCCACTGAAGCTACTCAGACTTGAAGACTATTATGGGTGGAAAGACAGATTTTAAAGTTACTGTAGATTCCACGACATCACCATCTGGCTGTGTATTAAGAACGGATATGTTGCACCTACAGCTGAGGTAGGGAATGCAACTGTGATTGTGCCTTACGACAGAATGAATGACAATCAAAAGAAGGAATTCACTATTGATAATAAGGCACATTCATCGATAAAAATGAGCCTTCCCAAGGAAATCAATCACCAATTGAAGTCCTTTCACACAACTAAAGAGCTCTGGAATGCTCTAGAGAGGAAGCCCTCAGGTGAAGGCAGGCAAGTGTAATCTTCTGAAAAAGCAGTTTATGGTATTTAAAGCTTTTAGAGAAGAGGACCTTGAAGCCTACACTACCCGATTTTATCATTTATTAAGTGAACTTGATGACCACGAGATTTTCTACAATGACAAGGAGAAAACCGACAAATTCATTGAGGGTTTGCCTTGTAAATGGGAAATGTATGGTATCATGCTTAAGGATAATGATGAGAGATATGCCACCATGACCCTAGAGCAGGCAATTGATAAGCTAAGGGGTTATGATTTCTCTAAAAAGACGAGAGATACAGATTCTGATCATCTACAGAATCTTGGTCTATATCATGGAAAGACCAGTATCTCTAATTCTTCATCCAATTCGACCACTACATTGTTTGCTGGTGAAATTGATGAATTCGGAGAAATGTTGACCGAGGATATGTGCTTCATAGCTTCGGATGGCGGTGAAAAACGAAGCAGGAACACTACCTCTGATAAGTCCACTCAAGGGCATCATAAGATGCCGATAAGTGTGAAGTCAGCTGAACAACAACTCTCAGTGCTGGCATCGTTCGTTGCTTCCTATGAAAACTACATTCAAGGGAAGATCAATGATCCTGCACAATTTGATGAGGACTACGATCAAGTAGATCCCGATGACTTAGAGGAGATGGACCTTCAGTGGCAGCTTGCAATGGTGTCAAGGAGGGTTAAGAATTTCCTGAATTAAACGGGTAGAAGAGTTGTTGGAAACCGACCTGGATTCGACAAATCCAAGGTAAAGTGTTAAAACTATCAAGGTTACGGACACTTTTCCAGGGAATGTCAACGACTGAAGGTTGATACTGGCGCTGCAAAACAAGACTCGGGAAGTACTTTGACTTCCAAAGTCTTAGTAGTTCAGCAAGTAGATGGTTCCTATGATTGGTCCACTCAGCCTGAGCAAGCCCTCATGGCTGAGATAGACGATCAAGAGAAACCAACTGAATCAACATCATACATGCCAACTGCTGAGGAACCTCAAGCTAATGTGCCACACATAGAAGTCAAGGGGAGTGATGAAAATGTGCTCTACATCAACTCGACTGAAGAGATGAGTCCCGATGACTTTGTTGCATACATGGCTGATGTTCAGACAGACAAGAAAAAGGTTTGTCTTGATCTTCTTACTCTTGCTGATGTTTGTTATTTGGTTACTGATTTACAAACTCAGGTTAGTGTATTTGCTGAATCTAACAAAACCTTAACATCTGAATTAGATATAGCTAAGAGTGATGTTCGTAGGTTAGGTGAGGATAAGCTAGCACTGACTGAAAAGATTAAGAGTGATGCCTTAGATAAGACTAGTCTAACTGACATAATTAATGAACAATGTGTTAAGATAGACGGGTTATATCTAAACCTTAATGAGCTAAATAGAAATATTGCTATTAAGGATAAAGAACTCTCAGAGTCAAACATGAAGTTAGTTGAGCTAAATAGAAAACTTGAAGGTTATAGGACATCTTCTTTGACCTTAGATAGAATCATTAGCTCACAACGTAGTGTGAAGGATGTAACTGGCCTAGGTTACTCTGAGGTTCCTCCGCCTTTTAATGCCAATTACACTGCTACTACTTCCATTGACTTAGAGATGACAGATGCGAATCCTGAGACTGGGATTTGGAATTTAAACAGTCTGACGCATCTGAGACTCAGAAGGATACTATTAATGACCCATCATTAGACAAGAGTACAGTCAAATCATTCACTAAAGTGCAGTTTGTATCAAGTGGAATGATTGGTAGTATTAATGTAAATGATGAGGTAATTAAGAAACAGAAGGATATACCTTCAGTGTCTTCTAATCAGACAAAGAAAGAGACTGCTAAGACTGCTAAGTCACGAAAGCAGATGTCATGCTTCAAGTGTCATCAAAAAGGACACGTATCTTCTTGTTGTCCCAATAAGAAGACGGAAGCTACTCCTAAGTGCGAGAACAGTGATAAGCCTCAAAACATCTCTAGTTCGAGCACAGACAGGTTAGGTACCAGACCGGGAATTGGTATTAAACCTGTAAATGCTCTGAAAAGAGATGCTTCTCACAGTGTCTCGCCACCCAAACCTAAACGGCCTGAACACTTTAAAGATCAAGTGCCGTCGAGGTTTATGACTCCCATTAGGAACCATAGTCGTTATGAAATTGGTTCTACTTCAAGGAACCAAAGTCATAATGAGAATGGTTTTACGTCTCGCACACAAGGAGTTAACCAAGGGTCCTACAATAGTCGTAACCAAGGGCAAAAATCCCAGGGTTATGTATCGGGGAGGGTTGGAAATCAGTCAACTCATAGACCCAGGACCACTAATCATCAGCAAGCTGATGCTCCTTCAAAGGTGACCAAAGCTCCTAATGGAAAGGATGGTTACTTTAAAGAGCTACAGTTTGTAGATGATAAGGGACAAACCAAGACCGTAATGGCTTGGGTCCCTCTTGATAACTGATTGTGTACAACTTGTATGTGCAGGAGCAGACTGGGAACAATGATAATTGGTGGTATGTTGATAGTGGATGCTCTAGGCACATGACAGGAACCAGAAGTCTACTGACAGACTTCAGAGGTGGACTGAGACAAGGAGTGCACTTCGCTGGTGATAAAGGAGGAGTAATTACTGGGAAAGGAAAAGTATCGAATGGAACTTTGACTCTAGAGGATGTGAATTATGTTGAAGAACTGACGCACAACCTAGTGAGTGTTTCCCAAGTCTGTGATAAAGGTCACCCTGTTCTCTTCACTGAGAAAGAGGCCTTGATCCTGAAGCCGGGATTTATTATTCCTGACAAATGGATACTGATGAAAGCTCCAAGGAAGAAGGACATTTATGCTATCAACATGAATGCTCCTATCACTTCAATGGAGTCTACTTGTCTGTTATCCAAGGCTTCAGAATCAAACTCTCTCATATGGCATAGGAAAATGGCACACCTGAATTTTCGTAAAATGAACTACATAACAAAACATGAGTTAGTTCTGGGTGTACCACCGAAGATTTTTGCATTTAAAAACAAGTGTATATCCTGCTTGAAAGGAAAACAACATAAGAAACCACACAAGTCTAAAACTGTGAACTCTATTTCCTCGCCTTTTGAGTTGCTACATATGGATCTCTTTGGCCCAATAAGCAAGAGAAGCATAGGTGGCAAATGGTACAGTCTGGTTGTCACAGACGATTTCTCTAGATTCTCTTGGGTATTCTTTTTGGGATCTAAGGATGAAACTCCAGGCATTCTTATGGAGTTTCTAGATCTAATAGAGAATATCTATAGAAAAAGAGTTAAGAGAATTCGTAGTGACAATGGGACTGAGTTCAAGAATTCTACGTTGAATGTATATTACTTAAGCAAAGGCATACAACATCAATTCAGTGCACCATATGAACCTCAACAAAATGGTGTTGCTGAAAGGAAGAATAGAACTCTAATTGAAGCAGCAAGAACAATGCTTGCAGATTCAAGGCTTCTGGTCATATTTTGGGCAGAAGCAGTGAATACAGCATGTCATGTTCTCAATCGGGTTCTTACAGTTAAAAAGCAAAACAAGACATGTTATGAGCTTTTGAACAATAAGAAACCGAACTTAAAAGGGTTTGAACCCTTTGGAGTTTCATGTACGTTGTTGAAGACAAGTCATCAACCTAAATTTGGTGAGAAGTAGTTTATAACTCACCAAACAAACGGGTCTTCAATAAATCTTCGGGACGTGTTGAAATAGTTTATAACATTGAAGTTACGAGCTATACACATGACTCGCATAAGGGATTGGATTGGCATTTTTGACTACTCAGATCTCTTCAAGTCATTTAAAGTCCCTATCAGTGACTATGTTAGTAATTCAGATATTCCTGAGCATTTATTGTCGGGAGATGAGGATACTACTCCTTCTCCAACATCGAATGCTCAAACGTCTGATGTTAGGACTATTGTCGATACTGATGTGGTCTCTCCTATTGAGTCACAACAACCTCAAGATGATATACCTCAAGAGTGTGAAGATCCTGAAATTGCTTCTCAAAGGACTGTGGATGATATTCTCAATCCTCTGAGACAATTAAGGATGTCAACTACTAATGATGGTATACCACCTTTGGAGGAAATTGGTGCTAACTTACAGGATGATATTCCAGTCGAACCTGTTACTTCAACAAGAATGAATAAGAATCATCCGATTGATAATATCATCGGTGATCCAAATTCTCCTGTTCTGACTCGGAATCAAACTAAAGCTAGTACATCCACTTACTCGAGCTTGTATGCTGAAATGAACGAGACAGGGATTTCGAATCTATGTCTATATTCATGTTTTATCTCACAAATTGAACCTAAGAATGTTCAGATAGCATTGAAGGAAAATTCATGGGTCGAGGCAATGCAGGAAGAATTATCTCAGTTCACAAAATTGCAAGTTTGGGAGTTGGTTGATCTACCCGTTGGAGAATATCCAATTGGAACTAGATGGGTATTTAAGTGCAAGAAAGATGATCGGGGAATCGTGATTCGCAATAAAGCTCATCTAGTTGTCCAAGGTTTCAATCAACAAGAGGGGATTGATTACAATGAAGTGTTTGCACCTGTGGCTAGGCTTGAAGCAATTAGGTTATTCTTAGCGTTTGCAGCCTCAAAGAAAATGAAAGTATTTCAGCTGGATGTTAAGAGTGCCTTCTTGTATGGCAAAGTCAAAGAAACGGTGTATGTTTCTCAACCACCGGGATTTACTGATCCAAAGTATCCAAATAGAGTATATCGTCTTGATAAGGCTCTATATGGACTACATCAAGCTCCGAGAGCGTGGTATGAAACACTGTCTACTTATCTTCTTGAGAATGATTATACAAGAGGAAGAATAGATAGTACACTCTTCGTCAAATGGAAAAAGAGAGACTTTCTACTTGTTCAAGTATATGTTGATGTGACAACCCTCGAAAATCGGTACTTCCCGTACACCTTAATATCATGCATTCTTACGCTAATTCCCTATCTAATGAAATCAAACTTGATTTAACCAAGGTAAGCCTAGCACAAGCCCACATTTGCACATTTTGGTGCACACTACTATGATGCTTGAAGCATCTCGTTATATGATTATGAGAAATTCAAAATAGATCCGATGATTCCGATAAACACAAACGTTGGTGATAAGCATTTCCTAAACAACGTAAAGCTAATCAATAATGGTTATTTACCTATACTCTTACGTTAAGGCTTAAAGCCGTTTATCTCAAGAGACTTAAGAATCAAGCTTAGACGATTAAAGCTTAACCAACGAAGAAAGGTAACACGAGATTCACTAAACGAAACACAAACTCTTACAAATGAATTAGAATTTTACTAACCATATCGCAACCTACGTTAACCCCCCTAATGATGCTTGCTAGCACCTAAAACACCAAACTTGAAACCAAGTAGCTCAAGCATGTCAAATTAATTCCAAGCTTCCTAGCACATAGCTCAAACTAAATCAAGCAACTAGGTAGCTAACTTAAATTAATTCCAAGCTACCTAGCAAGCATGTCACTTAAATTCCTCCTCCTTGCCTTCTTGCTTAAATTAAATCAAGCTAGTTAACTAGAATGACAACAATTAGGAAATGCAGATTTTTCCTTTCCTTTCTCTTTGTCTAAGTAGCATGGTTCTTAACCTTTCCTTTCTCCTCCCTTGCAACTTGCTTGATGGGACTAAGCACCTCCCATCAAGACTTTCCCTTGCTTTGCTTCTCAATAAGGAAAGGAGTAACACAAGATACGTATCACACACACGACACATTTCAAAAATCTGCACACATTTTCTCTCAACTTTTCCCTCTCATTTCACCTTCTTCATCCATCTTTGAAGATCAACCACCACCCCACCACCATAAGACCACCATGAAACCACTATAAACCACCACCATTTTACATCATTCTTCACCATTTCTTGAGCTCTTGAACATCAAACTAGTAGATTGAGTATTAAAAGGAGCTTTTGGGTTGAAGTGCCAAGTTCTTACTCTTCTTTTCTTTCCATTTCATCCTAACACCATTGTAAGGAAACTCCTCCTCTTGATCTTGTCATTTCCTACATGTAAATATCTTTCATGCTAAATGTTCACTCTCATGTTTAGATCAATTAAATGTATGTTAAAACTAAGTTAAATGTGTTTCTATTGATCAAGAACTAGATTTCAATAAGAAGAGTAACTAACATGATTAGATTTGTGATTGTTATGTATTAAGAGATGTTTTGGAATCTTGTTAGAAATATCACATTTGGGATTAGGAACATAGTACATATTGTTAAAATGCCAAAAAATGGGTTTCAAAAGTTAAAAATCGAGTTTGAAATCATTTTGAGAAAAACAAGGTCTGGCCGGATTTGGCCTTCACGCGTACGCGTGAGCAATTCACCCGAACGCGTGAAGCCAAATTTTGGCCTTACCCGGACGGGTGAATCTCCAGACCTGACTTTCTGTTCGAAATTACACGGACGAACAACATCTTCACCCGGACGCGTGAGCTTACCCGGACGGGTAAGGCATATTTCAGGTTCAAAAAAAAAAAAAAAAAAAAAAAACGAAACCGATTTGAACTTGAATTCGAGAAACTTTAATCTAGGAAAACTTTCGTTTTACTTGCGACATTTTCGGAACAATTTTGGAGGGAAAATCAAAAACGAAACCGATTTGAATTCCAGGAAACGAGTCTTACAAACCAAACCTAATGTGAAAGTAGAATTACTTAACCCACACTTTGATCGACAAAAACAACGATGTTTTCAAGGAACATACATATATATATATATACAAAACTATCACCAACGGATCATATGCTTTTCGAAAACGAAACACATTTCCCACATTACTGATTGAGTGAACAACTGGCATAGATATGCGGGTAGCTATCTACTTATATCAACCTAGGTGTGCGGGTAGCCACCTACTATTACAAATCTAGATATGCGGTTAGCTATCTACTTACACAAACGACCTCATGCGTTTAGGGCGCTAGGAGGCTTTTCGGGCAAATACACTTATTACTTGCTAGCACTTTCATAAGCTCACCAGGTGAGTTCACAGCCCCTATTTTAGTGCTTTTTACTGCTTTATAAACTTGGGGTGAAAAACATATGTACTGTTTACATACAAACTGATTTCATGCGATGATTGAAAACCTGACAACGAATCCTTGTGCGAACCTATGTTAAACTAGTTGTAGTGCATAGAAGTCCTCATGACTACAAACTGTAACCATTAGCTAGATGACGCTAGCCACCGAATATGCGAATAGTACTATTGGGATGACATCCCTCCCACTTTTGTTAGTCATGCTAACTGCCGACTGTATGTCGAGACGAGGAGCGTATATTTTATTGTCCCAGGCACAAACAATTAAAGTCGTGGTTTGGTTATAGGCCTATGTGTCGTCACTTTAACTCGAGAGGTCTAGCTAACCTTCGGGGGATCACAGTCAGCTATTTATTGTTTTAAACAGTATATCATCGTACTATTTGCCATGGATGGCACAAACAACTTGTGAGACGTTTACTAAACTTTTGGTTTGATTGACGATATCTTAAACCTGTGAATTTCACTCAACAATTTTGTTGACCCTTTTAACTATGTTTTTCAGGGAATTAGCAGCGATGTAAGATCATGCATGCATACTTTTGGGACCCTTGCTCACCACGATGAATAGGATGCCATCCTTTTGATAAATATTGAAATTATGATTGGCGATTAAAATGTTAATCATATTGATTTGCTAAACATCTATTGTTTTGTAAACACGATGAACATGTAACCGTGTTATTTAAACTATTTATGGCATTCTAAGTATATGTTTGCGATAATCATACGCTTATTGATCGTTCTCGTCACGCCCCCGAGCTTCCGCACTTATTACTCGTTAAACGATTTTATCGGGGTGTGACAGTTGACGATATCATCTTTGGGTCATCTGACGAAAAGATGTGTAGTGAATTTGAACAAGTTATGAAGAACAAGTTTGAGATGTCAGCAATGGGTGAATTGACATTTTTCTTAGGATTGCAAGTCGATCAAAAGAAAGATGGATATTTCATTCATCAGATTAAGTATACTAATGAGCTTCTAGAACGATTTAAGATGGAAGAATCTAGAGTTTTTCATACTCCTATTCCGGAAGCTCATGGTATTGGTCCAGATACATCGAGTGATAGAGACGTGGATCCTACTCTTTATAGGGCCATGATTGGATCACTGATGTATCTAACAGCATCAAGGCCTGATATAATGTTTGCAGTATGTGTCTGCGCAAGATATCAAGCTACTCCTAAAGAATCTCACATGCAAGCTGTAAAACGAATTCTTCGTTACCTCAAAGGGAAGCCGAAGCTGGGACTTTGGTATCCGACTGATGGAGACTTAGATTTTGTGGCTTACACTGATTCTGATTACGGAGGATGCAATCAGAATAGAAAGTCTACAACCGGTGGATGTCAATTCCTAGGAGGTAGACTGGTCTCTTGGCAGTGCAAGAAGCAAACCTCAGTCGTCATTTCTACATGTGAAGCTGAGTATGTTGCAGCTGGCAGCTGTTGTTCTCAAGTTCTGTGGATACAACAGCAACTGCTTGATTATGGGCTGAGTATAACAAATACTCCTATGATGATTGATAATGAATCAACGATCTCTATAACCAATAATCCGGTCAAGCACAGTAAAACTAAACACATTGATATTCGACATCACTTTATTAGAGACTGTGCTGAGAAGAATCTGATAAAGTTAGCTAAGGTTCCATCCGTGGACAATTTAGCAGACTTATACACCAAAGCGTTCGACAGAGCTCGATTCGAGTAATTGGTGCAACTAAATGGAATGAGAAATCCAGAGGATTAGTCTTCCATAGAGTTATTTTGTAATAATTAGCTGTTCTTATTTATTAGTTGTTTATGTTTATTAAAAAATAAAAAAATAAAAAAAAATAAAAAAATAAAGGGTTAGGCGTATGGCATTCATTTGCTTGTTACCTAAGGGGAATCGCCTCCAATAAGGGTTAATTCTTTATCAACTGGGAAATGATAGTAAATTAGAGGAATCGGCTTAATAATTGTAGGTAAAAGTCTTAAGTCATATGTGTTAGCAGATTCAAATTAGTTACATGAACTTTACATCTTTCAAACCAGGCTTTTACTTATCTTTATTTTAGTATACATCCCTCTCCACACTTTATAACTTGCTTGAAAACTTTAGATCTTGACAACTTCATTATATGATGTACTGGTAGGCAAATTCTGCTTTGATTTCTGAGCATATAATAAGCTATAAATCTTCTGTGTGTTATCTCGTGTGATTTGCTATATGATGTATGACATAAGTCTTAATTGATGAAGGACAGTCTGAGCATACACTGTTATCAAGAATTTATGAAATTATATCAAGACAAATAATAAGAATTATGGCTATTAGTAAAACTACTGGTGTCTTTATTGTACTAAGTACAGACCTGACTCCTTTAGTTTTGCCAATGGTTTCAAGTTTGTTTTGTCTATACTAAGGGATCTTATGTTGTACTAAGTACAGATCTAGAACCACTAGTATCTACAAAACGGGTTTGATGTTTGTCACATTTTAAATTCACTCAAGGGTAGTCATATGCTTCGAAAAGAACATCATTTAGTGACCTCTATCTTGCACGTGAAAGATACAGTGTTATGTGTTCACTTGATCTCTTAGTATGTCATATCTTGGATCACATTAGGTAATACACATACAAACAATAAAAGTTCGCTTGGAAATCAATGTAGACTTAGTTTATATGGATTATAATACCGGTAATCGTCTTGAACTGTCTGTGATAATTAATCACTTCATTTTGATGAGAATGATATATTCGGTGGAGATCGGTAACCAAGTTATACTTTTATAAATGTAAGTTGAACAATGGTTAAGTTGTGAGATTTTGTGTAACTTATTGTGAATTTCATGAGATAATGAATACTAACAATCTACTCAGAATTTTTACTCATCAATTGGTTCAGCTGTTTCCTTCTAATATGATCCCGCTGTCGATATTTTCTTAACGCCCTCAATTAGGATGTATTTTATTTTATTTTACTTTTCGTCTATGTGTTTCATTAATACAAGGGTACTTGATACCAATGTCTATTATGAATCATTGTCGTTTATTTTATTTTATTTTATTTTTATGCATTTGTTCGTATCTACTTTAATTTTAATTTTATTTTATTTATGTTTTTGTCGTCCGTATTATCGTAGGTTTACATCACAAGTGAAAAATATTTTTATTTTAGACTTGTATGTGCGCGCTTTTCTTAGACAAAACAAGTGAAAAAATACTTTATTTTAGACTTGTTTATTTTTGGGACTTAAAAATTACATTTTTAATTAAAATGTATTTTTTTTAGACAAATATTGCGAGTTGAACTCAACTCTGTGAGTTGAGTTCTGCGAGCCGACTTGACTTGCGAGTCCAACTGGCTTGCGAGTTGAGTTCTGCGAGCCGAGTCCAAATGGTATAAAAGGCTGCGAGTTCACAAAGTCTCACACAGTCCTGCGAGTTCAAACTTCTTTGGGAATTGACAGTTGCGAACCGAGATTTATTACATTTCATTTTTGAAATTTCTGTTTGAGGATCGGACTTTTCACCTCTTACATATTATTCATCTTTGATTTGTGAACATTTTGAGGTATGAAACAAAGAATTTCATCGCGTATTTAACCTCTAAATCGACATTTTAAGAAAATGAGGGTTTTGGTTTTAAATAATTTCAAAAATCACTATAATGATGCTCAAATGAACACGAAACCTTAGGGTTTATGTTAATTGGAGTAATCTGAACATTATAGCATAACCTGATTGCCCAATAACTCGCCAAAAATTAAACTTTTTAAATGATGTCATCATGGCAGCCCACTCCTGCGAGTCCACTTGACATGTTTACTTGCGAGTCCACTTTGCGAGTTGACTTGCGAGCTGACTTGCGAGTTGAACTTGCGAGTTGACTGGTCTTGCGAGTTGACATTGTTTGACTTGTTTGACTTGTTGACTTGCGAGTTGAATCTTGCGAGTTGACTTGCTCTGCGAGTTGAACTGTTCTGCGAGTTGAACTACTTGCGAGTTGACTTGCTCTGCGAGTTGATTTGCTCTGCGAGTTGAACTACTTGCGAGTTGACTTGTTTGACTTATTTTGACTTGTTTGACTTACATCCTTTTAATTTAACTTACGGACTCTAGATTCATTAAGATTAAGAGTTATAATTTAAATTATTAAATGATTATTCGTGTTGACTTAACTGTGAACGCGACAAAATCCATACTTTTAATTTATAAGACTTATGACCTAGTGTAATAAGTTATATACGTTTAAAAGTGTAAATATTTGTGTTAGACTTATTGATTTTATATAATTAACGACTGTAATTGTTAATTAAGTCTCACCACTTAATAGTTCAATTAAGGGTCGTAGATTATATAAGGTTATCAATATATGTTAAACTTATTGTCTAACATTGGTGTGATTTTTGATATTACAGAAATGGCTCGACAATTCGTTGGACATCATAATGTTCTGGTTGATTTGGACGTCAATGCACGTGGTGCATCCAGGGTCGCTCGGATTCTTACGTTTCTGGGCCGATCAAGGATCCAATATGCTGTCACGGCGTCCCCCGCATTGTCTCGAGATTTATTAACTCAATTCTGGGCAAATATTGAGTATGACACAGTGGTGAATCCTCCGGTAATTCGAACGAGGGTTAATTATCACCCTGTTGCCTTCTCCTCTACTGACATTCGGACTATCCTACAGCTGGGCTCTGCCGAGCAGGAAGATGGACCGACCGTGTTTTCTTCTGACTTTATCGAGGGAGCTCTGGGACGTATGGGCTACGTAGGGCCGATGCGTGGACGTCAATTCCTAAAGGCGTTAGTCTTCGGGGAATGGAGATTCTTGTGGCATGTTCTTGTCACTATTTTTGGGCCGAAGAAGGGAGGATATGACGAGCTGAGCTCTTCTCTCCTATCTGCTGTACTGTCACTGGTTTATAACAAACCATACAGTTTTTTTGATTACATCTTTGGGGAAATCGTTCGCCAAATCTTGGGGGGTGTTAGATCTCAATTTATGATTTACCCGAGATTCTGCATGCTCCTTATTCGAGCCAATATCCCTGATCTGCCGGTTGTTCAACCAGATATTCAGGTGGATACCATTGGGCTACGGGCATATAATGCGATGTTTATGCAAACCTCTCGCAGATTCGAGATGC
Source organism: Logfia minima (assembly GCA_963921325.1). Taxonomy (NCBI): domain Eukaryota; kingdom Viridiplantae; phylum Streptophyta; class Magnoliopsida; order Asterales; family Asteraceae; genus Logfia; species Logfia minima. The sequence goes on from OY992766.1 coordinate 15,062,138, forward strand.
AGCCACAGCTGACCGAGCTGTTTTGATTTTTGATTAATCCAGAGTATGTGACGCCACCGAATAATGGTTGGCTTGATATTGATGTGGCCGAGGGTGCACCTGAGCCACAAGAATTGATTGAGGAAGTTCTGGATCAGGCAAATCAGCCAGGTCAACAGGTGGATGTTGAGGTTGCTGCACAGCTGGTGCAAGAGGTTTTGGTCCAACATGATGACGCCACTGATCCGGACTTTAGAGAGATAGATCAGTTTTCGGCTGAGGGTCCGAGTACTTCTGGACCACCTCCACCTACTGAGGCACCTGATGCTGCTGGACCATCGGGACGAGACGGAGAAGCTGCTTCTGCTTCTGAGTCTGATTTCGATGATGATGATGATGATGAGTCAGGACCACCTGGGTTTGTCTCTGGAATTTCAGAAGGGATGATTCGTCAAGGATCAAAATTGATTATGGATCCGGCTCTGAAGTTAAAGAGGAAAGCCGTTGATCAGGATCCCGACTTCGTTATTGTCGAAGAAGATGAAGATGAAGAAGAAGAGGAGGAGGTGCTTGTTACTCGACCTCGCAAGCTGATCAAGCAAACAGCTTCAACCTTTGCAGCACCTATACAATCAAGTACTACGCCCTCAGAGGTTGAAATGATTGATGCTATAGTTAGTCCTTCCACACACCCAACCACCAAATCCAGCAGGGTTGCGGCGCGTCTTTTGACCGATGTTGCTACAGAGATAGCAAAGAAAATGCAACCGTCCGCTCCCACACCGCCAACCACCACTGATGCTGCTCCTTCAACCTCACCAAAGACTGATGCTGAACGCATTACACAATTGGAGTCTAGGGTTCGAGAGTTGCAGAGAGTTGCTAACACTTTTGCCACACAGCTTCTACAATTGTCAGACAATGTCACTACACAGAACAATGCTTACTCACTGCTACTCAAGACCAACAGCACTTTGGTAGATGACGTGGCTGAGAAGCAACGACAACTTGACCGTCTCTCTCATCGTATTACATACTTAGAACAGAACCAGCCATCTCAAGGGGAGAAAGCTGCAATTGAGAAGGCTGCATTGGAAGAAGTTTGTAAAGAGGATGAGCTGGCTAAGAAGAGCCGAGATGATGAAGACGATGATCCCGCAGCTGGAAAAGAAAGTGAGCTGGCTGGTCCTTCAACGACTGGTCAGCAGACTACAATTCAGGGGGAGTCTGCTGAAGCAAGTGGTAGTGGAGCTGGTGCTGGTACTGAAAAGGGTGGAGCTGAAGAAGGTGACACTTGTATTAATATAGACTTATTGTAATTATTAATACATTGTAATTTTGTACTTGTAATATATTTCTGTAATTAAGATGTTTGAACTTGAATGTGTAAAACATTTATGTTTAAATGTTATAATTATGAATGGTTGTAAATTATAAGACTTTTTTAATCTTAAATTGACCATGCTCAATGAAAGATTTATAAGTATACATAATATATGATGTTCGTATATTATAAGACCTATTCAAAATCTTAGATTGATTATGATAATCGATGAAAGATTTGAATAAGTGTATATATAATATATTTTAAATACACAAATGGATTAATAAGAAAAATCTTAGATTGATTCAGGGAAATCAATGAAAGAACTTATGATATTAATCTATTTGTGTATGTATTTCTATAGGTCTTGAAATGTTGAACTTATCAGATTCTGAAGGCGACATGCCAGATGAATTAGATGAGGACATTGACTTTGACCTTGAAGAAAGAGAGTTTGTTCCTCCTGAGGATTGGACTTCCAGTTTTGAAGTTGGGGCAGACGAGTGTGTAGATCTCGACGCTGATATTGATGAACACATCGTAAGCCCATCTACAACTAAAGTGATCATCCAGGAAGAAGATGGAGAAAGGGTTGTTGATGTAGATGACAATCAACCAGTTCTAAATCAGAAGATGTGCTTCCTGAAAAACTCAGAAACAATCCTATGTTCAGACCCCTGAAAAGGAGAAAGAAGAAGATTGGAATGTCTGAGGTAGATATCACTGGAAAGAAAGTACCTAGAAAGGGAATAATCGGATGGTACTATGACTCTGAGCTAAAACTGTTTGCTATCAAAAGGTTTGACGGAGTTCAATATCTTGATAAGAAGCTTAAAGTTTTTAGTTCGCTTCCTCGATTTGAGATTCGAGACTTGGCACGCTTAGAATTGAAGAACCCCAGTAATGATCCATATGCAAGATATGTTGAAAGAATAATCAAGACTGAAGGTCGCTCAATGAAGTTTGAAAAGATAAAGCCAAGAGTCGGAAAGACAATCAAATTACAGGAACGCATTCAAAGAACTAAAAGAAGATTAAGGAAGAAAACTTATCTAGCTGTCAAGTGTGTACAGCAGATACCGCTGAAGACAATGCCACAGAATATTCTGGGAAATCTTCTGAATTGGCACGTGGATTCAGAGACTGGTGAAGCTGTCATGGTTGAAGCTGATGATGAAGTTGAAGGAGGAGAAAGAGTGATTCTGACAGTCTATGACCATCGACACCTGATGAATCTGTCGAAGAAGGACCTATTGAAGTTAAACGAAAACAGGATCTTGACGACTGAAGCATGGGTTATCGAATGATGGTGAAGACTTGCGTCAGAATGAAGATTCATATGGGCAGTAGAATTTACAAGTAAAGACCAAGGACAAAGTTGAAGATAACGACGCTAGAGCTATTGTCAAAGGGAGTCTGTTGGGACATGTTATTGTGACAACAAATCTAACTTGTAATAGGACTAGTGTATTTATAGTCAAATTTGTATAATTGGTTTAGACTCGTAAATATATGATATTAACTTGTTATTATTATTTGTTAAATGTTATTAGACAAATATCAAATTCAAGTTAAAGTCAAATTCGCGAAATGAGAAGTCAACTCGCAGGTTTGACCTACGAGTTGAGATCTCACCTCGCAGATGATCTGGATTCGCAGCCTTGCGAATTGAGATCTGGGCTCGCAGCCATCTGGGCTCGCAGCCATCTGGGCTCGCAGACCATCTGGGCTCGCAGACCCATGGCCTGCGAGATGAGTCAACTCGCAAAGCCCATGGCCTGCGAGTTGAACCAGATATATATATTTAAATGCTGCTCAAATGTTAAGATATCTTAGTATCCGTGCCATTATTACACACAGCAAAATATTATTATATTCTCCTCGTTTTTCGTGCAGATATAAAGGCTATTATTATATATGCTCGGTTTTGATTGTTTAACACTAGTTAATATCAAAACGAAGCTTGTTAATTAATAACAAAGTTATATAAGCCATAAACCTAAAGTATTGAGGGATTCCGCACCTCAATACCTTAAAGATAATCCGTTATCGAACCAAGATCTAGCGACCTTACAAGAGGGATAGTAACACGGAACAAAGCAAGGCTAGTTGTTCAAGGATTTAATCAATAAGAAGGAATAGATTATATTGAGGTGTTCGCACCAGTAGCAAGGCTAGAAGCAATTCAATTGTTTCTGGCATATATTGCACATAAAATAATTAAAGTTTATCAACTCGATGTAAAGAGTGCCTTCCTATATGGTAAAGTTCAGGAACTAGTATTTGTCCAACAAGCTCCGGGTTTCAATGATCCAGACTATCCAGACCGAATCTATAAATTGGATAAGGCTCTGTATGGACTGCATCAAGCACCCAGAGCTTGGTATGAGACACTATCTACCTATCTCTTGGAAAATGGGTTCAAGAGAGGTGAAATAGATAGTAAGTTATTCATCATGTGGAAAAAAGATGATTTCCTACTTGTACAAGTGTACGTCGATGACATCATCTTTGGATCATCTGACGAGAACATGTGCAGAGACTTTGAACAAGTGATGAAGCGACGGTTTGAGATGTGTGCCATGGGAGAATTAAACTTCTTCTTAGGATTACAAGTTGATCAAAAGAATGACGGATTCTTCATTCATCAGACGAAATATGTGCATGAAATGCTCACTCGTTTCAACATGAAAGATAGTTCGTCTTATGGCACTCCGATTCAACAGAATCATAATCTTGGACCAGATACTGAGAGTACTGAAGATGTGGATCCGACTCAATATCGAACCATTATCGGTTCTCTCATGTATTTAACCGCTTCAAGACCCGACATAATGTTTGCAGTCAGCTTGTGTGATAGATTTCAATCAAATCCTAAAGAGTCACACATGAAGGCAGGAAAGAGAATATTGCGTTATCTGAAGGGCAAACCGAAGTTAGATCTTTGGTATCCCTCCGGAGGTAATTTTGACTTTGTAGCCTATACCGACTCAGATTATGGCGGATGTAACTTGAACAGGAAATCAACCACGGGTAGTTGTCAATTACTAGGTGGTCGCATTGTTTCATGGCAGTGCAAGAAACAAACCACTGTCGCCATCTCAACCTGTGAGGCTGAGTATGTGGTAGCTGGTAGTTGTTGTTCACAAGTTATGTGGATACAACAACAGTTGCGAGATTATGGTTTAAATTTCTCTAATACACCTATTTTGATTGATAATCAGTCCACCATGTCCATAACTAATAATCCAGTTAAGCATAGTAAAACGAAACATATTCTTATTATACATCATTTCATTCGTGAATGTGCTGAGAAACATATGATTAGAATAGTTAAGGTACCCACTGATGATAATCTAGCTTACCTGTATACCAAGGCTTTTGATAGGTCTCGGTTTGAGCTTTTAATCCAACTAAATGGGATGAGTAATCTTGAGTAATTATTTCCCACAAGAACTTTGTCTAGTTGTAGTTTGTAAGTCCCTTGGGGCTCGGATCTACGGGGTAAACACGTTTATACGAGTGCGGAATCCTCACATAAACATAAACGATAACAAACGAGTATATAAATGTAAATATCACTTATATTCGAACTTAAAGAAGGTTACATTCGAACATACAAAGAGTATACGAACCTACACTCAAAAACTCAGTTTCTAAAACCCTTAAAAACTGATTTTCGGACATGTGTATTTATAAGCAGCCAAGTTCGTATGAACTTAGCTGTTTCTAAGTTCGTACGAACTTACTAAGTTCGTACGTACTTCAAGTTCGTACGAACTTACTAAATTCGTACTTACTCTTAGTTCCTACGAACCTACAAGTTCGTACGAACCTACAAAATACACAGACAAAACTTAAATTAACGATTACAACGATTAACAAAATAACTTCTAAACTTAACTATTACAAACTAGAAGTTGTTGTCACAAAACATGCACCAACAGACTCCCCCTTGACAATAGCTCTAGTTTCGATGCACCAACAAACTCCCCCTTGACAATAGCTCTGGTTTCACCGGAGATGTTGTCACCCGAATTGCCTGTGATCTTGATTCTGTTAAGCTCTTTTGTCTTCTTGTAAAGAACACCTTTTCCACGAAGTCTTCAACACCCTCTAACATCTTCAATCTTCATGTCTCTAACTATCTCTAGCTTCCGACATCTTCAATCGAATCATGTCATACACCCTCGACAACTCTTGTAGCTTAGCTTTAGGAATCATCTTTTTCATATCTTAAATCCTCTCGGTCAATCACTACAATTCACCGTCAGACATTTCTTCATTTTCTGAACTAGACTTCTGTAGGTATTCTCTAACTCTGATTTTCACTATTAAACTTGACAGTTCAATGGTATCTCTCTCTGTTAGATTGACTAGACTCCCCCTAACCCTGTTCAAGCGTACCAAGTCTTCCAGTTGAAGAGTTAGACAGCTCACATTATTTGGTCATTGGGATCATCGTCTGTCACAACACATCCTCTTTACAACTAGTCTTCACCCCCTGCCAGGCTTTAGTGTTCCAATTAGAAGTCATTTTGGTGCATCGAAACTAGAGCTATTGTCAAGGGGGAGTCTGTTGGTGCATGTTTTGTGACAACAGCTTCTAGTTTGTAATAGTTAGGTTTAGAAGTCATTTTGTTAATCGTTGTAATCGTTAACTTAAGTTTTATCTGTGTATTTTGTAGGTTCGTACAAACTTGTAGGTTCGTACGAATTAAGAGTAAGTATGAATTTAGTAAGTTCGTACGAACTTGAAGTACGTTCGAACTTAGTAAGTTCGTACGAATACATTCAACACTAAGTGATAATATACAACTATGGAAGCTTAAAACAACAATTTAACTTCCAAATCTCTTGTAATCACTCGTTTCTTTATCTTTTCTTTACCCCGAACCAAAAACGAATGTTTAAAGGCTCTGATACCACTTGTAAGTCCCCTTGGGGCTCGGATCTACGGGGTAAACACGTTTATACGAGTGCGGAATCCTCACATAAACATAAACCATAACAACCGAGTATACAAATGTAAATATCAATTATATTCGAACTTAAACAAGGTTACATTCGAACATACAAAGAGTATACGAACCTACACTCAAAAACTCAGTTTCTAAAACCCTTAAAAACTGATTTTCGGACATGTGTATTTATAGGCAGCCAAGTTCGTACGAACTTAGCTGCTTCTAAGTTCGTACGAACTTACTAAGTTCGTACGTACTTCAAGTTCGTACTAACTTACTAAATTCGTACTTACTATTAGTTCGTACGAACCTATAAGTTCGTACGAACCTACAAAATACACAGACGAAACTTAAGTTAACGATTACAACAATTAACAAAATGACTTCTAAACCTAACTATTACAAACTAGAAGTTGTTGTCACAAAACATGCACCAACAGACTCCCCCTTGACAATAGCTCTAGTTTCGATGCACCAACATAGTTTATTTCTACTTTTATCTTATATTTCTTTTATTTTATCTTTGCAAAACAGAAGGAAAATTGAGGGTCACTGTACTATTGCGAAGAAATGATGAAATCATTACCCATGCCTAGAACATTTTAAATGTGTGGCCTTTTGATGTAGAACATACACAGTAAAATTACCTATATTTTACAACAAATAATAACTAAGGAATAAATCAAAAATTCCTATTTGTGTATTGTGCTCATCATGGCTAATTCGATCTTTGTATCAGTGACACTCATAAAAAGATTGTACGTTTCAATAATATGAACAAATTCATATTTGCATTTTAAGTTATTTTATTTTATTTAATTAAAGTTCTTTGTTTACGGGAATTACATACAGTTAGTTCAATTCGTCACTCAAACCCTGCTCTATTAAGTGTCGAAGTACGTGGGGCTTCGCACAATAATTTTAAGATTGAACAGTTGAAAATTTGATTTTAAATTTTAAATTTTGGCTAAGTTTATCTCAGTTCGTACGAATTTAGATGTTCGAATGCCTAAGTTCGTACGAACTTAGAATGGGTATACAAGGGGCTGACCGGGTTAAACCCCTTATGCTTTCAAAACCCTTCAAACTAACACTCATTCGAACTTACTGGAGCATTCGAACTTACTGAAACCACCATTTTCAATCTGAAACTTGAAATTTAATCCGTGTTAGACCATTCTAAACCGATAGAAATCATCCCTATACTTACACGAACCTAAGTAAGTAAACATCTCATCATTCGAATCGTTAAAACATGTTAAACTCAAATTTAAAGTGGGTTTTTATAAAAACAACTTTAACTTGAAAATTTAACGTGTGTTTATGGTTAAAATTGATTGAAACTTGTTGCACAACATCATTCGGACCTATGTGCATCTATTTCATGTGCCTGATCATGTTTTAATTGCCAAAAATTTTAAAGTTGATAAAGGTGTTCTTGCGTTTGAACTTATTGGTTCGTACGAACTTGTAAGTTTGTACGAACCTAGCCAAGTGTAAGTTCGTACGAACTTAAGTTTGACTTAGTCAAACAGTAAGTTCGTACGAACCTATATTAAATTGTTGAATCTTTCTTGCAGGATTCTAAATTGATTATGGATTATAACTAACATTATTGTTATCTACTTTTTGTTTGTTTTTGTCTTGTGTGCAGATATGGCTGATCAACGTGCCTTCTACAACAAGCACAATCTTGCAATCTCATTTGATCTGGCTGATGGGAACACTGACCCATTTCGAGGCATGTTGGATTATCTCATGCGCTCAAGAGTGTTCTATGCACTGACTCACTCACCGACACTAAAGTATGAGTTTTTAAGTCAGTTCTGGGCGACGGCTGAACATGATTGTCGCCCTAATCCTCCAGTCATCCGTGCTACTGTAAACGGGAGGGTTATTGAGTTCACGGCAGCATATCTGAGGCTTGCTTTGCATCTGGGGACCGAAGAACAAGAAAATGGTCCTACCTCATTTCCACTTGAGTTCCGTGCTGGGGCATTCCAGAGAATGGGTTACGTTGGTGATGTAACTCATACCCAGTACACTAAGAGTTTGCTATATGGACAGTGGAGGTATTTGATGCATATTATGTTGGTCTCCTTTGGACCCAAGAAGGCCGGTTTCGACACCATGAACCACAAGATGCAATCTGGCATGGTTTCTTTGGTATATAACAAGCCATACTGCTTCTCTCAATTCTTCTTTGATGAGATGGTACAGCAGATAAAGGGGAGCGTCAAGGATCAATTTATCCTATATCCACGCTTTGTGATGATGATTCTGAATGGGTTGATACCTAATCTACCTGCTCGCAACCCAGTTGTTCATCTTGTGTCCGTTGATAAGAAGATTTTTGGACACTGTCTCAGTCAAAGCAATCGTCGTGCTGTTGCTGACATGCCTTAGGTAGTATCTCTGTTTCGGGCAATTATTGATGAGAATTATCAAGCCCCACCCAATGACGGGTGGTGGGATGTTCCACAAGCAGAAGAGGGGGCCGAAGAACAAGCTGCTGAGTCACCCCCTCAGGCTCAAGCTGATCTTCCAGCGCCACCGAATGTGGCGGCTGAGGCTCAAAACGAGGTTGTTGAGGAAATTATGCACCAGCTAGAGCACCCCGCTGAGGGCGAGCGCGTTGTTGCTGATATTGCTGAAGCTGTAGTGCGAGATGTACTGCAAGGTGGCGCCAGCACCAGTGTTGCGGCCACTGGATCAAGACATGAGGCTTTTAATGACGTCTCGAGGGAAATAGATAGTTTTTTCTCTGCGGGTGAAGCCGGAAAAAGCAAGGCTACTGATTCTGAGGCAACTGAGACTGATGCCGATGATGATGATGGTAATGATGCTGATGATGACGATGATGAGGACTGACCCATGATCGGGTTTCATGGTTCTCGGGGTATTTTACTTAACCCCAAGGTGGCACTGGCAAAAGAAAAGGGGAAGAGGAAAGTTCAGGAGGAAGATGATATGGATTATGTTATGGGGGGAGACGAAGCCGCTGACTCCGAAGCAGAACAGTATGAGCTGCGGGCTCGCAAACGCCAGCGCTCCACCGGCGTAGTTATTCGTGAGGGTGGTGCTCCTCCCCGAATCATAACTCCCACTCTACCAACTGTTCGACCTTCCAACGTCCAACCGCCGGTCACTACACCAACAACTACTTCTACTGCTCCACCTACAACAGCAACTACCACAACTCCAGCGATTCCACTTCCGGAACCTCTTACCACTACAACTACCACACATCCATCAGTTGCCACTCCTCCTCCAACTCAATCAACACCGTTTATCCCCAACCATGCTGCTGTTCTCTCTGATCCGGACAAATTCACATATCTTGAGGGCCGGATCACAAGTTTGGTTGATATGGTTGCAGATTTGACTGCCGTTGTTGCTAGTCAAGAAATCCGCGTTAATAATTTAACAGATTTAAATCACCAACTTGAGAAGAGAAATGATAAACTGGAAGAGATATTAAGTGAGAATATGATTCTTCTCTTTCGGTTGAAGTGCAAGGTAGCTCAGGGAGAGATGATGAGCTATAAAGAAGACGAGTTGAGACGAAAAAGAGATCATGACCATGACGATGATCCCGAGGCTTCAAAGGAAGGTGAGCTGCCTAGCTCTTCAACTGAAAGGCCAGTGCCACAGGCTCAGGGGGAGTCAAGTCAAAAAGAAGGAGCGAGTGTTTCAGCTCAAACTCCTGTCAATCTGGATGAAACTGATACCATCGAAGCACTGCTTGGATTAGATGAATTCGATAGTGTTGGGTCAGAACTTGAAGAAGGAGAGATCTTCAGTACAGATGTTGCAGATTGGAAGTCAGACGAAGAGATGGTTCAAGATTCAGATATTGATATTGATGAACACGTCGTGGCGAAGCAACCTGTCACTGAAGTGATAATTCGGAATGAAACTGGTGAGAAGATGTTAGATCACAAGGATCTAGAATCAGAAGATGATGAAGTCCTTGACGATGAAACAGCTGAAAAAGAACCGTCAAGAGCAGAACTGAAAACATTATGGTTTAAAAATGTTGAAAAGGAATCACAGATAAAGTACAGGGGAGATATCAGGGTCAAGGGATCGGGCGATCTGAATAAAGGCATCATAAGTTGGTTCTATGACAGTGAACTCAAACTGTTCATAATTAAAAGATATGATGGAATTCAGTACTTGAGAAACAAACTGAAGGTATTCAGCTCGTTGCCGAAAATTGAATTGAAGGAACTGGCCTGGATTGACTTGGTGAATCGTGGAAATTGTTGGTACATTTAGAGTGTCTGTCACTTGGTCTAGGTTATCGAGTTGTAATAATTTTGTCTTGTTTTTGTAACTAGCGATATTGCAATATCGCTTAAGCGATATTACAATATCGCATATGCGATATTGCAATATCGCCAAACAGGCAGATTAGACAAGTATAAATACGTTTAGGGTTTCAGTTTTTGGAAAATTTTTGATATACGAATTTCAGCAGCTGTGTTATTTTCTCTGGCATTTTATATTGTATTCACAACTGGTTTGGTTGATTAAATATATTCTTGTGATTACTTTGTTGAATTATGTTATTAAACGTACTTTGATTTGCTATTGAATTCCGCGCTTTAGCATTGCTTGATTGATTCATTGTCTAAGGTCTGTGCCTTTACGGTCCAACAAGTGGTATCAGAGCTATTAATCATTGGATTAGTGGTCTTTTGAATCAATTTTAGTACTTTTTTAAATCTTTTAAACGTGTTTTTTTTGATAAACAAATCGTTTATCAATCTTAAAAGGTTTTTTGGTCATTAGTTTTGGTGATATCTGCTATTTTGTTCGTATTTTTTAAACCTTATTTTGGTTTGATTCGTAAAAAATTATTTTTTAAGGTTTACAGCCGTTTTAGCGACATTAATAGCGATATTACATCAATATCGCCATTAGGGTTTTAGCGACATTGTTATTTCTATGCTCATTAATTTGAGCGATATCACTAGCGATATTATCTTGATATCGCCTGATTGATTTTAGCGATATTGTCCCAATATCGCCTGATTGATTTTAGCGATATTAATCCAATATCGCCCTTTGGTATCTGATTTTGATTTGTGCTTTAATTAGCGACATTGATAGCGATATTATCAATATCGCCCCATCAATTTATCCTGCGATATTATCAATATCGCTTGTGATTTTAAATCAGATTTTTAATTAAGACAAAATTTACTTTAAAATTTAAAATGTCGACCTTACAAGCTGTGAATGCCATGCTAAAACACAATGCTGAAGTTGGTTCTGCTAATAAACCTCCATTCTTTGCTCCTGGAATGGAATATTCTGAATGGAGAGGGAGGTTTCTATCGTTTGTAGCGTTTACTGATCCAGAAATGGAAATTCCTTTACTCGAACGATATGTTAGACCAGTTTCGAGTGGAGAACATGTAGGTATTCCTCCACCTAAACCAATTCGTTCAATGTCGGTTGAAGAACGAAAAGCATGGGAGTGTGAGAGAAAAGCTCATTCTGCCATCACTATGGCACTACCTGCTGATGCAATGAAAATGTTTAAACAACATGACATTGCCTATGACTTATGGAATGGAATAGCTGAACGGTGTGGAGGAACCACTGAGTATAAACAGAGCAAACTGGAACTTGTGAAGAAACAGTACGATCTGTTTGACATCCAAAAGAATGAAACAGTTAAAGATCTGTTTTGTAGATATTCACGCCTTGTGAATGAATTAAAAGAAGGAGGGTATAAATTTAGTACCATTGAGGTTAATAAGAAACTCTTAAATGCCCTTCCTTCTCACTGGGAAACTCGTGTGCTGATGATGGAAAATGATCCAGATGTGCTGGCAATGACTCTAGATCAACTCATTGGAAAATTGGAGACCTGTGCATTGGATATTCAAAAGAAAAGCACAAGATCTGGTTCCTTACTTCCTGACAATAGTAATTTTGGATATGGTAGTACAGCACTTTTATCTGGACCGTCTACCTCTGCATCTAAGTCAAATTATTCTCAGGGAAATCATTCTGCTGAAACATTCTCTTCGTTTCCACCTCAACCATCCTCTTCTGCCATTGCTTCTCAAAATGAGCATGCAGTTATTTTTAACGCATTCTTATCATCTTATGATGATTTCCTTTCAAAGAGGATTAGCTCGATAGATCTTACTGATGAGGATTTTGCCCAAGTGGATCCTGACGAGCTAGAGAGGGTTGACCTCCGTTGGAACATGGCTATGCTCACAAGAAGGACGAAGACATACTTGAAGAGAACTGGAAAGAGATCTCTTGAAGATGTTACTGATAAAACGAGTATGGGCTTTGACAAATCAAAGATCAGATGTTATAAATGTCAAAACCTAGGCCATTTCGCAAGAGAATGTGAGAAGGGTAGACAACCCTCGACGGGTTTCACAAGACCTTCTGCCTTCAAGAAGGACAATGAAGTTGCCAAGGCTGCTATAATGTTGGAAGATGAAGAAGCCTATGACTTCTCGGCCATGGATGATCAAGATAATATAGCACTGATGGCAGATGTTGAGAATCAGGTAGAATGTGATTCATTTAACTGTGAAACCTGTATTAAATTAACTGGTAAAATTAACAGGTATATAGTAGATAATGATCGTTTGAATACAGATTTAACAAATCTTGTTCAAGCGAACAGAGTTTTAAAAGACAATGAAAAGGTTTTTGAAATAAGTCAAAAAACACTTATCGATGAGAAGAAAGATCTAAAAGCTATGATTTACAATAAACAAGATGAAATCGATAGCTATTTAAAATTGATTGTTCATCTTAAAAAAGATCTTGCTTCTGCTCAAGCCGATAACCTTGATTTAAAAAGAAAACTGACAAACATTTCAACATCTACTATGGTCTTTTCTGACATCCTTCAAAGTCAGAGGACTGATACAAAAAGCAAGGCTGGCCTTGGTTATCACAACCATCCTCCTCCTTCAAACTTGAATCAGCCTATTCTGTCAAAGGATGAAATTAAAGATTTTATGCCTTCTGTTCTCCAGAAGGATACAATTCTAGTGGTTGAACCAGTTATTAAGTCTAAATCTGAAGAGGCTGCTGATGTCAAGCGACCTGAGTCGCTTAAAGTTCCAACTTTAAACAAAAGGAAGGCTGAGCTTATTAAGCCTATTCTGTTTGTGCCTTCAACAACTGTTGAAGAGGTGGTGGAAGTGGAAGATGTAACTCACGAGGTTACAAAGAAAGTTGAGAAAAATAATAGTAAACCTGAAAATTTAATTCTTACTATCGAAGATAGAGGACAAATTTTTACTAAAAAACACTCAACTACTAAGGATTTAAAAATGAAACAGGTAGAGAATATTAAAAATCATAATGTTTCAATTAAAAATCCTTCATCTAAGGTTATCTCAACTATCAATACAGTTACTCCATCATGTTCACATAAGTGTTCATGTGCGGTAAATGTACCTGATATCAAAACTCGTAGGTCACCTCTTTCACCTAAACCACTATCGAGTGATGATAAGACCTTCAGAGAGAGAAGATCCTGTTTTTACTGTAAGAAGCAAGGTCATCTCATTAATCAATGCCCTATGCTTGCTAAGAAATGGGCATCACGACATGATCCAGGTCATTTCAAAAATAGAAATTTTCAAAAATTAAAACAGCCTGGATTATCTCATAGTGTCCTAGTTTCAAAAGTTAATGACATCACTCCTACTCAACCGATAGCTAGAAAGGTTGATGTTATTAAAAAGCAATTTATTGTTCCTCAGAAAGTTTGGAAAAAGAAAAAGGAACAGTTTTTAGTTTCTTCTAAAATTATCACATCAGTAAATGAGAATGATTTACTGAAAAACAAAGTATTAACTGATGTGATAATAATAGATGAAGTTTCAGGAGAACCCAAGTCTATCAAGGCTTAGGTCTCCATTTCAAACTAACAATTTTTTGTTGTTGTGTTGTGACAGTCAAAAGTGCAAAACAGCAAATGGTACGTAGATAGTGGCTGTTCACGACATATGACAGGCAATGTCTCCCTGCTTACAGATGTTAAACCACACAATGGAGGACATGTTGCCTTTGCTGGTGATACTGGAGGAACAATAACTGGATTAGGAACACTCACTAATGGACAAGTGAGCTTTGAGAATGTAAACTATGTTGAGGAGCTGAATCACAATTTGATTAGCGTCTCACAAGTTTGCGACAAGAAGTTCACTGCAGCATTTACAGACTTAGAGTGTTTAATTTTGAAACCGGGATTTGTGATTCCCGAAGAATGGATTCTGATTAGAGCACCAAGAGTGAAGAACTCTTACATTTTGGATATGAGGACAGTTGAAACTAAGGAACACACCTGTTTATTATCCAAAGCTTCTTCTAAGGATTCATTATTGTGGCACAGAAGGATGGGTCATATTCATTTCAAGAAAATGAATTATCTGGTAAAACACGATCTAGTGGAGGGGATTCCTAAGCAATCTTTTGCTTTGGAAGATGATTGTGTTTCATGCTTAAAAGGAAAACAGCACAAGAAGTTTCACAAGTCTAAGCAAGTTAATTCCATTGAATCTCCATTGGAATTACTTCATATGGACTTGTTTGGACCCGTTAGTACGAGGAGTATTGGAGGCAAATCTTACTGCCTAGTAGTTACTGATGACTACTCTCGTTTCTCGTGGGTTTACTTCTTGCGTACAAAGGATGAAACACCAGATATATTGACCTATCTTTTCGATAGACTTGAAAACCTGTGCAATTTGAGGATTAAGAAGATACGTAGTGACAATGGAACGGAATTCAAGAATAAACTTCTTGAACTATACTGCCTACGTAAAGGGATTGTTCATCAATTTAGTGCTGCCAGAACTCCACAACAGAATGGGGTTGCCGAGAGAAAGAATAGAACGATCATTGAAACAGCTCGGACTATGCTTTCAGACTCTCATTTACCAATAACTTTCTGGGCTGAAGCAGTTAACACGGCGTGTTATGTATTAAACCGTGTTTTGATGAATAAACGGAAAAACAAAACTTGTTATGAGTTATTCAATAACCGGAAACCAAACCTAAAATTTTTAGAACCTTTTGGATGTCCTTGCACCATTTTAATTACAAAAGATAAGATTTCTAAATTCGGTGAAAAGGCATTTGATGGGTTATTTCTAGGGTTTTCGGTTAATGCTCCTAACAAGAGGGTCTTCAATAAGGAAACGGGAAAAATTGAGGAACATTTTGAAGTAAAATGTTTAAAGTACACGGAGATTCCAAAAGGAAAAGGTCCGGATTGGTTGTTTGAGTACGATTCTCTATTTAACTCATTCCACCTTCCAATTTTTGATGAAGTAGATGACGCTGTAACGCTTCTTCATGGATTACATATTAATCCTGATATCTCTTCACCATCACCTTCTTCCTCTCCTGTTAACACTGTTTCTTCATCACCCTTGCCCGCTGCTGTTCCTGAGAGTTCTTCTGCTGATCAACAAACTGATGCCTCTCCTGCTACTGTTGATGCTGTGGATGTCTCTCCTGTTATTGAAGAAGAACCTTTTGCTCAAGAGGTTGAGCTAAATAATCTGGAAACAAACCTCATACCAGACTTAATACCCATTACTCGCATTCATCAGAACCATCCTACTAACAATATTATTGGAGATTTGAATGCAGGTGTTTTAACACGAAGCAAAGCAGCTGAAGCTTCATCAACGGTTGATCTTTCGGATGACATATCTGCAGATCTTGTTTTTCCGTGTTTGACGGCTGAAATAGAGGAATGCTTCTTATCCCAAGTTGAGCCAACAAAGATTGATGCGGCTCTAAAGGATTCTCACTGGGTATCTGCGATGCAAGAAGAGTTGCAGCAATTTGTTAAATTGCAAGTCTGGACTCTTGTACCACTCCCAAAAAGTGTACACCCAATTGGAACACGTTGGGTATTTCGAGTAAAACGTGATGATAGGGGAGTGGTAATTAGAAATAAGGCTAGGCTTGTTGTTCAAGGATATACACAACAAGAAGGATTAGACTATGATGAAGTTTTTGCACCTGTTGCAAGAATGGAATCAATTCGTATTTTCCTAGCCTATGCCACATTTAAGGGTTTTCGCGTCTATCAGCTGGACGTGAAGAGTGCGTTTCTATATGGAAAGGTTGCTGAGGAGATTTATGTTCGTCAGCCACCTGGTTTTGAAGATTCAGTCAACCCAGACTACGTGTGCAAGTTGGATAAAGCCCTTTATGGTCTGCATCAAGCTCCGCGTGCGTGGTATGAACGGTTGGCGACGCACTTGATAAAGAATGGTTTTGAACGTGGTCAAATTGACAGCACTTTGTTCATCAAGCGAACTGAAAAGAGTCAGCTACTAGTTCAAATCTACGTAGATGACATTATTTTTGGTTCGACTGATGAATCTTTGTGTCGTGACTTTGAAAAGATTATGAAGTCTGAGTTTGAAATGAGTGCTATGGGGGAGTTGAAGTACTTTTTGGGTGTTCAAGTTGATCAATCTCCGAAAGGCACTTATATTCATCAATCCAAGTACGTCAACGACATGTTGACTCGTTATCAGTTACTGGATTGTAAACAGTATGGATCTCCCATTCCTATCAACCATAATCTTGGACCTGATGCCGAAGAAGAAACGTGTGATGAAAAGCTATATCGGTCGATGATTGGATCCTTGATGTATCTTACTGCATCTCGACCCGATATAGTGTTTGCTGTGTCGCTGTGTTCTCGATATCAGTCGCAACCAAAGGTTTCTCACTTAAAGGCGGTCAAACGGATTTTTGGATATCTCAAACATAGACCTACTCTAGGTCTATGGTATCCAACTGAGAAATCATTTGCTCTCACAGCATATTCAGATTCTGACTATGGTGGTTGCAGTATCGATAAGAAGTCTACATCAGGAGGATGCCAGTTTCTCGGATCACGATTAGTATCATGGCAATGCAAGAAGCAAACAACAGTGTCAACTTCCACAGCGGAAGCTGAATATATTGCTGCTGCCAGCTGCTGTTCACAAATTTTGTGGATTCAGCACCAACTTCGTGATTATGGTTTACTCTTGACTATGACTCCATTATTTATTGATAATACTGCTGCTATCTGCATAACTAAAAATCCCGTACATCATTCTAAAACCAAACACATAGAGATTAGGTTTCATTTTATACGGGAGTGCTATGAGAAACACTTGATTGACCTTGTTCAAATTGAAACTGAGAAACAAAATGCTGATCTGTTTACCAAGGCCTTCTCTAGAACTAGATTTGACCAACTGATTGACATGATTGGGTTGCGCTTCTTTCAGGACAAACTGTAAACTGTGACAAAACTTTTCTGTTGATTATTTCTTTAATTCTGCATACAGCTGTTCATATGGCAATAGCCACTCTTTATGTTTCTTAACATTAAAGAAAAGCATTATTGCAACATTTATAAAAGACGTTTAGTTGTGTCTGTAAACAACTAGGGAAATGATAGTACATTAGGAGACACTCTTCAATTGACAATATTACGTGTTATCCTTGATGTATCAGTAGGTTTTTCATGTATATGTTATACTTGTCCTTCTAGACATCAACCTACTTGCACGATGTTTTGGTAGACATTATCATACTCATTCTTCATCATCTAAGAAATCTCTTAATCTGTGTATGATCTTTCGTGATGATCATCATATGATGTATGACAATGCGTCTTAATTCTTATGTGTCAGCTTGCCATGCTTCTATTAACTTGAGTTTGTATATGACAACATTTGGGGAATTATGCTGTCTGTTTCCTTTGTTGTACGTTTGTACAGACCTGGTCTCAGTCAGTATACTTTCAAAAACACTGCAAACTTAAGTCAAAAGTACTTTCAAATCTTATAAAATCAAAGATTGCTTACGCGGTCGCCAAATGGTTTGACCAAGTTTGGTTTTGCAAACACCTGAATCAAGTGTATGTCGCTTTGTTGTACGCAAGTACAGACCTGTCACCGCTGGCTTGATTCTTAAAAATGTTGAATTCAAATGCTTTCTCTAACCAATCGAAGTTTTGAGCATGACTGGATACTAAGGGTATATCTATGTGAGATTCACGGAGTTTTTTTATTCACTCTAATAATAACTGTTAACTTTGAGGTTTGAGTATGTTACATGTTTAAGTGGATTACCGATAATCGTCTTGTTCCTGCTTGTCTCTTTGGCTAGTTAACTGTATGTGATAAATTTAAATTTGGATCTCTATACTGATAATCAAATTAACATTTTACAATTGTTTTGCGAATTTGTCTTTCTAATCTGATTCCTAATACGACATAATTTTATTTCGTCTTGTGTATTATTAAAAAAAAAAAAAAAAAAAAAAAAAAAAAAAAAAAAAAAAAAAGGAAAAGTTTGAACAGTATGCTTTGTGTGTTATATTTAATTTTAAAAGTTTATTTAAATTTTATTTTTATTTTTGTCACAGATTACTGATTTTGTTTCTGTTTTTAGCGATATTGTTATAATTCTAGCGATATTGTTTGAATTTTAGCGATATTGATTCATTACAGCGATATTGTAATATCGCTGATATAGATATTTGATTTTAGCGATATTGGCTAGCGATATTGTGATATCGCTAGATATTTGAATTTTATATAAACAAATATATGTCACATTCTTCGATACGCTTTCAAACCTTTCAGCGATATTAACTAGCGATATTGCATACGATTTTAGCGATATTGCCAGTCTCTTCGATTTCTCATTCGTTTTTACTTCAAATCCAAATCAAACTGCTTTTCTGTGTTCGTCTGTGATTATTACATCTACTGGTATGTGCCCATTGCTTTATATTTTAATTTTTATGCCAGTTTGTTTGTATATATACGCGGTCACTGTGGGATTTATTAATATGTGATTAACTGCTAAAATATTGTGTAAAAACTCGATTAACTTGTTCCCTGTATGTTCCTAATACTTGTGGTATAAGTTTTGCGGTTTAGATCATCTTGTTTTGTGAAAATTGTGAATTTTTGCCCGTCGCTGATGTCACAGCGATATTGTGTGGCGATATTGCAATATCGCCCAAATTAGGGTTTTGATTTTAGCGATATTGTCACCAATATCGCCTAAATTGGATTAATTTCCATATCTGACTAATTTTAGCGATATCATGCCCATATTTTCAATTTTAGCGATATTGTTCAGCGATATTGTGGTATCGCTCAATTTAAATAGCGATATTGTGGTATCGCCAAAATTGTGGATTAATTTCCAATATCGCTGATTTGAATCAGTTTATTCCAATTTTGTCTGATTTTAGCGATATTGCACTCAATATCGCATAAATCAATTTCTGCGATATTAGTGTCAATATCGCCTAAATCAGAATGGGCCTATTGGGCTTTGCCCAAAATTTTGATACTCTGGCCCAGTTTTCATGAATATTGACTGTGCGATCTGCTTTTTGATCTGATTCCTAACTGATTTCGAGTCTTGTGTTGTCTATTGACTTGTTTGGCAGAAATGGAAGATTTTGCCCAGTTTGACCAGAAATGTGATGTCCGTCACAATATTACGGCCTTTTTGGACGGATCTAAGGCCTCCGCTGAACCTTTTAGGCCTATGATTGCCTTTCTGCGCCGATCACGTATATTCACCGCCATATCGGCTTCCACAACTATATACAGAGACCACATTGGTCAATTCTGGAGGAATGTCGCTATAAACAGTGATCTAGACTACACACGCTTGATTTCGACGGTTCACGGACGTCAAATCATAATTTCAGAGCAGTTGATCCGTGATGTGTTGCAGCTTGATGATCATCCGGATATGCTGATCCAGTTTTCGCACGAGTTTATTGTGGGTGCGATGGATCGTTTGGGATACACTGGCAGCCACGCCGACCAGTATAGAAAGGGAAATTTAACTCGAGTTTGGCGCTGGTTGATGCACATTTTCATTTTGTGCATAGGGAATAGGAAGGCTGGGTATGATGGCACGAGTCACAGAACAGTATGTGCTATGTTGGCTTTGATCTACAACAAACCGTATAACTACTCAGGCTATATCTTCCGGTCAATGGTGGATAATGCTCACCAGGGGGAGAATCGATGGTATATGTATCCCCGGTTCCTCCAACTCATCATCAACAACGAGCTTCCGGGTCTGGCTACTGATGCCACCCGTATCTACAGGCAGACTCCGATGTCCAATCGGATATTTGGAGTCATGAGCTCAAATGGAAAGGGGGTTCCGATTCCTCCTGATACGCCTCTTTTTGGTCACGTTGTTGACCCGAACTACCAACCACCGGCCGACGACGGATACTTAGATCAGGTGGTTAATCAGCCAGATCTTTCGGATGCAAACCTTGAAGACGTTCACGTCCAGGTTACTGAAGACCCACTTGAGGGTGTCTATGTCAGTGTCTCCTCCCAAGGTGACTTGCATCGCTTACATGTCCACGGGGACACATCGGAAGGGTCGTCTGACTCTGCCTCTTCTGGTCCTCCGGGTGGAATAACCGAGAGTGATTCTGAGGGCCTGGTCCCGCCTCCTCACGAAGTTGAACGTCTGAGGCGGTTCAATCCTCAACGATATTTGAGGATTCAGAGACGTGTCGCTGAAGGGAGGCAGCATATTCCTCTTAAAGATAAAAGAGTGAGAATTGATGCTGAAACAGAGTATGTGCCTCCTCCTCCCAAGAAGTCGAAGATTGCTCGGGAAATTGATACATCCTCAAGGCCACAGGATGCACCGAGGGTAGACATTCCGGTTCAACCACTCCCCTCGGTCATCCAAGAATTGATGAAAAGGCTGGATGCTATGCAACACACTCTGGACTCCCAGGCTGCCGTGATACAAATACAAGATACAAGACTTGCAGCAGTTGAAAAAGAGAATGAGACTCTTAGGTCTAGGGTTGTTCTTTTGGAGTCACAAGTGGTCGTTTCGGGGGAGATAGGTGATAGGGAAAGACCAAATGTAACTCCTCCTGAAACAGAAAATGTAAATGTTGAATCAGGTAATGAAACGGCACCACGTTTAGATTATTTCTCGTTTGAGGAAATACCTGGACAACCAAGACCACTGGCTGTTGACTATTCGGATGCAGATTTGACTTATCTTGCACGAATGGTCAACAGATCTGAGTTTGAAAGGGAGGATACACCAGAAGCAGATTCAGATTGTGAGACTGAAGATGAAGCTTTCGATGAAGATGAATTTTATTATGGTGCTCCCATTGTTGAGTCTGATTCATCCGAAGAAGAAGATGATGAATCAACTGATGACTCGACGGAACCTCAGGCTGAAATGCCTGAATCTCCAAAGGTTCCTGAAACCGCTGAAGAAAGAGCGGCTCGTCTGGCTTCCTGGTGGCCACAAGGAAAAGAAAAGATTGCACCTGTCACGTGCAAGTCTTATAAGATTAGGGGAAGATATAAAGGATTAATCAAGAGCTGGAAGGTTCTGGACTCGAGGTTCGCAATCAAGAGAACCGATGGCGTTCAGTATTTCAAGTTCTCATTCAAGAAACTGAGCTCCCTGCCTAAAGGAGAATTAAATAGGCTTGCTCAGTTACAGCTGATAAATCCAGACAGAAATACTCGTGCAGACTTCATCCAGAGTACAATTCAAAGAGAAATCCGTACTAAGAGATACAGTTTTATAAAGCCGACGTTGGGTAAACGAATCTATTACAAGAACCGGCTAGATCCTGCTTCAAATCAGCCTTTAATCAGAATGCGCTATCCTAAAGCTGATTGTGTAAAGAGGATCGTTCTAGAATCAGTTCCCCTAAATTTTCTAAGAAGATTTCACTATTGGGAATTTGACAGCCAGACTGGAGAAGCTGTACTGGTATTTGTGCCAGAAAGTGCTGAACCTGAGAAGACTTCTCTCTATAGGTTGAAAAAGACGCAGTTTAGAGTTTTTGATCCTATGAGCTTGATAAATCTATCAAAGGAGGATATGAGGAAGCTGTTCGACAACAAGATAAGGTATTACAGAGGTAATCCGACGAATGAAAAGCTTGCTCAACAATTCCAAAGAATTGTCGATATCTGCGTCACCCATGGAATCCACGCGGGTGGAAAATTTCCCACTGGATGGGTTTGAAGACTGAAACCTTTTGAAGACCAAGCTGAAGACACGGGGGAGTTTGTTGGTACATTTAGAGTGTCTGTCACTTGGTCTAGGTTATCGAGTTGTAATAATTTTGTCTTGTTTTTGTAACTAGCGATATTGCAATATCGCTTAAGCGATATTGCAATATCGCCAAACAGGCAGATTAGACAAGTATAAATACGTTTAGGGTTTCAGTTTTTGGAAAATTTTTGATATATGAATTTCAGCAGCTGTGTTATTTTCTCTGGCATTTTATATTGTATTCACAACTGGTTTGGTTGATTAAATATATTCTTGTGATTACTTTGTTGAATTATGTTATTAAACGTACTTTGATTTGCTATTGAATTCCGCGCTTTAGCATTGCTTGATTGATTCATTGTCTAAGGTCTGTGCCTTTACGGTCCAACAGAAATGATCCTTACGCCTGGACTTTATAAAGAATCGTTAGGCGTGAAGGAAGAGCGAATAAATTCATTGATTTAAAACCAAGGGCAGGTAAAAGAGTTCCTGACTTGACCAGGATTGATCCCACTATTAACAAGCCATGCATGAAGATGGTTTATAAATCGGTCAAGTGCTTGAAGAGGGTTCCATTGAAGAAGATGCCACAGGAGGTTCTAGCAAATCTTAAATGGTGGTATGTTGATAGTGAAACTGCAGAGGTAGTAATGGAGGATAATGAAGGAAATGTAGTGTTGAGAGTGTACGACAGTTTACATATGGTAAACTTGTCAAAGGATGATCTAATGAAGCTGCATGTCAACAAGATTCTCTACAGAGATAATTGGAGACACGAGGGCTGAAGATATCAAAAAGTTGTCAAGGTGTGTGTTGAGAAAGGGATCTGGGTTGGAAATCATCAGAGCTGATTAGAAGATGCTCAGAAGACTAAGTAAAGACTGAAAACTAATAGAGCTATTGTCAATGGGGAGTCTGTTGGTACATGTTTGTGACAACAGCTTCTATTATGTAATAGATTAGTTCTTGTAATAGTCTTTGATATTAATAAATGAATATTTTGTTATATGTTGTTTATTAATATGTTAGAAATTATATTTGTGTTATGTGTAAGTTCATAGGTTCGTACGAACCTAGTCTGGTAAGAACTTGGGCAGGTAAGTTCGTACGAACCTAGCTGCCTATAAATACAAAGTTCGAAAATATTATTTTAAAAGCGTTTTACGAACTGAGTTCAGTAGACTAAGTTCGTACGATTAGTCCTAGTTCGAATACATACGAAGTAAGGGTTTGTAAGTGAGACAGATGTGTTTCAGACACTCGTATCGTTTCTTAGAGTATTCCGCACTCTAACAAGCGTTGTTACCCCGTTGAATCCGTTCAAGGGTGACCTAAAATAGATTCATGTTATTTCGGGAATATATTACATGCAGTGAAAACTAGTCATGAAAGGGAAACATTACTAACAAAAGGAAAATGTACATAATTATGATAGATTATTGATAGCCACATTGGTTTAAATGTCAATGTCATTGCAGTAATCTGCAATATTCATCTCAACATTTGGGAACTCAAGGTCATCAGCAAGGTGTACTTCTTTATTTTTTCTTGCAATGGACGCCTTATAGAGTTTACATAGATGCTTCTATGTGGGACACCTTTTAGCCCAATGCACAGTGCTCCCACATCTATAGCAAATATCTTCATAATTCTTAAAAGTGCTTACTCCAGCATCATAATTCCTTCTTTGTGGTTGGGACTTGTTATTATGTGGAGCATTGTGGTAATTAGTCTTATAACCACGACAATGTCCACGTCCCCGACCACGTCCATGACCACGACTACAAGAATTGTCTTTGTTATAGTTAAAGTTTCGACCACCATTGTGGTTATGATTATAGCGATAGTTTTTGCCACGGCCTCGTCCCCGTTCATGTCTATTATTTTTGGATCATCTTTGTTTCTAGCATTTGCTGCAAATGCTAGGGAACCTGCCGGACGAGCCTGATTTTTCTAAGGAGTTCTTGATTCCGTTCTGGAATAAGCATAAATGCATTAAAATCAGAGTAGCTTTTGAAATTCATTAACCGATATTTTTGCATCAAGTTAATGTTTGATGAATGTGGAGTAAGTTTTCTTCAACATATCCTCATCGATTACACGATTTCCACAAAAATCAAGTATGGAAACTATCCTGAACATAGTTGAGCTATAATCATTAACTTTTTTAAAATCTTGGAACCTTAAGTTCCTCCACTGATCTCTGGCATTTGGAAGTAAAACTTCCTTTTGAATATTAAATCTCCTTTTTAGAATTGCCCAGAGTACACATGGATCGCTTACATTTGGATATTCAAGCCATAGCATACAATCAATATACTTACGAAGGAAAACAAATGTTGTTGTTTTATCCTTTGATGAACTATCATTGTTCTCATTTATGGTATCCAAGAGACCCATAGATTCAAGCTTTGATTTCACATCTAAAATACAAGACATGTAATTTATTCCTTTTGCATCGAGTTGTTTAAACTTAGTCTTTGCAACACTTGACATATTGTAGTTATCAACAATTTGAGTAAACAACAAAATTAGAATATAAATCTATCAATAGTTAGAGCAATACAAAGGAGTGGAAAAAGCCACAAATATAAAGAAGCCAAAGAAAAAATACATTTCTCCTCGAGGGAGAATTACAAGTGGGATAATGAGTAGTATTAATATTACAAAGATAAAAATTAAAACTGAATAAATCATCTTGAAAGAAACTTTTTTTTTTTTTTTGGGTAAAATTGGCTATGAAAGATTTTAAGTTTTGTGAGAAAATGAATGTCGATTGTAGTCAATTTATAGTGATAAATATAGCTGTTGCAACACCGTCGGCTAAGTTTTACAACAATTTCATAACCGTTGTAAATTAGTATTTTAAAAGATAAAATCGGTGTAAAAATATTATGTTCAAGTTTATAACGATTTTGAAACA
Source organism: Logfia minima (assembly GCA_963921325.1). Classification (NCBI taxonomy): domain Eukaryota; kingdom Viridiplantae; phylum Streptophyta; class Magnoliopsida; order Asterales; family Asteraceae; genus Logfia; species Logfia minima. Next base: position 15,087,450 of record OY992766.1, read on the forward strand.
TAACGATATGTTGAATAAAGTTGATAAGAGAATAAAAGATTGACATGAATAATTAGGAAATATATAAATTGCATAAATAGATGTTAGAATGCATAAACAAATATTAGTATAATAATAAAATATTAGATTGGATAAATAAAGGTTAGAGTGCGTAAGCGTATAATAAAATGTTAGTTTGCATAAATAAAAGTTAGAGTGCGTAAGTAAAGAATAATAAAATGTTAAATGCATAAATAAAAATTAGAGCGCGTAAGTAAAGAATAATAAAACGTTAGGATACATAAATAAAAATTAGCATAGTAATAAAGTTTTAGTAGTTCAAATGTCCATAATTAAAGATAAACTTATTTTCACTAATTATGATGCGTAGTTATCTTTATAGTATTTATAGTGTAACTTATTATTGAGAAAATGCTTTCATTTAGTTAATAATGATAGTTATTTGTCGAGAATATGCTATAATTTATTATTAAGAAATTTTTTTCTTAATTAATCATTTATCTTTCTAGAATATACTATAACTTTATTATTGAGAGAATGTTTACCTTGATTGATCTTCATTAATCAAAGAACTTTCGTACTGATAACGTGTTGTAATATAATGACAATTAAGACTCTATTAGCAATATAATTTAAGAACCTTTTAGTGAAGATGAAATAACAAGAATATAGATAAAGAACTTTGAGGGAGAAGTATAAACACAGTGTATTAAAATGTGCATTTTACTTTTTTACATGAGGTTTGTATTTATACTATTAAAATGCACTATTAGTTTCATAAACTTGAATAATTAGGAGACAAGTAAATTATATATAAAAGGTACATAAAATAAAAAATATGTACATTCAAAAATCTTGAATTAATAATTCATAAGAATAAGAATTATAATTTATAACACATACAGAAATTTTAGTAATTTTAATATTTGTTCAATTGTTAAAGTCAATTGACAGCCAAGTACATTGGGACAAATGGCCGCTCGATCACCAAAACAAAAATAAAAACAAAACAGACTATAAACTGCGTAGACGATGTCATCTTATTATTGATTGATTAATTAATTGTATCTGCAAGATTCGAATTCCAACTACAACTCTGTCCGATTGTATTTCGATCAATTAATTGGATCCGATCGCCACTCGTTAAAAATCCAACGAATTATGAGATGAAACTTTCATTTTTAACTACGGTTGCTCATCAATTTCAATTTATATATATATACAAGAAGAAGATTTATTATCATCATTATCATTATGTATAGTGGTAATTTGTTAGGGTTTGGTTTAGCTGTATCTTCAAGTGCATTTATTGGATCAAGTTTTATTATTAAGAAGAAAGGTCTTCAGAGAGCTGCTGCTTCTGGTACTCGTGCCAGTAAGTTTTATTTTTCCTTCTTTAAAATTCATAATTGAATTGATTGTTGTTTGAATACATCTGATAAATAAATTTTGTTGATAAAGTTGAGGTCCTTTTTATTAAGTTTTTATTTTTTATTTAATTGTAAAAAGGATCAGGAGGATATGGTTATTTGTTACAGCCACTATGGTGGATTGGCATGTTCACAAGTAAGTATTGTCATTTCAGTTATTATTGTTTGAATTGATATTAATTTTGTTTTAATTTATTGGGAAAATGATATGATTCTTTGTATTGTTAGTTATTTATAATAATTAATGTGGATTTTTTTGTAATTGGCAGTGGTTGTCGGAGAATTTGCGAATTTTATAGCATACATTTATGCTCCAGCTGTGCTTGTGACTCCACTGGGCGCGTTGAGTATCATTGTGAGGTGAGCATTTGTATAAAAAATCAGTTATTGAGTGGATTAAGTGATCTTTTGTTGATTTAAAAGGCTTTATTATCACTTGGCAGTGCGGTTCTAGCACATTTCTTACTCAATGAGAAATTGCGGAAAATGGGAATACTTGGTTGTGTGCTCTGTATAGTGGGTTCGACAATTATTGTGCTTCATGCTCCTGGTGAACATAGCATAAGCTCAGTGGAAGAAATATGGGATTTAGCAATACAACCAGGTCAGCTTGATTTAGCATCTCATTACTCATTTCTTGATTTTTGTTATCCTTATAACGTACTCTAATTCTGGATTCCATGGGGTTCGTGGTTCAGCTTTTCTTTTGTATACAGCAGCGGCAATAGCTGTGGTACTGGTATTGGTGTTGTACTGTGAACCCCTCTATGGGCAGACTAATATGATGGTGTATATTGGCATATGTTCGATAAATGGTTCATTGACGGTTAGTGTCTTTTGAACTGTTTATCTATCATTAATATCCACACATACATTGTTTGACTATAGGAGCAACTGAATTCTTTTCTATAAATATCTTCATGCACAATCTGAGTTTGTCAATAACTAGATGACAATGTATCCAATTTAAAGTGACAATCATTACTATCTCTAGACAGCACTTCAAATCAAAACCACAAATCAATGACTCACTAAAGAAACATAATGTCTAGTTTGTAAGAACTGACCAACAACAAACAAATGAACAATAGCCAGCAGAAAAAAGTTACCATTACTCAATTAGATACTTTTTATATTACTAGTTTAGTCTTAAAGGCAAACCAAACAGAAAAAAATGAGATCTGGTAGGTACTAATTGATAAGAATCATTCATGGTCAAGAAGAATTTGAGCATTTTATGAATTTAATATACTTACATGACTAACTTTGAGAGTTTTATTATTGTTAGAATCCAGAATCCTGCAATCTCATAAATAAAAAGAAAAATACCCTACTTCTTTTGACGAAGTTTGTCAGAAGCTCATCATTATCTGTAATGGTTTAATGAGGAACCATCTATGGTATGTCATATATAGAGAACTAAATTGCAATAGAGATTACTTGGCACCCTCTCTGCTTATATGGCATTGCAATTGATGAGGCTTGTTATAATTGAGATTTCAAACACTACTTAACAGTCATGGTGAAATAAAGATGTGTTACATCTTACTTGATGAGAAGTTGATACGAACCGTTAATTAAGAGCGAAATGAATTGGTGGTCATTTAGACGTACAAGAACTATTCAGAATAAATAGAACTTCTGTTCTTGCTGAAAAGTTTGGGGCTTGAGTAGCTGTTATGTTTGTCTAGTTTTCATTTGTATGATCTATTATAATATATTGGAGTTTTAATTTTTCTGGAAGGAACAGGAAAAACTCCTTCAGCATTGCAAGATGTGTATGCAGGTAAGATAGGCAGTCAAATGCTCCTTGTTTGCAGCTCTATGCTTCAAAATATTCTTAATTTTGTAGTTTGCTTTGATTCTTGGTAACTGGCATTAGCTTTTCAACTCATCTGATGATTTGTATCTTCCAATATGGTTGGCAGACTGACAAAACTGTCCAAAGCAGTCAACCACAAGTTACCAAAATCCAATATGAAGGGCAATAACACTTCACGTAACTTCTAATACACAATACCAACACCAGTCATTCTGGGAAAAACGAGATGCTGAAATCTAGGAACTTCATTGACCAATGCATACCTACGAGAATATCTGATTCAGCAATAAGCTACATCTATGACCAAAATAATATTTGTTGCATGGATGTTTAGATGGGATCTTTTGTTTCATACTTGGCTTACATATATGATTTTCTGCCTCCGTTGAGAGCCAACGGTTGATTGTTGAGATGTTCCCTAATTTCTTCATCCACCTTCCTTCTGTTTTGCAGGTTATGAGCATAAAAGCAATAGGTATTGCCATAAAACTTACATTTGAGGGTTCCAGCCAGGTGGCACGCTACCAAACATGGATTTTTGTAATGATAGCAGTTACATGTATAATCACTCAATTGAATTACTTAAATAAGGTTGACAACTATTGCTTCCTTCATTTCCATTTTGAGTATTCATTTGTCCATAAGGCCCACCCGGTGGGCCCTATTATTTTTTGTGAAGAGACTACTGTCATGGACTTTTTTCATGATATAGGATACCTGAAAAAACCACTACCCATATACATTGAACATTTGGGCTGTTGGGAACTTTTTGTTATATTTTCTTTTCGGCTATCTACTATCTAGCTTTGCCCAATGAAGTTCAAGGGCATGAACCCAAATAAATATTGCTCACACTATACTTTTGATTTGTTTGACAAGGAGAGTGGTATGTTATTTTTTGAGCTATTTTTCTCTTCTAAATTGCTAAATCAACACATAGTTTGTTCTATTGACAACAACAACTTTTACATATATAATGTAGATTGTCATTCTACAGTTAATTTTACATAGTCATATGCCATATTTCTAAATTAGATCGTCTGAACTTCTGAGTGCAAAAATTATGTCACAGTTGGTCTTTGTAAGCTCTTGCTAAGTTTGTTGTCTATTGTCTTATGAAATCCTGTCACTATGAATTTTGACCAGGCTTTGGACACATTCAATACCGCAGTTGTTTCACCAATCTATTATGCCATGTTTACATCTTTCACAATTCTCGCTAGTGCAATCATGTTCAAGGTATATATGCTATTGCATCTTGAATGAAATGAAGGTTTTTCCAATTCTCAACTACGCTAGAACTCATTTTTTCCACATTTTGTAGGATTGGTCTGGTCAAAGTGCTAGCACGATTATTTCCGTCCTTTGCGGTTTCATGACTGTTCTTTCTGGTACCATGATTTTGCACAGTACAAGAGAACCTGATCCATCACCAGTTTCAGGTAAACCCATGTGAAACAATTCGAACTTTTTGTGTTATATTGGTTATTCCTTTTCTGGATGGAGAGATGTGTTTGTATTCTAACATAGAGGTGGTAATTGTGTCACATTCACTTGTGAATAGGTTGATTTGGGTTATGGTATATCCCTAATTGGTCAAATTGAGTCAATTAGAAAAGGGTTGGCCAAAAAAACGTGTTGGATATCATCTAAACTGTGTTTTATGTGTGCTTACAGCCTTCTAAGTTTTACTTAGTATAAAAATCAGATTATTGGTGATAATATATTTATAATCATATTTGATTTTGATTTCCAAAATAAATAAAAAAAATAAAAAAATAATAAACAAATGGTTTTATAATCATATTATACATTAAGTATTCATAGATAGCTGGGTGGCCTCCACATACATTATCCCCATTTTTTGTGTAACACATTAATTGATCACAAAAAATTCAAATATTTCGGACATAATGTTTTGGGTCAACACAACCAAGCCTTAAAAAAAAATTGCGTAATTTGTTACTTAACCTGCCCATTTTGCCATCTCTAATGTACGGTGTAAAATACTAGCAAGCCCAGTTGGAGAACAATCATGAAATAAATGATACATTTATACGCTAACAGGGAGATACAGTGTTTCCAGCTGTAAGTAACATTCCTTTCATTGAAGTGCATATATCAATCATGACCAACTTACTATATATGAAGTCGATGCTTGTTTTGTTCTTCGTTTTAAGTATGTGCTCATGAGCTTTAATTGCTTTTGAGCACACTTAACATTTATTTCTAATTGTCAGATATATTAATCATTTTCTAACTGGCAGATATGTATACATCACTTTCTCCTCAAATATCATGGATTGTGCGTGCAAATGGGGAAATATGGAAGCATAAGGATAACGATGAATCATGCCCTGAGGTTGTTGCAATAATCCAACCAGACCATTTCAAATGAGATTCTGCAGAATATGTATATTGACATTGCGCAAGTCCTTTCCAAGGCTCAGATGCCTCAAAATGACCAGGTTTACAGTGCGTGACTATCTGCATTCTGAGGCCAGATGAGAAGAAGTATTCTTTCTGAAAGATATTTAACATGGTAATCGTTACTCTTCCCTTGAAAATAGAAATGGGTTAGTTCTATTCCTTTGTGATCATATACGTCATGACTAATTCATTTATATCATTTATTTCTTCTATCTTATATTCTACAGTCGGTGGTATTATGCTCTGTAAGTGTTTATTACAATGTATACCTTTGAAAATGAGTAAGATTTTAGTTTAGTTAATCCTTCAAAAATGGATCTTATCAATGGAATATTTGTAAGAATGTTCTCATCAATTAAACTTACTAGAATTATTTTGAGTCTCTTATTATGTGAAGGCTTAGATATCAAATTTGAAATAGGATTTAGGTGTGGCAGGTAATTCTGGTAAATCAGCAATAGCATTACAAAGGGTATTAAGGTAGCAACTGAATCAAACTCTCTCAATTCAGTGGTTTAGTATTGTTTGAATCTAAAATTATAGATTGTAAACATTGCTAGGGCTAAATGCATGTGTCTAGTGAAAGTAGTATATATAGGCTAGTCATAGTTGAGTATTGGAACACTTCTATAAGCCTTCATAATACAAAACTGTATATGTTTGTGTTTGAGCAGTTATTAACTTCAATATTCTCTGTACATTCATACGCACATAGTTCAATCCATAATCACTCCATACTCAATAAACTCAATTTAGATCACTTACAATTGGTGCAAGCTAGAGTGAGCTATATTTGACAAAAAACAACCTTGAACCAAGCAGTACACTGAAACCTGATAATAGTAATATATAAGTAAATATACATAATTAGCATGTGGAAAGACCAATAAGAATTCAAGTTGAGTTCTTTTAATTTCAAACTGATATAATATGTCTCAAGGTTGTATATATTTTTGCATCAAACCTGAATTATTACATGTTTCAAGCTCATATAAGTTTTGTAACTGACCTTGAATCAAGTTGAGTTTATCATAATTTTCAAAATGATTTATTATGCTTCACGCCCATATATGTTTTCCAATCGAATTTGAACTTGATAATGTTCGACTTGGTCAAACTAGAGCTTGGATTACTTGATAAAAGTTATACTCTTAGTTACACTTAATAGGGATGCATAAAAGAGCCCAGACCCAGAGCTTGGCTGTAAGTTAAGCCTAAAAAGAGACCTGACCCTTGGTCCCTTTTCAAGTCATCTTAAAACCTTGAAACTCAGTTATAATCAACACTGATATAGTCCTAATTTGGAAAAATGCCCTCTTCAGACCATATTGAGTCTTGAAGTCGTCAACAGTTTGATTATGATTTCATGTTAGCACCAATCTCAACAGTCAGGACTAGTCCAAATCCTTACATCATTGTATAGTTTAGCTAATCTTGCTCAACCTTTTTCAAAAATTTGAGATAAGTATGAATTCTTAACCCTTTTTTAATCTGTTTCTTATACATTGTATTTCTTAAGTTGGTTTCTATTTTGACTTGAAATTGTAACATACTTCAACACTATATTAACGTAGCTTCCATTATTAACATTATTATGAGAAATGATAAGATACTAACGAATTATTACCAATCTAGCAAACTAATGCTGTATGGCATCATTTTCATTTGGTTTGTCATGTAAACATTTCATGCACAAAACACATACAGGTATTTGATCAAAGAACAAGGAATACCAAGAAATACCTTTGCCTCAATCTTTAAAGGAGAATTTTGGAGCATATGTAACACAGCGCAATACAGATCTCATTCCAAAATAACATCAGTCAGAATCTCTAAAAACACTCGTACATACTTTAATGTCAATATCTACTATAGAAGAACAGCTTTCCCATTCTCAACCAACAAAGGTGTGTGTCGAAACGTTCAAATGTACATGCAGGACAACAATCACACAATCACTAACTTCTACACATTATGCACATCATGCCTGTTCCTTTTCAGTAACATTTGGAGCTCAAATTACCAAAACTAAAGGGGACCATTCTTCATGTTCCATACGAGTAGGGGCCGTTTTGAGCATTTCTCTAACTGAACATGGTACGGATTGCATACAAAAATGTTTTTATGGCATTGAATCTTTTATAACACTCATTCTTTGTACTTAACAATGTTAGAATTATATCTTCTTCAAATGATATGCAATATGAATTATAGAAGTGCTTTACAATTTCACTCAACTCTCTCAACTAAACTCAGATCTCAGTTCTGAACAACTTAATGAAAACTTAACGACACTAACTGTATGTACACATCAACAAGCGACGGCGACACTCTAAGTGTCGCTTTAGGCGACACTACCAAGTGTCACTAGAATACAAAAATTGTCGTTTTTCTAAACAAGCTGATTGTCACACACAAATATGTATCAACAAACTCCCCCTTGACAACAACTTGTTTTGTAATAATCTTCTAATCTTCAATCCTTAGCTTGATGAGAGAGTTGTCTTCCAGCTGCAACCCTTTTGAAAGTTCATTAAACTTTGTATTCTTGTTAGCTTATAGTCATAAAACAATATCACATACCATTTGTCAACAGAAACCTTCAAGAATCTGATTGTTCACCAAATTTCAGAATTCTCCCCCTGAACAACAGATTTCTTCTTTAACTCTTTGAAGGATCTTTAGATTCAAATGTTTGTTGTTGATCATCAATCAATCGTAATATGATATTAAGAAATGGCACGGGTTTTCTCTTTTTCTTTCCCCTTTCTTCCACCCTTTTCTCCCCTTGGTCTTCTAATTTAGGCAACAACTTTAAGAACCCATTTGAGCACGGTGCCAATAGGATTTGAAATTTTCGAAAACCATTTATAAGTTGTGTCAATATAATCCAAAGATGTTGAGTTCCATCTGAAATTGAAATGCGGTGTTTCTTTTCTAAAACCTCGTCGTGGAACCAATGTTGGAAAAATTATTCTTGGAGAGAAAGTGTGACAACCCTCGAAAATCGGTATATTTCCGTACACAATTAACATGCATTCTTACGCTAATTCCCTCGTAATTGAAATCGATTTGATTTAAACTGAGATAAGTCTAGCACACGCACACGTCGCACATTTTGTTGCACTTTACTTTAATGCATGATGCGTTACATTTAAGTAATTATTGAGAATTTCGCGATTTAGTCGGATGACTTCCGACAAACACGAACGTTGGTGATACGACTTTCATAAATAAAGTAAAGCTATTTGATAATTATATAATAGTTATTTACTTAGACTATTATGCTAGAGTTAGAGCATAACGTTTTCAGCAATCGAACAAACGCATACACAATTCCAATTGAACACAACGGTTACTACGATTACACAATTAACTAAACAATATCGAAAACGTACGTATATTATCAAAACAAATTACAATTATTTAGTTCATCTTGAATTAACTCAATTACCTTGATTACCTAGTTAACAATTAATTAACCTAAATTAATCCTAACTACCTAAATATCTAATTAAACTAAGCACCTAGACAAGGATGTCAACAAAGTTAATGTGAGCCATGCCTCCCCTCCCTTGCAGCCGTTTTCCACCCTTCTCCACCACCACATCACCTCCTTGCCTTCTTGCTTACCCCCACACTCCACCCCACTCCATCCTTCTTTGAATATAATAATACATAGACCATGCTTTAGTGTTTTATGCAAGGCTTTAAGGGTACCAAGAGTTAAACAAATACACACACATTCGCACTTCACCAAAAAAAATCTGCTGCTCACTCCCTTTTTCTCATCCATTTCAACAAATTTCACCATCATCATCTTCATTCCATTATCTTCATTTCTTCAAGAAACACCACAAACCACCATCAAAATCCACCATTACTACACCATCTCTACATCATATCCACACTCATTTAAGCTCATAAATTCGTCATTTGGTTCCTTCAATTCTCATAATCTTGAGACTTGAAGCATTAAAAGGAAAAAGCTAAGGAAAATCTGGGTTATCTAAAAGGATTTTGGGTTGAAGTTCAAGTTCTTTTCTTCTTATTAATCTCATCCTAAAAGCTTTGTAAGAAACTCTCTTTAACCTCATTATTTCCTTCCATTTTAAATTTCAATGCTAGATATTTACTCCGTTGTTAAAATCGACAAAGCGCATGCTAGAAACTTTAGTTAGAAATGTGTAAAAGGTATTTAAAATGATCTAGAACAGAACGAGTGTTAACTCGGCTGGGTTTTTGTTGGCTAGTCACCCAGACGCGTGGCTGGTCACCCGGTCTGCTTAGCCTTACCCCGATGGGTGGCTAGGCCACCCAGACAGATAACCCTTTATTTCAGATTTAAAAAAAAAGTCTTTTGGAGGGAAAATTACCGATCGCCAAAATTTGAATTTAAGATTTCCATTGAGTAATTTTAGTTTGCGAAAAACTTCGTTTTACTCGAGAGATTTTCGGAGAAATTTTGTAGGGAAAACTATAACGGAAACGATCGAATACTTTGAAAATGTACGTTTTGAGGACGATAAAGATTATACATATATTATTGCAAATTGTTAGAGAAAACGAAATTATTATACTTTCGAGAAACATACATGTATACATACAAAACTATCACCAACGAGTCATACACTTTCAGAAAACGAAATACGTTTCCACCTACTAAGTTGAGTGAACAACTAGTATAGATGTGCAGGTAGCCATCCACTTATATAAACCTAGATATGCGATTAGCTATCTACTTATACAAACGACCTCATGCGTATAGGGCGCTAGGAGGCTTTTTGGGCAAACTTATTTAATTAAACGCTAGCACTCGTACCGCTCACCAAGTGAGTTCACAACTCTTATTTTACTGTTTTTTACTGCTTTCTAAATTTGGGGTGAAAAACATATGTACTATTTACTTACAAACTATTTTCATGTGATGATTGAAAAACTGACAACGAATCCTTGTGCGAACCTACGTTAAACTAGTTGTAGTGCATAAAAGTCCTCATGACTACAAACTGTAACCATTAGTTAGATGACGCTAGCCACCGAATATACGAATAGTACTATCGGGATGACGTCCCTCCCACTTTTGTAGTCATGCTAACTGCCGAAATTATGTCGAGACGAGGAGCGTATATTTAAAAGTGTCCCAGGCAAAAACATTAAAAGACGTGGTTTGGTTATAGGCCTAGGTGTCGTCACTTTAACTCGTAAGGTCTTACAAACCTTCGGGGGATCACCGTCAGCTATTTATTATTTTTAAACTATATATCATCGTACTTTTGGCCATAGTTGACACGATATAATTTGCGAAACATTTACTAAACGCTTGGTTTAAATGACTGAGACTTAAACATGTGGATTTCACTCAACAATTTTGTTTATCCTTTTAACTATGTTTTTAAGGGAATTAGCAGTGAAGTAAGATTTGCATGCATATTGGGACCCGCGCCTACCATATCATTTAAGATCCCATTTTTGGGAAATTCACGAGATTTCAGTTGTATTACTATAAATTGTCTTAGTTATATTTGCGAAATCTCCAAACGATTGTATTTTGACAACACTACTACTTTTGTAACTTGAATAGTCGCTACGTTTTTGTAACAAACAACTTATGGCATTCTAATATTATGTTCCGTTGATAATCATATGCTCTTGATTAGTTAAATGACTAATCGCGTTACGCCCTGTTCTTCCGCACTTAACTCTGATTTGATTTTGGCGGGGTGTGACAAAAAGGAACAAAATCGTTTCATCTTTTCACCACATGGAAAGACCGTAAAGTAAACATTTTTTGTCTTGAATATACGAAAGATTTTGTTTAACCAGATTCCGGTTGTGTCGGTTTTGAAACTTTTGTTTTGAAAGTTTTGTTGGCTTTTAAAATCTTGAAACCGACCTTTTGTTTTGATCAAATGCTACGGAATCACAACAATCAACCTTTTGATGATCGAATATTCTAGTTGATTGTGATTTCTTAGAATACTTTTTATTCTTTTCTAGAGAATAATTAGTAAACTGTGAAATCATTTTCGCACAAACCATTTTCGAACATGGTTTAGAAGATTTAGCTGGGTAAATCTTCTTAAGAACCTTGACTAGTGGTTTAGTTGAGTGAGAGACTTAAGTAACTTGAGTAATTTGTTTGCGAAGATCTTGAACAGTTTTTAATGCAAAATCATAATCTTTTTGAAAATTGATTACCACCATTTGTTAACTCTCAAGTTCTACAATTCGCTCTTCCAGTCCAACAATTTTTAAACGCATTTTTTCACGTTCAGTCTCAATGTTAAGTATTTGTAATTGAAATGATTTAATCTATTCTTCCTTCTTTATCAACTTTTCATTTATCCCATCGTTTGGACATTTCTTCAATTTATCATTTATTGCATCACGTTTAGATTTCCCTTGATTATAAGCCATGATATATTCATTAGTTATTATGAAATTTTCAGGCTTGACATCAGATTTGTTAACCTGTTGTGTTGGCACATCACAGTCTTCGACTTCATAAACAATTTCAACAATCTCATCCTTCTCAACAGATATAGGATTTACAACTAAGGGGTTGTAGGCACAAAATCTTTAATTTCATCATTGACCGGCATTGATGTATAAGATGAAGGAGGAGGTACTAAATGATATAAGATGCCAGTTTTGGATTTCGTATCCTTTTTCTGAGAATGAATAAGTTAATCTAACATCAAGGAAGATGTTGAAAAATATGAGAACTTTCGTTGATAGTTTAAAATCACACTTTGAGCTTCAACCTTTTCTTTGCATAGTAAATTGATTTCAATTATGTAACTGTCGATTTCACTTTGTTGATTTAAAATTTTAACTTTCAAATCATGCATGTCAACACTCTGTAGGTGTTTTTGAATTTTTTGTAATTTATCATTTCTTCCGAACCTTTTTGCTATAGCATCCCATAATTCATAGGCCGTATGTTGATTTCTTAAACGTTGAAGAACATCCCTGGGCAAACACATTGTGATAGCTGCATAAGCTTTCTTCTCTTTATCATAATCTTTTCTTTCTTCTGCATTCATCTATTTTGGTTTCTTTAAAGGTTGTCCATCTCTGAAAGTCCCCTCTTGCCTAGGTGCTACATACTGCTCAGTTATCGATATTAACAAGTTTGGATCATTAAACGCTATAAAAGATTCAAATTTACTTTTCCAACTCGAGTAACCGTTATTACAAAGAAATCTTGGAGGTTTGTTAGGTGTACCAATTTCATTGTCGAATTTCAGCACATCCGTCATATTTGAGAAAGCCATTTTAGCAACAATTTTCCCTCAAAAGTTTAGAGAATATTTTCCGAGTAAAATTTAAATTTCCTCAAACCAAAATTAGTCAATGATAAGCTTAAAATCAAATTTTTTTAAAAGTCACTTGGAGTGAATAAGTGTCGCCCAGAGAGCATCGAACTAACCACGCGACACTATATAGTGTCGCTTCGAAGTGTCGCTAAAATAACCGTCACTAGTGTCGCTGGACAGTCACTAGTGTCGCTAAAAGTATCGCTAAACCACATAATCGCATCAATTCTGATCCAAATCACCTCTAATTGCTCTGATACCACTTGTAGGTCAGTGTAGTTAGGATATGATTCGAATCAAACAAGTAAACGTGCATAATCTGATTTAACTTGTTATATGTGAATGCGATTACTTCAAATGACTTCTTGTATTGATATGCAATATGAATTACAGAAGTGCTTTACAATTTTGCTCAACTCTCTCAACTAAACTCAGATCTCACTTCTAAACAACTTAATGAAAACTTAACGACTCTGACTATATAATTGTCATATACGAATATGTATCAACTAGAAACAGCATCCTTAATCTTGATAGATGTTTGTCCTTCAACTTTCAAAATGTACATTGTATTAAATCTCAACAAATACACAATTTCTAACTTCTACACATAATGCACAAAATCATGCCTATCACACCAAAGCATCCTATAAAATCATACTTTACGAAAACTCAGCTACCTCAAGAAGTTTTTATCCCGGAAAATACCAATTACTTGACAACTACTTGTGTGCAACCACTTTGTATCATTTCAAGACCGGCTAACATACAGAACAGGGACTAAGCCAGCCATTTTCCCATCCCGGCCAGGACGTTTTTTCTTCACCTGCAGTAGGTTGAAAATGTTAGATATCACACCAATAAAATTGGTAAAATGATAGCTGCTGTTAACAGCAAAGCCTGAAATTTTTAAAATGAAGAATTGTTGTCCGCATACTTAAAAGTTTTAGTACTAGCGATGTACTATGGTTTAACAAATTGACTCTTGCGGTACCCATGTTCTGTACTGCTAATAGTACATGTCATTTTCCCAAAAGTAAATAGCATCAAATCATGATACCATACAAAACATACAGGACACTAATTCAGCTGTATGCAGTAATAACAATAATAATAATACAGGTACCAAATGGGCGGGTCAGACACATTGGGAGTCAAAAAAGAGAAATTTTTTGTATGGCACATTAAGAAACAAAAACACAATATTATTACAATAATAGTTTAAACTTTTGAAAAAGGAAAGTTGGTGAATTATATGCATTAAGAAAAAATTTGTGCGACTTTTGACTCATTTGTCTTGTTTATCTTTTAGTTATTTTCCCTCATTTACCCATTTCACCTATGAATAATAACGTATACCCCAGATTAATCAATTCATATGAAAATGGTTCAAAACCTCCACCTCTATAAAAAGGTTTTACACCAGACTGTCAAGACACGCTCTAATAGTAGCTACAACCAAATAATAACCCTCAGGTGTACCCAAAAGCTCATCAACCCCATTAAGATTGAAGAGTTCCACTGAGTCAATCATGAGCATCAACTTACCGTCAGAGGAATCTTGCTAGCACGGACTAAAATATTATTGTGATTATTTATACTACATATGTATGCATTTAATCACATTGTCTACTTACATAGAACCACCCATCAACTTCGTACTCGATTTCGACCTCTTCTCCAGCAGTTAAATTCAACTGTACAGAAACTACTGAAGTCAACATATGGGCTCCAAATTACAAAAAGAAAAAATATGAACGTTGACTGAAGTCAATGTACCTCATCATCACAACCGGCAGTGAAGTCGTAAAGCGCTGCTCCAGATTGTCTATTCCCTGAAGATCGTTCTTCCTCATGAGAATCAAAGCTGCTTGACGCTTGTCCAGCCAATGGGTTCTCAAACGACTCGAATCTTTGGTGAACTGGTGATGAATATGGAGGAGGTTTTTCGGTGATCTACAAAAAGCTGATAATGTTAATAACTTTTACCAGGTAACATTTACGAGTTATTAACCACAATAAGAAGACTAACCGTAGAACCATAACCCTCATAAGAAGAGGAACCACCAGAAGGCTTACTACGTCGGCCCGTACCAGACTTCTCCTGAAATTTTGTGCACTGCCAAAAAGATTTCATTCTGGCTATGGGTTTTAAGTTCTAACTCGTTGATTATGCTTACTGATTTCAACAAATACAGAAATAACTGCAATTTTCATCTTTTACATACTGTGGGTTGTGAAGACCCATAAGCTGAAGGTTTTGAACTGAATAACGATGGATAATTCATTCCTCCGAAGTGAGACGAAATTGACGTCTCAACTGACCCTAGTGAATCTGGAGAAGAAAATCCAGAAGACCTCCCATCATCGTCCTGCAAAACAAAAAATATAACTTGCATCATAATGTACAATGATGGATGCAAGTGACCACAACCTAACGCACAGTTCTTACATCAACTTCTGCAGTCTCTAAAAGAGTTTTAGCCCATATGTCATCATAGCTCATGGAAGGTCTAGATATAATGTTCTCATCGTCAACATCAGGTACATCAGTACCAGCCCTAGCAAAAAATTCATTAACCTACAACAAGTCATGTTATATAATAGAGATAGTAGCCGTACGTAATGACACAAGGAAGTTGATATGTGAATTCGTCTTCATCAAAAATAAGTCTAGCACAAAGCCCACAATGCATTTTCTTATGCACATTATTTTAATGCATGATGCATTCGTAATTATTGAGAATTACACAAACAATCAGAAGGATTCCGATATTCACGAACGTTGGTGATAAATTTTCATAAATAACGTAAAACTATTCGGAAATAAATTGTAGTTATTTACCTTATAATATTATGCTAAGATATAAACATAACAACCCTTGATAATCAATAAACGTTCATGTGAACTAAAATACGTACAACGACAAATTAGAGTACGAAATTAATTAAGCAAGGTAACGGTAGGCATTCGAATATTATTAAATCAACTAGTAATATTCTAATACATTTAATTTACCCTAATTACCCCTAATGTACCCTAATCACATAATTAGCACCTAATAAATAAAGGTTAACACTTAACTACCTAAATATCTACACTTAATCACTAACTAATTAAGCTAGATGGAAACCAAAACCCCCCCCCCTCCTCCTCTCCCCAAAATCAGCCACCAAGGGGCCCCCCTTGGCCATCCTTTGCACCAGCATTCCCACCCCCATCCCTACTACACCATCACCACCTCACTTCTCATTTACAAGGAAAGAATACACACATTTCTCTCCAAAAAGCTGCACTAATCCCCTCATACTCCCCCTCCCAAAACCGTTCATCATCATCATCCTCTTCCTCTTTAGTTCTCTAAGCAACCACCATAATCCACCATTTTTACATCATTTATACACTCTTTTAAGCTCAAAAACATAGAGTAATCTTTGGAGGTCTCATAATCTTGAGATCACATCATCATTAAGGAAAAATGTAAGGAAAATCAATTTCTAAGCAGTTTGGGTGGAAGTTTTAAAGTTCTTATCTTCTTTTCTTCTTTATTGTCAGCCGAAAGCATTGTAAGGAAACTTTTCTTCAAGTATTTAATTATATGTTCATGTCTAGGCTAAAATGTTCACTTATACTAAAATTTACTTTTAAACTTGTTACATTCTCTTTTAAAAACACTAACTAGAAAGTTAAACCAAAGATAGGTTTAAAAACAAGTTTAGAAACTTTAAAAATGCAAAACAAGTGTTTTAGACTTTAAACTCTTCATAAATATGTAAGAAACACTTATTTTTGTTAAAATAGTTATTTTAAATTAAATAACACAACAAACTAGTAGTAACATAAACTTTGTAGTTTAAAAGTTAACTAGACAAACTTTTGGGCATAAAATATCAAAAAGAAGACTTAAGGGACTATATATGTAAATTTCTGACATTTGAGGACCAAAATGGTAAAAGCAGTTTATATGTAGTTTAAAATGATAATATATAAATTAAAGTGTTAAAAACCTAACTCTTGTGATTAAAAACCAAGAAAACTAAACTATGAGGTTAAAAATGACAAAATGAGAACTAAAGGGACTAAAGGTGTAAAAACAGTAAATTTTGGACCATGGCTGTAAAAATAAGTAAACTAAGTGTATTAAAGTATAAACCGTGGTTTAGAACAAGATTCATGTGGCTAAACACTAACAAACCGAAATATGGAGCTAGAAACGTATTGAATGAAACTAGAGGGACTAAAAGTCTAAAATCAGTAACTTAAGGACTGAGATGGTAAAATCAGTAGGTTAAATAATATTAAAGTGTAATCTATAGTTTAGAGGTTTAAAAACAAGACTTGTATGATCAAATACCGATAAGCCGAAATGTTGAGTTAGAAATGATATAATTGAAACTATAAGGAAAATTGTGTAAATCAGCAAAGTCAGGGACTTAGGAGTTAAAAAAAGTTAA
Organism: Logfia minima; assembly: GCA_963921325.1. Taxonomy (NCBI): domain Eukaryota; kingdom Viridiplantae; phylum Streptophyta; class Magnoliopsida; order Asterales; family Asteraceae; genus Logfia; species Logfia minima. The sequence goes on from OY992766.1 coordinate 15,104,909, forward strand.
CTAAAATTTCACAAGTGAAAACCCTAAGTAAAGATGTCGAGAATCTAACTTGTATGGTAAGAATCGAAGAAATTGAACGATTACACTAAAAACGACAAAATAGAAACTACAAGGACCAAAACCGTAACTTTGAGAACTTTGGGGACTGTTTAGAACCTTTTGTAAAACAGTGGACGTTATTATAAAAATGTAAATTAAAATGTGATTAGTGAATAGACCGAGAAATCGTGAAAAACCGAACTCTAACGGGTTAAAACGTACGTAAATCGTAAAACAATAAAAATTGAATTATAAACTTCTAACGTTTTTATAAAATACATATTATGGTTAAGTATCATGGTTTTGTTATAGAATCGTACAACTCACGGTTAAAAACCAATTAAACAAACTCGCGAACAAAAACCGCTAAAAATGGCCTTGCATGGACGAGTGTAGTATCACCTGGAAGTGTGATTTAAAACTAGTCGCCGTCTGTGCACCATTACCCGGACGCGTGAAGTATGATCCGAATGCGAGAACCCCCACCCGGACGGGTGAACCTGTCACCCGGACGTGTGAGGCATAACTTTAGACTTTATCGAGAACTTTGAATTAAAAACGATCGAGACGATATTTAACGAACCAAAACCAAAACTATTAATATAATACGAGTACTATTATATTATAACGTTGACATAAACGGTTTTAGTATTTTGAAAGATAATAAAGATCACAACGTGTCGCATACGTCTATGATGGCAGTTGAATCACTAGTTAAGAGAACAACTAGCATAGATGGACTAATTAAGTCGTCTACATTTATTAACTCGACCTCATGCGTTTAGGGCGCTAAGAGGCTTATTTGAGCTCATGTTACATAAACTTACTTTGCTAGCACGCTCGAACTTAGGTGAGTTCACAGTCCCTATTTTAGTTGATGTCACCCCAAACGGTCCGTTTTGTCGCGGCGTGTCGTCGTAGGTTGAGGTTGCCGGATGGTGACCGAACAAGGCGGAATAAGAGGTTTAATAATTATAATTAGTTGGGGCTTAAATTATATGTACTACCTACTTGTTAGTAAGTGGTAAGTATAACCTAAGACCATTCTTAAAATCGCAACGAATTGAAACGAAGGTGATGCTTTAGAAGAGATAATTCTTTCGGAAGGATATTAAAGTAGGTAGATTTGGTGTTTTGGTTTTTTATCTAATACTAAAATAAATAAACAATGCGAGGGTAAATGACTTCAGATAAAGTAGATATAGGTACAATGTGATTTGCCAGAGTAGCAACAATTAGGGTTTTCTGGATGATGAACTTATAAGTATTCTTAAAATGTTATGTTTACTCATAGTTGGTGTGAAACTAGAGCCCTACTATATTAGTCCGGATTCTAATGTGGCATGTCACCAGAAACTAGATTATCGTGATACTGACCAAATAAGTTTGCTCGACTCCCAACAATGTTCTTATGTAGAACTAGTGACCTATTTAGGTTCATGAATAAAGTAGCAAACTACAATGATTAATTTGGTCTTTCTTAACACCGATATAGCTTTATTTTAAGAAATCATAATCATTAACTTGGTTTGTCTGAACTATTAAGTAAGACATGGGGTTGTAAATATTAAAAGCTACGTAAGGCTTTGATTTACTTACTAGATGCTTCTCCATAAAATTATGACATATTGTAACCTAAACCTCTCCTTTGCGATCAATTATACATCACTGAATTATTCACAATGTTTTAGCATTGCTTCATATGCAAACCATGTAGTTCAGTAAGTAATAATGTAATTGAAGTGCATACATTCTACTTATATCAATCATACTTAAGTCGGAAGATCCACTAAGTGATACATAGTGATTCCATTGTTCTTTTAATATTATAGACTAACTATGTACTACACGGTGGTCTCTTAGCTTCTTAATCCTGTATGATTATTTACACAGATAACTACTTACCCTAATTAGAGTTGATCAATTACTAATACCTAGGTTATAGTCATGTGAATAACTGGAAATTGTCATTTAATTCATAGGTTTAGATTACAGAGGTTAAGACAAATTAGAGTTACGTTATTCATCATCACTACTTCTAATTAATTACATTTCGACAAATCACAATAATAAACTACTCGCAGATTATGGAAATAAATAGTTCAAATACAAGGCAATTACGAATAATAATGAAAATCATAATGCAAGTATAAGGAGAAGACATCACCCGGAAAATTAGAGCAGAATAATATTAGCGAATTGTTGAATTCTTGAGTTTGAACGTACAAAGAAAATTCTTGAATAAAAACGCAAACTTGATATTCTAACATCACTAATTTAATCCTGAGTGTCCTCTAGTTAATTACTAATTAAGGTTAATTAGTAATTAAACTAGAGTGAGAAAGTAAAGATAGAATGGTGTGTAAGTATGAAGAAGGTGTGTGCAAGGTGTGTAAATGTTGGATGAGGAGGTTGGTTTTATAGGCAAGTTCTCGAACTGTATTTTGACCATCCTAACCGTATTTGACCTTCACAAAATTGACCCGTATTGTGCGAACCGTATCAAGATACAAGATTTAAGCAGATACGGGTCGCGCGAATAGTATACGGTTTGTTTGAGCCGTATACGGTTCACATCCAATTGTATACGGTTGGATTGAGCCGTATACGGTTCAATCTAAGCCGTATACGGTTGGTGCGGCCCGTATTTGCGAGGTCGTGTGCTTGTGTGCGGGATCGTAATTCGTTCGTTGCTTGTTTTCGTCCTAACTTCTTCGTTTCTCGTCCGTTTTTAGCGATTATTGAATCCACGCAATCGTAATCTTCTAATCTTCATTTGATGTTAATCAAAGATAATTTCCATAAAATTATCAACTAGATGATTTGAACGAGCGAATCGCCTTGTGTTGACTTTGCTCAATTTTCTTCGGTTTTTGCTCGTTTTTGGTGAACTTTGCAGCATCGTCTTCTTGATTATCTAATTAGCACAATAAAGCAAATATATGTAATATTTGGATTAAAATGTTAATTATTTAATTAATACGGATAAGAAAGCGTGCGTAAAAACGTGACTTTTTACGCGTTATCATTACTGTTTTTAATGCTTTATAAATTGGGGTGAAAAACATATGAACAGTTCTGTAAACATGACAAATGAATCTTTGTATGATCCTAAGTTAACAGGATGTAGTGTATTGAAGTCCTCTTGTTTGCACAATATAATCATTAGCTAGATGACGTTAGCCTGTGGATATACGGATAGTATTATCGGGGTGACTGCCCACCATAATTGTTATCAGTTAATCGCGCTAACTGTCGACGTTGTTTCGAAATAAGGAGCGTATATCTAGATTGTCGAGAGGCAAATGCAAGTAATGTGAGTCGTGGATTGGTTATAGGCTTAGGGATCGATATTTTAACTCGTGGGACCTAGCTAGTCTGCAGGGGATCATTGTCATGAATGATTTGATTGATAATGAACTGTTTGCTTTATAATGAATTTAAACACATTGGTTGTATACGATATTGCAAAGGTTTATACTTGCAAGCGATTGATTTATAAAAGGTTTATTGATAGAATCATAAACCTGTGAATTCACTCAACAATTTTGTTGACATTTTTTATGTTTTTCATTAAATTAGCTATGCCGTAAGACTTCATGCATATTGGGACCCGCACCTGCCACAATGATTAGGATGCCATATTTTGAAACTATGTGATTATATTGATATTACTAATTTATTAGTAGTTATATTTATGAAATCCCGGAACCTTATGTTTTGGAAAAACGATGTATTTGATAACATTACTATTTTGACGACTTGATAAGCCATAACGTTTGTTAAAACTATTATTGGCATCTTAATATATAATTATGTTCTGCAATGATCATATGCTCTTGATATATTAACGATTCGTGTCGTGCCCCGTTCTTTCGCACTTATTCACATTTGGCAGGGTGTGACAATATGCCCCTCGAATATTCTCATATATTATTAGACGAAGGAGTCATACGAACCTAGGAAACCATCAAATTTATATTAATCAAACCAAGTTTGTGTTCGTTTTATATTGTGTGTTAACCTTACCTAGAATATAAATTAGATGATTTTGTGGGTTTGTTTTACTTCTTCGTCTAATAATATAGAACAATCGAGGGCTCAACATTATTTTCGAGCAACCAACTCTAACCAATCGTGTATCATTGACACAAACTATATATATAATGAAGTAAATGTTGGTACCAAAGAAATATTGTTGGCCTAAAATAGTCAAGATATTAAATTCACATCTTCAAATCAATATTGAAAATCAATGATTAGAAAACAACTTACATCTTTGGCTACACGTGCATCCATTTTACACATCCATTTTACAATACACGAACTAGTCAAGGTATTTGTTTACCGAGACATTATTAAAAACAAGGCCGATGAGTTACTCATATATATAGAACTTCAAAAAGGACCACAGCTCATACAATCAGACCGTAGTTCTATTCATTTGGGAAAAGGAACAAGGAACCTTGATCCTTTTAATATTGATTAACCACCCCTCTTTAACTGTAATTGCGTGCATTGTTTTTAACGAAATGGACCACTGACACAAGTAGGACCCATGGTCCGTTATTTCTTCGAATCGTGATCCGGCAAAAGAAAAATGAATCTTTTTAGCAAATTAACCACGAGTTCTATGTTATTTTCACTATTTACATGATCTACTAGAAATGGTCTATAATACTTTTTGTAGTAATGTGTGCATCATTTGTTTGTACAATAGAAATTGTTGGTACACGAGTTTGGTGAAAGTATCACCATCCTGTTTTACGGCTGATTTTGCATAATTTGCAGGTTGTAATGCTGCAACAAACCCTATTTAAATCGTACGTAGCTTCATCATACAAAACTAAATTTCAATTACATAACATGCTAACATGGACACCAAATAAAAAATCATAACATTATTACTTTTATAGTTGAGATTGAAGCAACCTTGATAAGTATATGTTTTGAGCATGCTATTTTCAAATACAATAATACCAATATGTAACATTACTACTTGCATATTTTTACACATCTTATCACTTCCCAATAACAATACGTACACATATTTCCTTTTCTATCATCATAAATATGTATTTAGACACATCATATTCTGATGCCAAACAAACCGACTCGAGCCGATTTCACATTGTATCCGAGTGTAACAGGGACGACGACCCTGAAGCAACCGACAGCCTCTCAACATTCATCCCTGAAGCAACCGACGACCCTTTTGGGGTTTGAAGTGAAGACGATGGTGACCGGTGCAGTATCGATGGTGCGAAAGTAGAGACACTACTAGTCATATTCGTACTACTCCCAGCAACCGACCCATCGATGGTGCTACTTGCCTTTGGAGCCGGTGGCTTCTCGATCTCAGTCACACCTTCTAACATCTGAACCACTTTTCCCATCATCGGTCTTTGTGATGGTTGTTCTTGGATACACCAAAAACTTACTTCAATCACTCGACGAACCTGCTCCATATCCACTTGTTCATGGTTTCGAACCTTGCTGTCGATAATTGCTTCAATGTTTCCCTTATCGAACTCTTCATACGCCCAAACTGAAAACTTTTTCCGGTTTGTTTGTTCCGAGACTTCAAAATTCCGTCTTCCGCATACAATCTCTAACAAAACCATTCCGTAACTATACACATCTGACTTTGATGTTATCGGAAGATTTGCAAGCCATTCCGGAGCCAAATACCCTCGTGTCCCTCTCACGCTCGTTAAAGTTCGGTACCTATGGTCTTTAGGGTTTACCAATTTGGCGAGCCCGAAATCTGAAACTTTCGCATTGTAATTCTCGTCTAGAAGAATGTTTTCGGGTTTTATATCACAATGGACAATACAATCTCGACATTCTTCATGAAGGTACGTGATCCCTTTAGCTGTTCCAAGAGCGATATTGAATCTACACTCCCAATTTAACAATTTTCCCGATTGTAATTGTTCTTCTGGAGTGAATAAAAAGGTATCAAGAGAACTATTTTTCATAAACTCATACACTAAAAGACGGTGACGACCTTCAGAGCAGAACCCAATTAGTCTAACGAGGTTCAAATGATGAGTACTACTAATTGTTGCAACTTCCATACGGAACTGTTTCTCTCCTTGCTCAATCCCTTCTAATTGTTTCACCGCAACTGTGGTTCGGTTTGCAAGAACCCCTCTATAAACCGCCCCAAACCCACCCGCTCCAAGCTTCTCCTTAAACCCTTCCGTAGCCCGTTGAAGATCCTTGTACGAAAACTGAACCGGTGCACCGGAGGCATACTCAAGAAGCGCATATTGAGCCGATAAAACACCAAGTTTCGGGCTATTTCTACAACACCAATACCACAGCCCAATTTCCCCAATAACCAAACCGAAAAGCGTACCCACCACCACAACCACCACTATCCACGGCCTAAGCTTCCATCGTGTACCCTTATCAGAATTAACTGACGGATTTAAACTCACGGGCCCACAAACTTTCAAATACGACGTGCTCGGAAGTGCCGGCGATTGATACCCACTCACAAAACTAGGCACCTTCAAATAACACAACCCCGTCCCATCCGATAACGATGTAGAAGCTATACACGAACCACTGACAAGACAATTCAACCTACAAGCCGATATCCCAATAAAGAAAACCTGTGAAGACAACTCGGGTGGGTAAGTCAAAAACTTAGCATTATCCAATTCTAACATTGTCGCACTTCCCGGGCAATTCTCGATCTCGACCTTCCGTCGACACCCTTTGGTTGTATCCCCAAGGTCAACCGGTTCAAAATTCTGCGATGGACAACCGCAAACCGGATTTGAACCGTTGTAACTACAAATCCCTAAATTCCCACAAAAACCAAACACTTGACATTGATCACTAACAGCAGCCCATCTAACATTTTTATTCCCAGTTGAAGAAGAACTATAAATCCTTAAATTACCATCATTATCTAACTTAGTAAACCTAAATATATCAGGGCTTTCAGCATAATCACTACTATAAGCCATTATCACAGAAGTAGGTAAATTAACATCAGATAATGATAAAATACCAATTGATTGCAACCCTAACGTTGGTGAAGTTAAATTAGTATTAACAGATGAATTTAACCCTAAAGTCCAATAAACAATAGAATCATTCCAGCTTAATGTTAAATTCCCAGAACTAATTAACTTCAAAGAATACAACCCAGATCTTAAAACATTACCAGTTGTGAAATTTTGTTCTGGAAGTATAGTATCAGTAGGGTTATCAAAAGTAGCCCATATTGATGAAACGGTGTCGTTTTTCAAAACAAAGTTACCTGTATTATCTAATAAAGCTTTCGTTATACCTTGGTTAGCAGTGTTTGACTGCCAGACAAGGGAATTGGTTGACCCGTTGACTAGTCGTAGGTTGCCGTCAGAAAGAAAAGTGAGGGTGGCGGTGGAATCGGTGACGGCGGAGTCACCGCCGGCTTTCCAGATGGGGATTTCATTGTAAGTAATGGCAGCGTAGAATGTATTTTGTGGGGGTTGAGAATTGGAAATGAAAGTGAATGAGAAAGTGTTGTTGGGGGATGACCATTTTAAGGATGGGTTTGCGGCGGAAAGTGATTGACCTGGGATGATGTCGGCGGCAGCGGCGGTGGAGGTGATGGAAAATAATAAAAATAGAAGTAAGGTTATCATTGTTGCTGTGGTTGTTATGTGATGAACATAGTTTAGATGAATTTGTGGGGATTCATTTGAGGAGAGAATGAAAGACACGAATTGATTATAGTGGGAACGAAGCAGAGTAGACTTTGACTTGGTTGTGGTCTGTTTGTTGGTTGGAAAATGCTAAAATGTTACATATTTGGTCCTTCTTCTTTGAGTCTTGTTAAAAGCGTATACTAAACATTGTAAATTATGATTGTTTGACTATTTCTAGTCTAGTATAAACCTGATACTTTATTTCGTAGTTGGTACTTTTGGTTTCTGGATCGGTTTAAGCTAAAGTAAAATATAGTTTCAGAAATATGTCATATTAGTAATATATTCATTAGAGAATATATGGTCTGAGTCTCAACATTTGTCATCACAGATTCAATATATATATATATACATTTAATAAATGAGGATTATAAAGTCTTGTAAAACACCGACTAGAAAATAGAAATAGACGTAGACAATTCTAGTCAAAGGTTCGATATAGGTTCAAGTGTTGAACCACTAATTTGAATAAGTCTAACCCATTTCCTTTTTCCGATTAACATATTTATTCTGCTTGTATATTATACCGTATGATCAATTCATCAAGTAAAAATCGTAAATTATCATGATATTTGAGGGGCAAAAAAGTAATTGTAATAAAACATGAGAATTTGAAATACTCATGATATATTTAACGGTATCTAATTTCATAAATCATTTGTTCCCATCGTATGTTCAAAAATATATGACAGCTCTTCGTTTTTTCAAGTCAAAATTCCATCTAATTTTCTCTTTTTAATTATAAACCATTTAACTTTCTCTTTCTTAATATTTAAAAAAGGAAGATGCGAATTTCACATTCTCTTCCTTAATGTTTAAAAAAAATATATGAGAATTTAACATTCTCTTCCTTAATGTTTAAAAAGGAAAAATGTGAATTATTTTTTTTATCCTTTTATCTACTCAAATAATATGATAAGTTATTATAGAAAGTCAAACTAATACACAATAAAATATATTTACACAATCATATTAATATAGAGGAAAGTTCATTAAAGTATGTAAATTTTTGAAAGTATGAAAGTACAAATCTCAACCGTTGATCTTGATCAAAATAACAAAACCCCCGCATTGTTAAAAATTAAATATCTCAAAAATCGTTAGTCAAAAAATTATAAAAATTGCACCATAAAAAACAGCGTTTTCTCCTCTTCGATTTAAGATCCCACAAGGTATACTTGAAAATTTGTGGGTTTTTTCTTTTCATTTTTTGGTGGGTTTTGAAAATTTGTAACACATGTGTTATAAACAAATAACATATGTGTTACGGGCGTGTTACGGGCGACTAACACATGTGCTAGTCGTTGATAACACATGTAATAACCGCGGGTAACAATTTTGTTAATCCATCATAACACATGTGTTAACCCACAAAAAATGAAAAAAAAAAAAAATTCGTCGAAAGTATGCCTAGTGGGATCTTAAATCGAAGAGGAGAAACGCTAATTTTTATAGTGCAATTTTTATAATTTTTTGACTAACGGTTTTTGAGATATTTAATTTTTAAAAAAGTGGGGAAAAGTGAGTTTTTGCCATGTGACCCATTCCTATTGGTACTTTCATACTTTCAAAAAAACTCATACTTTAATGATCTCACCTCTTGTTGGGACATGTTATTGTGACAATAGATCTAGCTTGTAATAGGACTAGTGTATTTATTATCAATCTTGTATATATTGGTTTAGACTTGTAAATATATGATATTAACTTGTTATTATTATTTGTTAAATGTTATTAGACAAATATCGATTTTAAATTAAAGACTGAATCGCGAATTGAGAAGTCAACTCGCAGGTCAATAGACTTGCGAGTTGAGATCTCAACTCGCAGTCCAATCTGGACTCGCAGCTCTCAGCTGCGAGTTGAGATCTGGGCTCGCTGTAAACTGGACTCGCAGGTCTTACCTGCGAGTTGAGTTTTGGGCTCGCAGCTATCTCGGTTCGCAGGACCTACCTGCGAGCTAAGATGTGGGCTCGCAGTCCATCTGGACTCGCAGGCCCATGGGCTGTGAGTTGAGTCAACTCGCAAGGCCCATGACCTGCGAGTTGAACCAGATATAAATATTTTAAATGCTGCTCATTATTAGAGATCTAGAAATCCGTGCTCTTTACATACACACCAGATATTCTTTTCTCTCCTCGAAATTCGTGCTGATATAAAGGCTATCATTGAATAGGCTCGGTTTTGATTGTTTAACACTAGTTGATATCAAAACGAAGCTTGTTAATTGATTGATTAGTTATATAAGCCTAAAACCTTAAGTATTGAGGGATTCCGCACCTCAATACCTAAAAGATAATTCGTTATCGCTAACCAAGATCTAGAGACTTACAATTGGTATCAGAGCTTTCGGGCTTAGAAACGTTGTGGTTACAAGGTTTTTTGGTTATATAACATCTTTAGGGTCGTTTTTCGAACGAAATCTACGGATTTATTCGTAAAAATACCAAAAAGTTCAGTTCCCAGATTTCGAGGCGCCGTTTTGCGAGTTGAGATTAGGGTTACTGTTAGTTGCGAGTTGAGATTCCTGCGAACCGAGTTCCATTGCGAACTGAGTTCCTTTGCGAACTGAGATTTCTGCGAACCGAGTTGAGATTCCTGCGAACCGAGTTCCATTGCGAACTGAGTTCGTTTGCGAACTGAGATTTCTACGAACCGAGTTGAGATTCCTGCGAACCGAGTTCCATTGCGAACTGAGTTCCTGCGAGCTGAGATTCTCTGCGAGTTGAGATTGACTTGCGAACTGAGATTCTCTGCGAGCCGAATCTTACTTGCGAACTGAGATTTCTGCGAACCGAGTTGAGATTCCTGCGAACCGAGTTCCATTGCGAACTGAGTTCCTGCGAGCTGAGATTCTCTGCGAGTTGAGATTGACTTGCGAACTGAGATTCTCTGCGAGCCGAATCTTACTTGCGAACTGAGATTTTTGCGAGCTGAGACTTCTGCGAACTGACATTTCCTGCGAACTGAGTTTAGTTGCGAGTTGAGATTATTGAATTCGCAATATAACTTAATTTTTCACTTTAAAATGTCTGATTTAAGCCGAATGATCGAGATGGAACACGAGGTTGGAAAATCTAATGTTCCACCGAAGCTACTTAGACTTGAGGACTATTATGGGTGGAAAGACAGATTTGAAAGTTACTGTAGATTCCACGACATCACTATTTGGTTGTGTATTAAAAACGGATATGTTGCACCTACAGCTGAGGTAGGGAACGCAACAGTGATTGTGACTTATGATCGAATGAATGACCATCAGAAGAAAGAATTCACCATCGATAATAAAGCACATTCCTCAATTAAGATGAGCCTTCCTAAGGAGATCAACCATCAGTTGAAGTCTTTTCACACAGCTAAAGAGCTGTGGGAGGCTCTAGAAAAGAGATGTGAGGGGAGCCCTCAGGTGAAAGCTGGTAAATGTAATCTTCTAAAAAAGCAGTTTATGGTATTTAAAGCTTTTAGAGAAGAAGATCTTGAGGCTTACACCACCCGTTTCTATCATCTATTAAGTGAGCTTGACGACCATGCTATCTTCTATAATGACAAGGAGAAAACCGACAAGTTTATTGAGGGTTTACCTTGTAAATGGGAGATGTACGGTATCATGCTGAAAGATAATGATGAAAGATATGCAACCATGACCCTAGAGAAAGCGATTGATAAACTAAGGGGTTATGATTTCTCTAAGAAAACGAGAGATACGGATTCTGATCATCTACAGAATCCTGGTCTGTACCATGGAAAGACTAGTATCTCTAATTCCTCATCCAATTTGACCACGGCTTTGTTTGCGGGTGAAATTGATGAGATTGGAGAAAAATTGACTGAGGATCTCTGTTTCATTGCTTCGGATAGTGGTGATAAACGAAACAGGAACACCACCTCAGATAAATCCACTCAAGGGCATCATAAGATGCCGATGAGTGTGAAATCAGCCGAACAACAACTTTCTGTGTTGGCATCGTTCGTTGCTTCCTATGAAAACTATATTCAAGGGAAGATAAACGATCCAGCACAATTTGATGAAGATTATGATCAGGTTGACCCTGATGACTTAGAGGAAATGGACCTCCAGTGGCAACTGGCTATGGTGTCAAGGAGAGTAAAGAATTTCCTAAAGCGTACGGGTAAGAGAGTGGTTGGAAATCGACCAGGTTTTGACAAGTCCAAGGTCAAGTGTTATAATTGTCAAGGTTACGGACACTTTGCCAGGGAATGCCAAAGACCAAAGGTTGATGCTGGAACATCAAAACAAGATTCGGGAAGTAATCTAACTTCCAAAGTCTTAGTGGTTCAGCAAATAGACAGATCTTATGATTGGTCTACACCATCAGAGCAAGCTCTCATGGCTGAGATTGACGATCAAGAGAAACTAATTGAATCCACTTCCTACATGCCGACTACTGAAGAACTTCAAGCTAATGTGCCACACACAGAAGTTAAGGGGATTGAGGAAGATGTTCTCTACATCAACTCGACAGAAGAATTGAGTCCCAATGATTTTGTGGCATATATGGCTGATATTCAATCCGAAAAGAAAAAGGTATGTCTAGATCTCCTTACTCTCGCTGATGTGTGCTATTTAGTTACTGATCTTCAAACACAGGTTAGTGTCTTTGCAGAATCTAACAAAACCTTGACCTCAGAATTAGATTTAGCTAAGTCTGATGTTCGTAGGTTAGGTGAAGATAAATTAGCACTGAACGAGAAGATTAAGAGTGATGCTCTAGATAGGACCAGTCTGACTGACATTATAAATGAACAATGTATTAAAATAGACGGGTTATATCTAAACCTTAATGAGCTTAATAGAAATATAGCTATTAGGGATAAGGAGTTATCAGAGTCAAATATGAAACTGGTAGAGCTGAATAGAAAATTTGAAGGTTATAGAACTTCTTCTTTGACCTTAGATAGAATCATTGGCTCTCAACGTAGTGTAAAGGATGTTACTGGCCTAGGATACTCAGATGTTCCTCCGCCCTTTAATGCCAATTACACTGCTTCCACTTCTGTTGACTTAGAAATGACAGATGTTAATCCTGAGACTGAGGATTTGGAAAATCAACAGTCTATTGCATCTGAGATCCAAAAAGAGACTGTCAATGATTCATCATTAACCAAGAGTACAGTCAAATCTCTCACTAAAGTACAATTCGTATCAAGTGGGATGATTGGAAGTACTGATGGAAATAATGAAGTCATTAAGAAACATAAGGAGTTACCTTCAGTGTCTTTTGATCAGATAAAGAAGGAGTCTGCTAAGACTGCTAAGTCACGAAAGCAGATGTCATGCTTCAAATGTCATCAACGAGGACATGTCTCTTCTTGTTGTCCCAATAAGAAGAATGAAGTTGCTCCTAAGCGCGAGGCCAGTGATAAGTCTAAAAATATCTCTAGCACAGACAGGTTAGGTACCAGACCTGGTATTGGTATTAAACCTGTGACTGCTCTGAAAAGAGATGCGTCTCACAGTGTCTCGCCACCAAAACCTAAACGGCATGAAAACTTTGCTAAGGATCAAGTGCCGTCGAGGTTTATGACTCCGAGAAGGAACCAAAGTCACTTTGAGATTGGATCTACATCTCGTTCACAAGGAGTAACCAAGGGTCCTATAATAATCGTAACCAAGGGCAGAAATTCCAGGGTTATGTATCGGGGAGAGTTGGAAGTCAGTCAACTCATAGACCCAGGACCACTAATCATCAGCAAGCTGATGCTCCTTCAAAAGTGACCAAAGCTCCTAATGGGAAGGATGGTTACTTTAAAGAGCTACAGTTTGTCGATGATAAGGGACAAACCAAGACCGTAATGGCTTGGGTCCCTCTTGATAACTGATTGTTTACAACTTGTATGTGCAGGAGCAGACTGGGAACAATGATAATTGGTGGTATGTTGACAGTGGATGCTCTAGGCACATGACAGGAACCAGAAGTCTACTGACAGACTTCAGAGGTGGACTGAGACAAGGAGTGCACTTCGCCGGTAATAAAGGAGGAGTAATTACTGGGAAAGGAACTGTTTCTAATGGAACTTTGACTCTAGAGGATGTGAATTATGTTGAAGAACTAACGCACAACCTAGTGAGTGTTTCCCAAGTCTGTGATAAAGGTCATCCTGTTCTCTTCACTGAGAAAGAGGCCTTGATCCTGAAGCCGGGTTTTATCATTCCCGAAAAATGGATACTGATGAAAGCTCCAAGGAAGAAGGACATTTATGCTATCAACATGAATGCTCCTATTACTTCAATGATGTCTACCTGTCTGTTATCCAAGGCTTCAGAATCAGACTCTCTCCTATGGCATAGGAAAATGGCACACTTAAATTTTCGAAAAATGAACTATATAACCAAACATGGGTTAGTTCTGGGTGTACCACCGAAGAGTTTTGCATTTGAAGACAAGTGTATATCCTGCTTGAAAGGAAAACAGCATAAGAAACCACACAAGTCTAAAAATGTGAACTCTATTTCCTCGCCTTTTGAGTTGCTACATATGGATCTCTTTGGCCCAATAAGCAAGAGAAGCATAGGTGGCAAATGGTACAGTCTGGTTGTCACAGACGATTTCTCTAGATTCTCTTGGGTATTCTTTTTGGGATCTAAGGATGAAACTCCGGGCATTCTTATGGAGTTTCTAGATCTAATAGAGAACATCTATAGAAAAAGAGTTAAGAGAATTCGTAGTGACAATGGGACCGAGTTCAAGAATTCTACATTGAATGTATATTGCTTAAGCAAAGGCATTCAACATCAATTCAGTGCACCATATGAACCTCAACAAAATGGTGTTGCTGAAAGGAAGAATAGAACTCTAATTGAAGCAGCGAGAACAATGCTTGCAGATTCAAGGCTTCCGGTCATATTTTGGGCAGAAGCAGTGAATACAGCATGTCATGTTCTCAATCGGGTTCTTACGGTTAAAAAGCAAAACAAGACGTGTTATGAGCTTTTAAACAAAAAGAAACCGAACTTAAAAGGGTTTGAACCCTTTGGAGGTTCATGTACGTTGTTGAAATCAAGTCATCAACCTAAATTTAGTGAGAAGGCTGACGAAGGATACTTCCTAGGTTACATGCCTAACTCACCAAACAAAAGGGCCTTCAATAAAAATTCGGGACGTGTTGAAATAGTTTATAACATCGAAGTTACGAGCTATACACATGACTCACATAAGGGATTGGATTGGCAGTTTGACTATTCAGATCTTTTCAAGTCATTTAAAGTCCCTATCAGTAACTATGTCCGTAACTCAGACATTCCTGAGCATTTATTGTCAGGAGATGAGGATCCCACTCCTTCATCGAGTGCTCAAACGTCTGATGCTAGGAATATTGTCGATACTGATGTGGTCCCCCCTATCGAGTCACAACAACCTCAAGATAATATACCTCAAGAGAGTGAAGATCCTGAAATTGCTTCTCAAAGGATTATGGATGATGTTCTTACTCCTCTGAGACAATTAAGGATATCAACTACTAATGATGGTATACCACCCTTGGAGGAAATTGGTGCCAACTTACAGGATGATATTCCAGTTGAACCTGTTACTTCAACAAGAATTAATAGGAGTCATCCAATTGATAATATCATCGGTGATCCAAATTCTCCTGTTCTGACTCGAAATCAATCTAAAGCTAGTACATCCTCTCATTCAAGCTTGTATGCTGAAATGAACGAGACAGGGATCTCAAATCTATGTCTATATTCATGCTTTATCTCACAAATTGAACCTAAGAATGTTCAGATAGCTTTGAAGGAAAATTCGTGGGTCGAGGCAATGTAGGAAGAACTGTCTCAGTTCACAAAATTGCAAGTTTGGGAGTTGGTTGACTTACCTGTTGGAGAATATCCAATTGGAACTAGATGGGTATTTAAGTGTAAGAAAGACGATCGGGGAATCGTGATTCGCAATAAAGCTCGTCTAGTTGTCCAAGGTTTCAATCAACAAGAGGGGATTGATTACAATGAAGTGTTTGCGCTTGTGGCTAGGCTTGAAGCAATTAGGTTATTCTTAGCATTTGCAGCCTCAAAGAAAATAAAAGTATTTCAGCTGGATGTTAAAAGTGCCTTCTTGTATGGCAAAGTCAAAGAAACGGTGTATGTTTCTCAACCACCGGGATTTACTGATCCAAAGTATCCAGATAGAGTATATCGTCTCGATAAGGCTCTATATGGATTACATCAAGCTCCGAGAGCGTGGTATGAGACACTGTCCACTTATCTTCTTGAGAATGGATTCACAAGAGGAAGAATTGACAGTACACTCTTTGTGAAATGGAAAAGAAGAGACTTTCTACTTGTTCAAGTATATGTTGACGATATCATCTTTGGGTCATCTGACGAAAGGATGTGTAGTGAATTTGAAAAGGTTATGAAGAACAAGTTTGAGATGTCAGCAATGGGTGAATTGACATTTTTCTTAGGATTGCAAGTCGATCAAAAGAAAGATGGATATTTCATTCATCAGACTAAGTATACTAATGAGCTTCTAGAACGATTCAAGATGGAAGAATCAAGAATTTTTCATACTCCTATTCCGGAAGCCCATGGTATTGGTCCAGATACATCGAGTGATAGAGACGTGGATCCTACTCTTTACAGGGCCATGATTGGATCACTAATGTATCTTACAGCATCAAGGCCTGATATAATGTTTGCAGTATGTGTCTGCGCAAGATATCAAGCTACTCCTAAAGAATCTCACATGCAAGCAGTAAAACGAATTCTTCGTTACCTCAAAGGGAAACCGAAGCTGGGACTTTGGTATCCGATTGATGGAGACTTAGATTTTGTGGCTTACACTGATTCTGATTACGGAGGGTGCAATCAGAATAGAAAGTCTACAACCGGTGGATGTCAATTCGTAGGAGGTAGACTGGTCTCTTGGCAATGCAAGAAGCAAACCTCAGTAGCCATTTCTACATGTGAAGCTGAGTATGTTGCAGCTGGCAGCTGTTGTTCCCAAGTTCTGTGGATACAACAACAATTGCTTGATTATGGGTTGAGTATAACAAATACTCCTATGATGATTGATAATGAATCAACGATCTCAATAACCAATAATATAACACCCCTTAAATTACCTCAGGGTTAAAATAGTAATTTGACTCGGAAGCGATGGATAAAAGATAATATTATAAATTATCTTACAAAATGACCATAGATTTTTCGCGAATTTACAATATTAAAATATTGCTGAAACAAAACATATAATTGTTATACAAAATCCACATACACGTTAATTTACAAAACATTCATAAACATATCAGAGTGATGGCACGTGTCAAACATTCTTCAAAACCACCTTCCTGCCCAACCCACAAAAGACATGCATAACCTGCAGGAAGGGAAATGGTGGAATTAGCACAAAGCTAAGTGAATGAATGTACAACTAACAATTCAACTTAGCTTAATAATCTGTTTACACTAAGCACAGTAAACACATAAACTCAAGAGGATCGGCGGTTACTGCGGAACCCTACAGCCGCGGTGGCCCACAGTAACACTTACCACAATCTGTAAAGGCCCATACAGAATAGGCCGATAACTTGGCACTACAACACAACAACTCAGTTTCCAGCGACAACACATGTATCTGGAACCTGTGTTGAACACAGTAGTAACCAAGTCCAATCGCAATTGACCTCTGAATAACACAGATGCCCGAAGGCCACATATGCATAACAAGTAGGTATACACAATCATAACTCAGACTAAACAGTCAATCAAGGTTTACGTTACTTGTTGTAATCACACCATTACAACTAACTCAAATTATGAGTTGCAGATCCACTCACCTGTCTGCTACTATCCACCTCTCAGAATTCTAATATTACTGAGTCTTCGACTGATCTGAGAATACAACAGATAATGAGTTAGTAACTCATTTCGTAAGCGAATAACATATCTCAACGCATAGTATCTAGATAATAAACATTTATCAAGTTTAAATCATCATAATAGCACATTCTTACAAGCCGGTAATTCCCCGAAGTCTAAGGAAATAAGAGTTCAATCTGGAACGAAACTCGAAAATCCCGGAACGTCATTTACGAACTGAAAAATGCCATTTTGAAGCCCAAGACGACCCCGAAAGGCCAAAAAAACTTACAGGGCTATGGTACATAGTCTTGATTACTTGATCGATTCCGAGTGACCATGCGAATTTCATCAAAATCTAATTTTTAGTAAGATTTTCACAAAACTTAGTAACACTTACGCATTTTCAAAATCTGCAACATAAAAAGCGATATTGCCAATATCGCCATAGCGACATTGCCAATATCGCCAAATCACTAGCGATATTGCAAGCGAAATTAATCGCGATATTACCTGCGATATTGGTGGCGATATTACCAATATCGCCTAAACCAGTTCATCTGCGTTTTTGCAGAAAACTGGGCTGATTTTACCAAAAATTCTCAAATCTCAATCTTAACAGCGTTTTTCACCAACTAAACGTTCTAACACTTAGTAAACACATAAACAAACACTCGAAATTCATCAATTTAACATAAAAACACATAATTTCATCAAATCACTAACTTTTCTCTCATTTTAGAAAAAAAAACTAAAAACTAATCAAAACTAACCTTAATCTGATTTAATCCACTGAAATGAGTTCTAGAAATGATCTTCTATGAATTCCGAATCTAATGGCACAATTTGGGGATGTTTTGGGCTTGATTTGAGCTTCAATTTTGCAAGTGTGTGTTTTAGTGTGTGTTCTTGGTGTTTCTAGTGTGAGATGAAGATGGTGATGAAATGAGGATTAATTTCCAGATTTTGGGTTTATATATATATAATTACGTATACTACGATGTATTATTATCATTAATCTAGCACACGATTGTATTAGTTCTAATAGTTAGGCTAATCCGTATTTTAAACTAAAAATACCGTAATTCCCATTTAATCATTTCTAACAATTTTACATTCAAACATTTCATATAATTCGACTCAATTAAATAAAGTAAATAAATAAAGTAAATTTACCTAAAAATACTAGGCTATTGGGGAGGATGTTACAAATAATCCGGTCAAGCACAGTAAAACTAAACATATTGATATTCGACATCACTTTATTAGAGACTGTGCTGAGAAGAACTTGATAAAGTTAGCTAAGGTTCCATCTGTGGATAATTTAGCAGACTTATACACCAAAGCGTTCGACAGAGCTCGATTCGAGAAATTGGTGCAACTAAATGGAATGAGAAATCCAGAGGATTAGTCTTCCATAGAGTTGGTTTGTAATAATTAGTCGTTTATATTTATTAGTTTATGCCTATTTTTTTTTTTTTTTAAAAAAAAAAAAAAAAAAAAAAAAAAGGGGAAAAGGGGGTTAGGCGTATGGCATTCATTTGCTTGTTACCGTTGGGGAATCGCCTCCGATAAAGGTTAAGTCTTTATCAACTGGGAAATGATAGTAAATTAGAGGAATTGGCTTAATAAATGTAGGTAAAAGTCTTAAGTTAGATGTGTTAGTAGATTCAAATTTGTTACATGAACTTTACATCTTTAAAACCAGGCCTGCACTTATCTTTATTTTAGTATACTCCTCTCTCCACACAATATAATCTGCTTGGAAAACTTTAGATCTAGACAGCTTCAGTATATGATGTACTGGTAGACAATTTCTGCTTTGATTTCTGAGCATATAATAAGCTATAAATCTTCTGTGTGTTATCTCGTGTGATTTACTATATGACGTATGACATAAGTCTTAATTGATGAAAGATAGTCTGACCATACACTGTTATCAAGAATCTATGAAAATATGTCAAGACAAATAATAAGAATTATGGCTGTTAGTGAAATTACTGGTGTCTTTATTGTACTAAGTACAGACCTGACTCCTTTAGCTTTGCCAATAGTTTCAAGCTTGGTTTGTCTATACTAAGGGATCTTCTGTTGTACTAAGTACAGAACTAGAACCACTAGTATCTACAAAACGAGTTTGATATTTGTCACATTTACTCTAGGGTATGTCATATGCTTCGCAAAGAACATTATTTAGTGACCTCTACCTTAAAAGAGAAAGATACGGTGTTATGTGTTATTTTTGATTTCTCAGTATGTCATTTTTGAATCACATTAGGTAATACACATACAAACAATAAAAGGTTTGCTTGGAAATCAGTGTAGACTTTGTTTATATGGATTATAATACCGGTAATCATCTTGAACTGTCTATGATATTTAAATCACTTCATTTTGATGTGAATATTATATGTTGTGGAAATAGGTAACCAAGTTATACTCTTATAAATGTAAGTTGATAAATGGTTAAGTTGTGAGTTCTTATGTAACTTATTGTGAATTTCATAAGGTATGCATACTAACAATCTTCTTAGACTTTTTACTCATCAATTGGTTCAGCTGTTTCTTTCTAATCTGATCCCGCTGTAGATAAATTCTTGTCGCCCTTGATTAGGATATTTTATTTTACTTTATTTTATTGTAATTTTATTTTAGTCAAAGTGTTTCATTAATACAAGGGTACTTGATACAAATGTTTATTATGAATCATTGAACTTTTATCTATTTCATTTTATTTCATTTTATTTTACTTATGTTTTTATTGTTCGTATTATCACATGATTGCATCATAAGTGAAAAATATTTTATTTAATTACTAAAATCTTAATGTTGTGCTCAAATCAACACGAAACCTTAGGGTTTATGTTAATAGGAGTATGTTGGAACTAAGGACATAGGCTGATCATGCTAAAAACTTCTCAAAATTGAAAATTAATATGATGTCACCATGGCAGTTCATCCTGCGAGTTGAGATCCAACTCAACTCGCAGGTCAACGGGTCAACATTTCATCTGCGAGTTGAACTCCAAGTTTGACTTGCGAGTCCAACTTGCGAGTTGACTTGCGAGTTGACTTGCGAGTCCAACCTGCGAGTTGACTCTGCGAGTTGACTCTGCGAGTTGAACTTGCGAGTTGAGCTTGCGAGTTGACTTTTGTTGACTCTGCGAGTTGAACTTACGAGTTGAGCTTGCGAGTTGACTTTTGTTGACTCTGCGAGTTGAACTTGCGAGTTGAGCTTGCGAGTTGACTTTTGTTGACTCTGCGAGTTGAACTTGCGAGTTGAATTTGCGAATTGACTTTTGTTGACTCTGCGAGTTGAACTTGCGAGTTGAATTTGCGAATTGACTTTTGTTGACTCTGCGAGTTGAACTTGCGAGTTGACTTTTTGAAACTTTTGATTTCTAATTTTAATTTACGATCTCTCGATTAGTTAACTAATTAAGCGTTTATAAGTTAAAATAGTCTACGGTTAGACGTGTCGACTTAAATGTAAACACGTAAATCCGGATACTCTATATATAAGACTTATGACTTTTCGTAATAAGTAATATATTTGTGTAGCAGGTAAATTTGAAAGTTAGACTTATTGATTTTGTATATGTTGAACAACTATAATTGATAATTAAGTTTCATGACTTAATAGTTCAATTATGAGTTGTAGATCATATAAGTTTATCAATATTTAAACTAATTGTCTAACATTTGTGTGATCTTTGATATTACAGATATGGCTCGACAATTCGTTGGACATCATAATGTTCTGGTCGATTTAGACATAGATGCCCGTGGTGCATCTAGATTGACTCGGGTTCTTTCTTATCTGGCACGATCGAGGATTCGATATGCTATCACCGAGTCACCGGCCCTATCACGAGATATACTAACCCAGTTCTGGGCAAATATTGTATATGATACATCGGTGAATCCTCCGGTCATCCAGACAAGGATAAATGATCGTCCGGTTATCTTTTCTGCTTCAGATCTTAGGAACATTTTTACAGTTGGGAACTGTGGAGCAGGAAGATGGACCAACTGAGTTTCCGTTGGACTTTATCGAGGGAGCTTTAGGACGTATGGGGTATGTTGGACCCAAGAGAGGCCGTCAGTTTCTGAAAGCTCTCGTGTTCGGAGAATGGAGATTTTTACTCCATGTCTTGGTCACGATCTTTGGGCCAAAGAAAGGAGGATATGATGAGCTTAGCTCTTCTCTATTATCGGCTGCACTGTCACTGGTTTACAATAAACCATACAGTTTTTCAGACTATGTTTTTGGAGAATTTGTTAGACAAATCTTGGGAGGTGTCAGGTCTCAGTTTATGCTATATCCCAGATTTTGTATGCTTATCATTCGGGCTTCCATTCCTGACTTGCCAGACTTTCAAGCCGATTTAAAAGTTGATACCATCGGGCTGAGGGCTTACAATGCCATGTTTATGCACACCTCAAGAAGGTTTGAGATGCAACCACAGCCGACAGAGCTGTTTGGGTTCTTGATCCATCCCGATTATGTGACGCCACCAAATCATGGTTGGCTAGATGTTGATGTGGCCGAGGGTGCTCCTGAGCCACAAGAACTGATTGAGGAGGTTCTTATTCAAGCAAATCAGCAAGAGCAACAAGTTGATGTTGACATTGCAGCTGAAGTGGTGCAGCAAGTACTGGCTGAGAACGATGATGCCAATGATCCCATCATGCAGGATGTGGATCAGTATGTTGCTGAGGCACCAAGGTTTGAAGAACCATCCACAGAGGCACCTGATGCTGCTGGACCATCAGGAAGAGATGAAGAAGCTGCTCCGGCTTCTGAATCTGATTCTGATGATGATGATGATGACTCTGGACCTCCTGGGTTTGTCTCTGGGATTCCAGAAGGGATGATTCGAAAAGGATCAAGACTGATTATGGATCCGGAGCTGAAATTAAAGAGGAAAGCCGTTGACCAAGATCCCGATTTTGTTTTGGTTGATGAAGATGAGGATGAAGAAGAAGAGGAGGAGGTGCTTATTACTCGACCTCGCAAGCTGCTCAGACAAACAGCTTCAACCTCTGCAGCTCATCTACAATCAAGTTCTACGCCCTCAGAGGCTGAAATGATTGCTGCTTTGGTTCGCCCGTCTTCGCACCCAACCACCAAATCTAGCAGGGTTGCGGCGCGTCTATTAACCGATGTTGCTAACGAGATAGCGAAGAAAATGCAACCGCCCGCTCCCACGCCACCAACCACCACTACTGCTGCTCCATCCACCTCCTCTGCGACTGATTCTGATCGTACTAATAGCTTAGAGTCCAGAGTTCGAGAGTTGGAAGAAACCGTCAAATTCTTGATTTCTCAAATGCTGTCTATGTCTGATAACATGACGAATCAGAATGATGCCTATTCACTGCTCATCAAGACGAATAACAATCTGATAGATGATGTAGCTGACAAGCAGAGGCAAATTGATAGACTTGATCGCCTGGTCATCAGCCTTCTGAAGGACAAGCCATCTCAAGGGGAGGTATTGATATATCAAGAGTCCTGCAAGGAAGATGAGCTGGCGAAGAAGAATAAGAATGATGAAGATGATGATCCCTCAGCTCAGAAGGATAGTGAGCTGGCTGGTCCTTCAACGACTGGTCAGCAGACTACATTTCAGGGGGAGTCTGCTGAAGCAAGTGGTAGTGGAGCTGGTGCTGGTACTGCGAAGGGTGGAGCTGAAGAAGGTGACACTTGTATTAATATAGACTGATTGTAATTATTAATACATTGTAACTTTGAATTATTTTGTAATTAAGATGTTTAAACTTGAATGTTTAAAATGTTATAATTATGAATGTTCGTATATTATAAGCCTTTTGTAATTCTAGATTGACTATGATCGATAAAAGAGTTATAGGATCATATAATATATGATGTTCGCATATTATAAGACTTATTCAAATTTTAGATCGATTATCATAATCGATGAAAGATTTGAATAAGTATATATATATAATATATTTTAAATACACAAATGGATTAATAAGAAAAATCTTAGATTGATTCAGGGAAATCAATGAAAGAACTTATGATATTAATCTATTTGTGTATGTATTTCTATAGGTCATGAAATGTTGAACTTATCAGATTCTGAAGGCGACATGCCAGATGAATTAGATGAGGACATTGACTTTGACCTTGAAGTAGGAGAGTTTGTACCTCCTGAAGATTGGACTTTCATTGTTAATGATGGGGCAGACGAATGTGTAGATCTTGACGCTGATGTTGTTGAACACATTGTAAGCCCATCTACAACTAAAGTGGTCATCTAGGAAGAAGATGGAGAAAGGGTTGTTGAATTAGATGAAAGTCTAAATGACTCAACCAGTTCTGAATCAGAAGATGACCTTCCAGAGAAACTCAGAAATAATCCCATGTTTAGACCTCTGAAAAGGAGAAAGCAAAAGGTTGGGATGTCTGAAGTAGATATAACTGGAAAGAAAGTTCCAAGGAAGGGGATCATCGGCTGGTATTTTGATTCTGACTTGAAACTTTTCGCTATCAAAAGATTTGACGGAGTTCAATATTTCGATAAGAAGCTTAAAGTATTCAGTTCGCTTCCTCGATTTGAAATTCGAGACTTGGCACGCTTAGAACTGATAAATCCCAGTAATGATCCCTACGCAACGTATGTTGAGAGAATCATTCGGATTGAGGGTAGATCAATGAAGTTTGAGAAGATTAAGCCAAGAGTCGGAAAGACGATCAAATTAAAGGAACGAAGTCAGAGAACTGGCCGAAGATTAAGGAAGAAAACTTATCCAGCTGTCAAGTGCATACAGCAGATACCACTAAAGACAATGCCACAGAATATTCTGGGAAATCTTCTGAACTGGCACGTGGACTCAGAGACTGGTGAAGCTGTCATGGTTGAAGCTGATGATGAAGTCGAAGGAGGAGAAAGAGTAATTCTAACAGTCTATGACCATCGACACCTAATGAATCTGTCGAGGAAGGACCTGTTGAAGTTAAACGAAAACAGGATCCTAACGACTGAAGCATGGGGTGATCTTGCAAGAGATTATCAATTAATGGTGAAGACTTGTATTAGAATGAAGATTCATATGGGCAGTAGTATTTACAAGTAAAGACCAAAGACAAAGTTGAAGATAACGACACTAGAGCTATTGTCAAGGGGGAGTCTGTTGGGACATGTTATTGTGACAATAGATCTAGCTTGTAATAGGACTAGTGTATTTATTATCAATCTTGTATATATTGGTTTAGACTTGTAAATATATGATATTAACTTGTTATTATTATTTGTTAAATGTTATTAGACAAATATCGATTTTAAATTAAAGACTGAATCGCGAATTGAGAAGTCAACTCGCAGGTCAACAGACTTGCGAGTTGAGATCTCAACTCGCAGTCCAATCTGGACTCGCAGCTCTCAGCTGCGAGTTGAGATCTGGGCTCGCTGTAAACTGGACTCGCAGGTCTTACCTGCGAGTTGAGTTTTGGGCTTGCAGCTATCTCGGTTCGCAGGACCTACCTGCGAGCTGAGATGTGGGCTCGCAGTCCATCTGGACTCGCAGGCCCATGGGCTGCGAGTTGAGTCAACTCGCAAGGCCCATGACCTGCGAGTTGAACCAGATATAAATATTTTAAATGCTGCTCATTATTAGAGATCTAGAAATCCGTGCTCTTTACATACACACCAGATATTCTTTTCTCTCCTCGAAATTCGTGCTGATATAAAGGCTATCATTGAATAGGCTCGGTTTTGATTGTTTAACACTAGTTGATATCAAAACGAAGCTTGTTAATTGATTGATTAGTTATATAAGCCTAAAACCTTAAGTATTGAGGGATTCCGCACCTCAATACCTAAAAGATAATTCGTTATCGCTAACCAAGATCTAGAGACTTACACCTCTATTAATATAACATGATTATCAATCATTATCATGTCATTTATATAAAAAATATTATTCATATCACCTTTACAACGGTTAATTACTTCATTTTTAAATGATTTAAAAAAGATTTATATCATATTGTGCAGATAATTTATTAAAAAGAACGTGCCGTGCTAAGCACAACTCACGATGTCTTTATAAGTAGAGTAAGTATATTTAGATCTTGAAAACCGTCAATTATAATGGTATTTATTTGATTTAGTCTATTTAAATTGAACAAAAAATGTAAAATCAATTGATTTTTGATATCCACAAATTAATACTTAACTGTAAAAAAACTAATAATTAGACCAAGTTGAACAAAGTTACAATTGGTTGGTTCATTCTTACAATTCAATTTCTTCTTTAAACATAGAAGATAAACACTAAGTACGATTAATCGCTTATCTTTAAAACACAATTGAAAAGTAGTATGTGAAACGTCTAATATATGTTCAAATGACACGAATTTATCGAAGGCAAACACAAAGTTTAGAAGAGAGTTTGTAAAACTTCAAGGTAGAGTTGAAAATTTTAGGGATAAATAAATTATTGCAAGTAAATAATGAATTTTTATTATATCTATATGCAAATGTTAGCAATACTATAATAAGTTTTATATATTTTGATTTGTTTGGACCAAGAGAGTAATCAAAATTAATCTAGAAACAAAAGTACTAATTCGGTTTGGACCGATAAAAAATTCAAATATGTAAATCTAATAGTGCAATTCATATAGTTAAATCGGCTATGCTCAAGCAATAGACAACCTTATACGTTTATATGCTTGAGAATATTTAGGTCGTACGACTCACGCGTCACGTCTAAAAAAGTTACTATTACTTTTTACAATGTTGCATATATATCATCTTCAGAGTTTCAAAGTTGGTGCTTAAATGAAATGTAAATAAATATTTTGTGAAAGATGTTAGTCTAGATGATTTCAACAAAATAAACTACCACCCGTCATTAGGTGGGACTGATAGTTTTCATTGATGATCGCCCCGAATAACGGTACTACCTGAGACCTGTTAGCAACAGTACGTCGACTGCTGTGACTAAGACAGTGACAAAAAATCTTCTTGTCAACATAAACAAGATGCACAACTGGGTAAACAGTAGGAAGATTTGGAATCAACCCGTTAAGAATCATCATGACTGATGTGTAAATATCTAGTTATAAAAATAGTAAAACAAGTCAAAGCTAACTATTACACAACTAGGCAAGTGTACCTAATCGGATAGTAGTATAGCAATGATAAGTCTACCGGGTAGTCTCTCACAGGAACAGTTTATATGTATTTTAAGATTATTAGTCTAATCTATAGCTAAGGTATTAAGATAATTGCCTCTTAATGACAGGCAGTCAAAAGGTAATATTAACTAAGGAAGCAATTAAAAATGATAATTAAATCAAGGGATAGAAGCATGTTCATCTAGACTTGTTCCCCCTAGAGTTGGATAATAATTAAACATGTATTTTGCATAAAGGAATTAATAACCTAGACTACTTGTTTTCACAATGCAATCGTTTAATTAAGGTATAACATGCAAGTGTCCTTGACAAATTATGGAGCTCGATTATGATTAATTAACTCAACAAACATGATGATCTAATCTTATAATCCTAGTGTCCTAGAGATTACTAAATCACACAAGATGTCTCTTAATGTAATTCACCCATATTATAATTCAATTACCCTAGTTCAATTCTTTTATTGTTTCCAATCAAAAGTAAGTGTAATATGACAATCTAAGAGTTCTTACTCATTAGCACAATTACCACACCAATTGAATAAACTAATTAAATTAAATACAAATGGTTCTTCAATCAAACATCATGTCATATGCAAAATAAAATAAAACTATTATAAATCCAACATCTAGGGAATTTAGTCTAGATGGACATAAAGTATTTAGCCTATTGTCATAGGTTCAATCAAACAAATCATAATAATCATAATCCAAGAATAACTCATAATGTGATTACAAAAGTGAATTAAACATAAAACAATGAAGATTCGAATGAAAAGAAATAAATACTAACTTCTATGATGATTACAAGAGTGATGAATCACTTAGGGTGTCCCCAAAAGTTCTCCAAAAGCTCCCAAAATCGCCTCTAATTCGTAAGTGATCAATAGATAAAAGATAATCAGGGTTTAGGGGTTAATTTAGGGTAAAAAGCTGTAACCGACCCTTCTACCCGGCGGGAAAGGCAAGTACCCGGCGGGTACTAAGGCCTTCCCACCCGGATCAGACTTTTGTACCCGGCTAGGCAAAACTGGTACTTTTCTTGAGTACCCGGCGGGTACTAGGCCTACCCGGCGGGTACTTTTCATTTTCAGCCCTAGGTCCCTTCTTGAAAGTTGTAGCCCTCTGAGTTCCGGAGATTTGGGCACTTGAATCACCTCAATCGGAGTCCGTATGAGGGAGTTATGGCCAAAACTGTGGAGCCTCGCAAAAGCTGCAAAATTCCATCAACTCTTGATCTTTTCTTCATTTCTTTTCAATCTCTTCTCGATTATTCACCTGAAACTAAACTTGACTAATTAAGTACTAAAAGATTATAAAATGACTAAAATAATATACAAATTGGATCGATATCGCCCCTATAAATATGTGTAATTTAGGCGATATCAATGACGAACCTCGGGTACAAAATGAATCTATCCTTTACGCTCCCCTTAATCTACTGCACCATTTCATCGAAAAAGAATTGAGAGAAACAGTACGGTTTGTTATACACCAATGACACCATGCCAGACTGCATTTTGTGGTTCATTGTGTCAAACCCAGCCTTCTTTGGTCCAAAGGAGACCAGCAGTATATGCATCAGATATCTCCACTGTCCATACAGCAGACTCTTCGTGTACTGGGTGTGGGTCACATCACCTACATAACCCATCCTTTGGAAAGCCCCATCATGGAATTCTAGTGGGAAGGAGGTTGGGCCATTCTCTTGTTCCTCCGTTCCCAGATGCAACGCAATCCGTAGATAGGCTGCAGTGAACTCGATATTCCTTCCATTTAAAGTAGCACGGATGACTGGAGGCTTAGGGCGACAATCATGCTCGGAAGTCGCCCAGAATTGACTTAAGAACTCAAACTTCAACGTCGGTGAGTGAGTCACTGCATAGAACACTCTTGAGCGCATCAGATAGTCCAGCATGCCTCGGAATGGATCAGTGTTTCGATCAGCCAAATCAAATGAGATGGCGAGATTGTGCTTGTTGTAGAAAGCACGTTGATCCGCCATATTTAGGTTCGTGTGAGTGTAGAGATGATTTCTATCGGTTTATAATGGTCTAACACGGATCAGATTGCAAGATTAAGTGTGAAAATGATGAAAACTGTAAGTTTACAGGTAAGTTCGAAGGATCCAGTAAGTTCGTACGAATGTTAGGTTCGACTGTTTGAAAGTGTAAAGGGTTTGACTTGGTCAGACCCTTATATACTAAATTGTCTAAGTTTGTACGAACTTAGGCATTCGAACATCTAAGCTCGTACGAACTTAGATTCACTTAGCCAAAAACTTAAAAATTTTCAACTTTAAATTATTTTGCATAAACCAATAAACTTAGACATTTAATAGAGCAAGGTTTGAGCGACGAATCGAACTAAATGTAAGAATTTCCCTTAAACGAAGAACTTTTATTAAATAAAATAACTTAAAATTCAAAATGAAAATATGAATTTGTTCATATTTTTTAAACGTACAATCTTTTGGAGAGCATCACTGATACAAAGATCGAATTAGCCATGATGAGCACAATACACAGTCAGGAATTTTCATTTATTCCTTTGTTATTATTGATGTAAATTATAGAACACTACGATTATCAGTATTGTGGTCCATTGAAACATTCGACATGCAGAATTCTCAAGTACATATTTGATTATTGTTCACGATTTCCTATGTATCTTACATTTGATATACCCTTAGAATCTAGAAAGTCAACAATATCATGTATCGGATATTTGTCAGTTTATGTCATCTTTAAAGTCAAGTCATTTTGTATTATAAGCAATGCACATAGGTACATGTTTCAGCTATAAGACAAGACTAGGGTTAGAAGCAAACAAATCTAAAATCAAACTAGAGGTGACAGGTCTGTACTTTCGTACAACAAAGGGACATAGTTTGACTAGAGACCTTGAAAACGGTATTCTTGTTTCGCGGTCGAGTTTGTTCCAGATTTAGGATACATTGACTAAGTCTAGGTCAACATGTTTCAAGATGTAGTAGAAGAAACAGTCACTGAACCCCCCAGATGAATTATTTTAATTATTTATCCGATAGCAAGCATTCAGGTGCAATCTATTTCCTAAGAATTAAGACTTAAGTCGTACATCAACATAAAAATTTCACAGAAAAAATCGTATTATTTAGTATAGATTAAGTACTTGAAAACCGTTATGTCTAATGCCTACCAATACATCGAATAGTGAAGCTATAAAATACTTTGCATTTTAGGTACTTTTACTATGTATGTTCTACATCCAAAGGCCACACATTTAAAATGTTCTAGGCATAGGGTAATGATTTTATCATTTCTTTGCAATAGTACAGTGACCCTCAATTTTTCTTATTATTTTTTTTTTTGCAAAGATAAAAGAAATATAAGATAAAAGTAGAAATACATCTCTCATTAAAAGCAAATCCCTCTTTCAAAATGATAAAGAGCACAGAGATAGTATCAAAGATACTATTAGGAAAATGAATAGGCGTACTCCAAATAACCAAACCAGAAAGAACAAGAAATCCATTGAAAATTATATGTAAGAGAAATTCAAATGTTAGAACTCCAGTACGTATGGAACCAAAAGAAAAAAGACTACCCTCATGATTACCAAAGGTTATTTAATAGGCGAATGGTAAACTACAACTAGACAAAGTTCTTGTGGGAAATAACTTACTTAGGATTAATCATCCAATTTAGTTGGATTAAAAGCTCAAACCGAGACCTATCAAAAGCCTTGGTATACAGGTCGGCTAGATTGTCATCTGTGGGTACCTAAACTAATTTAATCAGGTGTTTTTCAGCACAGTCACGAATAAAGTGATGTCGAATATCAATATGTTTCGTCTTACTGTGCTTTACCGGATTATTAGTTATAGACATGGTCGACTGATTATCAATCAAAATAGGGGTGTTAGTAATATTTAAACCATAATCACGCAGCTGTTGTTGTATCCACAGAACTTGTGAACAACTACCGGCCCGCGTACTCAGCCTCACAAGTTGAGATG
Source organism: Logfia minima (assembly GCA_963921325.1). NCBI lineage: Eukaryota > Viridiplantae > Streptophyta > Magnoliopsida > Asterales > Asteraceae > Logfia > Logfia minima. The sequence goes on from OY992766.1 coordinate 15,135,654, forward strand.
GCGACCGAGGTTTGTTTCTTGCACTACCACGAGACAATGCGACCACCTAGTAATTGACAACCACCCGTGGTTGATTTCCTGTTCAAGTTACATCTGCCATAATCTGAGTCGGTATAGGCTACAAAGTCAAAATTGTCTCCGGAGGGATACCAAAGACCCAACTTCGGTTTGCCCTTCAGATAACGCAATATTCTCTTTGCTGCCTTCATGTGTGACTCTTTAGGATTCGCTTGAAATCGAGCACACAAGCAGACTGCAAACATTATGTCAGGTCTTGAAGCAGTTAAATACATGAGAGAACCGATAATGGCCCGATATTGAGTTGGATCCACATCTTCAGTACTCTCAGTATCTGGTCTAAGATTATGATTCTGTTGAATCGGAGTGCCATAAGACTATCTTTCATGTTGAAACGAATGAGCATTTCATGCACATATTTCGTCTGATGAATAAAGAATCCGTCCTTCTTTTGATCAACTTGTAATCCTAAGAAGAAGTTTAACTCTCCCATGGCACTCATCTCAAACCTTCGCTATGACTTGTTCAAAGTCTCTACACATGTTCTCGTCAGATGATCCAAAGATTATGTCATCGACGTACACTCGTACAAGTAGGAAATCATCCTTTTTCCACATGATGAAGAAAGTACTATCTATTTGACCTCTCTTGAATCCATTTTCCAAGAGATAAGTAGATAGTGTCTCATACCAAGCTCTGGGTGCTTGATGCAGTCCATACATAGCCTTATCCAATTTATAGACTCTGTCTGGATAATCTAGATCACTGAACTTTACCATATAGGAAGGCACTCTTTACATCGAGTTGATAGACTTTAATTCTTTTATGTGCATCATATGCCATAAACAATCGAATTGCTTCTAACCTTGTTACTGGTGCGAACACCTCAGTGTAATCTATCCCTTCCTGTTGATTAAATCATTAAACAACTAGCCTTGCTTTGTTCCGTGTTACTATCCCTCTATCATCTCGTTTGCACTTAAACACCCATCTGGTGCCTATTGAAAATTCTCCTTTTGGTAGATCGACTAGCTCCCAAACTTTGAGCTTTTCGAATTGTGCAAGCTCCTCTTGCATTGCTTCTACCCAAGAGTTCTCTTTAAGAGCCATTTGAATATTTTTCGGCTCTAATTGAGAAATAATACAGTTGTACAAGCATTTATGTATTATCCCAGTATCTTGGATCGACACATAGAGGCTTGTGCTGTCTGATATTTCTCTACGAGTTTTCACTCTAGAACTTGGATCACCAATTATGTTATCAATTGGATGATACTTGTTAACACGAGTCGAAATCGTAGTATCAACCAGTAGGTCAGATCCTAGATTTGATCCAATCTCCCCCTGAGGTGGTACTTCATCTTAAGCAATTTCTTGCACATAATCTATAACCTCTAAAGAAGATGGAATGTCATTCAGACTTGGATCACTATTTGCAATATGATCGACACAATTTCTTTCCCTTTATCAGTTGAGTCTTCAGAACAAGGAACACTAGATCTAGGCGCAAAACCATTGTTCTCACCATCATCCACTATTATATGTTCTAATAATAAAGTGTCAATGTCACTTAGGATAGGAAGATTAAACGATTTGAAGACAACATCATAATTGAATAACCACTCTGGTCCAGTTTGTACTGCTGGAGTATAAGATGTGACTTGTATGTTGTATACAATCTCAACTCTACCAGATGTTTTATTGAAGACCCTTTTGTTTGGAGAGCCGGCTTCATAACCTAGGAAAAATCCTTCGTCAGCCTTTTCACCAAATTTTGGTTGATTTTTGGTATTTAATAATGTACAATGAACACCAAATGGTTCAAGACCAGTAAGGTTTGGTTTCGACCGTTTAGAAGTTCATAACACGTTTTGTTATGTCTTTTGACGGTTAAAACTCTGTTAAGTACATAGCAAGCTGTATTCACTGCTTCCCCCCAGAAGATGACAGGAAGCTTTAAATCCACCAGCATTGTCCTTGCTGCTTCAATTAAGGTTATATTCTTTCTTTCAGCGACTCCATTTTGCTGTGGCTCATAGGGTGCACTAACCCGATGTTGAATTCCTTTGCTTAAGCAAAAGACGTTCATCACCGAGTTTTTGAACTCTAGGCCATTGTCGCTTCTAATTTTCTTGACTCCTTGACCATATTGATGTTCAATCTGAGTAAAGAATGTCATCAACATTTCAGCTGTCTCATGCTTTGTTCCCAAAAAGAATACCCATGAGAATCGCGAGTAGTCATCAGTAACAACTAAGCAGTAATGTTTACCACCTATAGTCCTTGCATTCATAGGACCGAACAAATCCATGTGAAGGAGGTCAAATGTTGAGGCAATGGAATTTTGAGGTTTGGACTTATGAGGTTTCTTGTGTTGTTTTCCTTTTAGACATGGCAAACACTTGTCCTCTAATCCAAATCTCAGCAATGGAACACCTTGCACTAGTCCATTTTTGACTATAAAGTTCATCTTTCTAAAGTGCAAGTGAGCCATTTTCCTATGCCACAATTGTGAATCAGGTTAAGAGGCTTTGGATATTAGACATGTCGAGTCCTGAGAAGATTCAGCAACACTCATGTCCATTACATAAGTGTCATTCTTCCTAGGTGCCCTCATGACAATCCACTCCTCTGGTATGACAAATCCTGGTTTCGGTATTAATGCCTCTCTATCTGTGAAATGGAAGGGATGTCCTTTATCACAAATCTGAGATACACTCATGAGATTATGTTTCAGCTCCTTAACATAGTTGACTTGCTCTAACATAATTTTCCCATTTGTGACATTACCTACTCCCGTGATATGTCCACCTTTTGCTCCAGCAAAGTTAACATATCCTCCTTTCTTGTGCACGAAATCTACAAGATTTTGCCTTTCCCCCGTCATATGCCTTGAGCAACCGCTATCAACATACCACCAGTTAATAGCTCTTTTGGTTAACTCCTGCACAAAGATTTAAAACAGTTAGTCATTAAGGGGGACACAAGTCACTACGGTCCTTGGTCGGCCATTCTCATCAACGAATGTAAGCTCCTTCAAGTATCCATTACTCTTATTAATAGAGCTAGATGCTTTGGGAATCGCACTTGTTGGAGCATGGGAGGAACTGCCACTAGGCTTTCGCTCGGGAGACTTTTAGAAGAGTCTCGGATTAATTGGTCTAGGGTTTGAAGTAGACCTAACCCTAGATGGATAGTTATAATTTGAATTTTATAATTCCTATTATTACTATTCGGGTTAGTAAATCTATTGTTGGGAATTTGAAATCTCTGTGGAGTCTTTGACCCTGGATGACTGTTCATGAGAGCTTCCTGTAGCAGGAGTAGTGCTCCTAGTACTGTCATTGGTCGTGAACTTCACAGATTTTTGTGGAGGTTGTGTTCTTTGAGAACTTGAAGTTCTCTTATATCCCAACCCATTCCTACCAGAAGTCTCTGCATTGACGTTGGACAATCTCTGTTTTATACTAGTCGTCTCGTGATTTGGATTTTTCTTTTTAGGAGGCGAAATAGATTTCACAGGTGATTGGTCTTTCTTCACCTATGACTTTCCACTTTTGCCCTTGGTTGGATAAATACTTGCAACATGCTCCTTTTGATGGCACACGAAGCAAGAACGTTTCACGAAGGCCCTATTTGAGGCTTTTTGAATCGCTTGATCGTCCAAGTTAGGCAAACTTAGAGAGGAGACAGTTACAACCTGTTTACCCTTATCAATTTTAGTATTTAAATATTCATTTTTAGATTGGGGTAAACAGAGTTAATTGTGTTCTTTAACTTCTCTTTGACAATTTCTTTTTCAATCACACCCTCTTTTACAAAATTTATTTTTATTTCAGAAATGGGTGGCATTGAAGTGTCGAATGATGTTGATTCAGGTTCAGTAATTATCTCAGCTTTCGCAGGTTTGACGAATTGTATTAGACCTGGAACTACTGATCGTTTGGCAGAATCATCAAAGGTAGACATCTCAGCATCCTCAGACATACAAGAGTAGTTGTGATTAAAAGTAGGAGGGCTTTCTGAGTAACCCATCCCCCTGTGATCACAAGGATGTTTTTGAACACTAAGCATGTTATCTAAGGTTTCGATAGAAAATTTTCTTAATTCGAGTTTTCTATTAAGATCCGCTATCCTAACCTTAGCATCAGCTAATTCCTTCTCTTTATCAGCAGACAGTTTTGTTAATTCAAAAATATGCTCGTTAGCTAAGTCATTTGTCATACTTTGCTCATTCACCCTATCTTTTAAAAATTTCATGTCTGCTTGCTAAGATTTTGATTTGTTCAATAGTTATGAGTTTCTGATTTTTAGGATAGAGTTCTCTTCTTGTAGAGAATTAAGCTGAGATGTTATCATATCAGATGATTCTACCAACTTCTCAGCTTGTTCCTGAAAGTTAGTACAAAGAACACACGCTTTAACAACCAAATCTAGATTAAGTAATACCTTTTGCTTTTCGGCATCCAAATTTTCCATGTATGCGATGAAGTCCTGTGAGCTCATGTTCTCAGTTGACTTCAATTGCTTGACTCTTGTTTCATCAGCTGGCATCTCAATCTCCATTTCGGTTGTAGTGTCCTTCTCTGAATCAGATCCTGCATTGCTTTCCTCCTTATATTCACTAATGAAGGCCATGAATGCTTGTGGCTTTTCAGACATAGAACTCCTGTCATACGCTTCTTCTTGAGACTGAACCACCAGAGCTCTTGAAGTCTGATTACTTCCTGAGCTCTGGTTATTACCAGAGGAGCCTTGACTGAAATGTCTTTGATCGTTATGACTAGGAGTTTGTTCCCTCTTAGGTCTTTGACATTCCCTAGCAAAATGCCCAAAACCATCACAGTTATATCATTTAATTTTGGACTTGTCAAAACCTAGTTTGCTGCTCATAAACTTTCTCCCAGTCCTATTCATAAATCGTTGAGCTCTTCTTGCAATCATGGCCATTTGCTACTACAAGTCGATCTCCTCTAAATCATCTTGGTCCAATTGATCATAATCCTCGTTTATTAATTCGGGATCCGTGATCTTACCCTTGATGAAGTTTTCTCGTGAGGCTATGAAAGAGGCAAGTAAGGCAACTTCCTCTTATGCGGACTTGATGCTCATGGGCATTGATTTGAGACCATTTGTTGTCCTAGTCTTTGGTTTCCTATCAATCCCTGAATCTTCAGATGAGGCAATGTAACAGACATTGCTACCAGAATTTTCTAATAGCCGAGTCCGTCTCAGCCTCGCCAGTATAAAAGGCCGCGACACCATTACTAGTAGATGCAATGGAATCAGACCGTTTACCGTGGTAAACGCTTGGATCCTGAACCTGATCGGATCCCGTCTCTTTCCTCAGCATGTTCAAGTAATAAACATGCAGTTTCCCTATCACTTCATCAAGCGTAAGAGTCTTATAATTGCTACTCTCCTTTATCATCAAAGTGTAAATGTCCCACTTTGACGGTAATGCCTCAAGAAGTTTGTTATTCTTAACTATATCAGTATAGTTAAGCCCAACATTTTCCATCTCTGTCATTAGATGATAGTATCGAGTAATGATATCCATCATCTTGTTGAGATTTGACATCTTAAAGCAAAGTCAATAAAAGTCAAACTGGACAGGTTCGCACGAACTTAGATTCACTAAGTTCGAATGGTCAAACAAAGTCAAACCAACTAAACTGACAAGAAAAACAAACTGTTCGAACTTACAAGTTCGAAGACTAGGTTCGTATGAACTTAGATTCAAGTAAGTTCGTACGATACTTTCGTACAAGTTTAAATAAAAAGAAAAATCCGTACAAGTTCGAACGATGGATGTTGAACAAACTCAGAATCTCAGATATGTCATTTTGAGTAACTTTCAACCGACCAAATTTGAACTATAACACACAAAGTGATTGTTAACTAGTTTGGAAGCAAAAAACTACACTTTCAACGGTCCAAACTCTCGTAACCACTCGGTTTCTTTACCGCGAACCTAAACACTAAGTTATTATGCTCTGATACCAATTATAGGTTCCCCGTGAATGGATCATGTTGGTGCATCTTGTGTGACAACAACTTCTAGTTTTGTAATTAGTCATTTTGTTTATCTTAGAAATTGTAAATGTTTAAGTTTGTCTAAGTAGGTATGTAAGTTCGTACGAACTTAAAGTAGGTACGAACTTAGATACATACGAACTTGTCTAAGTTCGTACGAACTTACCTAAGTTCGTATGGGCCTGGACATGGGCTAAGTTCGTAGGGCCCAGCCCATACGAACTTGAGCTCTATAGATGTTCATGTTCGTACGAATTTAGTAATAAGTTTTTGGCATCAATTTTCAGTTGTTTATTGAGAGAGAGAGAACGTTTGTTTGAGTGTTTAGTCTTAGTTTGAATGTAACCAAGATTATAGTCAATAAAGACGTGTTATTAGTGTTCATTACGCATTCGTGTTTAATCATTGATTATTGTTAAGTATATTCAAGGATTCCGCACTTGTTTATACTAGAATATCTTGTAGATCCAGACCCCGGGTACCTACAAGTGGTATCAGAGCCTTTAAACAATTCTCGAATGAACAATCTCCAACTTCAGAAGCTACCAGTTCTGACCAAGTCCACTTCGAAGAAGATGTAACCGATGAGGGGGAGATAGGATCAAACCTTGAATCTGATATACTTGTTGACATTACTGTCTCGACACGGGTTAACAAAGATCATCCAATCGAGAACATCATTGGTGATCCGAGTTCAAGTGTAAAGACACGTAGAGGTATTATTGAAAGCACTAGTCTTTATGTATCGATCCAAGACTCTGGGATAATACATAAATGTCTATATACTTGCTTTATCTCTCAAGTGGAGCCGAAAAATGTTCAGATGGCTCTAAAAGACAACTCATGGGTAGAGGCTATGCAAGAGGAGCTTGCACAGTTCAAAAAGCTCAAGGTATGGAAGCTAGTTAATCTACCAAAGGGAGAGTTTGCTATAGGCACCAAATAGGTGTTTAAGTGCAAACGTGATGATCGCGGGATTGTCACAAGGAACAAGGCCAGATTGGTGGTCAGGGGATTTAATCAGTAGGAAGGGATATATTATATAGAGGTTTTTGCCCCGGTAGCAAGGCTGGAAGCTATTCGACTATTTCTGGCATATGCTGCGTACAAAAAGATTAAATTCTATGTAGATCCCAATGTTGATCTTTTAATCAAATCGTAGGGTGGAGATAATCACAAGAGTATAAAGCTTAAACAATGTAGAACAATGCAATAATAAAACTTTATATTTCTCTCTCTAAAAAGGATTACAGCAGCCAAACACAGAGAAATAGTGTGTGAAAAGTCTTACCCTAAAATTTAGTAATTTGGGTATTTATACTAAACAAACTGGCCGACTTATGCGACACGAGCCTTGTGTCGCATAGATCACTATTGCGACATAAGCACTGTGTCGCAACTACAACTAATGCGACACAAGGCTTGTGTCGCATAACACAGAAAATGTAATTCTAACTAACTCGATTACATTAACAAACACATTACAGACTTGACCAACTGACAGACACACTAAGATGCATCAACAAACTCCCCCGTGTCTTCAGCTTGGTCTTCAAAATCTTCAATCAAATCCAGCCTGTTGGAAATACACCGCCAACATGTATTCCATGTGTTACACAAACGTTGACAATCCGCTGAAATTGAAATGCAATCTTCTTATTCACAACATTTCTTTCGTTAAAGTGAATTGGATTATCAAACAATTTCCTCAAGAATCAAGAATCTGACTGTTCACCAAAATTTAATAATTACCCCCCCTGAACAGCAGAATCAATTGTTGTCTTTTCTTCAAGCAACAACTTTAGGAACCCATTTGAGCACGCTGCCAATAGGATTCTTCTTTTTCGAAAGCCATTTATAAGTGGCATCGATATAATCCAAAGACATTGAGTTCCACTTGAAATTGAAACGTGATGTTTCATATCTAATAACTTTTCGTGGAACCATTGTTGGTAGAACCATTCTTGGGGAGAAAGGAACAAAATCTCTTTGCATTGTCACCACCATACGATGAGATGGTGCAAGATCAAGCATTTGCTTTCTTGAATATACAAAAGATCTTGTTTCACCAGATTTCGATTGTGTCGGTTTCAATACGTTTGTTGGCTTTTGAGATCTTGAAACCGATCTTTTGACTCGTTCAAAGGCTACAGAATCAAAACAATCAACCTTATGATGATCAAAATTTCTGGTTGATTGTGATTTCTCAGAATACTTCTTATTCTTTTGCAAGGAATAATTAGTAAACTGTGAAATCTTTTTCACACAAACCATTTTTGAACATGGTTTGGAAGATTTAGTCGGGTAAATCTTCGTAGTCACCTTGACTTGTTGTTCAGGTGAGTGAGAAAGTTGAGGTTTGGTTAGATGCTCAAATTTTAAAATCCGCTTTTCAAGTTCAACAATTTTTGAACGCATTTCTTCACGTTCAGTTTCCATGTTAAGTATTTGAAGTTGGAAAGCTTTAATCTCTTCTTCCTTCTTTATCAACTTCTCATTAATCCCTTTGTCTGAACATTTATTCAACTTATCACTTCTTGCATCGCGTTTAGATTTCCCTTGTCTAGAAGCCACAATATACTCATTAGTAACGATGTGATTTTCAGGCTTGACATCAGATTTGTTAATCTGTTGTGTTGGCACATCACATGCTTCGACTTCATGAACAATTTCAACAAACTCATCCTTGATCGGTATTGATGTATATCCGATACCAGCTTTAGATTTCGTATCCTTTTTTTGAGAATGAAGCAGTTGATCTAACCTCAAGGAAGATGCTTCAAAGCTTGAGAGCTTGCATTGATAGGTTAAAACTTCACTTTGAGCTTCAGCCTTTTCTTTGCGAAGTAAATTGATGTCAGTCTTGTAACTGTCGATGTCAATTTGTTGATTTGAAACTTTAACTTTCAAATCATGCAATTCAACGCTTGGATCTTTTTGAATTTGCTGTTTATCTTGTCCTCCGTAGGTTTGTTCAAGTAATCTCCACAATTCATAAGATGTATCTTTATATTTGTAAAGTGGAATATCTCGTGCCACATCTTTTGGTACACACATGATAATTGTTTCACGTGTTTTCTTGTCGTTGTCAAAAGATTTTTGTTCTGCAGCTGACATTTGATTGATGAATTTTGATCCCTCATATTGCTTGGTAATAGAAGTCCACAAATCTGAATCCATGTATTCAATATATTCTTTAAACTTCTCCTTCCAGCTATCATAGTCTTTATAGAACAAAGCCTTCAAATACGTTGGATATTGCGGGTACATTTTCCCTCCAAATTTTTTCGAATTTCGCCCGAGTAAAATGAAAATTTTCTCAAACTAGAATTAGTCAACGGGAAGCTCAAATTCGAATTATTTTTTTTTTTTTTTTTTTTAACAAAAGCGACACTAAGGTTATGTCGCAAGAGGTATCTGTGTCGCAACTTTATGTCGCAAACCTTATGTCGCAAAGATTAAGGTCGCTAAAACCCTATAGCGACACTAATTTATGTCGCAATCTTGTGTCGCAAAACGGCGCTGTCAGACCCCAAAAACCGAAAAATCGAAAAATTTCGAAACCTATTAATTTTTGACGAAAAACTTGGTAAAACATTCAAATTTTAGGCTTAAAAACTCCAATTTTCAACTCCAAAATACCAAGAATGAGAATCAAACACCAAAATATACGTTAAATGATCAAAATATGAATCAAAAACGTACCTAAAACGATTTGATACCACCAAAATCCTTAGATTAATGGCTCTGATACCAATTGTAGATCCCGATGTTGATCTTTTAATCAAATCGTAGGGTGGAGATAATCACAAGAGTATAAAGCTTAAACAATGTAGAACAATTCAATAATAAAACTTTATATTTCTCTCTCTAAAAAGGATTACAGCAGCCAAACACAGAGAAATAGTGTGTGAAAAGTCTTACCCTAAAATTTAGTAATTTGGGTATTTATACTAAACAAACTGGCCGACTTATACGACACGAGCCTTGTGTCGCATAGATCACTATTGCGACATAAGCATTGTGTCGCAACTACAACTAATGCGACACAAGGCTTGTGTCGCATAACACAGAAAATGTAATTCTAACTAACTCAATTACATTAGAAAACACATTACAGACTTGACCAACTGACAGACACACTAAGATGCATCAACATTCTATCAACTGGACGTCAAGAGTGCCTTCTTGTATGGGAAAGTACAAGAATTAGTATATGTCGAACAACCGCTAGGGTTCTCGGATCCAAAACATCCAGACCGTGTCTATAAATTGGACAAGGCTCTGTATGGATTGCATCAAGCACCTCAGGCTTGGTATGAGACACTGTCTACCTATCTCTTGGACAATGGGTTCAAGAGAGGCAAGATAGACAGTACACTATTCATTCAATGGAAACAGACGGATTTCTTACTTGTACAGGTCTACGTCGATGACATCATCTTTGGGTCATCCGACGAGAACATGTGCAGAGAGTTTGAGCAGGTAATGAAGCGGAAGTTCGAGATGAGTGCTATGGGGGAGCTGAAATTTTTCTTAGGATTACAAGTGGATCAAAAGAAAGACGGGTTTTTCATTCATCAGACCAAGTATGTGCATGAAATGCTTGCACGGTTTGCTATGGAAGACTGTTCGTCCTTCAGTACACCAATTCCCGTAAATCACAACCTTGGACTAGATACAGAGAATTCCGAAGATGTGGAACCGACTCAGTATCGGGCGATTATCGATTCGCTCATGTATTTAACTGGTTCACGACCTAACATAACGTTTGTTGTTTGTTTGTGTGCAAGATTTCAGGCTAACCCAAAGGAATCTCACATGAAGGCTGTGAAGAGGATATTGCGCTATCTGAAGGGAAAACCGAAGTTAGGTCTTTGGTATCCCTCCGGAGGTAATTTCGACTTCTTGGCTTACACTGACTCCGATTATGGAGGGTGTAATCAGAACAGGAAATCCACAGTGGAGGATGTCAACTTTTAGGAGGTCGCATTGTCTCTTGGCAATGCAAGAAACAAACCTCAGTCGCCATCTCAACCTACGAAGCTGAGTATGTCGCAGCCGGTAGTTGTTGTTCACAAATTTTGTGGATACAACAACAACAGCTGCACGACTATGGTTTAAATTTAACTAATACTCCTATGATGATAGACAATCAATCCACCATTTCCATCACTAATAATCCTGTTAAGCATAGTAAAACGAAACATATAGACATTAGACATCATTTTATTCGTGACTGTGCTGAAAAATAGCTGATTAAATTAGTTCAAATTCCCAATACTGATAATCTTGCTGACCTGTATACTAAGGCTTTTGATAGATCACGATTTGAGTTGTTAGTTCAACTCAATGGTATGATAAATCCTGAATAATGTATCTCCCTGACGCACACTATCAATAGTTTAGTTTCTATTTTTAGTAAGTTATGCAAAATATAAAAACTTAAGTGTCACTGAACTACACACAAAGACATGACGAAAACGTTACCCATGCCTAGAACATTATTAAATGTGTGGCTTTTAGATGTAGTACATACACAGTAAAAAGTACCTTAATTCTAAACGTAACTAACAACTTCATCATACGATGTATTGGTAGGCATACGACATAACGGTTTTCAAGTACCTAATCAATATTAAATAATACGCTTATTCTGTGTAATCTTTATTTTGATGTATGACATTAAGTCTTAATTCTTAGGAGATAGATTGTACCTGAATACATGTTATTGGATAAATAAAAATCATTTCATCTGGGGGTTCACTGACTGTTTCTTTTGCTACATTTTGAAACATGTTGACCTAGACTCAGTCAGTGTATCCTGAAGTAGAGAAAACTTGACCGCGAAACAAGAATACCGTTTTCAAGATCTCTAGTCAAACTATGTTGCTTTGTTGTACGAAAGTACAAACCCTAGTCTTGTCCTAGCTAAAACATGTACTAAAGTACATTGCTCAAAGAATGTAAAAGGACTTGACTTTAAAGATGACATTAAGATAAAACATCCAATACATGGAATTATGGACTTTCTTTATTCTAAGGGTATATCAGATGTGGGATATATAGTTAATCATGAACAATAACTAAACTATGTACTTGGAAATTCTGAGTGTTGATTGCTTAAGTGGACAACAATACCAATAATCGTTGTGAACTATAAATTACATCCATAATAACCAAGGGATACAATAATTCCTACTGTGTATAGTCTACATTATGGCTAATACGATCTTTGTCTCAGTGACTCTCACAAAAAGAATGTGAATTTCAATATGAATAATTTCATATTTGTTTTACTTAGTTTTCTCTTCGTTAGTATTTTCATCATTTTAGTTCTTTTTGTTCGGGAGATCTTTATTTTTGGTTAGTCACCACCCTGTGATTCATTAACATGCCTAAGTATTACTGAGTGTTGCCACTTGATTCATTACATTGCCAGCCCTATTACCAGTTTATGACATAAAGTACAATATACCGAGTTTTTCATTTTATTAACTTCTTGCAGGTTTATATCTTGACTAACTAGTATACTTCACTTTATTAGTGCTTGTATTTGGTTTGTTCTTGTCTGTCTTGCAGCTATGGATGATACTGTTCGTCAGTTTCATGTGATCACAGATTTACGGCAGGCAATGATGATGATTCTGCTGATGATACCTCGTGACTAACTAGACGGTCCACAAGAAGACGATCTAGTCTAGTTATCATTCGTAAGCACGCTATCCAACCCACAACCACCGCCACTCCCACAACTACAACAACAGTTCCAACTGCTCCTATTACAACTATCTCACAATCTGACCTAGCCATTGCTTAAGGGGAGAAACCTCCTTTTTTGAAGCGCGCGGCAGCTCAGGGGGAGAAGACTAATCCTAAGGGGAGCAAACTGATCCTAAGGGGAGAAGAATGGTTACTTCAACTGGAAGATAGGGGGAGAAGACTGGTTTGGTTGTAAAGAGGTGAAGCTGAAAAGAAACTGGAAGGCTTGACAAAGATTATTTATGATTATGTATCCTAAATAGTTAGTTTATATGCTTGATATAGGATTAAAATGCTTAAGTATGACTTATATGCATATTTGATGATTATTTATGAGGACTATTGTGGAAATTAGAAAGCAAAACTTGTTTAAATGGTTACAATAGTGAAGTAAAGGTTGGAATACCTTAGAGTACTTAATGTTAGGTGTTAGACTTGAAAGATGTCAAGAAAAACAAAATGTAGTATAATATGGGCATCTGTGTATATATATATATATATATAAATGAGATTATTGAGGATATATTTTTTGGAATATTATTACTGAGGATTGTAGATAATTCATTACGAACGCATAGGCAAAAACCTAATCAAAAACGGAGTTCCGAGCGAAAAGTTATGCAATTTTTAGTATTTGGTGGTCAATATGGGTACCAACCGGGTCAAACCCGACCCAACCCGAATTTTAGTGATATTAAGCCCCAAATATATGAATTTTGACCCCATTTTCTTCCCCATTTCATTTCTAAACTTCTATAGAATTCTAGAGCACACACTTGGGTGTTTTAACAAGAAATTGGAGAGATTATGCAAGATTATTGAAGATCTCAAAGGTATAATTCTACTCTTCACTATGTAATTGATTTAAGTTCAAGAAAACATTAAATTAGGGTGGCATGTTGAAGATGATGAGCTGAAATCTTGAGATTATGTTTGATAATGAGTAGATTATGCTAGGTATCTTGTTATTTAGCTATATACATGAGTGAATTGCAAGATAGGTAGAACCATTGATGTATGCATGCTCTTATTAACATGTTTTCTGACCTGTTTTAGAATAATTGTATACAATCAAAGAAAAATCGTTTAGGGATGAATCTAGTGGCATTTGAAAGGTATTAATGTCTATTATGTTTTGTATTTGAACCTTGTAAGCTAATTTTAGCCTTAGGATGGGTAAAAGTCGAACTTTCTACAGGAACCTGCTGTTGAATTCAAGTATGACAGCATGCTGTTGCTGTCTTGTAATAGTCATAGAAAATCGAGGAAAAATCCTAAAAATATGTATAAATAGGCCTTGGAAAGGTAAGAGAAATATCTATAATTCATATTTAGAAATCAAATGAAGATTTTGAGTCTAAGATGAGTAAAATAGGTCTGTAAGTTAAAGCTGTACATGAGAAATTAAAGTCGGTTTCATAGAAACAAAAAGGATTAGTTATGTTGAGGTTGTGCAATGCTTATGGAACGTGTTATGTGAACTCCAGGTGTTATTTAAGACTTTTAAAAGCCTCGAGAGTGTTATCCGGTCATTGGATCGGTGTTGATGCAAATCCTTCGTTTTGGCGTTCGGTTTGACTTAACCGAATTAGACTGTGAGTTTACTTGGATATATGTTAATTATGTGTTATATACGTATATATGCTATATTTTTACTATGATCCGTGTTGTATAATGTTAATTACATGAATTGGTATGTTTGTATGTGATGAATTGAGTCGGGCCTCGGTTGGTCAATAACCTATAGAGGTCCGGGTGAGACATCCAGAGGGGCTGTTCCCTACTCATCAGACCCGGGGAAGGAGGATGCTAGGCAGGGGGTGAGTAGAGGGTTTGGGCTACATCCGGGGAGGAGGATTACGGATTGTGGTGCCAAACCTTATGTTCTTTCTCATGTGTTATACATTGATCCTTGGATGATAGACGAGTTTTGCATAATAATATATTGAGTAATTGATTGTGCTTGTTTGATGTGTTATGTGATTGAGAAGCCATTAAAGGTTAATTGTTATTATTTCTTCCTTATGAGCTATGCCTTAATTGTATATCCGTTATAAATTGATCCTTGTGTTTCTTGAATACCCTTGTATGTGTACTTATATGAGACATGAGGAACATGATATCCAATTGAACTCACTAAGCTTTGTAGCTTATCCTTTTAGTGGTGAACATTTCAGGAAAAAGAGAATAAGGGTAAAGAGCAAGTTGTTGACTGTTGAGTGTTCGGGTTAGAAGTAAGGATAGTCATCTTTTGGTGCATGGTAGTTTATGATTTTTGGGAGCTTTTGGTAAATCTTGGATTGGTAAGTAGCGTGTTACAGTGAGCTGCCTAACACTTCAACTGGAAGGTTTGGTACGCTTGAACAGGTTAAGGGGGAGTCTAGTCAACATCTGATAAAGCTTTATGAAACTACAGAGATAGTTGAAGACATGAAAGCTGAAGATATCAAAAGATTGTGAAAGACTGGTGTTGAAAAGGGTATGTATGGTGGTCGTCATTGAAGATTACAAAGATTGAAGAGTGAAGACAACTAGAGCTATTGTTAAGGGGGAGTTTGTTGGTGCATCTTGTGTGACAACAGCTTCTAGTTTTGTAATTAGTCATTTTTTTTATCTTTGTAATTGTAAATGTTTAAGTTTGTCTAAGTAGGTATGTAAGTTCGTACGAACTTAAAGTATGTACGAACTTAGATACATACGAACTTAGGACATACGAACTTAGTCATACGAACTTGTCTAAGTTCGTACGAACTTACCTAAGTTCGTATAGTCCTGGACATGGGCTAAGTTCGTAGGGCCCAGCCCATACGAACTTGAACTCTATATATGTTCATGTTCGTACGAATTTAGTAATAAGTTTTTGGCATCATTTTTCAGTTGTTTATTGAGAGAGAGAGAACGTTGTTTGAGTGTTTAGTCTTAGTTTGAATGTAACCGAGATTATATTCAATAAAGACATGTTATTAGTGTTCATTACGCATTCGTGTTTAATTGTTGATTATTGTTAGGTATATTCAAGGATTCTGCACTTGTTTATACTAGAATATCTCGTAGGTCCAGACCCCGGGTACCGACAGATCCAACGGGGTAACGATGTTTGTTAGAGTGCGGAATACTTCAAGAAACAATACGAGTGTTTAAAACACGTTTATCTCCCAAATAAGTCCTTACTTCGTATGTATTCGAACTAGGATGATATATTCGAACTTAGATTGCTGATCTCAGTTCGTAGGAAAGCTTAAAAATGATATTTTCGAACGTTGTATTTATAAGCAGCTAGGTTCGTACGAACGTAGCTGCTCGTAAGTTCGTACGAACCTACAAGTTCGTACCTGACTTAGTTCGTACGAACCTACACACAACATAACATAAATATTATTTCTAACACATTAATAAACAACATATAACAAAATATTCATTTATTAATATCAAAGACTAATTACAAGCTAATCTATTACACAATAGAAGCTGTTGTCACAACATGTACCAACAGTAGGTAAAGCTACTTCACCGCCAAAGCTTTTACAAGCTGAAGATTACTTCGGGTTGAAAGATAGATTTAAATCATTTGTAAAATTCAATGATATCAAGTTGTAGATCTGTATAAATGAAGGGTATGATGCACCTTCTTATGAATTCGAAGGGAAACGTAGGTTTTATTCGTATTCAACGATGAAGGAGGCAGACAAAAGGATGTATGAAGCAGAGAAAAAGGCATTGTCTGCTATCATCAAGTGTCTTCCTGAAGAAATTAAGCATACCTTCAAACGTTACAACTATTCTAGAGAGCTCTGGGTAGCTTTGGAGAAGAGATTTGACGATGATGCACAGATCAAAGAGAGTAGGGTTGACTCATATCAAGGGACGTCTACTAGTGATCAATACCTAGTGAATAGTACACATTTTAGAGCTTTGGTTACTCAAACACATGACGGTTCATATGATTGGAGTACACTTGTTGAAGAGCCACAGGAATTCGTGACCACAATTGATGAGGCATATCAAAAGGATGCTAGTGAGTAGAAGACTGAGAGAGAGTTACCTGCTTCAGAGACCAGGGTTATAAGACTGGAGTCTACTGATACTATGAGTATAAAAGACTTCATTGCATATATGGCCAACACGGATGCTGAGAAGCATAAGGTTATTCTAAACTTAGACACTGTAGTTAATGCTTGTATTTTATGTACTAACTTTGCAGAGCAGACTGAGAATTTAATAAAGTCATCACAAACGATGACAACTCAATTAAATGCTTTAAAAGAAGAAAACACAATTTTAAAACTGAGAAACTCTGAGTTAGTTAATAAAGCTAAATCTGATGCAAAGGATTTAAAAGTTTTAAAAGACAAAGTGAACGAGCAGAGTCAAATATTTGACTTAGCTCGTGAGTATGTTTTAGATTTAACTAAACAGTCTTCAAATAAGGAAAAAGAACTAGCAGACGCTAAGGTTAGAATTGTTGAGCTTAAAAATAAACTGAAATTAAGAAGATTTTCAGTTGAAACCTTAGATAGTCCGTTAAATGTTCCTCCACCTTTTAATCATAACTATTCATTTTTATCAAATGAATCTGAGTTATCAAATGGAAATGACTCTTCTATTTCTTTAGTAATCTCTGAGATGGTAAACATCACTATGTCGACCAAATCAGAGAAAGCTGAGTCAGGTACCAAAGATGAGTCAAGTTCTAAAATTGAGTTAGTAAAAACTGAGACTACACGACTAGCAGTCTCTGAGATGGTAGACCTCACCGAGTTGACCAAGTCAGAGAGAGCTGTGTTAGCGACCAATGAGGAGTCAAAAACTAAAATTGAGTTTGTTAGACCTAAAATAGAAGATGTTAAGAATAAAAATGAAAAAGGTAAACAAACAGAATTGGAACACCAAACGAATCTCAAGGCTCAAAAGAAAGCCTGGGAGAAGCGTTCGTGCTTCACGTGCCATCAAAAGGGACATGTAGCAAGTGTGTGTCCATATAAGAAATCAAGAGTTTCGACAAATGATAGTCCAAGGAGCACTTCTCCTGAAAAAGCTCAAATGGAGAATCAATTCGGTCGAAACCTTCAAAAAGTTTTAACAACCCTAACAAAAGTTTTTCTAACCAGAGTAGTAGTAACAGGAATTTTTATAATTCGAATTATAACTATAAATCTAGGGTTAGATATTTTTCAAACCAAAGGCCAGTCAATCAGAGACTTTTCCAAAAGTCTCCGGATAGAAGCCTAGTGGTTACTCCTCCCATTCCCCAACAAGTGAGAATTCCAAAGTATCCAAGTCACTTGAAAGGCGAGATAGATATCTGAAGGAATTTACATTTGTTGATGAGAATGGTCGACCCAAGTCCGTGGTGGCTTGGGTCCCCCTTAATAACTAATGATTTTTATCTAGTGTGTAGGAACACAGACTTCAGAGGCTACTAGTTCAGCAGAAGACATAGCGACTAAGGGGGATATAAGATCAAATATGGGATGATAATCTAGCTGATTTGTGTGGCAAGGCTTTTGATAAATCAAGTTTTAAATTGTTAATCCACATCATTGGAATGACAATTTATGAGTAACATATCTCCCTTAAGAACTTTTATCTATCTTTTTTTTTAGTTAATTTGAAAAACTACAAAAATATGAGTGTCACTGTAATGACGCGAAGAAATAACGAAAACATTACCCATGCCTAGAACATTATTATATGTGAGGCTTTTAGATGTAGTACATACACAGTAAAAAGTACTTTAAATATAAACGTAACTAATAGCTTTATCATATGATGTATTGGTACGCATACGTCATAACGGTTTTCAAGTACTTGTTGGGACATGTTTTGTGACAACAGATCTAACTTGTAATAGGACTGGTGTAATTATTATCAAATTTGTATATTGGTTTAGACTTGTAAATATATGATATTAATTTGTTATTATTATTTGTTAAATATAATTATACAAGTAACGAATTTGAATTAAAGTCAAAATTGCGAAATGAGAAGTCAACTCGCAAGTCATAAGACTTGCGAGATGAGATCTCAATTCGCAGCAAAATCTCAAGTCGCAGGCTTGGACCTGCGAGATGAGATCTGGGTTCGCAGGTTATTGACTTGCGAGCTAAGATTGTGTGTGCGAGCTGAAGTCAACTCGCAAGGCCCATGGGCTGCGAGTTGAGTCAACTCGCAAAGCCCATGGCCTGGGAGTTGAACTGGATATAAATAAAATAATCACATGCATTTAACAAAAGTTAATAATCAAAACAAAGCCTTTTAGTATATAGATAAGTTATATAAACTATAACCTAACGTATTAAGGGATTCCGCACCTTAATACTTCAAGATAATCCGTTATCGAACCAAGATCTAGCGACCTTAAAATTGGTATCAGAGCTTTCGGGCTTAGAAACGTTGTGGTTTCAAGGTTTTTAGGTTATATAACATCTTTGGAGTTGTTTACGATCGAAATCTACTAATTTAATCGTAAAAATACCAAAAAGTTTCAGTTCCCAGATTTCACAGCGCCGTTTTGCGAGTTGAGATTAGGGTTTCAGCTGTTATAAGCGAGTTGAGATTCACTTGCGAGTTGAGATTTGACCTGCGAGTTGAGATTTGACCTGCGAGTTGAGTTTCCCTTGCGAGTTGAGAATTCTTTGCGAGTTGAGATCTCTTGTGAGTTGAAGTCACTTGCGAGTTGAGATTAACCTGCGAACTGAACTTACTAAATTTTGTGATTTGACAACTTTTGAGACTTACAAAGATGTCTGAGTTGAGTAGAATGATAGAAATGGAACACGAGGTTGGAAAATCTAATGTTCCACCAAAATTGCTATGACTCGAAGACTATTATGGATGGAAAGACAGATTCGAATCTTACTGTAGATTCCATGACATAGCTATTTGGCTGTGCATTATAAACTGATATGCTGCACCTACTGCTGTGGTGGAGAATGCAACTGTGGTTGTTCCCTATAACAGGATGAGTGACAACCAAAAGAAGGACTTTACTATTGAGAATAAGGCACATTCCTCAATAAAGATGAGTCTTCCCAAGGAGATCAATCATCAATTGAAGTCCTTTCACACTGCTAAGGAGCTCTGGGAAGCTCTAGAGAAACGATGTGAGGGAAGCCCACAGGTTAAGGCAGGCAAGAGAAACCTTCTAAAAAAGCAGTTTACAATGTTTAAAGCTTTTAGAGAAGAGGATCTTGAAGCCTATACCACCAGATTCTATCATCTATTGAGTGAGCTTGATGACCACGAAATTTTCTGTAATGATAAAAGAAAAAACCGATAAATTTATTGAGGGTTTACCTTTAAAATGGGAAATGTATGGTATCATGCTCAAAGACAATGATGAACGGTATGCCACTATGACCCTGGAGCAAGCTATTGATAAGCTCAGGGGTTATGATTTCTCCAAGAAAACAAGAGATACAGATTCTGATCATCTACAGAATCCAGGCTTATACCATGGAAAGACTAGTATCTCAAATGCTTCATCCAATTCGACCACTGCCCTATTTGTTGGTGAAATTGATGAACATGGTGAAATGTTGACTGAGGATCTATGCTTTATAGCTTCAGAGGGAAGCGAGAAACGAAGTAAGAATTCTTCTTCTGAGAAGTCAACTCAAGGGCATCATAAAATGCCAATGAGTGTGAAATCAGTAGAACAACAACTTTCTATGCTGGCTTTGTTCGTTGCTTCCTATGAGAATTACATTCAAGGGAAAATTAATGATCCTGCTCAGTTTGATGGGGATTATGATCAAGTTGACCCTGATGACTTAGAGGAAATGGACCTCCAGTGGCAACTTGCTATGGTGTCAAGGAGAGTGAAAAATTTCCTAAAGCGTACGGGTAGGAGAGTTGTTGGAAATCGACTAGGGTTTGACAAATCCAAGGTCAAGTGTTATAACTGTCAAGGTTACAGACACTTTTCTAGGGAATATCAACGACCGAAGGTTGATACTGGCATTGCAAAACAAGACTCGGGAAGTACTTTAACTTCCAAAGTCTTGGTGGTTCAGCAAATAGACGGTTCCTATGATTGGTCCACTCAGCCTGAGCAAGCTCTCATGGCTGAAATAGATGATCAAGAGAAACCAACTGAATCAACATCATACATGCCAACTGCTGAGGAACTTCAACCTAATGTGCCACACACAGAAGTCAAGGGGAGCGATGAAGATGTGCTCTACATCAACTCAACCGAAGAGATGAGTCCCGATGACTTTGTTGCATACATGGCTGATGTTCAGACAGACAAGAAAAAGGTATGTCTTGACCTTCTTACTCTTGCTGATGTTTGTTATTTAGTTACTGATTTACAAACTCAGGTTAGTGTATTTGCTGAATCTCACAAAACTTTAACATATGAACTAGATATAGCTAAAAGTGATGTACGTAGGTTAAGTGAAGATAAGCTAGCATTAACTGAAATGATTAAAAGTAATGATTCTGATAAGACCAGTCTAAGTGACATCATTAATGAACAAAGTGTTAAGATAAATGGGTTATATCTGAACTTAAATGAGTTAAATCAGAATATTGCAAGTAGGAATAAGGAGCTCTTAGAGTCCAAGATGAAGTTAGTTGAGCTAAACCGTAAGCTTGAAGGTTATAGGACAGCTTCTTTGACCTTAGATAGAATAATTAGCTCACAACGTAGTGTAAAGGATGTGACTGGTTTGGGTTATACTGATGTACCCCCACCTTTTAATTCAAATTACACTACTACTTCTGTTGACTTAGAGATGACTGATGTGAATCTTAACCCTGAGGCATTGGTAACTAACGATTCGGAAACTCAGAAGGATGTTGTTAAAGACCTATCTTCTGACATTAGTAAGAACAAATCATTCCCTAAAGTACATTTCGTCTCAAGTGGAATGATAGTTGATACTGATGTAAATGATGAGGTGATTAAGGAACAAAAGATTCACTTTTGGTGGTTTCGGATTAGACTAAGAAAGAGAGTGCTAAAGTGGTTAAGTCACGTAAGCAGATGTCTTGCTTCAAGTGTCACCAAAAAGGGCACGTGTCTTCTTGTTGTCCTAAGAAGAAGTTGGAAGCACCACATAAGCAAGTGAATAATGATAAGACATCGAATATCTCTAGTGTGAATATAGACAGGTTAGGTACCAAACCAAGTATTGGTATTAAACCTGTAAATACTCTTAAAAGAGATGCCTCACACTGTGTCTCTCCACCTAAACCTAAACGGCCTGAACACTTTGTTAAAGATCAATTACCGTCGAGGTTTATGACTCCTAGTAGAAACCATGGTCATTATGAAAATGGTTCTACTTCACGAAACCATAGTCATTATGAGAATGGCTCTACTTTTCGTACACATGGGATTAACTACGGGTATAACTATAATCGTAACCAAGGACAAAAATCCCAAGGTTATGTGTCAGGGAGGGTTGGAAATAATTCATCTCATAGACCCAAGACCACTGATTATCAACAAGCTCATACTACTTCAAAAGTGACCAAAGCTCCTAATGGGAAGGATGGTTACTTTAAAGAGTTATAGTTTGTAGATGATAAGGGACAAACCAAGACCGTAATGGCTTGTGTCCCTCTTGAGAACTAATCGTGTACAACTTGTTTGTGCAGGAGCAGACTGTGAACAACGACAATTGGTGGTACGTTGACAGTGGCTGTTCTAGGCACATGACAGGAACTCGAAGTCTCCTGAAAGACTTCAAAGGAGGATTAAAACAAGGAGTGCACTTCGTTGGTGATAAAGGAGGAGTAATTACTGGGAAAGGAAAAGTTTCGAATGGAACTTTGACTCTAGAGGATGTGAATTATGTTGAAGAACTAACGCACCATCTAGTGAGTGTTTCACAGGTCTGTGATAGAGGCCTTAGTCCTGAAGCCGGGTTTTGTTATTCCCGAAAAATGGATACTAATGAAAGCTCCAAGGAAGGACATTTATGCTATCAACATGAGTGCTCCTATTACTTCAATGGAGTCTACATGTCTCTTATCCAAAGCTTCAGAGTCAGACTCACTCCTATGGCATAGGAAAATGGCACACCTAAACTTTCGAAACATGAACTATATAACCAAAAATGGGTTAGTTCTGGGTGTACCACAGAAGAGTTTTGCATTTGAAGACAAGTGTGTACCTTGCATGAAAGGAAAACAGCATAAAAAATCACACAAATCTAAAACTGTAAATTCTATTTCCTCGCCTTTTGAGTTGCTACATATGGATCTCTTTGGCCCCATAAGCAAGAGAAGCATAGGTGGCAAATGGTATTGTTTGGTTGTCACAGACGATTATTCTAGATTCTCTTGGGTGTTCTTTTTGGGATCTAAGGATGAAACTTCTGGAATTATTATGGAGTTTTTAGATCTAATAGAGAATATCTATAGAAAAAGAGTTAAGAGAATTCGTAGTGACAACGGAACATAGTTCAAGAATTCAACGTTCCATATCTATTGCTTAAGCAAAGGGATACAACATCAATTCAACGCACCTTATGAACCTCAACAGAATGGTGTTGCTGAAAGGAAGAACAGAACGTTGATTGAAAGGGCTAGAACAATGCTTGCAGATTCAAAGCTTCCAGTCATCTTTTGGGCAGAAGCAGTGAATACTGCATGTCATGTTCTCAATAGGGTTCTTACAGTTAAAAAGTTGAACAAGACTTGTTATGAGCTTTTAAACAATAAGAAACCTAACTTAAAAGGGTTTGAACCCTTTGGAGTTTCATGCACGTTGTTGAAGACCAACCATCAACCAAAATTTGGTGAGAAGGCTGACGAAGGATATTTCCTAGGTTATATGCCTAACTCACCAAACAAACGTGTCTTTAATAAGGCTACGGGACGTGTGGAGATAGTTTATAACATTGAAGTTACGAGCTACACACATGACTTGCATAAGGGGTTAGATTGGCAATTTGATTATTCAGATCTCTTCAAGTCATTTAAAGTCCCTATCAGTGACTATGTCAGTAATTCAGAGATACCTGAACATTTATTGTCTGGAGATGAAGATCTTACTCCTTCTCCAACATCGAGTGTTCAAACGTCTGGAATTAGGACTATGGTTGATTCTAATGAAGTTTCAACTATTGAGTCACAACAACCTCCAGTTGATATATCTCAAGAGAATGTAGATTCTGAAATTGTTGAGGATGATATCCTTACCCCTCTGAGACAATTAAGGATATCTACTTCTAATGAGGTTATACCACCATTGGAGGAAATTGATACTAACTTAGGAGATGATATACCAGTTGAACCTGTATCCTCAACGAGATTAAATAGGAATTATCCGATTGATAATATCATCGGTGATCCAAATTCTCCTGTTCTAACTTGGAATCAATCGAAAGCTAGTACATCAACTCACTCAAGCTTGTATGCTGAAATGAACGAGACAGGGATTACAAATCTATGTCTATATTCATACTTTATCCCACAAATTGAACCTAAGAATGTTCAGATAGCTTTGAAGGATAATTCGTGGGTCGAAGCAATGCAGGAAGAACTGTCTCAGTTCTCAAAATTGCAAGTTTGGGAGTTGGTTGACTTACCCGTTGGAGAATATCCAATTGGAACTAGATGGGTATTTAAGTGCAAGAAGGACGATCGGGGAATCGTGACTCGCAATAAAGCTCGTCTAGTTGTTCAAGGTTTCAATGAACAAGAGAGGATTGATTACAATGAAGTATTTGCACCTGTGGCCAGGCTTGAAGCAATTAGGTTATTCTTAGCATTTGCAGCTTCAAAGAAAATAAAAGTTTTTCAGCTGGATGTTAAGAGTGCCTTTTTGTATGGCAAAGTCAAGGAGACCGTGTTTGTTTCTCAACCACCGGGATTTACTGATCCAAAGTATCCAGATAGAGTATATCGTCTTGATAAGGCTCTATATGGATTACATCAAGCACCGAGAGCGTGGTATGAAACACTATCTACTTATCTTCTTGAGAATGGTTTTACAAGAGGAAGAATAGATAGTACACTCTTTGTCAAATGGAAAAAGAGAGACTTTCTACTTGTTCAAGTATATGTTGACGATATCATCTTTGGGTCATCAGACGAAAAGATGTGTAGTGAATTTGAACAAGTCATGAAGAACAAGTTTGAGATGTCCGCTATGGGAGAACTGACATTTTTCTTAAGGTTGCAAGTTGATCAAAAGAAAGATGGGTATTTCATTCATCAAACTAAGTATACATATGAACTACTTGAACGATTCAAAATGGATGAAACTAGAATTTATCACACTCCCATTCCAGAAGCTCATGGAATTGGTCCTGATACATCGAGTGATAAAGACATGGATCCTACTCTTTATAGGGCCATGATTGGATCACTAATGTATCTTACTGCATCGAGGCCTGATATAATGTTCGCAGTATGTGTCTGCGCAAGATATCAGGCTACTCATAAAGAGTCCCATATGCAAGCCATTAAACGAATCTTACGTTACCTCAAAGGGAAGCCTAAGCTGGGACTTTGGTATCCAACTGATGGAGACTTAGATTTTGTGGCTTACACTGATTCTGATTATGGAGGTTGCAATCAGAATAGAAAGTCTACAACAGGT
This sequence comes from Logfia minima, assembly GCA_963921325.1. Classification (NCBI taxonomy): domain Eukaryota; kingdom Viridiplantae; phylum Streptophyta; class Magnoliopsida; order Asterales; family Asteraceae; genus Logfia; species Logfia minima. Next base: position 15,161,032 of record OY992766.1, read on the forward strand.
GGATGTCAATTCTTAGGAGGTAGACTAGTGTCTTGGCAGTGCAAGAAGCAAACCTCAGTCGCCATTTCTACATGTGAAGCTGAGTATGTTGCTGCTGGCAGCTGTTGTTCCCAAGTTCTGTGGATACAACATCAACTACGAGATTATGGGTTGAGTATAACAAATACTCCTATGATGATTGATAATGAATCAACGATCTCTATTACCAATAATCCGGTCAAGCACAGTAAAACTAAGCACATTGATATTCGACATCACTTTATTAGAGACTGTGCTGAGAAGAACTTGATAAAGTTTGCTAAGCTTCCATCCGTGGATAATTTAGCAGACTTATACACCAAAGCATTCAACAGAGCTCGATTTGAGAAATTGGTGCAACTGAATGGAATGAGAAATCCAGAGTGATTAGTCTTCCATAGGGTTGTTACCTAAGGGGAATCGCCTCCGATAAAAGGGTTAAGTGTTTATCTGCTGAGAAATGATAGTACATTAGAAGAATCAGCTTAATAATAATAAGTACAAGTCCTAAGTTAGATGTGTTAGTAGATTCTAGTAAGTTACATCAACTTTACATCTTTTCAACCAGGACTATACTTATCTTTATTTTAGTATACACTGTAACATCCTCTCCTGCGGTCTGGTAATTTCTATTATTTTAATTGATTATCTAATTGTTTTAGAAATTATTTAATATTATGTGTTTCATTGTGAAACGTAGATAAATAAGTCCTTTGACTTATTATGACTAGTGAAATACTAATCGTTTTAAATTATTATAGATGACGGTAAAATAAAATAATATTTCTCGCAAATGGTATTTAAGTTCCAGACAAAAGATTTAGGACGGATATAAAAATTATACCATTATATTACAAGCCGACTTTGTAATCCATATATATATTCTCATGTCTTCCTTCTTGATTTCATTTGGTAAGTTTGCAATTCAAGAAAACATAATCAAAATTTGATTCAATCTTTTTTCTGTGATTTCGTATTCATAACATCAGATTCATCATCATCTACATCCTAATCTTCATCATATTATCAATCCTTTTAATTTCAAAAGAAAGAAAAGTAAGTTTGATTTTGAGTGGGTAAATAAAATTGAAGCTTGATTTGTTGTTATTAGATGTTGTTTGATGTTACTTGAAGTATTAGAAACCTTAGAATTGAGTTTTTTGAAGTTTTGGTGAGTTTTGATTTGAAAAACTCGTTTTTACAACGAAGTTCGCAGTTCTCAGTTCATCCTGCGAACTGAGATTTCTGCGAACCGAGTTGCGAACCCAATTCTGCGAACCGAACCCAAATCCTGCAAACCGAACCCAAATTTCTGCGAACCGAGTTGCGAACCCAATCCTGCGAACCGAGTTGACCTGCGAACCGAGATTCCTGCGGCTGGAGTTGACTTGCGAACTGAAAATTTTGTTTTGCAAATTTTGAAAATGCGTAAAGTGCTTCTGAGACGCAGTTTTGTAAAAATATCACTAACTCGGATTTAGTTGAAATTCGCATGGTCACTCGGATTTAGTTGAACTCATCATTTGATTTAGTTGTAACTATTTGGTTACAACGAGTAAACGTAGATATGTGTTAGACTGTTTAGTCTTGATTATTGATTATTAATCTATATGATATGTGAACCAATGTGTATTCATGTTATTGAGGTCAACGTGTAGTTGGACTTCTGGTTATTATGTGATTTACACAAGTTTTGATTCATTTGTTGTGTTTGAGACCTGTGTATGGGTTTAATAACCATTAGTTATCGGTCTATTCTGTATTGGCCATACGGATTGACGGTAAGTGTTCTTGGGGAATCCCCGGGTATTATGATATCCCAAGAGCCACCGATCCTCATTGAATTATGTGTGTTTACGATTATTTGGTGTAAACAACTTGTTATGCTAAGTTGAATGGAGTGTGATGAATCTATTCACTTAGCTTCGTGCTAACCCCTCATTTTACTTCCTGCAGGATATGTTTTGATTGATTTGTGGGTGCAGGAGGTGAATGGTTGATCAGGGAATGTTTGACTGCGCTTTAGGACTCTGATATGGTTTTTGTAATAAACCTTGTTGTGGATCCCATTGGGTGATCTTTTAATCAAATCAAGTGGATAAGGAGACAAGAACACAAGCAAAATAATATAAAGTTTGGTCAAACTGATAAACAAATGGAATAAAACTTTATATTACTCGATCCCCAAAATATTCTCTCAAAGAGAGTGTAGCAGCCAAAATACAGAGAATAAAGTGAGTGCAAAGTGTCTTGCCCTAAATATCTCTAACTTTAATATTTATACTAAACAGTCTGGCCGTTCTGCGACACAAGGCTTGTGTCGCAGAGATCACTAATGCGACACAAGCACTGTGTCGCAACTACAACTCATGCGACACAAGCCTTGTGTCGCAATACACAGAAAATGTAATTTTCACTAAGACTATTTCATTTACAGACACAGTACAGACTAGACCAACTGACAGACACTCTAAGATGCATCAACAAACTCCCCCGTGTCTTCAGCTTGGTCTTCAAGATCTTCGTTCAAACCCAGCCTACTGGAAATACACCGCCAGCGTGTATTCCATGTGTCACACACACATTGACAATCCTCTGAAATTGAAGTGCGAACTTCTTGTTCATCACGTTCTTCTCATTGAAGCGAATCGGATTGTCAAATAGCTTTCTCAGATCTTTCTCAGAGAAATTTATTAAGCTCATCGGATCAAAAACTCTGAATTGAGTTTTATTCAAGTTATAAAGTGAGCTCTTCTTTGGTTGCTCGGTTTCAGGCACAAATATCAAAACTGCCTCTCCAGTATGAGCATCCAGTTCCCAGTAATGAAGTCTTCTTAGAAAGTCCAAGGGAACTGTTTCCAGAGGTATCTTCTTCAAGCACTCAGCTGGAGGATAACGCATTTTGATCAATGGCTGTTTGGTGACAGGATCTAACCGTTTCTTGTATATAATTCTTTTTCCCAATGTCGGTTTGATGAAACTGTACCGTTTAGTGTGAATTTCACGTTGAAGCGTAGATTGAATGAAGTTGTGTGACACCCGACCCTTTAGGGTAATGATTACCTTAAACTAGAACCCAAATTTCGTGTATTTAGTTCTGTATTAGGCTAAGTACTTGTGATTATTTGCAACCATTTGTATATGGGTGTATGTACACTTACGTAATTGTTTGAATTACACTTTCGTAATTACGCGAAACAACCGGACGTGGTCCGACCATTTATACGACGTTGGTGAAAACTTTCCATGGATAACGTAATCATATTTATAGTTAAAATGGTGGTTATATACCTTATATTATTATTTCAAATAATAATACACGAAAAACTTTGACGTTTTGTTTAAAACGTATCAAACGCGACAAAAACGCGCAAACCGAGCCCGACCCCCGATTGACACCCGAAATATACTTTTGTGACTCAATTTAATATTTTAAGATTACCTACTTATCCCGAATATTATTCACAAATTTAAAAGCTTATACAAAAGCTCAACGTAAATTATCGACTTTTTAAAGCGCAAATTAACGTTTAAACGAACGGGGAACGAAACACGAAGTTTAGAAAACGAGTCACGAGCCCGAAACACTTTTGGGCCAGGCCCAATTCGGCTTGGGCTGACCCAAGAAGCCCACCCCAAATAAGCCCAAGCCCACCCCACAAAACACCTCCCCTACACCTCATTTCACACACACAACCCACACCAAATTCTCTCCTCCTTCTCTCTACACTCTCAACTCTCTCCCTCTCTCTAAAAATCTGCCATCTTTCCACCACCATCAACCACCTCATCACCACCACCAACCACCACTCCACCACCACAAACCGCCACCATAATTTCAAAGAAAAGTCAAGAAATCAAGCTCTTCCTCACCTTCCTCTCCATTTCAATCGGTTTTCAATCTTGTAAGAACATATAACTCTTTTATAATACTTGTAATTCATCTATAAACATGTTAAAGTGCTCACTTAACTAATATATGTCCAAAAGATTACATAAAAATCGTTTTTCATAACTTTAAACATGCAAGAACTTTGCATGCAATCCGGCCAGAAAGTTTGTCTAACTTTGGGAGGTGATATCTACCTCAAAACTTGACCAAAATAAACGATTCAAAAGGCTAAAATTAAGTTTAAGAAGTTATCTTTCATTTGCCACCGGTCTCATAATTTTTGGAGCTCGTTTGATGCCTGAAATGATTTTTACAAAAACATGTAGGCGGGCTGGGTAAAAAGACAGAAATTTGTCTCTCATTGTTTTAGTCATAACTCGAGATTTACATCTCTAAAAGACTTGAAACCACCGCCAAAAGTTCATAAATTTCGTTGAGAAAAATAGTCATTCAGATGACCTTGTCCAAAAACGCACGCATTCTGCCCAGAAACTCAATCACCTTGCATGTCTCCTGATTGGCTACTTTTTGACCCTTGTGAGAATCCATAATTTTTATAAATATTTAACTCGATTAAAAATTCTATAAAAATTATTTTAAGTACCTAACATAATAAGAAACAACATATATTTTTCTTGGAATTTTTCTCGAACATTTAGATTACGAAATAAAATTGGAAAAACTGATATGTTTTGGTCCTTGTGTCGCTGAAGCCTAGTAGTCATTAGCGACACTATCCTTGTGTCGCCGAAACCTCCTTAGCGACACTATCCTTGTGTCGCCGAAACCACCTTAGCGACACTAACCCTGTGTCGCCGAAACCTCACTTGCGACACTAATATTGTGTCGCCTAAATCACACTTGCGACACTAGTATTGTGTCGCCAAGATCACATTAGCGACACAAGCCTTGTGTCGCTAAAAACCCAGAATTAAAGCATTTTTTTTACTAAAGAGATGTAGGTTGAAATAAAAATTTTTCGCGCTGACCTGGCAGCTCGACCCCAGCCAGGGGCCTTGCCCCTTGGACCCCACCAGGGGTTGCCACCCCTCGGACCCCGCCATCAAGGGCACTGCCCCCGGACCCCCGTCATTCGTGGGTTTCACCCACTTACCACTCAATTCAACGTTATGTTTTAACAACTTTCACCAACGTTTCGTACACGTCTTTCGATAAGTAAACAAGAACGGACATACTAGTTAAGTGAACTACTAACTTATAAGTGGACATTAACCCTCCACTTATACAATCACTATAGATGGTCTTTTGAGACATCTACTTACACAATCTTATACGTCTAGGGCGTTAGAAGATTTCAATTGGGGACACGAATTGCTTGCTACTTGTTATTTGCTAAGTAACAGGCTAATCTCAGGTGAGTTTCATAGCCCCTTTTTCCACTATTTCCACTCAGGGGTGAGAATACATACAACTGCTTTTAACAACTGCTATTTTATGTGAACGCAAGTACAAAACACGATATATTGGTTGCATGAGTATTTAACTAATCCTGAAAGTCCCCCACACATAGTTTGTTAGTATCGTTATAGCGTGAATGTTAATGAATAGTACTATTTGGGATTGACTCCCCCGTCCGGGTTAGTCGCGCTAACTGGTCAAACGGACGCATTATCATTTGTTCTTACGAGTGTTGGATTAGGCACTCGCTGGGAGGCACCACGATCGTGGCACTTGATTGTGACCCGACACCACAGTTAAGCTCGAACTATGGGCTCATGGCAACAATATACACCTCTTTTACATTTTTGTAATACATTACTATCATTGTTGGATGATACAAACAGGAAATCTTGTGTTCCACACGTTCCATATAATATAATACCAATTGTTTTCAAACCTATGAGCTCACCAACTTTATGTTGACTCTTTTAGTATGTATTCTCAGGTGACCAGCCGCAGTAGGATGCTTTGGAAGCAATAGCTCGAGTCGCATATTTTGAAACAACCAAGGAATTAGATTGCATTTACTATATTTTGTAATAATAGTTATGTGATTCTACGAATCGGATGCGAACTCCTAGCTTTTATGTAAACACTTTTAAGTTTGTAATGCAAAGATTTTTGAAAACGTCTCATATAGAGGTCGTTTGTTGTAACTCTTGTGTTGTGATATTTGATTTGGTCGCCGCCCCCATGACACCCCATACCTTCCGCTGCCACGCGTCTTGGGGGTGCGACAAGTTGGCACGATCGTCTTTCGAAGGATTAATCAAAGCAAGTTGAGCGAGACGATTGATTTCTCCTTTTGGCAAGGTGCTCAGCTTTGAGAATGATCTATTGAAATATTGGATACCATCAAGCCTTTTGATCATAAATAATCCATTTGAGATCTTCCAACTCTTTATTAGACCAGTATACACTCCAGTGACCTTGTATGATTTGCAGGTGACCGGCACTTGTTTCCCATCTTTTCCGTGCGGCCACCATTTAGCAAGTCTTTCATCTTTGGTCTCAATCAATTCATCATCAGGAATAGGAGTCTCCAATGTTCCTTCATCTTGAGTCTCAGAAATATTTTCAGTTTCGTCTTCAGAAGAATCTGACTCAATAATTGGAGCATCATCATAGAACTCATCATCATCAAGTTCTTCCTCCTCAACCTCAAAATCAGCATCTTCTTCAAAGTTATCACTATCATTTTCGGAATTGACTTCGTTTATCATGCGTTGAATAAACGAGAGGTCTGCACAAGAATAATCAACTGCTAACGGTCTCGGTTGGCCAGGAATCCGATGCACAGGAAAGTACTCTAAAGAATGTATTTCATTAGATGGTTCAATTTGTACATCATCAGATACAGACTCTGACCCCGGTCCTATTGGTTCTATTGATGGACCGGCGGGAACAGACTCCCCCGGACTAATAGACCGGGTCTCAAACTCCCTAAACCTATCCTCTAATTTTGTG